>JAMPIV010003254.1:0-620000 GCA_024509875.1 Oreohelix idahoensis | reverse complement strand
ATACGCTGAAAGAAACACCAGGCAAAACAAAACAGCTGTGGGCTGTGTTCGGTCCGCGACCATCCTTCGTGCAGTGCACCAGCTCTAGGTTATTCTTTGCATCTCAGCCTCTACAGTTCTCCGTCAATTTGTTTTCGGTCGTCCTCTCTTTTGATTTCCTTCCGGTGCCCATTGCATAGCTGTTCTTGTAATGGCATCGGGGTCTCTCTGTGACGAGAGGTTGGTTAATGTATATGTAGATGGACAAAAAAGGTGTATCAGATGATGTGGTGAACTTCTAAATACAATATCTAAATTAGAATATAACAGTTTAGTGCATAAAGTCAAGATAGGATAGTACTACAAATTTTCGGCGAGAATGGTAGTTGTCGCCTACGCCTTCAGCGTATTATTTGATAACGCTTTGGCCGAACCAAAAAGGGTACCTTATTTTTCAAATTCGTCCTTGAGACAAACGTACCACTTTCCAAGTTCAATGAAGTATGTGCCTAGAATACATTGTAGAGGGGAGGGGCACGGATAGATAACCAACGCAAATCACGTCTCACATTGTTTCTAAAAAAAAAACTAACTTGCTAGCTTTGCCCTTAGGCGATTTTCAAATTATGAGGAAAACGTTAGAAAATGTGGACACTACGGTTAGAAAACACGCTTAGCTCTTTTTTGCGAATGACGTAATTCTAGACGTGTTACGAGAGACTCTCGTATTTAGCTTGAAAGTACATGGAAAAAGAATTGAACAGGAGGTAGTTTAAAAATAAACAACTAACATGGAAAAAAAGATGGAATTTTGAACCAAGCCACTTAGCCCTATAAAAATCATATATTAGTGTACCTGAAGATTTGCTAACCAAGAATATGTTGTTAGTTATCTAAATAGTCCATTAAATAATCAAATAGTGGTAATAATACATAGAGAATCGGAGATACTGTCAGGTCAAGTCATATCTGCTTAGATTGGATAGCATATTTTTTGGGGGAAAAATTAGGTGAAAGAAAGGCTAAGATAGTACGATGAAGGGGATTGGATGAAATTTGAAGGAAGCCGAAATATTATTGGCTAACCTAAATATACAAATCTAGTTGGTAGGGTGGGTTGGGGCTTCAGGGGGCAACAAAAATAGCGATGAGCAACCTGTGCTTTGTTTAAAAGAAATAACAACAGAAAGCAGTCTGAACAGAGGCAGTGATGAAAGTGTGCCATATTCTATTGCCTAATTCATCGTTACTTGTTTATATTTCCTTGATATGTGGTAAAATTGATTTTATTGTCTTTTTAATTAAAAAGGGTTGTGTGAAAAAAGAAAAGGCCATGTAAAAGACTGTAATTAAACGGTTCCATGGCAGACTTAGGCATGGCCTACATGTTGATCCATCATATAAGGGACTATCTAAGAAGTTTAAGACTACAGGACTATATATATGATGGTCATACAGGAACATTACACCTATCTTATTGCATGGAAAAGATTACTGCATGGTTGGGGATTTTACAAGGGCTGCATGGAAAAGGCGTGCAGGAATGATGACAGAGGCCGTAGCATCCATTAGGGAAGAGAAAAGAAAACTGGTACAAATTGTTCCATCAAACTAAAGTGGAGAAGCAGGGTTGTCAGAGAGAGCTGACCATGTTCTTTTGTATTGACTGTATGTTTACGTGTAAATTAGGAGGAATAAGTTTGATATTAAACAAAACCATAACTTGCATCGACAGGGGTTCCTGCTGGCACTTGTCTGGTGCTGGTACTCGATGATAGAGAAATTCAGCACGATTTCTAAGAGTCTCTGGCACCTGTTTGTATTAAAGAAGATCAAGACCAGAGGAGACTGAAGTGTTTGGCCAAACCAACTACAACTGCTGTGATTCCAGGATCCAGATAAGTGCAATATTTAGCCTGGGACAACTTATCACGAATAAAGAAAAATCTCCTGTATAGACAAAAACGTTCTTCCAAAAGACTAACATAAACAATTCTAGTGAAACAAAAGAACAGTGGGATGATGTAAATCCCCAACCTGCATCTCAGTACCAGTAGTTAAATAGAGTAATTAACATCAACTTGAAAAGTTGTAACAATGTACTATGTCTGTTGTATGTAAATATCTTTATATATATTTGTAAATATATCTATCCATCTAAATTGATTCTCATTGAACTGTAGTCCTGACCAAAACAACTTTAGGCTCAGGACCAATAAAGTTTAACAAAAGAATTTTTACATATAAAATTTAACAGCTGGAGTTGGTTGATTTTATCATAGTAATTAGTATATGTTGGTATATGTTTTTGTAATGAGATTCTTTAACAACACTCTTACAATACCCTAGACACTTTATGTAGCTTTTAGTCACGCTAGTCAATAAGAATATAACTTAGAGTGAGATCGTAGGGTGGTAACAAGAAAGGTACTCTGTAACACAGTTGTCCATTGTTTACCTCAGAGACCTTCACAGTTGATCTCACTCAAGTACAACTATATGCACACCATTCTTCTTAACATCATAACACACCACAGATACTATCAAGTACATATTATTGTCATCATCCCACTGTCTTTTGTTTCACTATGATGGGTTATTATAGTCTTTAGGATGAATGTTTTTGTAAGCACAGGAGATTATTCTTTAATCGTGATAGGTTGTCCCAGGCCAAATATTCAACTTATCTGGATCCTGGAATAAGCCGCAGTTGTAGTCGGTTTGGCCAAACACTTCAGTCTCCTCTGGACTTGACTTCTTTAATACAAGCAGGTGCCAGAGACTCTTTGAATTCGTGCACACTTCTTCAATGAGCGAGTACTAGCACCAGACAAGTGCCAGCAGGAACCCCTGTCAATGCAAGTTATGGTTCTGTCTTAATATCAAGCTAATTCCTCCTAATGTACATGAAATCATATATTTAATCCAAAAGAACATGGTCAGCTCTCTCTGACAACCCTGCTTCTCCCCTTTCGTTTGATGGAACAAATGGTACCAGTTTTCTTTTTCTCTTCCCTAATGGATGCTACGCCTCTGTCATTCCTGCAGTAATCTTTTCCATGCAAAAAGATAGGTGTAATGTTCCTGTATGACCATCATATATATAGTCCTGTAGTCTTAAACTTCTTAGATAGTCCCTTATATGATGGATCAACATCTAGGCCATGCCTAAATTTGCCATGGAACCATTTAATTACAATCTTTTACATGGCCTTTTCTTTTTTCACACAACCCCTTTTAATTAAAAAGTCAATAAAATCAATCTTACCATATATCAAGGAAATATAAACAAGTAACGATGAATTAGGCAATAGAATATGGCACACTTTTATCACTGCCTCTGTTCAGACTGCTTTCAGATGGTAGTATTATTAATAAAAAAAGCACAAGTCTGCTCATCGCTTCTTGCTCCTCTGAATATTTTGGAAAAATGGCAGCGAGTAACCAACTATTTCGATAAAGTAAAAGGCTTTGGCCAATGAGACCAAGCATCTCTTTTTTTTGAATGAATTCTTTAAAAAAAAATCTCAAACCACCATGCGTTACTACTACCAACTAGATTTGTATATTAGGTCAGCCAATAATATTACGGCTTCCTTCAAATTTCATCCAATCGCCTTCATCGTACTATCTTAACCTTTCTGTCACCTACTTTTTCCCCCCAAAAAATATGATATCCAATCTAAGCAGATATGACTTGACCTGACAGTATCTCCGATTCTCTATGTATTATTACCAATATTTAGTTAATTCATCATCATGTGACGTATTCTTTCCAGAACGTTGTCTCCATTACAGCTGCTCTGAACGCATCACGATTCAGGGCAAGTCGACCTGCATCAGCCAAATTAGTTAATTAGTGGACTATTTATGTAATTGATAACATATTCTTGGTCAGCAAGGCCTCAGGTACACGAATATATAATTTTTATGGGGCTAAGTGGCTTGGTTCAAAATTCTATTTTTTTTTCCATGTTAGTTGTTTATTTTTAAACTACCTCCTGTTCAATCCTTTTTTTATGTACTTTCAAGCTAATTACGAGAGTTTATGTCATTCGCAATAAGAGCTAAGCGAGTTTCCTGATCGTAGTGTCCACATTTTCTAACGTTACCTCGTATTTTTGAAAACCGCCTAAGGCAATACTAGCAAGTTAGTTTTATTTTTAGAAACAAATGTGAGACGTGACTTGCGTTGGGTTATCTATCCGTGCCCCTCCCGTCCACAATGTATTTTAGGCAAATACTTAGTTGACCTAGGGAAGTTTTACGTTTGTCGTCAAGGACGAATTTGAAAATTTGGGTACCCTTTTTGTTCGGCTAATGTGTTATCAAATAATAAGCTGAAGGCGTAGGCGACGCCAACACTGAAAATTTGTAGTACTATCCTATCTTTGACTTTATGCACTATAGTGTTATATTCTAATTTAGATATTGTAGTTAGAAGTTTACCACATATCTCCCCACTTAGAACAGACTATCATATGTAAGTTCCTACTTCTAAATACACATAGATAAATTTACTACCTATGCTTGGTGACTACTCTGATGTTCGTCGTACGGATGTTTACTTAAAAAATCTGCACCCACATTGGTTTTACCTGGAATATATTCTATGGTAAATTGGTATGGCTGTAGGAGCAAAGACCAACGTAATAATCTAGCATTTTCATGCCTTGCTTGTGACAGACACACGAGTGGTTTATGATCTGTTTGGATCTTAAATGATTTACCATAGAGATAAATCTGGAACATTTTATAGCCCATATGACAGCTAAACATTCTTTTTAACTTGTTAAATATTTTTGTTCTGCTGTGTTCAACTTACGGCTAGCATAAGCAACTGGGGTTAATTCCCCATCAAGTGAATTTGACCTTTGTAATAGAGCTGCACCCAAACCTATATTACTAGCATCCGTTCTCACAATGAATTCTTGACTCAAGTCAGGTAATTTCAAAATAGGTCTGCTTGTGAGCTTTTCTTTCAACTCTTGGTAGGCTAATTCACACTGCGCTGACCAAGTAATTCTATCAGGATTTCCTTTGCGTGTTAAATCAGTCAAAGGAGCACATATGGAGTTAAAGTTTTTAATATACTTTTGGTAGAAACCACATAATGAGACAAAAGATCGCACATCTTTTTTTGTCTGTGGTCTTGGTACCCTTTTCAACTTCTCCAGGTTCTTGGGGTCAGGGGTCATGTTTCTCTGATGTACTGTGTGTCCCAAGAATTCTAGCTCTTTACATCCAACACAGCATTTCGTCGGTCTAGCTGTCAAATTTGTCTCTCTAAGTCGATTAAACAATATATCCAGAGAGTTAATGTGTTCCTCAAATGTTTCAGTCGCTATGAGAATATCATCCATGAAGTTGGTGATACATGGATTATTCAGGGGATCCAGTAATTTTCTCATCCTCCTCGAAAACACACTCGGTGCATTTTTCAGCCCGAATGGCAACATGTTAAATTCATAATGTCCTTCCGAGGTGCTAAAGGCTAAATAAGGTCTAACCTCCAGCTTTACTGGAATCTGATAGTAGCCTTTGCTCAGATCCACTTTAGAGAAATATTTAGCTTTATTCAGCCTGGTAAACAGCTGATTTGTATCAGGTAATGGATCCACCTGACCTTCTGTGACAGCATTCAGTTTCCTGTAATCTATGCACAGTCTGTGTTCTCCAGAGGGTTTTCTCAACAGAGCCACACTGGAGCTGTAAGGAGATTCACTGTGCGAGATAATTCCTTCTCTCAACAGATAATCTATCTCCTCCTTCAAAGCGTTTTCTTTAGCGAACGGAATCGAATAGGCTCTCATACAGATTGGTGTTGGGTTTATGAGTTTCATATCATACTCTAATAAATTTGTATGCCCCGGTCGGTCCGTTAACACATCTGTATGATCATTCAGAACCTGTTGAACTCTCTCCCTCTGATTTTTCGTTAAGTGCGTACTGATTTTTACCTGTGCAGCGGTCTCACAGGGATGTAAAGGATATTTATGAGAGGTGAGTGGTTCCTTTTTCATTTCCATTGCAACAGACAAGGTCAGTAGGTGTGTCTCCTCCTGGTTTTCTCTGTCCAGATATTTTTTCAGGAGATTCACATGATAGATTTTTTCTTTCCCCTTCTTATCTATCTTATAATTGGTTCTAGACACCTTCTCTAGAACTGTATATGGACCTTGCCATCCAATTTGCAATTTATTCTGGCTGCCGGGCAGTAGAAGGAGCACCTTCTCTCCCACAGCTAATTCTCTATCCTTCTCTTTTTTATTGTAATAGGCAGCATACTTTTTCCTGGCTTGTCTCAAATTTTCATTGGCAAGTTTCCAGCCAGTTTTAAGACGAGTGGTCAGCTCGTTCACATATTGATATGATGAGGTAATATTTTCTTCTGCCTTTTCATCGGTCCAGGTCCTCAACAAGGCTTCCAATGGACCTTTTATTGGCCTTCCAAATAACAAGGTTGCCGGGGCCATACCGGTTGAACTATGGGGTACCTCCCGATAGGCAAACAGGGCGGCGGGAAGGTATTGGTCCCATGTATCTGGTTTTTCATGTGCCAACTTTCTCAGGATCGACATGAGTGTCCCGTTAAATCTTTCCACTTGGCCATTTCCTTGGGGATGGTACGGGCTACAATGAAAGTGTTTGGCTTGAAAGATCCTGAATACTTCTTCCGCTAGTTTCCCCTTGAACTGAGAGCCATTATCAGTCAAGATTTGGTTGGGAAAGCCTAACCTGGTGAAGATTGTGAGTAATGCCTCTGCCACATGTTTCGAATCGATTGATGACAGGGCTACCGCCTCTCCCCACATAGAACAAGTGTCCACCTGAGTCAGAATGTAACTGCTCCTCCTCTTGGTCCGAGTGAGAGGTCCCACAATGTCCACTGCAACTCTTTCAAAAGGGTGTTCCCACTATGGGCATTTCCCCTAAAGTTGCAGGAGCCGTCCAATGCTTTGGAGCTACCCGTTGGCATTCTGGACAGGATTTTACATATCTCTTTATGTCTTCAGTTATCCCTGGCCAGAAATAATGACAAGATATACGCTGTCCTGTTGCGTTGATCCCCATATGACCACTGAAGGGAATCGCATGCCCTAGTTCCAACACTTTAGTCCTATATGAAATGGGAAGGACCAGCTGTCCATGACCATTGGATCCAGTTCAAGCCTTCCTATAAATCAATTTGTTCTTCATATAGAAGTCTCCCTTGCCTGGAGGTGTATGACATTTGGGCAATTTCTTAAAACAAGGCTTGAGGGTCTTATCCTCCACCTGTGCCTTCCTCATCTCATCTGGATGGGTATTTATGGGATTATCCTCCTCCTTTTTAGACTGTGATCTGGTCTGCACTGTTGCCATGATCACAGGTCTCTTGGGATTCCCCAAGAAGACATATCTACACCCCAATATCAGAGGGTAGATTGGTTCATTTATCACTGCTGCTTTTATGATTCCTTCCACATATCGCGTTTTCACATTGATCCTGGTGACGGGAAGTGTCATGGTCGTTACGTCCTTGGTTGCAGCTTGAATCTCCACTGTTTCTGTACTGTATTGATCTGCCTGCACCAGGTGAGAACTCACAACTGAATCATAATCTAATCCAGTATTATACAAACACCTTATGGTGACTCCATTGCATGTTACATCTTCACACACTTGGGGGGGGGGTGGTAAGGTTCCTGTTGTTCAGTAGAGTTGACCTTTACTCCCTTTCTCCCCATTTTCATTGCAGCGAAATTAGGAGTTTTCCTTCTACAATTTTCGGTGTAATGGTTGTCCATCCGACAATTTTTACACCATCTCTTTCCTTAGTTAAAAGATTTTCTTTCATCATATTTCCTTTCCTTGAATTGTGGGGTTTTATTTTTATAGTCATTGCGTGGCCTATCAAACTGGTGCTTACCTTTGTTCTGTTCTCTATGGTCAAGCCTATTAAAGTTTTGTGGTGCCTTAAAATTGTCTACCTGTTTCTTTTTATTACCAACTACCTCTGCTTGGGCTGCCTGATGCCTCTCAGCGACATTGAGTAACTCACCCAGCCTCTCTGCACCTTGTTCCATGAGAAACTTTCTCAGGTCTGGAGCCATGGACTCTCTTAGCTGCTCAATAAGGATCATTTCCTTAAGATCATGGGTTTTCCCCAGAGCAGTCCATTTCTCCAAGTAGGTCTCTAACCGTGCAGAGAACTGGTGATAGGTCTCACCCGACAGTAGTTTGGCATTCCTAAATTTTTTTCTATAAAATTCTCCGTTCTTTTCATATCTTAACAAAAGAGCCTGCTTTAACATGTCATAATTGTCTTGGTCATCTCTGCTCATCTTGGCAAAAACTTCATAAGCTGTACCCATGAGGCCCTGTGATAACTTGAGGCTCCACCTCTGTCTCTCTAACCCGTACGTGGTAGCCAAAAGTTCAAACCTACTTAAATACCCTTCTATGTCATCGTCTTTCTCAACAAAATGGTCTAAATGAAAACCCATAGCTGAGGTTGAGGCTCCCTGACTAGCAGTGGCATCTGAGGCAAAGGGGCTGGCACCATTTTCAGGAGCATGGCCTGGAAATTCCAACTTTCTTAGTCGTAGCTCATGCTCCCTAACTTTCTTTCATCTTCTAACTTCCTGTCTTCCCTATCTCGTTCAATAAATTTGTCACATTCTGAAGTTACGTACTGGACCAGCTCTGGTCCATCCATGCCCATCTCTTTAGCAGTCTGCACAGCGGCAGATCTGAACTTGGCTGAATCAGCCATTCTAACTCAAGCAGGTCTAATAAGGTTCTAAGACAATCTTAAACTTAACTAAAATAAATACTAACTATAATTAACTAATTACTGCTGGCTGTGACAACCTATCACTGTAAATCTCCTCTTAATTATTTTTATCTTTCTTAGGGGGTGTTCCTAACCTCTAATATCAACTGTGAAGGTCTCTGAGGTAAACAATGAACAACTGTATTACAGAGTACCTTCCTTGTTACCACATTACGATCTCACTCTAAGTTATATTCTTTTTTGACTAGCGTGACTGAAAGCTACATAAAGTGTCTAGGGTATTGTAAGAGTGCTGTTAAAGAATCTCAATACAAAAACATATATAAACATATACTAATTACTATGATAAACTCAACCAACTCCAGCTGTTAAATTTTATATTTAAAATATCTTTTGTTAAACTTTATTGGTCCTGAGCCTAAAGTTGTTTTGGTCAGGACTACAGTCAATGAGAATCAATTTTGATGGATAGATATATTTACAAATATATATAAAGATATTTACATACAACAGACATAGTACATTGTTACAAATGTTCACTTTGATGTATTTACTCTATTTAAATACTGGTGATGGGAAGCAGGTTGAGGATTGTCATCATCCCACTGTCTTCTGTTTCACTATGATGGGTTATTATAGTCTTTAGGATGAATGTTTTTGTAAGGACATGAGATTATTCTTTAATCGTGATAGGTTGTCCCAGGCCAGATATTCAACTTATCTGGATCCTGGAATAAGCCGCAGTTGTAGTCGGTTTGGCCAAACACTTCAGTCTCCTCTGGACTTGACTTCTTTAATACAAGCAGGTGCCAGAGACTCTTTGAAATCGTGCACACTTCTTCAATGAGCGCGTACTAGCACCAGACAAGTGCCAGCAGGAACCCCTATCAATGCAAGTTATGGTTCTGTCTTAATATCAAGCTAATTCCTCCTAATGTACATGAAATCATATATTTAATCCAAAAGAACATGGTCAGCTCTCTCTGACAACCCTGCTTCTCCCCTTTAGTTTGATGGAACAAATGGTACCAGTTTTCTTTTTTTCTTCCCTAATGGATGCTACGCCTCTGTCATTCCTGCAGTAATCTTTTCCATGCAATAAGATAGGTGTAATGTTCCTGTATGACCATCATATAGACCAAGCATCTCTTTTTTTGAATGAATTCTTTAAAAAAAAAATCTCAAACCACTATGCGTTACTACTACCAACTAGATTTGTATATTAGGTCAGCCAATAATATTACGGCTTCCTTCAAATTTCATCCAATCCCCTTCATCGTACTATCTTAGCCTTTCTGTCACCTACTTTTTTCCCCCCAAAAATATGCTATCCAATCTAAGCAGATATGACTTGACCTGACAGTATCTCCGATTCTCTATGTATTATTACCAATATTTAGTTAATTAGTGGACTATTTATGTAATTGATAACATATTCTTGGTCAGCAAGGCCTCAGGTACACGAATATATAATTTTTATGGGGCTAAGTGGCTTGGTTCAAAATTCTATATTTTTTTCCATGTTAGTTGTTTATTTTTAAACTACCTATTGTTCAATCCTTTTTCCATGTACTTTCAAGCTAATTACGAGAGTTTATGTCATTCGCAAAAAGAGCTAAGCGAGTTTCCTGATCGTAGTGTCCACATTTTCTAACTTTACATCGTATTTTTGAAAACCGCCTAAGGCAATACTAGCAAGTTAGTTTTATTTTTAGAAACAAATGTGAGACGTGATTTGCGTTGGGTTATCTATCCGTGCCCCTCCCGTCCACAATGTATTTTAGGCAAATACTTAGTTGACCTAGGGAAGTTTTACGTTTGTCGTCAAGGACGAATTCGAAAATTTGGGTACCCTTTTTGTTCGGCTAATGTGTTATCAAATTATAAGCTGAAGGCGTAGGCGACGCCAACACTGAAAATTTGTAGTACTATCCTATCTTTGACTTTATGCACTATACTGTTATATTCTAATTTAGATATTGTATTTAGAAGTTTACCACAGTATCTGGTCCTAAGATCTGCCTACACAGATAGGATATTCAGTATGACAGTTCAGTATGACAGTTGGTAAACCAGAATAGACAGAGTAAGTCAGTGACAATTAGATTTATCAAATAAAACGGTACTTGTGCGTTAATTCACCGGGTAATAATTATTTTGGAAATTTATTACCCAAACCGATCACCGTACTCTTTCTTGACTGAAAACGTGACATTTCACATTGTGAGCACTCCCCCATTTGTAGTGTAGAATTTTTTTTTTTTTCTTGCAAATCTTATCGTGCCATTTGTCATTTGATAGCGGTCCAGAGACGTGGAAGATGAATTTACTGGAGGTGACAGATTTTACACGTAACAAAGAGAACTGTGTGAAGTTTTTGCAGAATCGGCCATTCTACACACCGTCCGATTCCTACATGTGTGAATTTTTGTGGCGACATCGGAATAAAGTTCGTCAGTCAGACCCGTTCGACAGTATACTGCTTGACATTGCAGAATTTTGGCCTCCTCTGTAAATTATGCAGCTACGAACGAACATGTGTATGTCCTGATATGTGCCAAGCTTCAGCGATCTTTGGTAATCTGTTCCCCTCACGGTCCTTTTCAGGGCCAACAAAACTGCGCCTACTACGGTCCTATTCAGGGCCCACAAAACCCACAAAAATTTACCCACCACGGTTTTTTTACAGGGCCCACAAAACTGGACCACGGTCCTGTTTAGGGCCCCCAAAACCAACAAAACTGTACCCTGGCAAGAAAGCCTTTATTTGTTTTCACCGCTGGGTGTGGAGGGCTGGGTGGGGAGTTGGTCCCCTCCCTCACTATACACTGATCCTTGTCAAATATTCACCTAATCAGAGCCGGATTAACGTAGTAGCAAAAGTAGCATATGCTACGAGCCCCTTTCTTTTAGGGTCCCGCGCCAATAAATATGTACATCATTGTTTGGTCATCTTCTAATACGAGCGTTGAACCAATGATCTTGTGATGTATGCCATCTTTAGCGCCTTTTCATTTGATGTCACGAAATTGTGAGAGAAATAGCATAACATGGTGACTTAGTGTGACTCTTTATTACTTTGATCTTAACTGTTTGCGTACAGAAGCAGTCATTTTCGAGAGATGGGGCCTACCTAGCTATAAATGGGTACTTAACTTTGAGTTAGGGAAGGAAAAGACAGCGAGGAAGGAAACTGGTCTCCCCACCTCTCGATGCTGGACCTAGTATGGTGAAGTCTCTAACATTCCATAACCAGCTGTAAATGGGTACCTGACTCTGATCCTGAGTTAGAGAAGGCAACGGCAGCGAGGAAGGGAACAGGTGTCACGCATCAGTCAAACCAGCTGTAAATGGGTACCTCACTCTGATCTTGAGGTAGAGAAGGCAACGGCAGCGATTTCCCTTGTTTTCGGTGTACCGTTAACTTGTACAACTGATTCAATTCCGTTCTATTGGTTTATAAACTTTTAAAAAAAATACGGGGGGGGGGGGGGTGTTTGGGGGCGGGTCTGTCGTAAGCGTGTCAACTATGAATGCAAGAGACACGCTTTTTTTTTAACTTGCCTCCCAAATCACAATGTGAAATCAACATTTTTCGGTCAAGAAAAAGTACGGTTCTCAGTTTTGGTAATAAATTTCCAGAATTTGATTTAACCGGTGAATAAACGCACAAGTACCAATAAAACTAGTACAACATTCCTTACACTCACTTTCACAATATGTCCATGACTGACATAAAAAAAAACTGCATAGCCCTTATCTTAAGTGTTAACTCAAATGATCCATTAAATCATGTCCTTATATTCCTTCTTAGTTCCAGTTAGTATTGTCCTGTCCAGTAATCCAAAGAGGCTTTCAACGTCTTCTGAAAACTATCTTCCCTTTCCAGACGTTCCTCTGATTTAATTTCGAACAAAAAATGTACATTACACAAGGCGGTTTTCCTTCCAGGAATTGCACAATGAGATTCTACACAAAATACACCTCCGATAAAAACAAATATAATATTTATACATATTCTTAATTAAATTCTCTTACCCTCAATTTCAGAATCACAGGGCTTCTAAAAGCCTGACAGTCTGCACACACATGTAGATGGCAAAGTCGTGTGGCGGCATAAACTGTCTGCTGTGTCTGTAGTTTGATTTTGGCTGCAAGTAGTTTTTGCCAAGATTTGTCTCCCCTTTTATTCCTCTAAAGCGGACGACGAGAAGACAAACGATCCCATTGGCTGTTTAGTTCATTCCTCGTTCACTTATTTTTTCCAAAAAGTGTCGCTTTCAGACAAATCTATGCTTGTTGCAGATATTATATTAATTCCATTACTATCCGACCGATTTCCTTCATGTAAAATTAGTTTCATTCAGGCAATTGACAGCTATCTTTATCTCTTACTGTATTTTACTTAGGTTCCTTGTATCGTTCGCCAGGGCTGCCGAAACCGCGAAACACTCCAAATAATTCTAGTTCCACTGTCTTTAAATACAATTTTCTCCGGAAATATTGCCCATATATTAGAAGCAGGCCTCGGTTCGGTACTCTCTTCCTGAACTAGCCTTATTACGTGAAATCATTTTGCTGGTCCGTACTGTTAATAAAAACACAGGCAACATTTTTCCTTCTACAAACTCCATCTTGCATGCATTCGCTGCCTATGATCACTGCTGTGTAACAAGCCTTGCGCTCATTGGCTGACCTTTAGCACACAACTAGCCGGTGTGTCATTTTGTTTTGATTACCTAGATATCGAGTCCCAATCGCGTTATGCGACATTCTCTCTTCTGGGAACGTGGCCAACCCAAATACAGCGTCTACTCCTACGCATGATTTCAACACAGATAAACACGTTAAGCATTCACTGGTGTTAATAAACAAACAACATCACAATCAGCAGTGAACAGTACACATTTCGTTATCAATAAGTACAGCTATAGTCCGTTCGGAAATTCGTGCCCACACATTGTACGTTGTAACTTTGCAACCCCTTGACGGATGTTATTGAAATTTGCTACGTGCCCTACTGATATCAATGCAGTTATTAATTTATTTTTTGTCCTTACAAAACTCATGTCATGTTCGAATTTTCTTCTTTACGTTATATAAAAAACTCTTACCGTCGTCTGGGTTAATTTTTATTAGTTTTACAGGAAAGTTACAAGATCCGTTCAAAAAATGCGCACTTAATTTTTGTTGCAGCACAGCCCAAGCGATGAAATGTGCTATTCAATATTTTTTTTTTTTTGTTTGAATTAGTATAGTGACTACATGTCCGCACCAGTGCGCACCTATTGCACACAGTCGCGAGTAATTATTTCAGCGGCGTATGCTAATTGCAATGAGTTGGCTGCAACGAAACAAAACGACACCAGCGTATAATTTATTAATAAACTAAACTGCATAATTATGAAAAGCGCAATGAATCTAAAATGCAAATTTATCACTTTGCAGAAGGTAACTGTTATATTGTACAGGCATTTTCGCAGAGAGGCTAAGATGGGTTGTTTATACCACGACATCCAAGAACCAGGTAGGAGAACACGAAAGGCCCTGGGTGTGGATAGAAGATCTTTTCGACGTTGGATACAACAGGACGGTGATTGTACAGAGGCTGCGGTTAAGCAAGGAAGGAAGAAAAAAATTGATGATTTTGACAAGGATGTAATTAGACGTTTGATTTTGAAGATGTTTAATGCCGATCAACTTGTTACTCTCCGCATGCTGAAAAGTCGGCTGCAAGCAGAGTGCGATATTAACGTCTCAAAAACAATTTTTTGGCAACTTGTAAGAAGTGTCGGCTTCACTTTTAGAAAAACGTCTTGCGGAAGGAATTTTTTATGTGAAAAACCACATCTGGTTGCAGCTCGAAGCAAATACCTTAGGCAGATTCGTGAGAGAAGGCAAGACGGCTATGATATTGTGTATTTGGACGAATCTTGGGTTAATGCTCATCATACGAACGAGAAAGAATGGCAATCTGTTGACGGAGACCATAGAAGGAAAATTCCCAGCAGCAAAGGTCAAAGCATTATATTAGCACATGCTGGCAGCAGAACGAATGGGCTTATCCGTGATGCAGAGCTTATTTTTCTATCAAAGTCTGTAGATGGTAGGGACTACCACAGTGAAATGAATGGGCAAATTTTTCGAGATTGGATAGTGAATACACTCCTCCCGACTCTAGATAGGCCGTCTTGCCTGGTGATGAATAATGCGTCCTATCATAATGTTCTAACGCAGGAGGATAAAGCTCCCACTTCGGCAAGCACGAAAGACGAAATCAGGAGGTGGCTTGTGAATGAAAATATCTTCGCTGACAACAGCTATTTAAAACCAGAGTTGTTGCAGCTTCTGAGACAGAGGAATAAGACAAAAGTGTATCTGATTGATAAAATCATCCAAGAGCAGGGTCATGTTTCTCTTCGACTCCCACCTTACCATTCTCACCTTAACCCAATAGAGCTGGTTTGGGCTAGAGTTAAAGGGCAAGTGGCCGCCCAGAACACCACTTTTAAAATGTGCGATGTTAAAGACAGACTCGTGAGGCCCTTTCACGAATAGACACAGAGTACTGGGCTAAATGTGAA
The DNA here is from genome assembly GCA_024509875.1 of Oreohelix idahoensis. NCBI lineage: Eukaryota > Metazoa > Mollusca > Gastropoda > Stylommatophora > Oreohelicidae > Oreohelix > Oreohelix idahoensis. Next base: position 604,658 of record JAMPIV010003254.1, on the reverse strand, counting down.
GAACACGTGCTACAGGAAGAAGAAGATTACTGGCAGCGAGATGGCTTGCAGTTTATCCAACCAATAACTGTTGTGAACTTATTGGAGTCGTCCGATTCGGAATGAGGCACGTCGATCGCATTCCTTCGTTTGTGATAAACTAATTTCATATGCCAATCTATAATAACACATAAACAGTTACGATTCGTCATAGCTTCCTGATGATTTACTGCTATCATTGTTCATTATATGTTATCTAAAGAAGCACAGGAAGCACTAATTGAATGGGAAGCTGTTGGACCCAGAATAATAACAGCTTCTTTCAAAACAGCTAAAAAGAAAATTCATGTAAATGTCATCCAATGTTATGCACCAACTAATGACAAAGAAGAGTCTGTGAAAGAAGCATTTTATACTAAACTACAGGAAATTATGGATAAAGTAAAAAGAAGAGACATCACAATTTTGATGGGTGACATGAATGCAAAGATAGGTACAGCCAACACTGGATTCGAAGAAGTCATGGGAAAACATGGGCTAGGAGTAATGAATGAAAATGGAGAGCTATTCGCAAACTTCTGTGCTTCATATCAACTGGCTATAGGAGGAAGCATGTTTCCACATAAGAGAATACACAAGGCAACATGGATATCACCAGACCATAGAACAGAAAATCAGATAGATCATATATGCATAAACAAGAAGTTTAGATCATCATTGCAGGATGTAAAGGTATATAGAGGAGCAGATGTGGCATCAGATCACCATCTTCTGATAGCCAAAGTAAAAATGAAACTCAAGAGATATGCAACAATGCAAAATTATAGACAACAGTTTAATGTAGGACAGCTAAGAAATCAAGAAACAAGAGACAAATTTGCGGTCACAGTATCCAACAAATTCCAAGTGCTCCAACAGCTGGAAGATGTAGAGAATACAGAAGACTATTGGCAGCAGGTCAAAACAGTATGGAAGGAGACATGTGAAGAAATACTGGGGAAAAGGGAAAGACAACAAAAAGCATGGATAACAACAGAAACCATCAATAAGATAAAAGACAGAAAAAAACAAGAAAGCAGAGTTAAACACAAGCAAAACTAGAAGCTCCAAAGCCAAGGCTCAAGAAGTGTACACAGAAGCAAACAAAGAAGTAAAAAGAAGTATCAAAAGAGACAAGAGGAAGTATATTGAGGAGTTGGCAAGAGAGGCAGAAGATGCTGCAGCCAAAGGAAATATGAGAGAACTGTATAGCAGCACGAAGAAGCTAACAGGGAAATACAAGCAAACAAGCTGCCTCATAAAAGACAAGAATGGGAAACTGCTCAGCAATATACAAGAGCAAATGAAGAGGTGGACAGAATATTTTGGGGACCTTCTCAATAGACCAGCTCCACAAAACCCGCCGGACATCCAGCCAGCAGAAGAAGAGCTACAAATTAACGGTGAAAGACCAACGAAGGAAGAAATAAAGAAAGCCATAAAGCTTCTAAGAGAGGGAAAAGCATCTGGACCTGATGGCATTCCAGCAGAGGCCATCAAAGCAGATATCGACACGGCTACAGAGATGTTATATAAATTACTTGGTAAAGTCTGGGAAAAGGAAGAGATACCAGCAGAATGGAAGGAAGGATATCTGGTTAAGTTGCCTAAGAAGGGAAATTTACAAGAGTGCACAAATTATAGAGGAATAATGTTACTATCAGTGCCAGGAAAAGTATTAAACAGGATTATCCTTGAGAGATTAAAAGAGTCCATAGACAAGAAACTGAGAGATGAACAAGCAGGTTTTCGACAAAACAGATCATGTACAGACCAGATAGCCACTTTGAGAATAATAGTTGAACAAAGTCTGGAATGGAATTCACCACTATACATCGGATTTGTGGACTACGAAAAAGCATTTGACAGTGTAGACAGAGAATCACTTTGGAAATTGATGAGGCATTATGGAGTTCCCCTGAAGATCATTAATTTAATAAAGAAAACATATGAAGACATGACATGCAGAGTTCTTCACGAAGGACAGCTTACAGAACCGTTTGGGATAAGAACAGGAGTGCGACAGGGATGCCTCTTGTCTCCATTTCTTTTCTTGCTGGCAATAGATTGGGTTATGAGATCATCGACAACACACAACAGAAATGGAATCCAGTGGACTCTGACTAAGCAGTTGGATGATCTGGATTTTGCTGATGACTTGGCTCTTCTGTCCCATAACCGTAATCAGATGCAGGACAAATTGAAAACACTCGATGAGAGGTCACAGCAATTGGGTCTGAAAATACACAGGGAAAAGACAAAAATAATGAGAATAAATGCAGGTAATGATAGCAGGGTTGAACTTGAAGAAACACCAATTCAAGATGTTGAATCATACACATATCTTGGCAGTAATATAGACAAAGTTGGAGGGACAGACAGCGATATCAAAATAAGAATACAAAAGGCAAGAGGAGCTTTCATTGCATTGGGAAATATATGGAGATAAAGAGAAATTGGATCCAACACGAAAATAAGAATCTTCAACTCAAATGTGAAGTCAGTCCTATTGTATGGCTCGGAGACATGGAGAACAACAAAGACAGCGGCCAAGAAGCTGCGGACTTTCGTGGATGGGTGCTTGCGTGGGGTGGAGGGATTGGAATGGTGTGACGGGGTTGCCAACGTGGGACTGATGGCAGGAGCTGGACGGGTGCCGGTGGAGCAGGAGATGAGGGGAGGACGATGGCGATGGGTGGGACACACGCTGAGGAAACCTGTTGATAGCATTACAAGGCAGTCCTTGTTCTGGAACCCCCAGGGCAAGAGAGGCAGAGGAAGACCAAGAAGTACATGGAGAAGAGAGTTGGAAACAGAGGTGAAAATGATGAGGAGAACATGGAAAGAACTTGAGATGATGGCACGGGACAGGAGGACTTGGCATGTGTTTGTTGAAGGCCTATGCTCCTTTGGGAGTGGAGGGTTATGAATGAATTGTTCATTATCAGATCATCATTCCTCGTATCAAAATCACTGAACAACCAATCACACATTTAGGACACGCCTTTGAACCGTCTTGTCGCACAAATGTTGTGATTTACTGTAAAAATTAATGTTACGGGCAGATTTAGGCAAATGTTCCAAGAAGATCAAAGAAAATCGCCGTTTTGCAAATTTCGCGACAGCTGTGGATGTAATGTTCGCAAAATCTTAACTGCATGGAAAATCTAAGACTGCATGCAAAAATTCATGTCCATACAACAAACAGTTTTGGAGAAAATTGACGCTTTCTGTGGGCACGAATTTCCGAACGGACTATAGTTGAAAAAGTTCCATGACTAATCGTGTCCGTACACCTGTCTGCGCGTATTTGTACTGCAAATAAATAAACAAACAACACACAAAGGTATTTTATCAGGCACTCAGTGAGAAATAAAGAAGTAGAAGACTAGACAACAGAAAAACAACAGAAGTGATAGGCTGACCGGGAATCGAACCAGGACCTTCCGAACGGCATCCACCGCCTAGCCACGGGAGCGAATCGCCACTATCCAATCTGCCAGCTAAGCATTACAAAAATAATGCTTCACCGACAGAGGTCTAGCACGACCCCCCATGTGACCCGAATATGTACCATAGGACGACCCAGACTAATTATAGACGCAATCACTTCTGCAGTTTTACTATTAAACAGTATAGGCCAGAATACACAAGACAAAGACCTTAATACCGTGTCTAGTAAATGATAGAAGAATGAGAATAAGTAAAGGACAGAATGTAGGTTTTTGGTATTTTATAAACGTATAAACATATAAGGAGGGGAAACCTGAGGCCTGTAAACAGTAAATAAATAAACAAACAAAACACAAAGGTATGTTATCAGGCACTCAGTGAGAAATAAAGAAGTAGAAGACCAGACAACAGAAAAACAACAGAAGTGATCTTCGGCCAACCCAAATACAGCGTCTACTCCTACGCATGATTTCAACACAGATAAACACGTTAAGCATTCACTGGTGTTAATAAACAAACAACATCACAATCAGCAGTGAACAGTACACTTTTCGTTATCAATAAGTACGGCTAGTTGAAAAAGTTCCATGACTAATCGTGTCCGTACACCTGTCTGCGCGTATTTGTAATGCCATGACAAAGTTGTGTTTGGTTGGATACATTAGTCATCCCCCAAATCATGGGCAAACGTGCGTTATTCCAATTATTAATTAATATGAACCAAAACAAGGAGGGATCGGCGTTTTGCACGAACTTCTGATCAGCTTAAACGTCACTCGCACACACAAACACACACACACACACACACACACTATATATATATATATACTATAAACATTCTTCGCACGCACAAACATACATACGCACACAAACACACACATATATCTTCTGTAGTCTAGTCATTTTTAAGTTCGATTTTAATTACAAATTATTTTTGGTTCAGTAAATGATCAGGGGAAAGACAAAGATAAAGAGAATAAATGCAAGAAAGGATAACATGATTGAACCGAAGGAAACATCACTATAAGATGTAAAATCTTACACATATCTTGGCATCAACTTCAACAAAGTTGGAGGGACAGACAATGATATTAAAATAAAAGAGAAGCTTTCGTAGAACACGTGGCCGGCACTGACAAATTTAGTTATTATAATATGTGTGTAAATGAAATTAATCGTGAAGTATTTTCATATTGTTTATGGCTAAAAGAATCTTCAATTATCTCGTGCCAATCCGTTTAATTGTAGCACGTTTTAGCTTGTTATCTTTATTAACTACAGAATGTAGCCGGCTTCGCTAGCCTTGTGTTATGTATAAAAAGTAGTCGGTACTGATGCCGAAATAGTTTATTTTTGTATGGCGAGTGCTGCGATTTATTAATATATTACAGCTTACTAGAATAGATTTCTGTGCGTCGTCAGTAATGTTAAACTGATAATTTGGTGTAAATCTTAGTAAGATTTGCTATAGCTAATTGGTGTTAGTTTTCTTAGTTTGATAGTCTTTTATATAGGGTAAAATCACTATTGGTTATCTGTAGTGTTTTACACAGCTTTGATTAGCCACGATTTCTATTATTTAGTATTATAATGTGAGGTTAACATATAATTTACAATCACGCGGCTTTATGTGGGTTGTTAGCGAGGCTGTATGCTGTTTTCACAAGATAGCGTAACCATGAGAGCACGTGGTATGACTGGGTATCTGTGGCTGATTGATCATGGCAGATTGTGGTGAGCGTATGCTGTCTGAATGGTAAGTTTTATTATTTATGCTATTGATTTTCACTTGGACATTGTTTTTATATATTGTTTTTCAGAACGTCCACGAACACTGGGTGTTCGGTAGAATTAAATGTCGTTCTACATAAAGCTTTATGTTGCTTGAATTGCTAATTCTGTGTGCTGAGAGGGTTGCAAACAACCAATAAATGCAGCCCCTGTCAAGCGATACTTAATTACATTTTCTTAGTGCATGGGTCTTGGGTGTGAGGTAGCCACGTCGACACAAGTTCGCCTCCACCACACCTAGCCTCTGTCACAAGTGGCATCGTCGGTAGGATTGACAGACAGCACGCAGCGAAGCAACTCTTTGGTAATTAGGGCAATAAAAGCAGGAACATTAGAATACCCAGGTCAGCTGAGACTCAAGCTGGGAACTGGATATTTCATGATAGAGGAACCCACATGTGAAGAGTGTCAAGAACCAAACACAATTAGGCACTTTCTAGTGGACTGCAAAAAATATGACCAACAGAGGCAAAACATTAAGACATACTGTAGTAACCACAAGGTAGAAATGAGTGTAGAAAATCTCATAGGCACAAAGAGCCCTTCAGAAATGCAAAAGTTAATAAAACACTATATTACAAAAACTAAAGCTAACATATAAAAATCAAATAAGGAATTGAACCAGTAGTCCAAACTGGTGAAAGACTCGCCCCAGAAACATACAGATTAACCAAATAAACCATCCAGTAAAAATCAAAAACATACTAACTTAGAAAATAGCATATATTGGAATTTTTTTTAAAAACCATGTTGAACTATAACTACAAAAGGAAAAATACCGACTAGAGATTCTTCTTCTTCTTCTTCTTCTTTCGTTCGCTTGAAATATATTGTCTATATCTGCAATATATATAGTTTTGTAGTAAACTTCCATATCATATTCGGGGCAATCTTGCAGTACGTGCTCCGCTGTCTGGGGTGCCTGTCCACATGTACACATGGCTGAATTGCCAATCTTGAATTTTGTATACATGTGGCTGCGGAGGCGGTTGTGTCCTGTTCTGAGGCGCAGAATGACAATTTGTTCTGATCTGTTCATAGCTTGGTAGTCATCCTGTGTTGGTGGCTTTCTGATAGATTTGATCATCTTTTTCTTCTGATGGTACGTTACTGGTACATCCGGTTGTTCGTCTGCAGCACCTTCTTTAGCCAGTCCGTCTGCTCTCTCGTTTCCTGGTATTCCACAATGAGACGGTATCCACTGCATGGCGACCCTGCGCTGGTTGCACAGTTCAGAAAGTAGGGCCTGTATAACTGGCAATTTTCTGGACTGAAGTGCTTGGAGTGCTGATCTTGCATCTGTCAGGAATACTACAGGCTGTGGACCGAGATTGGTGTTCAGTAGTTTCTCAGTTGCCACCTTGATTGCCTGGACTTCTGCATCATAGTTGTTACAGAATTTCCCCGTTGGTACTCTGACCGTATCCCTAGTGTTGTTTGGGTATTCTATGTACACTCCTGCTCCTCCATTCTTTACTGCATTCTGTGCTGACCCATCCGTGTATACTCGGACCCAGAGGTCCTGTGGGTATTTATCATCCAGGAAACTGAGAGTGACTGTCCTACGTTGCACGCTGTTCTGTTCATCCCTGTCGAATATTCCTTTCACTTTTGTGTGGATGTGTACTGGTAGTCCATGCTCCTCTCTCCAAGGGGTTTGTTCTGGCACAGACTTTAGAGGGCTGTTAACTTCAGGCAGGTCTGAGGTTTGTCTACGAAATCGTTTGGCCTGGTGGATAAAGCTGCTTCTTTTCAGTCGCCCCATTGCTAGGTTTTGGAATCTGTCCTTCATTGGATGGCTCGGCATACAGAGGAACTTTTCTGCCTGTGTTAGCACTTTCGTGTCTCTGCGTTCTCTCAGTGCTTGTATCCTCCCCATTTTCTCCATCTCCACTATAGGCGTTGATTTCATTGCCCCCGTGATGACCCTAAGCGCCTGGTTTTGCACCTTATCTAGCTCTTGTAATGTGGTGTTTGATGCTGGACACCACGCAGCTGACCCATATTCCAGGTGTGGTCGTATGCCCTGCTGGTAAACTTTACTAAGTATTTTCCCGCTGGCTCCCCATGTGGTTCCACTTAGTTTTCTCAGGATGGCTAGCTTCCTCCTGGCCTTTGTTGCTGCCTTGTTGATGTGCTGCTTCCATGTCAGCCTATCATCGAATGTAACTCCGAGATAGGTGGGTTGTTTATCTTCTCTCAGGAGCTCTTTGTTTATCTTGATGACACCAGCTTTTTGTTTGGGAGAGAGGGTGAAGAGCGTAGTGCTGCACTTGTCTGTGTTGATGCTGACACACCATCTATTTGCCCATGAGGTTAAGGCATCTATAGCTCTTTGTAGCAGTTTGGTGGCCACTGTTGCATGCTCATCTGTGCACCATATTACCAGGTCATCAGCGTACATTGCCACTTTCATTCCATGTGGTAGTTCAGCAACCAGGTCATTGATGTAGACTAGGAAAAGTGTGGGGGACAGAACCCCTCCCTGAGGGACGCCATGACGCAGTAGAATTTTCTTACTCTTGAGGCCATCTAGTTGTACTCGGGCTCTTCTGTTATGCAAGTATGCTTTCACCCATTTGTACATCTTACCATTCACTCTACAATTTCTCAGTTTCTTCAGAAGCCCTTCTTTCCAAACCTTGTCAAATGCTTTTCTTAGATCTATCCATGCTGCTAGTACCAGTTTCTTATCTTGGAACGCATCCTCAATCTCTTGGGAAAGGTAAGTTGCCTGATCTTCGGTGGAATAACACTGCCTAAAGCCCGCCTGCTGTGGTACAAGAAGGTTTTCACTTTCAAGGTACCACTGTAGCCTGAGGTTGATGATACGTTCCATTGTTTTGCAGAGGCAGCTTGTAAGGCTGATTGGTCTGTAGCTGGAGGCAGTGGAACTGTCTTTTCCTGGTTTTAGGAGTGGTATCATGATTGCTTCCCTCCAGGTCTGTGGAACTCTGCCTGAGTTCCAACAGATATTGAAGATCTGCAGCAGCTTTGTTTTTGCTGCGGTTCCCAAGTTCTTAATCATTTCATTGGACACTCCATCAACTCCTGGCGACTTTCTCATTTTCAATTTGGATATTGCAAGCTCCAGTTCTCTGAATGTGATTGGTGCCTCCATAACTTCAGGTATGGTTCCATCTCGTCCTGCGTGTTGTTTCTCACGAGTCTCCTGTTGCTTCTCTGGGCTAACTTCGATGTTGTTATCTTTAGCAAAGGAGTCTGCAAAGTGATCAGCTGCCTGTTTTCCCATGAGGATGTTTCCATCTTTGTACAGAGCAATCTGTGGTGAAGTGGGATGTTAGAAATATTTATAGGGGGACTTAGTGTACTGACTGAGATCAGCTGTGAAGGTATCTATATCTAATGAGAGTGGTGTATTATAGATAACCTTACTTGCTGCCACATATATATATATCTCAGTCAGAATTATTCTGGAATAGTGTGATGACTACGTTATATGTCTAGGGTATGTGTATGATGAAGTGTAAGTCATAACAACAACAGACAGATAAACAATTTAATTTATTCCACCACACTTGACAACACTATGACACTCACATACATATAACACTCTAAAGGATATCTTAAAGGAGTCACTGATAACTTTTCAAATAACAATATGTATTCATTGCTGTTATGAATGAATATGTGTCCTGATTCAAAAACAAAGGGAACCAGGAATCACAATCAATTTTACTTACAAGTTATATGTACAGAATTTATCAATATGAATATGGTAATGACATATATTATTAAAAGTATCCTATGTGTGTCAGTTGTGTAGTAGTAATATGAGGTAATACTGGTTTTGTTTTGTTCAAGCTCTGTTGGTATTTGTCATCATGACTTCAATAGTTTGTCTTTATGGGAACTATTATTGGAGATGTTCTCAGTTCCTGATATTAACACAATTTAATTCCCCTCTTAATTTTATTTTTACAAGGTCATTTTAAGCTGGGGTACATAATTTTGAGCTCAGCTGGCCACATCAGCTTATCTGGCGTGATGGCGGCAGGAACAGACTCCTCTGCTCGATTCTCCCCTCGGCTCTGGAGACACCTCACTGATAGCTAACTGGACCAAGGAGTATGCTGTCCGACTCTGGATTCAGCAAAGCTCTGACCAGGTGCTGCTCAATACCATCAAGACCACGGTCCCTGAAAACAAGAAGGATGTACCTTCTACTTCATAACTAATTTATACTCTCTTTTTACACTGAGCACAATACATCACAAACATTGAGTTCAGAGCGTTAGGCCAACTGTCAGCTTCATCTGAAATATTTTATACCAGTATTTACCTCCTTAATGGTTACCACGCCTCTGCACTTCCAGCATTATTTCTGTCTAATCAATAATCTAGGTGTCAGTGTACTGTTTGGCCATTCCATGCAGTTTTACTGTCCTCCGACACCTTCTGTTCAGGCGACAGCATTATAGGCTTTACATCATGTTTGCTACTGAACTACACATATATACAGGCATAAATTAACAATTCACATTCAATTTTCATTAAAAGATACTGAATGTTTCAAGCTTACCACAATTCATGGAAACAAACACAGATACGTTGATTAGCAATGAATTCTGGCACATACTACTGGCACAAATTCCCATCTGCTTATGTTCCAGGCTTTTATTTAGCAAAAATATGAGCTGGCTTCAACGCACTGTTGCTTTATCAAGCTTATTTGACTAGTGGTCTCGAACTAACGCTCCTAAGTGAGTATATCAGCGAGTCTAGCCAATGGAGCCACGTTTCGACAAGTATTTGAAAAAATTTTAACTTCCTACGTCTCCCCTAACAACCAAAGATAGCATTTATAGCCCGACTAATCGTGTGTAGCCTTACATATCATTCCAGCCAATCAGTTCAAATGTACTTTGTGGCCCATTTCCCGTACAATGGTGGATTAAAAAAATCTACCACTGAGCGATTCTGATTTTGGGTGTTGTCTGACAGCACCATCATTTTATTTTGGCTATAACTTGTTAATTCCTAGACTATTTGCATAACGTTGTACATATTCTTTGTCAGCAAGCCCTAAGGAACCCAAATATACCAATTTAAAAGAGCTAAGTGGCTGCGTTCAAAATATGCAATTTCTAGGATAGTCGTGTAGTTGTTTTTTTATTTTTTATGTGAGAACCGCCACCTGTCCTGCTGTACTGTCAGACTAATGTCAGGATTTCGGACATAAAACAGTAGAATGTCAGGTTTCCCCAATAAGCGTTTTTCAGGTTTTAAAACCTAACTCTGGGAAGGGTAGTGAATTTATCACTGTCGATTGAAATAAAGTTAGTGCATGTAGTCTTACACGCGTGATGGCAGCATTTGTGTATCGCGCGACGCGTGTTTAGTGTTCGGCTTTCTGCCTCTCCCTTCTCGCTATCCTTTAGTCCATCTGTCTTTTGTTTTTGGTAACATAGTGTAGAAAAAGACATGAATGGAATTTAAAATTTAGGTCAACTTGCATATTTCAAGGTTTTTCTTAGAAAGGCAGCACATTTTATTGTGTGTTTGGGAAACGCGTGTATGTTGCAGAAGGCCTTTAATATCAACGTGAAACGTTACAATTTGCATACGCAGTAGAAAACAAGGGGATTTCGAGTACTGTCATTGTGACAGCACTGTTCTTTACCATTCTTCTTCCTTTATTTATTATATGTATTTATTAGGCTTTATATTTACTTGATAGTTTATATATGTGGATTAGAATATTCCACGACACAATCCTTGAGTTTCTCTCTGTACCTTCATCGTTAAGTTGCTTTACCAGCTTCCACAGTTTCCTCGTATCTCTTTCAAAGTTCAAGGACTCTGTTTTCTCCTTCCAGCTTCTTCGCCTGGCCTGCAACTTGGCCCTTTGAAATTTGGCCTTAGCTTGCTGGTAGTTATTGTGGTGTTCTTGGCATGGACTGGTCTCTGCCTGCTTTCGAGATGTTTCCACGTCGTTGTGCAGCTGCTCTAGTTCACTATTCCAATATGGTTTGTAGTGCTTACGAGCCCCTCTAGGTATTGTTTCACGAGCAGCCTGTAATATGCATCTGCTGAATTCATCGACTAGCTTATTGATGTCTTTGTCTACAGTCAGATCTCTAGCCAGTATACTAGTACGGTGCTGGTACATTGTCCAGTCTGCCTTCTTGTAGTTCCACCTAGAGAGAGTGCTGCTCTCCTTGACAAGTTCATTTTCCACAATTAGGAAGACTGGCCGGTGGTCGCTGCCTCCAAGTTGTTTCCCTACAACGCGTGTGGTGTTCCACTCCAAGCTGGGTGAGTGGAATGCCAGGTCTGGTGTAGAGGTGGTGTGCCATGATCTCGAGTAGAAGGTTGGTGGGTCGATTGGCTGGTTAATCAGGATAAGCCCATTGTCATCCTGCCAGTTTTCAAGCTCTTCACCTCTCCTGTCCATGTGATCATAGCCCCAGCTCTGTGAGTGGCTGTTGAAGTCTCCGCATACAATCAGTCTTTCTTTTGCTGGGATTGTATCTAGTGCCAGTGGGCGGTCGCTCGGACAGTAGTAGTTGAGCAGGTGGAATTCTGAACTTTCTGTCCTGAGATGAAGCATCTGGTATTCCGCCCCCTCCATATATGTTTCAAGCTGACATGCACTGATGTTATTCCTCACGAGTGTCAGTATTCCACCTTTTCGCCTGTCTATTCGGTCAGATCGGTAGCACTGGTAGCCTCTGATTTTGAAGGCTATGTCTTTGTTGAGGTGGGTTTCTTGCAAGCAACATACATTTACTTGCTCTTCATTCAAGATATTTTCGAGCTCTAATTTTTTGCTGTAGCCGTCTTTTTTATTATTGACGCCTTCAGCATTCCAGTGCATTATTTTAAATGGTCTTTTCTTTGCTTGGCCAGTAGCTCTATTCTCATGCCTCCTGGCTCCCCGGGGCAATTGAGAAGGACCCCCAGTAGTAGGGGTTGGGCCCTTCCGAGGCAGAGGGCCCGGCACTGCGCCTGCCTGGGTGTCCGTCACAGGGCGAGTGCCATAACGTTTTGCAGATATAGGCATACTTCCCATAGCGCTAATGCGTGGCATCCTGATTGCTGTGGTGCGCCTCTTGGCTGGTTGCCTCCGTCTTCAGCACCTTGACTTGCTAGGGCAGACTGTGGTCTTGCTCGAGTCTAGGAGGGCCTGGCCAGTCTTGGTTTTTCAGCCGCTGATGGCTGTACTTGAGCCCCATCTCCACGTCAAGGAGCTGGCCTTGATGGGGTACTAGAGATAATATAATATAAAACAAATACAAACAAAAACATATTACAATAAAAGAAACACGTCCTGATATAACCAACAAATCCATGTACATGGTAGATGGTTGAAAGGGGCGTGCTACAAAATGAAGTAGCAAACACATTAATAAAAAAAAAAAAAAAATACCCAGGTCAGTGCAAGGCAGGGAACAGGATCATCCAGCTGCTCACTGTATTCACTCAACTCGACTAGCGACAAGATGGCGGCACGCAACACACGTGCTACCAGTAGGTTGGATAATGAAGATGTGGCCGAAGTGGATGACCTTGTAGTGGAACTAGAACCTCATCCAGAGCGAGTGTGGTACGTCATGGTACCCGCTCACAAAAACGTGCTGTGCTTTGGTGAGCGAACAGGTCCTACGGCTGAGGAATATGTCAGGGAGGTGAGAGCTGCCTGGAGAGTAGGGATGATGAGCAATGAGGACCAGGCAGATGTTTTTCTTGACAGTGTGACAACAAGTGTCCGCAGGGAGCTGAGGATTCAGGCTGATGACGATGACCCGGAAGCAATGCTACATTTCATTCTTAGGGTGTATGGGGAACTTCGAAGCATCCCAGAGCTAATGGACACTTTTTACTCTACCCGGCAAGGTGCAGGGGAGTCTCTTTGGGAATTCTCCCATTGCATCCTCGAGGTATTCGAAAGTGTTGTAAGATCACAAAAAACAGAATAATGTCACTCCTTTGGAGCGATCCATCCTTCGGGACTAGTTTGCTGCTGGTATGAGAGATGATCTGCTAAGAAAGTTCGCAAATGAAATACAGTAATCATTAAATAGCCTACAGCAGAGGTTTTCAAACTTTTTTGGTCCGTGGCTCCCTTAACCTGTGCATAAATCACCGCGGCTCCTCTCTGTACTACGAAGATCTATATTTATTGATGGACATTGGCTCATAATATCGAGCCCAACACTTTTCCCAAGCCATCGCGACGCCCTTAGCCAAGGGCCGCGACGCCTCTGGGAGCCGCGACGCCTCTGGGAGCCGCGACGCACAGTTTGACAACCTCTGGCCTACAGCATCGTTCATGTCGGTGAGAGACTATGCCCTACGATTTTTAGAGACCGAACCCGATGCCAGTGTCGAAGTGGCAAGAACAGAGACTGTGACAGATACTCATGCATTAAACGCAGAAGTGGAGCGGCTGAGGGCCCAGGTGGCTCAGTTACAAACTAAGCTTGATGAGATGTCTCAGGAGCAGGGGAGACGTACTTGGATAGTTCGCTGTTTTAGATGTAGAAGGCTAGGCCATGTACAGAATCGATGTCCACAGGCACTAACCTAGACCCCTCTGCGGCTAGGAGTCAGGCTACAGTAGGGGAGCAGAATGACTCAGAGATAAAGATGGTTGGTAGCCAACCAGAATGTGATGTAATGATAGCAGGGAAGAAAGTCAGGTGTATTCTTGACACGGGGTCCCAAGTTTCAACTGTTACGGAACAGTGCTTTCAACAGCTTTTTGGATATCTGACCCTGGTGTCACGGATTGCCTCCCCTGCTCTGCAGTAGTGGTCCAACAGTGACCAAAACTCAAGAGTATCTAATTTTGGCTTCCAAGATATCTACCTGCGCGCAAGATTACTCTTGGCAGAGATGTAGATAGAAGATTAATGACATTTCTACCTGAAAGGAGCATTCAAAAGATATTTCCAGAAGTCACGAACAATGTTGCCTTGGGCTGAACAATTGTTAACGCATTATATCTGGTCTGTCGCCTTTTGGGAAGGATATAAGCAATAGTTTAGCCAGTTTAGGCCCCCCAGTTGGTGTAATCCAACGAAATCCCTCATAAGGTATAGCTCTGTTTAAAGGTAAATATATGTCTAAGAATATATATATATATATATATATAATAATAATAATAAATTCTTTAAGCGCCAAACACGGCGCATAAGGCAGAAACCAGTGCTCTCCAGGTTGTTCTGGCTCATACGTTTGCTTTCATACATATAACTGAATCAACTAGTATTGTTTAGTTTTAAAACAACAAGTAACAAATTTAATAGTGAAATAGTCTTTAACAGGTTAAAATAAATATGGAATTATTAGTGGAATTTTGATGGATATAAAGTTCTCGTCGACATAGGTGGAAATTTAACTTTATACTTAAAGTTTAACTGAAATGTCCTTTTTTGCTGGTGCCTTTTAGTTAGCACTTAGCTTGAATGAGTGAGTCCTGCAGCTGTGGTTCATCAATTCTGTGATGACGAAAGCCTTCTCCACACTCTCTTTCACCGTAGGCGGTTATGGTGGATGCTTTTCTCTCATACTAGGGGCGTTAGTACCACAAATCGTCTGATGGCTTGTAACCACGAACTTTAGACAAATAGAAAGAAACAAATGCCTGCTAAGTACATTTGTTCGCCGCAAACTAACAGGCCCATTGTCATGCGTTCCACCAACCAATGTTAACCTCTCAGAAGAATTAAATTCCCGAGCACACAGTGTAACTCAGGGAATATGATGAAAATTCACCCATATCCTTCTGGGTGTTAACTTGGAAATTGCGTCTCGAGTGCGTGAATAATGATTTGCCCGAATTACAAAATGATATGCTACTCTTGAGGCACATATGATGAAGTCATCACTCATCACTGCTCCAGTCGGAGTCTGGGATCGCTCTGCTGTCGGGTTTCCCACACGACTAGTCAGAAACAATCACCAGCTCTTGCTGTAGTGGTTCATAAATATACTATTTTCATATGTTGAGGTTGCCAGCCTCATATATATCCACTAGCAAGAAAACATGTTAAATTCACGTTTGTAATAGAAATGTTCACAACTTACCCCAAATTTTTGGGAATACACAATCTTCATTGCACAGGTTTTCAGATGGAGGCGAGCAATTTCAGTGCATATGCTCTCGAATTAATTTCGTCTGAGAAATTCCTCTTATGACGGTGTTCTGTGATACACTTGGCCTAGGAAACTAGTAATGCCTCTTCGACGGGTGCCCTGCGATACACTTGGTCTGGGATATCATTCCTCTTATGACTGATGATCCAATTCCTAGGTTTCCAGTCTTGTATCTATAAGGTCCTGGTCCTGAAGTTTTACGGTCGTGTATATAAATATGCATGTTTACTCTTAAGGTTTCAGAGTTGCCCAAATACTGTCGATCTGTCACTTTTGATATTGGAATTCTAGGTCCGATCCTTCTCTTCCTGGCTATTGGGAGTTGCTCGTATGAAGTTGCGAAGCTGTCTGTTCTGTGTTTCTGAGTTCACTAGATTATATCTCTCATTCTCAGTTCAAATCACAGTTGGGGTTTCCGCCGAATGTTCCAATAGAATTCATTGTATATTCCAGCGCTCACTTCAAACCAATCAAATCTCTCTAGCACTGTTTGGGTGGGGAAGTTTTAATTCAAAATATCCCCATGCGTGTTTTAATATTCAATTTAAAATTCCACGCGTGACCTCTTTATAATAAGACGTAATATTGTTCCGGCTGCCCCTATCTGCCTCCCACAATATTGTGACCATGTTTTCCTGGCGTAATGTCTTTCGCCAAGATGTCTACCCCGACAGGTTATCCAATTATCGCCTTTGTCTGCGTGCCTCCGCCAGACATATGTTGTTTTCTTTCATCTGACGCACAATACAAGCTTGTGTCAACACGGTCATCAGCTTTTCACTGGGGTCAAATGTTGGACCGCCGCGTTTCAAATGGTGGTCAGACTGAGAGAATAGATAAGCGTATGACCGGTATAATTACCTGGTATTATCGCACGTACCTTGCGGAACGTAAACTATTCTGCGTGTAAAGCAGATACGTCCGTAGGGGAGTAGAGTGTTAGAGACTTCACCCTACTAGATTCAGCATAGAGAGTAAAATAATGAATAAAAGGGCAAAAATTATGCCAATTAAAAGCGCTGAGTGAGAGGAAGAGAAAAATGAAAAAAAAAGTGATACTGACGGAGTGGACGTGAGATCGCACAACCGTATCGTCACACCTGGATGAAAGTACAGTCATGCGCCGCATAACGTCCGTTCGGACAACGTCCGACCGCATATACGTCCGTGGTCCCATAAGGTTATAATCATCATCATCATCATCATCATGTGACATATTCTTTCCAGAACGTTGTCTCCATTACAGCTGCTCTGAACGCATCACGATTCTGGGCAAGTCGACCTGCATCAGCCAAAGACAAGTTCAGACTCTCTGTGATGTCCTGGGTCCACCGTCGTCTAGGTCGACCCCTTCCCCTTTTTCCAGGGACCATGCCTTCCATCACTGTTTTTTCCAGACTATTATGTCTTTTTATATGACCGAAAAATTTCAGCTTCCTTATTGCGATGGTATTTAGGAGCCAATGTTCCTGTACGTTTAGTGAGTGCAGTACTTCTCTGTTATAATAGAGTTCAGAAATGCCGGTCGGAGAACAGGACGAAGCGGACGTAACCGGACGAAGCGAAAGTAACAGCTTCCCGCACGCAACACGTTTATCTCATGTCTCTTGTATACAGTACAAAGCGATTGCGATACCAGGCGTATAATGGCACAGGACATATATAACCTATAATACAGTACATATGTCTTGATAGTCATAATAAACGCCTATGTTACTGGCCTATGTATGTACTGTACTGTACTTACTATCGTTATTTTAATGTGAACTTTCGAAAATACATTACCGTGAAGTGCATCATGGCCCCAAACGCAGCAAAACCAGTTCTAGTGACAGCAGCAGCAAGAGACAAAGGAAAAGTATCGATTTGGAAGTGAAACAAAAGGCAATTAAACATCACGAAGGTGGAAAACCAGTGAATGCTATAGATCGTGATTTGGGCATGTCGCACTCGACAGTCATGACGATCCTTAAGAACAAAGAAAAAAATCTCCAAGCTGTTAAAGGATCGGCTCCACTGAAAGCTACAAAGCTTACTAATTAGCAGAACTCAAAGTAGAGAATGAAGATTTACTGAAAAGGATTGAGTCAGAAAGACAACATAAGGAGTGAGCATGTCTTCAAGACAAAATATATAGAAAATTTCTTGTTAAAATGTAATAGGTATGAACAAATGAGAATACCAATATTAGATTATTTGCAAGCATCCAACTTACCTCTAAATATAGAAGAAGTGTTAAGAATAGACAGACCTAGGGAACTGCATAATATAGTCAAACAATATTTAACACGAACAAATGTTAATATATAGTGGCTAGGAATGTGAAGATCTGATGCTGTTCTTACAATGCATATGTCTTTTAACAGATGAAAGTCAATTAAATATCTGTTAAAGTCAGTTATATAACTGGAACCACCAGGCCTTTACACCCCTCCACTTTAATATTATTCTTATTCAGAGTTTCATGGGAGCCGCGCTAGCGTAGTGGTTACAACACCGCTCTGGCGACCGGGTGATACAGGATCAAACCCGGGCGACGGCATTTGAGGATTTTTCGTCGACCGGGATTTGGACTGGATTAACTCGAGACCTGGCGAGGACATTTGAAGGAGTGTCGTCGACCAGGGACTGGCGGCTCCTGAGCCGACCCAGCTGCAATGGGTACCTCCGAAATCGGAGAGTATTTGCCTGAATGGCGAGGGACACTTGTCTCTGTACAAGAAATAAAGGGATACTCACGTAAAATCAATGTCAGGTTAGACATAAATAATAACCTGAGATTTCGCCTCGAGTATTAGCGGGCGTACAAAAAAAAAAAAAAAAAAAAAAAAAAAATTCAGAGTTTCTTCTTGATTTTTATTTTTTAATTTTTTATTTAACGTATAAGCACAATTCTTCTTCTTCTTCTTCCGTCCTTAGCCACCGACCGTCAAAGCAGTCAGTGGCCATTACGCCTAGTGGCGTCTTAGGGCAACAGCAGATAGGTTTTCTTTGCCATTATTTCCCATCACGCCTAATGGCGTCTTTAGGGCAATGGCAAATCAACCCATTTGCTGTTGTTTCCGTAATCGAAGTGACTGGCAAACGGGTGATCAGCCCGTTGTGAAGCACAATTGTGGTTGTCCCTATTTACAATGATTTGACAAATGTGATGCCACTTTCTCATATCGGCAGTTGTTCATATTATTTGGAATTGAAAACAATATATATCCTAATTATAACCCATCAGAGGTTGAACGGGATATTTTTCTTCATTAATTAAAAAAAAAAAATATGGAAAAATTGCTAATGACCTGGATTGAGGACCAAACACAGAAGCGTATCCCTCTCCGCGCGTTGAGGATCACTGCTAAGGCACGAAGCTTGTTCGAAATGCTTAAAGAAAAAGCAGGACCAGACTACAATATCGAGTTTAGTGCTAGTTCTGGGTGGTTCAAGCGCTTCAAACAACGTTTTTCGCTGCATAATGTGAAAGTAAGTGGTGAGTCTGCGAGTGCTGATGCTAAAGCAACAGGAGATTTTGTCGAAATCCTAGATAAACTAATTGTAGAGGAAGGTTATTTGCCCCATCAAATTTTTAATATCGACGAAACCTCCTTATTCTGGAAACGAATGCCTGAAAGGACCTTCATCCATAAGGAGGCCAAGTCAATGCCAGGCTTTAAAAGACAGTACATTAGCTGAAAAACAGTACTGTATGTGTACAGTATCTTGGTTATTTAATCAATACAGGTACACTACAGTATCCCATATAACTTTGTTAAGTATAAAGTATAATGTTCGAACAACGTCCAAATCGCATAACGTCCTATTTCACAGAACGTATCCTGGACGTTAAGCGGTGCATGACTGTAAATGGGTGCGACTAACTGCTACCAATGGTGTCACAATTCCATATGCTGGCCATCTAGTGGTTGATGTTAAGATTGGAGAGTGTCGTGTCAAGATCTGTGGCATCTATGTCGTTAAAACTTTCAATGGGCCCATGTCACGGATTGCCTCCCCTGCTTTACAGTAGTGGTCCAATAGTGGCCAAAACTCAAGAATATCTAAATTGGTCGTCAAAGGTGTCTACCTTCGCACAAGATTACTCTTGGCAGAGATGTAGATATAAGGGTAATGACGCTTTTACCGTAAGGTAGATTTCACAAGATATTTTCAGAAGTCAAGAGCAATGTTGCATTGGGCTTGTGATAGCTTCATTGATTCTCAACCCAACTTCTAACCCAGGTTCTTTTGCTTGTGTGATTGATGTTACGTTGACCCTTGTGTATGTTCTCTTGTGTATTTATACTTACTTAGTCGTTTCCCTTCTACCGTGAGGTGTAGAGGTTTGGAAGAGAGAGCGCCAGACTATCCTATCGGCTGTCTTCCGCCTTGCCTGGGTCATTCTAGTCCTCGGTCCTTCAAAGATTGTCTAATGTTGTCCTCCCAGTGGACTCTGTGTCGTCCTGGGGGTCTGGATCCCTGATACTTTGTTTCCCATGCTTGTCGTGGTAGCCAATCTTCTCCAATTCTGCAGACATGACCAAACCATCTTAGTTCGAACTGTTCTACTTGGGTCTGCAGGGGGTGGGATTTAAGGCCTTGGCGTATCGTTTGGTTGCGGACCATGTCTCTTCTTGTTACTTCAACCACCTTCCTCACATACCTCATTTCTGAGGTTTGGATCTGGCTTTTGTGGGTTGTAGTCATTGCCCATGAATCGCATCCATATGTCAAGACTGGGACATAGGTGGAGCGGTATACAGCCATCTTCATTTTCTTACCAACCTCTCTCTTGCTGAGGAATCCTCGATTTAGGGCCGAAAAAAGTCTCCCAGCTGCTGCTTTTCGAGTGGCCAACTCTTCTTTGATGCCTCCCATTTGGTCTATAATAGCTAAATGTATTTATACATACATATACATATGTGTGTATATATATATATATATATATATATATATATATATATATATATATATATATATATATATATATATATATATATATATATATATATATATATATATTAGTCGTGCTCTTACGATTGCTTTCATACATGTAATAACTGAATCAACTATGTTTGTTTAGTTTTAAAATAACATGTAACAAATTTAATAGTGAATTAGTATTTAACAGGTTAAAATAAATATGGAAAGATGGGTGAAACTTTAGATGAAAGCGTCTTCATAGAGACTTAATAGGGGAGTGATAAAAGTCTAAGACTGATGCCTTTTTTACAAGAACTTAACTCTAGGTGAGTCCTGTCGTCGTGGTTTCCGTCACTTCTTTTTGGTGATGAGTGCACTTCTCCACATAACTCGTCCAATGTAGGCGGTCAGTGTTAATGCTCTTCTCTCACACTAGCGGCGTAGTGACGTTAGTAACCGTCTGATAGCTTCTAACCACGAACATTTTAGACAAAATAGAAAGAACAAATGCCTCTGCTGAGTACACTGAGTTGGAAGCTTAACAGACGCATCCTCTCGCTGTCCGCCCACCAATGTTAATCTCTCAGAAGAATTAAATTCTTGAGTACACAGCGTAGCTCAAGGAAGATGATAAAAAAATCACCATTACTCTTCTGTTTATTAAACTGGGAAAATGTGTCTAGACAGCGCGAATAATGATTTGTGCATGAACTGACATTAACAAGTTCCATATATCTCACAAAATGATACTATACACTTGAGGCACATGTGATGTAATCATAATCCATCACTGCTCCAGTCGGAGTCTGGGGTCACCTCTGCTGTTGGTTTTCCGCACGACTAGCCAGAAACAATCACCAGCGCTTGAAGCAGTGGTTCATGAATGAAGTATTTTCATATGGTGAGGTTGCCAGCCTCATTATAACCACTAAGCAAGAAAAACATGTCAAATTCACATTTGTAAAATAACTGTTACACTTACCCCAAAAATTTGAGAATCTGCAATCGCCTCGCATAGGTTAGAATGGACACGGGAAATTTAGTTTATATGCTCTCGAATCACTTGGCCTGGGAAATTCCTCTTATGACGAGTGTTCTGTGAATCACTTGGTCTGGAAATATTTTGATTCCTCTTATGACGGGTTTTCTGCGAATCACTTGGTCTGGAAATATTCTCTTATGATGGGTGATCCAATTCCTAGGTTTCCAGACTTGATATTTAAAGTCCTGGTCCCTTAAGCTTCCAGTCTTGTATTTAAATATGCGGGTTTACTTGTAAGTTCCAAAGTTGCCCAAATACTCGATCTGTCACTTATAATTATGGAATTCTTAGTCCGATGTCTCACAGGCTTCTGGGAGTTTGCTCATTTGATGACGCGATGTAGTCTCTGTGTCTCTGATTTTGCTATATTATATCTCTAATTCAAATCCCAGATTGTTCTTCCCGGCAAACTTGCCAATGAGAACCAAAGCATATTCCGGCTCTCAAATCAAACTAATGGTGAGCTCTTTAGCACTTTATGGGTTGGAGTGTTTAAATTCATAATCTCCCCGGCGTATTTTAAAATATTATATTTAATATTCCAATGCGTGACCTCTTTCAAATAAGACGTAATATTTCCGACAACTGAAAAACATATATGTGAACTCTTTGATGGCCAGATGCTACCTTCCGCCCATATCGTCTTCCCAGACATATTATCTGTAATAATCTCACAGGAATAGCCCGGCGAAAGCTATTATCTCATAAACGCCTGTGTTTCAGCACACCTCAGACGGCTTTCCAAGACAGACAATATTGGCTTCCGATTCATCCTCGTACGAGACCATATTGCGTTAAACGAGGATCGTCTCCTATCAAAGATGACCGGCGACTCGAAGAGATAAACGTATAACCGCTGACCGGTGATAATGACTGGGTATTGTTACGATAATACCACAGTTCACCTGGCGGAACGTAAATACGTCTTGGGAGTGGTCACAGTAAAAGAATGTAAGGGCAATAAATATGCCAAATAATAGGATGATGAGCGAAAAGAAAATGAAGAAATGAAGAGATACTGCCGGAGTGAATGAGAGTTATAAAAATTGCACGACTGATTTTGTCAGCCTGACATACTGGCGAAAGTAAAAAACAGCCACAGCTTCCTCAAGTGGCAAGCTCCAGGAAAAGGTACACAAGAGGCAAGGTTAGATAAAGTGAAGGTGTGGGTTGCAGGATGAAGAAAAAACCCACATACCAGCTCGATCGATTGCCATCATACAGGTGAAAGGTAGAAGCTCAAGATCAGAGAAAACGGTGCTGTTTGAACCCTCAAGAGACTGGGATCATAAAGGGCTGTTAACATGTCACACACTGACTGTACTCAGAGGAGGTTTTTGTCAGGTCCAAGCAGTAAATCTTGGAGATAAAGACATTTTTTTTGGGCTAGGGGTACTCAAGTGGGATAACTTTCTGAGGCATGCGCGGACTATGAGAGAAACTTCAGAGTTGTTAGAGCTCAGGAGGTGGAGATATCTGCACAGCCAGGATGCCCAGCCAAGGTCCCTGTTAGCAGCCCAGTTGATTTAAATGGGTTTGTGGGCAGTCAAAATGAAAAGCGCCAACTACAGAAGTTACTACAACAATATGACAGCCTGTTCGCTAAAGACGAGAATGACGTAGGGTATACAAGTAAAGTATCTCATTCAATTCAGTTGACAGATGATACACCAGTAAAACAACCCTACAGGCTGTTACACAGTGGCTTATCAAGAGTCTGTCTAAATAAAGAGACAAGACACTTAGTCTGAGAAAGATCTGAAAAATAGATTAAGTAGTGACTTTCAAGTGACTGTGGAGGATGAGACTTATAGCTTCAAGGGTGAGAACCTAGATTGACTCTCCCTCGCCACTTGTGACTTGTTTTTATTGCTACTGTCTCACCACCTCTTGCTCCGGTGGAGATACGGTAACATAAACTAATCTACCACAGATACAACCGCACAACTAAGAATTATAGGTACAGTGTAGAGAATGACAAACTGATCCAGTGCATTTTTAAAAATTTATTAAACATTTAACAAAAATTAATTCCACATCAACAAACGAACAAATCATGCAAAGTTCGCACAAGTTGAAAAAAGAACACAATTAATTAATGCCAAAATCTATCAAAATTTTGCACACCCGCTTTCACACCTACAGGAGAAAAAAAGACAAATATGGTTTAAGCAAAACAAAAAAAATGGGGGGGGGGGAGGGCTCTCTCTTTAATAGAATCCACCCACTGAACCCCTGTTAAATTAATCTAAAAAAACTGTGGTGGTCCACAAACCACTGACTACACTCCACCACTTTTTCTTCTGTCCAGGTTGACCGGACTGAGAAAAAATTACAACCAAAACAAAACTAACTAACTGGTCTCAAGACGCTCCAGTCTGTCCTACCCTACTAAATTCACCACCACTAATTTCAGCACACTAAAATCTGCCCTCTAAAGTTTGCACAGAGCCCTCTGCATCTGCTCATAGGCTCACCTCTCAGGTGAATTTAAAAAAAAAACTACCGTTCCCGGAAAAACCCTCTAACACCACTCTCTCTCTCTCTCTCTCCTCCTTCTGGTCGCAATCGTCTGCTGTTTATTAGGCTCAGATGCGTTACTCTTCGTCAGGTACCTCCTCCCGTTAGTAATTAAGAGGCATGATCTCTCGCTCTCCTCCCCAGAATAATTGATGAAGGAGTCCTTGACGACTCTATAGCTAAGTGCCTCGGCTAAAATCATGCCGATAGCGATGGCACTCACTTGGATGCACAAACAATGATTAACCCGCTTCGGGTTTTGGCCTACTGCTTTATTGTGGCAGTATGTAAACATTACAAGGCAAAGTAGCCTGTCGCGTATTGGGCCGTAGGAGCCAAGAGCTCCAAATTCCCGAAAAAATTCCACTCAGAGGAATATGTTTTCCCCAAATCAGGAGACTCCCATATACCTCACCGTCTTGAAGAAATAGCTAGGGGCGCCTGTTACTGTGCGCGTACCCCGGCTATCAAGTACCGTGATGTCTCTTGCTTCCCTTTCCTAAAGGAAGGCAAAGTCCGCTGTAATCATAGGGGGCCTACGAAGCCGTGAATTGCTGAAACAACAAAAACCACAAATATACACCATTACTAAAACCCTAATACACAATCATTAAAAACACCCTATTATATAGACTCCGTTTTTCTTTTTTTTTTCTTCCATAACAAAACCACCCTGCAGCTCTCCCCTGTCTCCTCTCCTGCACTCTACAACGTTTGCCTCTTACGTTTAACACAGACGGTGGCTGGCCTGATTTGATCTGAGGCTAGTTCGCGGCTCAGGCACATAGCCGTCACAACACGCCTTTTTGTGTACTACACTTTTATCAGAGGCAGCCTATGCAAGGTTTAATGAAACATGCCCAATTAAATTTATACCCAAAATGCAAACACCATTATCATAACATTAGCATATCCTTCACCCAATGTATCCTTCAGCAACTAACTTAAATACCCATGGCCACTTTAGTTAAACAAAACTCCCTAGTTCACATACTATTATCTCCCAAGTTATCATAACATAGTCTGGTACTCTTAATATATTACACAGTACTACACCAGCCGTAGGTCCTAAATTCCTATATAAATAGTAATAATAACACCAAACTTTTCACAGAGAACCTCACTGGCTATACTTCGTATAATTACCACTGAAGCTTACAATACACTGGCAGAGGTCAGGTAATTGATGGCAAACTACTGACTAAACATAAAATTAAATCCCAGAAGAAAGCTTACTCTGACTTGCTAAAATCCCTACACACAGCTTATTTAGTCTACATACATACACAGACTTCAGAATATTCCCACTATACGGGCAGACTGAATAATATGTCTGTAACTCTTCACGGCTACAAAATTCCAGGACTGAAAAACGACTTACAGAACCGGGCCTGTTTATAGTAGCAATTTTCGGATGCAGGACAGACGCGATGAGTCATAGATCTAGTATTATCTCCCACAAACTGCATCTACCCCACTTTTACGTAATCTCATGACTGCTACCTAAATTAAAATCGAAAACCATCGTAAGAGCTTCCCTTTAAACATCATAACATTATCTTAACATCTGACGAACCGTTACCCAACGTAACACTACAAATCTACGAGCGACGAAGAGTTATTTCCTCCCCTGGAAAGGGGGGGGGGGGGGGAAGAATAAAAAAATGAATTCCTCACGAAGCCCGCTGAAAATGTACGCAACGTTACGTAAATTATCTGACCGTCTATCAACAAGAATGACTCACTAGCCCACGCTACCACACGGGTAGGTTTTTACACTCATCCCTGCAAACAGAAGGGTTGGTGGGGTGTTCCTGCAATTATTAGAACCATGACAAGAAATGAAAACATCCAAAAATTAGAAAACCTGATAAGAATAGAAGAGAACAGAAACAATCATATAATAATAAAAAAAGATCGGGGCGGGTTGAGGAAAAAAAATCAAC
Organism: Oreohelix idahoensis; assembly: GCA_024509875.1. NCBI lineage: Eukaryota > Metazoa > Mollusca > Gastropoda > Stylommatophora > Oreohelicidae > Oreohelix > Oreohelix idahoensis. The sequence goes on along the minus strand of JAMPIV010003254.1, from coordinate 578,852 downwards.
AGTCCGTTTGTCACACGGGCGTATTCCTCCAGCTTTTTACAAAGAGGCGCAAGACCATCTTCAGGATCTCCTCGACAAACAGATTATAGAAGAAAGTTCAAGCCCCTGGGCTTCGCCTGTTGTGCTCGTGCGGAAGAAAGATGGCAGACTGCGATTATATGTAGACTTCAGAGCTCTCAATGCCAAGACCAAAAAGGACGCCTACCCTCTTCCCCGGGTGGAGGAATATTTAGACGCTTTAGGAGGAGCAAGAATAGTTTCTTCGCTAGATCTAGCAAGTTGCTACTACCAGGTAGCCACGAGGGCAGAGGATCAAGAGAAAACAGCGTTCACTAAACCATTTGGATTATATGAGTACACTAGGACGCCTATGGTACTAGCTTATTCAGCCAGTACTTTTCAACGACGGATGCAGAGTTCCATGCACAATATGATGTTCCAGCTGTTGTTGGTTTACCTAGATGACATTTTTGTGTACTCAACTGGCTTTACAGAACACCTGCAGCGACTTGAAAAAGTGTTCCAGAGGTTGCAGCGGCTAGGTCTGAAGTTAAATGGGGCTAAACGTCATTTCTGCAAGCCAGATATGGATTTTTTGGGCCACACGGTATCTGAAACCAACGGGCTGATCACCCGTTTGCCAGTCACTTCGATTACGGAAACAACAGCAAATGGATTGATTTGCCGTTGCCCTAAAGACGCCAATAGGCGTGATGGGAAACAATGGCAAAGAAAACCTATCTGCTGTTGCCCTAAGACGCCACTAGGCGTAATGGCCACTGACTGCTTTGACGGTCGGTGGTTAAGGACGGAAGAAGAAGAAGAACGGTATCTGAAGAGGGCATTGGAGCAATGGAGGACAAGATAGAGGCTATCAAAGAGGCATCAATACCCAGAACGCAGAAAGAGTTACGCGCTTTCCTTGGTTTAGCCAGTTATTATTGGAGGTTTGTGCCAGAGTTTTCCACTATAGCACGCCCACTGCATGAACTGGTAGCTCAGTTAAATCAAGACCAAGATCCACAGGGTAAACGGAGGTCCAAGAAAGCTGCCATAGGAGAACGGTGGACCCAATAGTGTGATGATGCTTTTAAGCAATTGAAAGCTATGCTTACATCTACTCCTCTTCTTGGTTTCCCAGATTTTTTGAGTGCACTTTATACTAGAAGTGGATGCCTCATACCAGGGACTAGGAGCTGTGCTATCACAAGTGTAAGATGGAAAGAAAGAGTGCTAGCATATGCTAGTCGCACTCTGCGACCGTCAGAGAAAAACACCAAAAGTAGCACGAAACTAGAGTTACTACGTTTGAAATGGGCTTGATGGAGAAGTTCAGGAGTTATCTGTTTGGTGCTCAAGTTGAGGTGTTCACCGACAACAGGAGTTTGACTCTGTGGCAAAAGTCTAAGATTGGCGCAATCGAACAGAGATGGATAGCACAGTTGTCAATGTTCAATTATACTATCAACCACATGGCAGGTAGAGCGAATGGGAATGCTGACTACCTCTCTCGGTACCCTCTTGAGAATCAAGAACCCACAGATGAAGATGATGATGTTGCTATCAGTCAAATAGCATTGGTGCCAGCCCACACAACAGTTATATCCCCAAGGTTAGGTTTGCTGCAGAATATGGAGTCTGGAGCCATGGTGGTAGCAGTGGAGATGAGAGATGCAACAGGCCCAAATCCAGTCAAAGACACAGGTGCGGCACTAATTTTTCATCCTATTCTCTTGAAGAACTGTTAGCACTGCACGAGGCTGATACTGATATAATGACAGTCTTCAGAATTAAAAGAGATGTTACTAGATTGCTAAAAGGGGAAATGAGGGGACAATCAAAGCCAGCAAAGAAGCTACTAAGGCAGCGTAGGTGCTTCACTAATCGGAGGTTTGCTGTATCGGACAGTAAGCGGACCAAATGGGAAATTAATATTACACAAACATAAAGGTATGTTTTCAGGCACTCGTAAGAAATAAAGAAGTAGAACACTTGGACAACAGAAAAACAACAGACGTGAGTGGCTTACCCAGGGTTCGAACCCCGTATCTTCCGTACGACAACTCCGCCTAGCTATCAAGCGAATCACACTGACCCCACGGCCAGCTAGGCATCCCCAAAAAGGATGCTTTACTGACTATTTATCAGTACGAAACACAAGATAACACCGGAAGTATACAGTGGGCAACTCAGCCCCTCAATGACGCAATCACTTCTGTTGTTCCCCTATTAACAGTATGTGTCAGTCCAAACAAGACAAAGACCTTGATACTGGGTCCAGTAAATAGTAGAAGACTTAAGGACAGTAGTATAGAACAGAGGGTAGGTTTCTGGTATTGTATAAACATAAATAACACATAAGGAAGGGAAACCCGAGGCCTGTAAACAGTAAATTAATATTAGACAAACATAAAGGTATGTTTTCAGGCACTCGTAAGAAATAAAGAAGTAGAACACTTGGACAACAGAAAAACAACAGACGTGAGTGGCTTACCCAGGGTTCGAACCCCGTACCTTCCGTACGACAACTCCGCCTAGCTATCAAGCGAATCACACTGACCCCACGGCCAGCTAGGCGGAGTTGTCGTACGGAAGATACGGGGTTCGAACCCTGGGTAAGCCACTCACGTCTGTTGTTTTTCTGTTGTCCAAGTGTTCTACTTCTTTATTTCTTACGAGGACCAAATGGGACTAAGATCACGCAGCTAGTGGTTCCAGAGTCTTTTAAAAAAGCGAGTGCTGGAGGCGGTGGTATTGAGTTTCCCGACACATACATGCTGTACATTCAAAATGACTAAATCGACGTTAAATTTGTATATTTATAAATAACAGATGTAATAATCATTTAGGTTTAACAAGTTTTAAAAGAATGAATAATTATGTATTAGAAAGTTATCATCACTGTTTTGATGTAATGAAAGTTGGTAAAGGAGGTGACTTGGCACTTGTATGTGTTACTTAGCTGCCAGTGACGGTTCTGCTCCTTCTGATGGTTTGGTTCTTGGTAGACTGGATCGCTGATCACGCTCGTCACTTATCAAGGTTGCAGGGCGCAGCACGTTCTCAGAAGTGTCAGGTGGTGTCTACGAAGTTGGTCCCGTCTGATGATGGTATCTAGCTTCGACTACAGGCCACTTGTACCCTTTTTGTTCCAGACATAGTACCCTCAACTGGTACCACCACTAGTATGGTAAAAGAGTAGAAACAAATACTCTCTGAGTATTGAGTTTCACGACACATACTTATGTGTCCCCGTCTTCCTATTCCACCATCCCATCTACCTCCGACTTTACCCTCGATGCTAGTTAAGCTTAATCCTTCGAGAGAAAACTTTCTTTACATTTAAATTTGATGGTTTTATATTTACTTTACATTCGAATTTGATAGTATAGATAGAATATGTTTACATTTACATCTGCACTGGTTGAAAAATGTTCACAATATAGATTGAATATGTTTTCAGTTACATCTGCACTGGTTTAAAAAAAACTTGAAAACTTTCATTATTTTTAAAGTGCATATGTTTACATAGACATTTGCACTGGTTTGTAAATGTAAATATTATAATTAGAATGTACATCATTTATTTCATCTTTCCCTCCCTGCTCCATATGGATCTTGGGACTACCTATGCTTTTAGTTCTCTCTAGGAAACTGACGATAAAGCTGTCTCCATTCCTGGCAGTGGTGGTTCATGAAATCCTCATTCTAAATGCTGAGGTTGCCAGCCTCAAATGACTTGGACATCCCCTAGCAATTTTCACATACTAATATTTACATGGCAATATATACATATTAGTTAACATGTTAGTAATAAAAGATATAGAATGTAAAATGCACAACTTACGCCAATCGTGGCTCACAGACTGTTTTCTCAGAGAAGTAGGTTAAGGCACCAGCAGATGCCGTTTTTCAAGTGTTCTTGAGGGTCGTCACTTTAACAATAAATTCCCACTAGGACTCCGTGTTTTCAGTTTCTTCAGATCCCGATTTTCCTTATTAAAATGATAGAGTTTTCCAGGGCTGTTTAAGTCCTTCAAAATGCTCCAACAAATTCCGGTCTGATCAATGGAATTCTGATTCTAACTCTGGCAGTCTGGTGTTCGTCTTGGCAAGCGATTCTCACAGTGTCTTAAAACTGCGAACGTCTCAGGTTACATTGCCTGTCTTCTCCCGCATTTGTTTGTTATAATACTAAGCAGAGCTTCAATCGTTTCAAGCATGCATGTCTAGTGGGTTAATTCAAAATTATTTCCGACATGGAATAATTGTGTGCGGATGCAAAAGGTCACCTCTGCCATATATGGAAGTGACACATCTGTACACTTTCTCAGCAATGTGTACAAATACAACATTTTACTTTTATCTAAAGTTATCTATTCGTTAAAAGTCGGACAGGAAACGATTATGTCATTCATGTCTGTCCAAAATGTGTCGCGCAGGCAAGTAATCTTTTTATCCGTCGCTTGTGCACAAAAAATCCGTCTTATTAATACTTAACCAAAGTCACTGGGGCAATTTTAGTGTTAATCTGTAGTCTGATGTCGGCCACACCCACAACATGATTGTCAGTTAATATGATCTCAGCCGATCCTTGCAAAGCAGGGAGGGACGGGTAACCAAACAGACATGACGACTTATTACTGAGAGGAGTGTAAGAATGTTTGAAAATACAAAATATCTGTTTCATAGCAGAGAAAGAAAGAGGTGCCGACCATTGAACAGCACGTGAGTAGTCAGTACAACAAAATGGCACAGAATACGGATGTAGTGAAGCAGAGATAGACCCAAAATTATGTCACAGAGGAAATTATCAAAATGTTAGAAAGCATCAACATTGATGGAAAGGACTTGAGGATAATGAAGAACATGTACTGGCAACAAACAGCAGCTGTAAGAAGCAGCAGCCAAATAGGAACGCATCAGCAAGTAAAAAAGGGTGTCAGGCAGGGATGAGTGCTGTCACTGGATCTGTTCAATCTGTACAGTGAAACTATAATGAGATCTCTAGAGGACATGCCAGGAATATCATTCGGCGGACATAATATAAACAACTTGAGATATGCTGATGATACAGTCTTAATAGCAAAAAGTGAAAAGGAGCTGCAGGAAATGGTTGATATAATAGTGATAGAAACTGAAAATAAAGGCCTTAGCCGTAACAGCTAAAAGACAGAAGTAATGGTCGTCTCAAAGAATAGGGCTTCCACAGAATGCACAATCAAAGTAAATGGAACAGTTTTAAAACAAGTCAATAAATTCAAATACCTGGGAACATTAATAACAATGGATGGAAGATGTATCTTAGAAGTGAAGAGCAGAATAGCTCAGGGAAAAGTAGCATTCTATAAAATGAAGAGTATTTTATGCAACAGTTCTCTTTCATTTGAAGTAAGAAAGAGAGTTCTTCATTGTTATATAGAACCAATCCTGACATATGGGAGTGAGTCATGGACAATTAGTAAACAAATAGGGAAGATACTAGAGGCAACGGAGATGTGGTTTTACAAGAAGAATGTTAAAAATACCACGGACAGCCAAAAAGAGTAATGTGGATGTCCTGAAAAGGCCAATGTACAAAGGAAACTTATTTCACAAGTTAGAAAGAAGCAATCCACTTTTTGGGCATGTTAAGAGAAGAGGAAAGCTGGAATATATCGTAACAACAGGTAAGATTGAAGGAAAAAAGAGATAGGGGAAGACAAAGAGAGCAGATACTGGACAGTTTGACATCGTGGAATGGAAAGAAGTCAACAGCAAAATTGATAAATTGTACTGGAGACAGGAAGTTGTGGAAAGCAGTGGCGGATCTACTATGAAACTAATGAAGCTTAAGCTTCAGGGTCCCTAATCCCGGAGGGGCCCCAAAAGCGACTTTAGTCTACATTGCTTAAAAATTTTGGGTCTACTGTATGAGAAAGGATTTAAAAAAAAATAAAAATATTAATAATATAGTGTAATTCAATACAAAATAATAGTTAAAATAAAAATTAAAAGGTTATTAAAGTATCATGTAGGCTAGCCGTAAACGAAAAAACGCTTTCTCAGAAAGTAGACCTACAATTGTTTCCTTTCAAAGCATGCGACAATAGTCGCACGACTCAAATTGATTGAATTTTTTGTTGTATATAGATTGTTGAAAATCCCAAAGTTTGAGAGTCAGTAGCACAGATGTTGTAAATGTGGAGTGTCGCTGTAAGTTGGCTGTTCTGCTGTGGCTAATGTAATTTTTTTCCCTTTTTAACAGAGGTCAAGACCCTAGAGGAATAACAATGAAAGTTCTTACCAAAAACGCAAACTCAAGGAAAAGCGATCTAATGAAATCTCTAAATGTCAAAAACTAACAAACTATTTGGCAATGTCAAGTTTGTCAACACCTACAGTTGAAACAAGCCAAGCAAACACCATTGAAGCCACTGATAGTGCATAAACTGTGGGAGCTCTTTCTAGGAATATTCAACACACTGTTTACGCTTTTGATACAGATGACGATCACAGTGGTCAACATGAAAGTACCGCGGAACAAGCAGAGACCGAGCAGAAACATGAAGCAAATTCAGTGATTTCAAAGAATACAGTGACCTCGAAAACTGGCCCATAACAGTTGATAATGATTTCATACAGAATTGTTTAATGCAAGACATAGGTTTTTTTTCAAAATTAAAAACCAGATGATGTATATACCGAATCAAGCAGGGTTTACAAGGAGCAAAACAGAAGTTTCTTATACAAATTTTTTGAAAAAAGATTGAAAAATGGCCAGTCTGTGATGAGATCCTGGTTAGTTTACTCAAAGAGCAAAGGCTGTATATACTGTTTTGTTTGCAAACTCTTTTCTAAATGCCAAACATCACTTACAACAGGTGGGTTTTCTGACTGGATGAATGTACTCAGAACTCTGGAGAATCATGAAGACAGCAAGGAACATAAGAGGGCGATGTTGTGTTGGATAACAAGAAAGTCAAATAAAAATACTGTGGATCAGCAACTTGAAGAACAGATGACAAAAACCATACAGTACTATTTTGAAGTACTGAAAAGAGTTGTAGCTGTTATAAAGTTTGTAAGTGAAAGAGGTTTAGCATTTAGAGGTCATGAGGAGAAGTGCGGCTCACCAAATAACGGAAACTTCATGGGGGTCATTGAACTTATTGCAGAATTCGACCCATTTTTACATGAACATCTCGAGAAATGTAAAAATGAAAAAGCAAATGCTACTTACCTATCCAAAACTGTGTATGAAGAATTGATAGAAATTATGGGAAAACATGTGCAAGGTGAAATTTTGAATCAAATCAACAACCTAGACACCAAATACTACTCTATTATTGTTGACTCTACGCCTGACCTGACACATGTTGACCAGCTGGTAATTGTGGTTCGATACTGCTATAATGGAAAACCCTGTGAGAGATTTTTAACATTTTTACCGATAGAAAACCATTCGTCCACGACCCTGTTTAACAAAATACAACACGTTCTGGGTGAACATAAGCTTTCACTTGAAAATATTCGTGCTCAGTCCTAAGATAATGCATCTAACATGAAGGGCTCGGAGAAAGGGCTGCAAGCACTCTTTAAAAACATTAACTGGTACGCAGACTATGTACCATGTGCAGCCATTCACTTAACCTTGTTGGAGAAAAGGCAGTCTACTGTACCTGAAGGTGTTGACTATTTTGGCATTTTGCAGGAGCTGTATGTTTTCTTTTCTGGATCTCCACGAAGATTGGGGATTTTAAACACACAGGGCAATCTACATTTTTCTCTAAAGAGCTTAATAAGTGTAACTAGATGGTCTGCACACTATGAAGCAGTCCGGGCAATTAAAAATGGATATATGGGTATTTTACAAACTTTCAAACATATTTTTGAAGAGTCAGAAGAGAAGCCTGAATGTAAATGAGATGCACAGAATTTATACAACAAGTTGGTACAGCTGGAATATGCTATTTTAACAGTCATTTGGGAAGAAGAGCTGGAGCATTTCAACAAAACAAGTAAGAAACTCCAAACCCCTGGTTTTGATGTATTTGAAGGTTATCTTCTGCTTTCATCTTTACTTTCGTTTGTTAATTCAGAGAAAATTCAGCCGATAGGATTGCACACTATGAATCAGAAGCAAAAGGTTTGTGTGAAGATATCACTTTTCTGATGCTTCCAAACGCATTGTTATAAGGAAATTTTCAGATGGAACAAGTGGTACTGCTTCTTTGAGAGGAGCTGACATATTTAGGATAGAATTCTATATCAACTCTATGACTGCTTGATAATCCAGTTACGCAAGAGGATTGACCCATATGAGCAGATTGCGAAAAAGGTTCAAGTTCCTCTCAGAATTGGTGAACAATTCTGAAATTGATGAGGACAGTATTAAACTTATAATATCGTATTACAAAGATGATATTGACCACAAATTAGTAAACGAGTGTTATCAGTTCAAAGAATATTTGCACCCTTGGAAATTCCAGAACACAGAAGAAAACACGCCATCTAAAATGCAATGAAGTTCTTCAGCTTATTTGAGAGTAACACCTAATTGAAGTGTTCCCCAATATTACTACTGCGCTTAAGCTGTACTTGACAATGCCCATCACGAGCTGTGAAGCAGAAAGGAATTTTTCAAAGCTATCCTTTATTTTAAAAAAAAATGTCGGTCTACCATGACTAAGGAGCGCTTAAATTCTTTATGCATATTGTCTCTAGAAAATGACATTGCAAGGAAGTTCTCATACGATAAAAATGTACGTGAATATGTTGCTAGAAAAAAAAAAAAAAACAGAAATAAGAGTATTTTGTAAAATGTGCTTCTTGCAGTATGTTCTGGTACGTTTAACTTTTCCTACTGAGCACAAATCTCTTATGGATACACCTTGTCAGCCTTGTTTTTTTCTAACAAATGTATTAAAATATTTTATATTTTCCTCATTGCTAATTTTCTTATCTTATAATTTTCTTGGTATGTCTTCAACGAACTAATTCTGAATCATTAAAATAGTTAAGATTTTAAAAATCACATATACCAAGGTGGATAGTGGTTAAATGATCATACCATATGCCTTCCAAGCAAATGTTCTACATTCAACTCCCAGCAGAGTTGTTTCTTTTTTGAAAATTCATTCATTTGTCTTCAGTTTTTATATGTGTGTATATCTGGATCTACTATAAAGCTTGAACTTCAGTTCCTCCAAGTCCATTTATCTCTATAATACATGTCTTTCCCATCCTCACAAATTTTTTTGTTTGTTTTTTTTTTATAATAAAAGAGGCCCATCCAAGAGTTCAAGCTTCAGGGCCCCCAAAATGTAGATCCGCCACTGGTGGAGAGACATGATCTCCTACGCCACGGTACTTGAAGAAGAAGACGACTTTCATAGGTTTGCCCCAGTTCTCCTACTTCCTGTTTTTTCCTTTTAATATGAGAATCTTCTACATCTGTTGAAAAAAAAATAGGCCAACAAATCAATTCAGTTTTTTAGTGGCGTATTCAGCTGGTCGAATTCCCAAACTTAGTCTCTTCTTGCGCACACAGCGAAAATCTTGTCTCTTGGACCGACTGTTCTTCTTCTTCGTACACTCTCAGACGTCTACTTGAATGTTTACAAAGAAAGCAGTAGTCAGTTTGAGGCTATCTGAGTCTCCGTAGAGCTTTTCCACGAGTGATACTGGTGTCGGCCATATGCGCTTTCTCTGTTCCGCTTATGTTGGGCAACTTTGAAGCAGATGTTCAGCAGTCATTTTATCAGTGACACAGTTACACTGATCGGTAGTTCTATCTTTAGCTTGTTGAATAGATCTCAATCTGTTGTGGCCAGTGCGGAGTCTGAAGATTACCACTTGTTCTCTTCTGTTGAGCTGGTAGTATGCCCCATCATTTTATGTGTGACCAGAATGCTAAACATCCCATTTGTTTCTGCATCTGACTGATACAATTTTGCCTCGTTTTGGCAAGGCATGTCCCGTTCAAACTAGTCGGTTATATTAGGGCGCATGTCCAAATATAAGACCGTTAGGTCTGGTGACGAAAATTGTACCATCTGAGGATCAGATTACCTCATATTGTAACGCTACGTTTCCGTGTTACCTATCATCCCTCTTTCTGTGGACGAGTCCATTGTTTTCGTAGTGTTTATTGTCTCCTTGACCTGGCGATAATTTGGCTGTCATCTTCTACGATTGACAAGTCTAGGATTTCCCAGTTTTCTCACAGGATCTGTTTATTGCTTCACGTGTTTCTAAATAGCCATGTCGCGTCATCAAAACTTCCAACTAATCCACTTTAAGACGGTTTTAAAATGTAAACAATTTCAGTGCGATGATTCGTTGTTTCTATTTACGAATCTTTGCGCGCGGCACGCAAGTACATGGTAATAGTCTATATTTAGACTGCAAGTGGCTGCCGATGATGTAATGGGGCATACTCGTAACTATAGTTTTTGCCAATTGAAAATAAAGGTGACCTTGTGGCGGACATAATCACCTTTTTTCGTTGTTCGCAGGATCTTTTCATGTTAACTGTTACGTATACGAAACAGTCCTGTTATTTATGTAACTTGATTACTGAAGGTACGACATTTGGGCGCGTTATAATTCGATTATTCAAAACTCAAAAAAAAGAAAGCGCAAAATCTAACTGTAACAAGCGGAACACCGGGAAACGGAAGGGGGTGGGGAGAGAGGAAGGAAACACATCGATCAATGAGAATATCTAGCCAATCAAAGTTTTCAAGGTCTGCTACGTCAGTAGGATAAATATATATCAGCCAATCAGAAGTGCGTGTTCTGTACACGCCTCAGATCATGAGTGAAACTTGTGTATGCGCGCGCAATTAATGTAGTGTCTCATCTGCGTTTTGCCGGTCCCAGAAGCACGAGGTCAGTCTGTGAACGGTCGTCTGCTATAAGACCTGCTACAACATCACATTTGACCAAAAACTTAAGGGGAAAAAAAAAAACATGTCATCTGAGGACAAATACACTGGAATTATGAACACTGACATAATTGTGAACGAGGTGGACATTGATGAAGGATGCATTCCTGATTTGAATGAAGAGGTAAGGTATCATTTTTCTTGCCATATCTACTATGTTTAATTTAGCGTGAGTGGTAGGTATATGGAAGTGACATATTTCTTTCGTTAACCAGGCCACAGGGCTGTCCACTGGACTACCCGGAAAAATTGACATTCAGAATGGGATGCTGACCACCGAGGGCTTCCTATCGAGTGCGAAAGACTCTGGTTTTTCCTCTCGTGTGTCCGAGGTGGACGGAGGTGAGAGGGATGAAAGAGCCGCAAACTCACTCCTCGGAGATTACAGGAGAGACTTGACAAAACGGCTCACCAGGATCTCAGAGTGCCAATATGGTGCGTCTTTATTTTTTCTTTTAAGTTAGTTTTCTTTCGCTCACAGATTGCTTAGCCTATTGTCAGGTCATCTTTTCCACGTGAGGATGAGATGAAGGCGAGAGTGAAAGCGAAGTATGTAGGGAATTTCCAAGTTAAGTTTGTCTACTTTAGGTTACCACTAAGTTCACACAGCAACCCTTTTTCCCCACCCAAAAAAATAAACAATAGCCTAGGCCTAGTCTTAATTTAAGTTTGAGGTGGCACTATTTCTTTAACAAGATACAATAGGCCTAGCTAACATTAGGCCCTAACTGTTTTATTTCATCATCAGTAGTTTGTTTACAACATGCCATAAAGGGATACCTAAATGTAGCCTACTTAAAAGTCAGATAAGACTTTAGTTGCCGGTTTCGTAACCATGCTGTCCTCATTTTGTAATCGATCCGGTAAGTAGATGTTCGCGCACCAGTAACCTAATTTCGTTCCACGTAGATATTAAAAAATGCGCATAACTGCGGTCGGTCGACATACACAGAACTGTCATACATTAGACCTAATTAATACGTAATATATCAAATTGTTCTATCTGTAAAAGAGGTTTAATACATTGTCATGTTTTGTCAGAATTAGCTAGATTCGATACCTAAATTTGCACGACCGCCCTTTTTTCGATTTCGGTCATAACTGTTCGCGCGATCCAGACCAAGCCGGTTTCAGCCAGAGATTTAGACTTTCAATCTTGTAGCCGCTTCTCCTCCCCCCACCCTGCGCCGGCTTGAGTAAATGCCGGAAACACCTGAAAGATATCTGCTATGTTAAAAAAAAAAAGAAAACAACTTAACAGTAATAAAGGGCGGATTAGAATAAACCAATACCCAAAAGTCTCATGAAATCCTGAAGAAGAAAAAAACTTGTAGGCCCTGTGTAGACCTACTTTTGATTTGAGATGGGCCTAATTTCTGACCTTTTCATTTTTGAAATTTTTTTTCCACCCGCCAAATAGCCTACACAACCTTAGTCTTAATTAATTATGAATAGGCCTAGACTTTTTCAAAGAAACAATGCACCTCAAACTTAAGGACGCGCCTAACAAACATGTCTTTCATACATTTTAAAAACACAGGATTAGGCCTACTTAATGCACTAGTAAGAAAGTGTTAGACATTACAGTAGCATAACAGAAATTTGTCATGCAATGAGTCATAATGTAATCATGCAGGTAAGGGCTGAATTTGACATTCATGTATATAAAATGTGATGATTCACATTTAATCACATTTTGTATTTCAGTTAGTTTTTAAGTTCGGTAAGTATGCACTAAGTATATTTGTTTTAGTATTCAAGTAAGAATTAGGCCTATGTAAAAATTGTCTAAGATATGGCCTATAGGCCCTATTATATTTTAAAAATTATATTCAAATTTTTTTTTTTAAAGGATGTAGCCTACCATTTTAGTCATTTTGTTGTATGCCTACTTAAAAGTAATGTAAAGTTTTGATAAGTTGCATTTTGATAGAAAAAGAAAAAGTTCACGAGATAAGTTTAATAATTTAATGTTGTGAAACATTCCCAATTGATCTTATTATTACAAAGTCAAATTAGTTAGCCTAACTGCAATTAAGTAAATTAATGTGTATTAATCTGTGAGTACTTTTGCTTTAGGTCAATCTATTTTACTAAATACCCAGTTTTATTTCTTTTTAATAGATAACAAGTGTAAATGTAGTCCTTGTGCAGTGGCCAAGGTTGTCCTTAAGGTCCTGGGAGTGTTCCTTCTGCTGTACATATTCATCTGCACATTGGATCTGCTCAGTAATGCCTTCAGACTCCTGGGAGGTAAAACTGCAGGTATGGATTGTGTCTGTTTTCTCCACAAATCCATATTTAATAAGTTGCTAGTTATAGGATAACAATTTTGTTTTATTAATTCTTGCGCTCATCGTGTCTTTTTCATGATGAGTTGTAGAACCCATGACTTTTAAAATAAATGTTTGTATTTCTGTTAATTGTCATTTAGCCATAATTTTGTGTTTTTGGCAGTGCTAGTTACATCATCATAACCCTTTGATCAACTTTCTGGAGTTTATCGACCCAGTGTTTGTTAATATCGAGCATTTTGGGGACCCCTGGTTTACGCCTAGTCTCCATGTCTTGTACCATCCATTCAAGTATTTTTTGTCCTTTTTTTTAAAGTACAGTTGACATTAAAAAATCCGGCAACCTCCGGACCTGAGGAGTGCCGGATTGTTGAAAATGCCGGATTTTTTATGGTTATATATGCTGTATGTAGCAACGGGCTGATCACCCGTTTGCCAGTCACTTCGATTACGGAAACAACAGCAAATGGGTTGATTTGCCGTTGCCCTAAAGACGCCACTAGGCGTGATGGGAAACAATGGCAAAGAAAACCTATCTGCTGTTGCCCTAAGACGCCACTAGGCGTAATGGCCACTGACTGCTTTGACGGTCGGTGGCTAAGGACGGAAGAAGATATGCTGTATGTATTTAACAGAAAATGACTACCTGTACAGTCCTTTAAAGAAAGAAAATGAAAAGCAAATGAAATTTTAATGTTCATCAACTAAATAAAACAGCTCTACAGAATTTTAATGATAAAATGAGCAGGAATGCCTGTTAACACGTGCAAGCAAGACCCAACAGCTGCATCAAAACATAAACGACTCCAGAAAACAGAGGTGCGCCATCGCGGTAAATTAAAAAATGCGCTCCGAAATCCATGCCGGAAATCTGAAGGAACCGGATTATCGATGGCCGGATTTTTTAATGTCAACTGTATGAGATTTCCTTGTGTTTTTGAGTCTCCCTCTATTTATTTTACGTTTTGGACTCCTGAACAAGTAATGCAATATAATAGATTCATTTCCCCTCATCCCCCTACGGAGCACATGCCCTCATTAGGTGTACACCAACCCCTCCTGTTCTGTGCTACCTTTTTGACTTTCCGTGTCTTACTTCTCTTAACTCTTTGACTCCGCAATTATTTTCTACCCTGTGCCTTAATTTTAATTCGTGATAGACTAAAAACAACGCTCAGAGAGTTGTTTTCGCATGGGTGTCACATCTGACCAGTGTTCGGAGCGTTGTTCCGAAGTCAAAGAGTTAATGTCTAATTCTCTTTGTTATTTATTTTGGTTTCCTCCTGCTTCTCTTCGCTTGGGTATTCCTGAACAAGGACTGACTTGCAGTGCTATAATTTAATCAGAATCATGAACAAGCCTGTGCCAGAACATTGATTAGCTTTTGTAGCAGTGATTTATGTAGCAATTTGTTTTACATGATAACGTTGCATGCCTCATTTTTTTTTTTTTTTAAATTAATGAAGATAGAAATCCCGTTCAACCTCTGATGGGTTATAATTAGGATATATATTGTTTTCAATTCAAAATAATATGAACAACCTCCGACATGAGAAAGTGGCATCACATTTTAAAATAGGGATACTCACAATTGTGCTTAGGTTTATACGTTAAATAATAAAATAAAAAACAAACAAAATCAAGAAGAAACTATGAACAAGAATAATATTAAAGTGGAGGGGTGTAAAGGCCTGGTGCTTCTAGTTATATAACGGACTTTACCAGATATTTAATTGACTTTCATCTGTTTAAAGTCACATGCATTGTAAGAACAGCATCAGACCTTCACATTCCCAGCCACTATATATTAACATGTGTTCGTGTTAAATATTGTTTGACTATATTATGCAGTTCCCTAGGTCTATCTATTCTCAACACCTCCTCTATATTTATAGGTAAGTTGGATGCCTGCAAATAATCCAATATTGGTATTCTCATTTGGTCATACCTCTTACACTTTAACAAGAAATGTTCTATATTATTGTCTTGAAGACATCCTGCACAGTAAGCACAACCTTATATTAGTTGAACCTCTTGCGACATACTGGAGAATGCAGTTCACACAATTTTACACTTTTTATTTACTCTATTTGGACAGTAATGGGCAGATGATGCCATATTTCGATATCAGATTTATTATCTTGAATTAACCACACTTATGTATCCTAATTATAACCCATCAAGGGCTAAACGGCATTTATTTATTTTTTATAAGAACAATAAAAATGGATGCAGTTGACCTGTTCTTTCATTGTCTCATTTTAAAAAAACCACACGGGGCTAAGAGAGAATAATAATAATAAATTCTTTAAGCGCCAAACACGGCGCATAAGGCAGAAACCAGTGCTCTCCAGATTGTTCGTTGTGACGCCACTCCTCTTAGCTCTTGCAGATTATTTAATCCCAACGTTCTTCCTTCTCTTATTATTGTTCTTCTAAGTGTTTCTTTTGGTCTTCTTTTTTTTTCCTCTTACCCTCAGGAACCCAAGTGAGCGCCTGCAGTGGTATTCTGTTGTTTTGCATTCGTAGGACATGGCCGATATATGACCATCGTCTTTTCCTTATATAGTCGGAGACATATTTCTGCCTAGAGTCTTCTCTTATTTGTCGATTAGACTTGAATTCTTTCCAACTGATGTTCATGAGTTTTCTAAGACATTTGTTCTCGAATGTATTCAGCTTGTTCTCCAATGATTTTGTTATTTTCCAACTTTCACAACCGTATGTTAACACTGAGATAACATTTGAATTAAACAGACGAAGCTTGGTATGTATATTCAGTGATCGTAATTTCCAAATGTTAGATAATCTATTGAAGGCGCTGGCTGCCAAAGCAATTCTAGTATGAATTTCTCTTGTGTCACTATCCTGAGTCATTTTACTGCCTAAATAATTGAAGCTTTCAACTTTCTGTAGTTTTTCCACGTTCAGGATGGTATCAAAGGTCTCGTCGGAAAAGTTCATAACTTTAGTTTTAGAGGGATTTATTTGGAGACCTATTTTAACCGAGAGATGACACAGATTATTTACTGCTTCTTGGGATTGTCTACATTAAATTTAGCTGAAAATTTATAATCCCTCTATTAATGTTCAGTGTTGAAGAAAATAATCACATATCTTTGTCTCATATTAGGGAGTGTATTCCAAGATAGTAAACTGCTGGCAAATCCCATCACTGGTCTCATGATTGGTGTCCTTTCAACCGTGATACTCCAGAGTTCTTCTACTTCCAGCTCAATCGTCATCACCATGGTTGCTTCCAACAGTAAGTTGTAATTGTCATCTCACTTAAGTTCAAAATTTGTTTCTTTTAACAGTGATGAGTTCTGTTTAAACAAGAACAATGAAGAGAATGCAGAAGATTCCAGTGACGGCCAGAAAAAAATTTAATTGTAAATTGCCCAGTGGTGGTTTTTTTTTTTTTCCCTCCAGCAATAAATAAATACGTACATCACAGATCAGATAGGACCTGCTGTACTTTGGGGTGGTAGTTTATGGAGTTTGCTGCAACAGAGTCAAAATTGGCAAAGTGATACGTTTGTTCTGCAGTATCCATCTACTCATACTCAGACATTTACTTTTTTTTTTTTTTTTTTTTGTAATTTATTTTGTAGAGGTTTAATGGGTATGAGAATTGTCCATTATTATTATTGTACTTATTCATAAATTTCTTGTTATATTGTTAATGTTCAGCAGTGCACTACCATACTTGACTACAAGGCTATTGAAACAGGTGGCTGGCACATTCTGTGATGTCATCATTTTGGGCACTGTGCCTGATCTGTGAAATTAGCTCACTTTAGTTTTGCAGGTCGTCATCAGATATATCTAGCAACTGCTAGTGGGTGATTTTAAATGCGCCCGAAATCACAAAATAAATTAGTTAGGGATTTGCTTTTGGTGTAATATTAACGTATCTTACTCTCTACCAGTTCTGGACATCCAACCAGCCATTCCTATCATCATGGGAGCAAACATTGGTACAACTGTGACTAACACTCTTGTCTCCCTTGCTCATTCCACAAATCGCAAAGAGTTCCGCAGGGCTTTTAGTGGTGCTGTGGTGAGTAAATTGTGTACTTCAATGCAGTTGTTTATTTTAAAATCTCGAGTGTATTCTTCTTTCTTCTTCTTCTTCTTTGATCCATAACCGCCAACCGTCAAAGCAGTCAGCGGCCATCACGCCTGGTGGCGTCTTGTAGGGCAGCAACAAATTGATTCCACTTTGCTCGGTCGGCGGCCATCCTTCGTACAGTGCCCCAACTGTGGTTCATTCTTTGCATCTCAGCTTCCACAGTTCTCCGCCAAGTTGTTTTCCCTCGGGGGTCCATAGCATAGCTGTTCTTGCGATGGTATCAGGGTCCCTTCTGAGGACATGGCCAACCCAACTCCAGCGTCTGCCAGCTATGATGGTGTGCATGTCCTCCTGGTTACTCCGAATAAGTAGTTCTTGGTTGCTGATGGTGTTTGGCCAAAAGATTCGGAGAATTTTCCTTAGGCAGATTGTGTGGAAGGAGGACAGTGTCGACATTTCCTTCTCTGTTACTCTCCAACATTCCGCACCATAGAGAAGCACAGAAAGTACGCAGCTCTCATACAGTCTTAATTTGGTGTTTGTGCTGTACTGGGAAGACTTCCAAATGTTGTTGAGAATAGCAAAGGCTGTTCTCGCTTTATTCATTCTGTTGTTAATGTCCTTGCTTGTTCCGCCGTCAGGTGTTACTATGCTTCCTAGGTAAGTAAATGTGTCTGTCTGTTCTAACTTCTGGTTCCTTACTGTTATTGGCTCAGGATTGCCCACATTTAGTGTCATGACCTCCGTCTTCTTCAGATTGATGTTCAGGCCAACCTGCTGGCCATACTTATTCAGTCTATCAGTTTTGTCTTGAATGTGTTGGTGTGAATGCGCGAGCAGTGCAATGTCATCTGCATATTCCAAATCTTCCAGTGTAGAAAACATTGTCCATCTAATTCCTCTTGGACTGCCCTCTGTTGTCTGGCGCATCACCCAATCTATGACTGTCAAAAATAATGTTGTTGATAAGGGGCATCCCTGTCGTACTCCTGTTTTCACTTCGAAAGTTACATTACTCGATCCAACACTGCACGTAAAGTTAGAATAGAGGCTTTTTATAATGGAAACAATGCGGCTGGGAATTCCATAAGCCCTCAGAATTTTCCATAGGCTGTCCCTGTGTATGCTGTCGAAAGCCTTTTCAAAATCAACAAAGTTAATGTACAGCTGTCTCTGCCATTCTGAGCACTGCTCTATAATGTTCCTGAGGGCAAATATATGATCTGCACATCTTCTGTTCTTTCTGAAGCCTGCTTGTTCTTTCCTCAGTTTATGGTCAACTGCTTTTGAAATTCTCTGGATGATTATCCTGCCTAGTATTTTGCTGGGAACTGAGAGGAGGGTAATTCCTCTCCAGTTGTTGCAGTCTGCAAGGTCGCCCTTCTTGGGCAATTTGACAATTGTTCCTTTACTCCACTCTGTTGGTGTTGTCTCAGTTTCCCAGACTTGTGCAAATAGTGGTTCTAATAGTTCTGCTGCTAGTTCAGGGTCTGTCTTGAATAGCTCAGCATTCAGATTGCTCGAGTGTATTGTTATATATTAATTTGTTGTATTTCCCCCTTGTATTTTTATCTGTAAAAGTTTACCTGTACCTCGTTTTATTCACTTCTATTTGTCTTTTCTCTTCCTGAAACCTAAGGGTTTAACACCCCCCTAAAATATAGGATGTTGTTGTATTGTTCCTTTGTGAGGCTGGTATTTACAAATCATTTTTACTCCTGTGCTCATATTATTTTTATGTTAGCACTAGTTCATCTATTATGGTTGTGTAAGTTGTAATACTATATTTTGGAACACTTCTATCATTTGATAATACAGTGTGTGTATGTTGTAATACTATATTTTGGAACACTTCTATCATTTGATAATACAGTGTGTGTAATTTGTAATAGTTCATTGAGACAACTTTTATCAGGTTATTGTACAGCATGTGTCTGTTGTAAAATCACTGTTAGAACACGTGTATTGTGTGATGCTATAGTGTGTCAGTGTCAACACTTCAAGCCAAGGTTATTCTGAATATGAGAGTTTAGATGGGTATTTACTATGTGCTGTCAAGTGACTTTCTTTAATCTTATTTCTGTCCACCTCCAGGTTCATGATGTATTTAACTGGTTAACAGTTCTGATTCTTCTGCCCTTGGAATACTGCACAGGTACGTTTTGTCAGACACACACCCACCCTTGCAAATTATAATAATAATTAGATGTTATATTTAGGAATTACTTAATTTATACTTGTTATACCTGATTTCTCTAAGTTATGCTTAAATCAAGCAATACTGTTTTTCTTTTATAGTAAACGTTTCTACTAACCTACTGATGAATTTACCATAAAACAGCTTATTCCTTGTTAACATTAGTAAATCTTTATATCCACAACTTTCAGGTTATCTGTACCATCTGACTAAGGCAATTATTTCAAGTCTGAATATGGAAGGAATGAAAGCTAAAAACCAGGACTTACTGATGGTCATCACAAAGCCCCTGACTAGCAGAATTGTGGAGGTCAGTATGTTGAATATTACATTACACCAGAGAGCACCCAGTTGGTGAATTGTGACTAAAAGAATATAAATTAATATACCAGTAATTCTTAGATAATTTAAATCCAGATTTCCACTAAGTTTGTTTGAAAAGGTTAAAATAATAATGAATATGCAGTACAGTAGACATTCAAAAATGCGGCAACCTCCGGACCTGAGGAGTGCCGGATTTTTTATGGTTATATATTCTGTATATATTTAACAGAAAATGGCTACCTGTACACTTTATCTGCGATCGACAATGCACGATGTTTACGTTTTACGCCACTTCTTTTATTTGCTGAATCCATAATGGGGCTGTACAGCAGCAAATAAATGATAAAATGAGCAGGAATGCCTGTTAACATGTGCAAGCAAGACCCAACAGCTGCATCAAAACATAAACTGCTCCAGAAAACAGTGGCGCGGTAAATTTAAAAATGCGCTCCGAAATCCATGCCGGCAATCTGAAGGAACCGGATTATCGATGGCCAGATTTTTGAATGTCAACTGTATTATATTTTTATTTTGTGTGTGAAAAAAATGTATTAAATTACATGTGCAAAATATATGGTGGGAGGTCTGTTTTATGACAACTGTTAGATTGTCATGTTTATGGTTTGTTTAGGTTAGCTCACCATTGTTTACAGAGGACATTGATAAATTCATAACTAGCATGCTGCTTTTGTATATATCATTAATATTATTTTTGAACTGTGCTTATGAAATATGCTGTTTATCCTGTGCATGGAATACTCAGCTCAGCCCCATGTGGGTTATAATTTGAGCGTATATGCATTCATTTCATGCAATGTTTTGTGCAGCTGTGTTTATAAACTGACACACTTTTACTACAATATTTGAACTATGTTAAAATTCCTTTTCCAGATTGACAAAGATGTTATCACTGCTATTGCTGAAGGAAAAAATGAGTACACTGATAAACCACTGCTTAAGGTGGGTTTAGTTTTTTTTTCTCTCCACATGTAAGCCTACCTTGCCGTGGTTGGAGAGCTTGAGCGCCTCAATGATCCCGGGAGCTATGCCGGCGGGAGTTTTACTCCTGGCAGGGTCACCCAAGCCGGACAGGTCCTGGGTGAGGGGCCAGACTAAATGGGCTGAGGAGTGGGTGGAACCCTATAGGTGTAGATGCAGAACCCACCGGCGAGTGGTACATGCTCTGGTCTGCACCAATCCACCCCCACTTCATGGGTTAAATGCTTTCTTGCCTCATTCTTCACTGTTTGTCGTCTATCACGCCCATGGCGACCGTTGCCTCAATTGGCTGTGTGTGGTGTACCCGGAAACGGGGCCTCCCAGTACTGAGGCAAAGTTAAGTCCCCGATGTCACTTATCGGTGCAGAATTGAGAGAGATGGCTGAGCATCACAATCCCTCCTGTGTTGCAGCATGATGAGAACCCAGCATTGCACACTGAGCTTGGGGGGATCACTTGGGCACCAGACTTAATACTGGCTCTTGACTGGATGGCCGCATGCAGGAGATTTCTACAATGGAGGGTTGGCAGGTGGTGGGTATCGGGAAGTGGCTCTGTGCAGGACGTGAGGATTCCTTGGGAGAGCCCAGAACCAGAGCACAGCATTGTGCAAGCTCTGCATAGTTGGAGAGCCCCCTGGATGACGGGGAATGCACAGTGTGCTACCCCACCTATCCCCAACTGCTAACTTAGAACCAGAAGTGGGGTCCTCTGTATGCGTGCCAGGCCAGGATAAAATGCCTGGGAAAGAGACTGGAGCTCAGAACTCCCTAACTCAAAGTTGCAGGATGGCAGAAAAGCCACGGGAAAGACAGGGCTATTTGAAGATAACGCAACCATATTTTCACCATACGAGCTCGGACGCCGCCTCGGTAAACAAGGTCCGCGCAGAGCAGTGACACCCCCAGGCTGCTTGCGAATAGTCTACTACTGGGAACATAAACAGATTAGGGATGAGCCCACTCTCCCGTTGAACAGGTGCTAAAGTCGTAGATACTGGGCCAGAAGGCGCACCGGAAACCACAGTATCATGCAACTCGCTTTTTTTTTTTTCTATGGAGAGTACACCGTCAAATAAATCTCGTTCTGGTGCTCGCCCTGTGGAGCTCCACCAGGCAGGTGCAGTGCCGGGCTCTGAGCCTCGACAGAGCCCACCCTCAGCTACTGGAGGACCCTCTAGACCGTCTTGTGGAGTCAACAGACGGCGGAGGAGAACTACTGACCAAAACAAAACAGAAAAAGAGAAACCCAGAGTGCCACTTGTCATGATGCACTGGAATGCAGAGGGAGTGAACAGCAAGCAGGCTGGATACAGCAAAAAGACAGAGCTGGAAAACATCTTGTATGAGAAGCAAGTCAGTGTTTGCTGTATCCAAGAGACTCACTTGAAAGCAGATCAAACCTTTAAAATAAGGGGATATCAATGCTTCAGATCCGACAGACAAGATAGACGAAAAGGAGGAGTACTTACTCTTGTAAGGAATAACATTCCTGCACACGAAAGGAAAACCTTCATGGATGGAGCAGAATATCAGCTGCTGCAGATAAAGGTAGACAAGATGGAAATAGAACTCCTGAACTATTACTGTCCGAACAACAAACCCCTGAGTCTCAGCTCTATACAGGTACCAGCCACCAACTTTATAGCAGTTGGAGACTTTAATAGCCACTCCCAGAGCTGGGGCTATAACCATCTGGATCACAGAGGTGAAGAGGTTGAAACTTGGCAAGATGATCACTCCCTAATCCTAGTCAATAATGCCACAGATACTCCTACCTTCTACTCCAGAGGATGGCACACAACCTCAACACCAGATGTTGCCTTCTCCACACCAGATATAGCTGGATCTATTAGTAGAGAAGTAGGAGACCAACTAGGGGGAAGCGACCATCGCCCAATCTTCTTACTGTCCAGAGTGCAACTCTCAGTACAGGCCCAGCCATTACAAGATGGAACTACAAAAAAGCCAACTGGGGTTTATTCAGGCATCAGGTGAACACGCTGCTGTCTACCCTCAAGGTACAGAACAGAGACATTAATGAAGTGGTAAAAGACTTCAACAGATGCATACTACAAGCTGCAAAAGAAACCATTCCCAAAGGATGCCGGCGTAACTACATACCATACTGGTCCAGCACACTCCAAGAACGTCAGGAAGCTATGGACAAGGCTAGAAAGGACGCAGAGTCTCAGCCTTCACTTGAAACTCACAACAAATGGAAAAAGGCTGTAGCAGAGTTTCAGAGAACAAAGCTAGAAGAAAAGCGGAAAAGCTGGAGAACTAAAACGGCATCGCTGAACCTTGAGAAAGACGGCAGGAAACTTTGGAGATTAGTCAAGTCTCTAAATGAAGAGCATTCCTCACCAAGGCAGACTATCACATTGGATGAAGGTGGCAAACTTTTCAGAGGAAAACAAGCTGCAGACTTGTTTGCTAGAAGATACAGTTCAGAAAGCAACTTACCCATTAACATAGACCATCAGAGAGAGATAAGAAAAGAAATACTGGCAACCATGGGACAGACAGATACTCCTGCCCCAATGAGGGAACCCATCACACTAGGAGAACTACAGAAGGCTATTTCCAAGCTTAAGTTTCAAAAGTCACCCGGCCCAGACAAAATCAGCAACGAAATGCTAGTAAATCTGAGCTCAGCAGCAAAGACAAAACTGCTTGAGATATTCAACCACAGCTGGTTGAAAGGAACGGTACCCCAAGTATGGAGAGAAGCCATCACAATACCCATACTAAAGAAAGGGAAATGTAAGACCGAGGCTGCAAGTTACCGGCCAATCAGTCTCACAAGCTGTGTTGGGAAGACTATGGAGCGAATAGTCAACCACAGATTGAAATGGTATTTAGAGTCTGAGCAGATCCTGGTGCCGGAACAAGCTGGATTTAGAGAATGCTACAGTATAGAAGACCAAGTTACTTACTTGTCTCAAGCAATAGAAGATGCCTTCCAGGAGAAGAAAAAGGTCCTAACGATCTGGGTCGACTTCAAGCAGGCCTTTGACAAGGTGTGGAAAGATGGCCTCATTGCAAAACTTAGGAGAAGTGGAATCCAAGGCAACATGATGAAATGGATCCAGTCATACTTGCATAACAGGAGAACTAGAGTCACTCTTGACGGTCTGCAGAGCAGAAAAGTGTTGCTCCATCAGGGGGTACCTCAAGGAGGAGTAATTTCCCCAACACTCTTCCTTGTTTACATCAATGACCTGGTGAAAGATCTCCCTGCAGGAGTTAAAGCTGCCTTATATGCAGATGACCTAGTACTCTGGTGCGCTGATGAAAATGTCACCACAGCAAATTATAGAATGCAGCGGGCAGCAGACATGCTAGTGTCATGGGCAGAGAAATGGCTTATCACAATAAACACAGACAAAACCTCCACAACACTGTTCTCCCTCGCCCCCAAGGACAAATCAGCTAACATACACCTAGGGACAACCGTGATCAAGGAAGAAAGCTACCCCACCTATCTTGGGGTGACATTTGACCAAAGGCTTACATGGAATAAGCATATTGAAAATGCAGAAGGAAAGGCCCGAAGACGACTAGGCATACTCAGAAAATTAGCAGGTACCAACTGGGGAGCAAATGAACGAAATCTAAAGAAGATTTATAATGGAGTAATAAGACCACACTTAGAGTTTAGCTCAGCAGCATGGTCATCAGCTGCTAACTCACATCTGCAGTCTTTGGACAAGGTGCAAAATCAAGCTCTCAGGCTCATTACAGGAGCCATGAAAACTACACCAATAACAGAGATGCAGAAGGTTGCTGGATTACAGACATTGTCCCATAGAAGAGACACAAAAACCATGATCCAGATGGAAAAGTACAACAGTATGCCAATGCACCCAATGAAGGCAAGACTAGATGATCTGGCATTGGGACGTCTAAAGCGTAGCAGCTTTGTGCATCGGGGGAAAAGACTTATAAGACAGCATCAAGAAGACCTATCCATGAAGACAACACCACTGAAGCCCACCCTGTACCATGGGAGCAGGCCAGCAGTGCCCTCCAAATTAATACAACAGTCAGTGGTCTCACAAGTGGATGTGAGTATAATGATCTGCAAAAACGAACTGCTACATTGAGTATGATCCAAGAAAGCTATCCCGATCAATCATGGATACATGCCTATACAGATGGATCAGCAACTAATGCTGTTAGGAATGGAGGTGCCGGTATCTTTATCTCATATCCTGACAACCACTATGAGACTAGGCACATTCCCACTGGTAAATTCTGTTCCAACTATACAGCTGAGGTTCAAGCTCTAGAGCAAGCTGCAAGTATGATTTATAACACCAACTCTGACTGCCACCAGGTAGTCATCCTCACAGATGCACTGTCTGTCCTGCAAGCTCTCAAGGGTGGTAAACTCCCGCATCTGAGAAATGAACTAAACAAGGTAGCTGCCAAAAAGAGAACCATACTTCAGTGGGTACCATCTCATTGTGGTGTACCCGGAAATGAAAAGGCAGATAAACTTGCAAAAAAGGGAGGAGAATGTGAACAAGAAGATAATGAAGTCACATACTTTGAGAAAAAGAGAGCTATCCAGACTATCAGAAGAGAACAGAACCAACCCAAAGACGACTATCACACTCTCGACCGGCAGGGACAGACAACTATTTTTCGACTCAGGACAGGGCATAACAAACTGAATAAACACATGCACAAGCTACGATTGTCTGCTTCACCACTGTGCACATGTGGATTAAACGAACAAACTGCTGAGCATGTTCTACAGGACTGTCCTCTGTATGACCAGTTAAGAAAGATATACTGGCCCAATGACTCAACACTAAACTCAAAGCTATATGGAGTTAAAGAGGAACTTCAAACAACAGTCGAATTCATCATGAGAACTCGTCTGACGGTGTAATCATCAAAGATGCGATCGCAAGAAGAACAAGAAGAAGTTTTTTTTTTTTTTTTTTTTTTTTTCCCACCGAATTTAACATTAAATTATTTTGGCATGTTATTAAAATTCAATTTTACATCTGTGTTATGACATTTTATTTTTTTTTTTAAACTGACCCATTTCTAACTTTGGTGTGGTTGGGTAGATCAGATACTTACACCAGTAGAGATGATGGAACAAAGGTGAGGATAACAGTTTATTGATATGTGGTTTTTATATTGTTACACCAGGTTTACTGCAGCTTCAACAAAACATATGATTATGTGCTCGTCAATGAGACAGTTGTCGACAACAGCACTGGCACCACATCTTGGGTGATGACCAACAAAACAGTTGAAGAGATTATCCCTCTTGATAAATGTAAGTATCATTTATTGACCAGCTTTTATAGACTTTGTACACATTAAATACATAAGTGTAGTAAATCTTTAATTCTCTATGTATCATTTGGTGTCAAGATTAAAAAAGTATTAAAAGTTCTTTTTAGTTCTAAATGCTTGATTTTGAATTGTATTTTGACCTCCTTTACAGGTGAGACCTTGTTCAGTATAATTGGCTGGAATGACACATCATCAGGCATTCTTCTCTTTGTCTTCTCCATCACCTCTCTTTCCCTCTGCCTATATGCAATGGTGAAGCTTCTGCATTCGCTGTTAGGAGGACATATTGCCAAAGCTGCCCGCAAGACCATCAATGCTGATTTCCCCAGGCCATTCCATTGGTTGACAGGCTATGCTGCTATTGTTGTTGGTGCTGGCATGACCATTTTGGTGCAGAGTAGTTCAGTATTCACCAGTGCCCTCACCCCGCTGGTTGGTATTGGTTGCTTGAAATTGGAGCGTATGTATCCCCTGACTCTGGGCTCCAACATTGGTACAACTTTTACAGGTTAGTTTGTACTCTTGTGCTTTTTCAAATCATAGCTAAATTAGTTTCCCAAAATATGTACTGAAGATGTACATGTAAATATCTTTTGAAAGTACTTTTATATAGGAGAATATAGTAAGTAATATAAGTACAAAAATGGCACAAATCATGAAAATGGTTTGCCAGTGCCTGAAAATGAAGAACTCTGATGTGAATTAGATTTTTGGGACCTAAGACGCGTCAACAGTGAGGAATGCAGTCAGCGACCAATAGCTAGACTGTCAGGGTGAGCTGACCAAGAGCCTACACCTCCAAGTGGTGGTCCTAGAAGCAGGCTGCAGTCTGGCCGAGTGAGTAAGGATCGAAGAGGGAAGGCTAAGTCACTTCGATTACGGAAACAACAGCAAATGGATTGATTTGCCGTTGCCCTAAAGACGCCAATAGGCGTGATGGGAAACAATGGCAAAGAAAACCTATCTGCTGTTGCCCTAAGACGCCACTAGGCGTAATGGCCACTGACTGCTTTGACGGTCGGTGGCTAAGGATGGAAGAAGAAGGGAAGGCTAACCCGGTCCCAAAAAATGCAGTGCTAAAGGCGCAAGTATCATAGCTTCGCTGTAAACGCACCCAATGCCCTTTTCAGGACGAACAAAGAAGAATTACATTTTTTTAAATATATAATTATTTTTAAAAATTCAGCTTGTTTATTTTCATATTTGTAAGAACATATTTGATGGAAAAAAGCAAGATATTGTTGAATAGCCATAAGAAACATGTTCCGACCAACATTACGTTAAATGGGCAAACGTTAGAAGTGAACACCTTTAAATATCTGGGGTCCATTATATGTAGTGATGGAAGATAAAGTAAAGAAATCAAGACTAGAGATGGCTTCAGTTGCCATGACAAGGCTGTATGTGATCTGGAAAAGTAACATCAGGTTTCCTGTGAAGATCAAATTATAAAAATCACTTGTATTATCTATTCTCTTGTATGGGTGTGAGGGCTGGACACTCACTGCAGATATGGAGCAAAGGATTCAGGCTTTCGGGTATAAATGTTATAGAAGAATTTTGTGCGTTTGCTATAAAGAGCACAACACAAATGTCTATGTTAGAGAGAAGATAAACCTATGCAGGCCACCAAGAACCACTTTTTTCAGTAGTGAAACGTCGAAAGCTTGCCTGGTTTGGGCATGTAACTCGTCATGACTCCCTTTCGAAAACGATCCTCCAGGGAACAGTCGAAGGTAAACGGAGAAGAGGAAGGCAAAGAAAATCCTGGGCTAGGACACGGTTTTTCTACACTTGTACGCATTGCTGATGCTTCCACCATGGCACCCCTATGACCCATGACGGGTTGAGATGAGATGATGAATAAAACATTTAAGAGGGCTAATTAAAGGGGTTAGACTGTCATGATGGGTTTTTGCAATGACACGAGGGATGTGACAATTTGATGGGAGCACATGTTGAGGAAACCAGCTGATAGCATTACAGAGCTTTCATTGTTCTGACAGAAGTCGGGGGGGGGAATGGAAATAAAGAATTTGAGGGGGCATGGGAAGACCTTATGTTTGGCATATATTTGAAGAACAGAGGAAACACCAGAGACAGTTTTAGAGAGATTATTGCTTGTGCCATTCTCCACGCCAAATAGATAAGTGACTTAAAAGACTTTGCATTTGTCTTTCCTAAGCATAGCAAACTTTCACATTTGGATATGCAGTGGATGCATCCATCCAGTCAAATTATTTATGACATAGAAATCTCAAAAAAAAAAGGGGGGGGGGGGGGGGGGGGGGACTGTTTTAATGCAGAAGTAAATTAATCTAGTAATAGGTTTATGAGTTGTCTGTAAGCATGTATCAAGATTGTGCCAGGCTTATGTTTTATAGCTGATGTCTTCATTATTTATGCAACAGGATGCTTAACTATTTTGTTGGTTTCTCATGACAGGTATCCTCGCTGCTTTGGCCTCATCGTCGTCCACCATATCCGTAGCCCTCCAGCTGGCACTCTGTCATCTGTTTTTCAACATCACTGGCATTCTTCTGTTCTACCCAGTACCTACAATGAGACTAGTGGTCATCAACACAGCAAAGTTCCTGGGCCGCACAACTGCCCGCTACAGGTGGTTTGCAGTTGCATACATTATTTTGATGTTCCTCGTATTCCCTGCCTTTTTCTTTGCTGTGTCATTCGCTGGTCATATTGTTTTCATCATTACATTATGCGTTCTGGGCCTAGTTATCACATTTATTGTCATGCTCAACATCATGCAAAGATACATCAGATTGAGAAAACTCTTACCTGTTGCACTCCAGACCTGGAACTTCCTACCGGAGTTTATGCGATCTCTTGCTCCTGTGGACAGGTGCTTAAATAGGGTAATGGTTCCCTTCTCCAAATGCTGCTGCCAGTGCTGTATTGACCGTTGCAGCTGCATAAAACAGGTCCCTGACATTGACGTTGGTTACATTGATAGTGACTCTGACTCCGAGTCATCTGCACAGTCATCTTATCTTGCTTCAGCTGCTTCATCAAGAATGTTCTTATCGTCTCAATCGGGGACCGACTTGAAATCATCCAGCTCAAGAATCTACAAACCCAGGGAATCTGCTTCCAGAAAAAACAGCCTGACCAGAAAGTCTCCCAGCTTAAAGCATGGTATCATATCTGAGGTTGGACTCTCCACTGCCACACCCCTACTCGGCGAATGTGATCCCAAGAATCATCATAGCTCAGCATTTATTTCTCAGTCTGATCTTAATAAGAAAATCGATGTTAAGCAAGACAGTAACACTGTAACAGTAGATATGACTGCAGTTAAAGTAGATAGCTTGAAAGAAAGTATAATATGAGCTAGTTAGTTATTATCTTGTCCACCATATCAGGTTGGAACTAGGTTGTAAGACCTGTATTATCATTCCGAAAGCTTTAATGGCCTGTGAGTCAGTAAAGTAGATACTAATTTGTCAGATAAGGTTTCCACAGAATGAATAAGAGATGTGTACAATAAGCCTCTGATAAATTGTTGTCTTTAAGACATTGACTGTACAGCAGAATTGATTCTGTCAGGTCTTATCATGGACATATGCAAACTCTACAAATAGGACTACAAACCCTGTTAAAGGCTGTAATGACATATCAAGACTGAATCTAGTGAGCTGTCTTTACTTCTGTTATGCCCAAGATCTTTAATGTTCCTATTACATACGTTTGCAGTCCTCTGTCTCTAACAGTATTACATGCACTCATTTGTAGGCATTGTTTCATTTAGTGCAAGCTTTCCTATTTCTCAAGTCATTCCCAAAATTCTGAACATTATAGTTTAGCTGGTTATTGTGTGTCATCTTCTTCTTCTTCTTGCGATCGCATCTTTGATGATTACACCGTCAGACGAGTTCTCATGATGAATTCGACTGTTGTTTGAAGTTCCTCTTTAACTCCATATAGCTTTGAGTTTAGTGTTGAGTCATTGGGCCAGTATATCTTTCTTAACTGGTCATACAGAGGACAGTCCTGTAGAACATGCTCAGCAGTTTGTTCGTTTAATCCACATGTGCACAGTGGTGAAGCAGACAATCGTAGCTTGTGCATGTGTTTATTCAGTTTGTTATGCCCTGTCCTGAGTCGAAAAATAGTTATCTGTCCCTGCCGGTCGAGAGTGTGATAGTCGTCTTTGGGTTGGTTCTGTTCTCTTCTGATAGTCTGGATAGCTCTCTTTTTCTCAAAGTATGTGACTTCATTATCTTCTTGTTCACATTCTCCTCCCTTTTTTGCAAGTTTATCTGCCTTTTCATTTCCGGGTACACCACAATGAGATGGTACCCACTGAAGTATGGTTCTCTTTTTGGCAGCTACCTTGTTTAGTTCATTTCTCAGATGCGGGAGTTTACCACCCTTGAGAGCTTGCAGGACAGACAGTGCATCTGTGAGGATGACTACCTGGTGGCAGTCAGAGTTGGTGTTATAAATCATATTTGCAGCTTGCTCTAGAGCTTGAACCTCAGCTGTATAGTTGGAACAGAATTTACCAGTGGGAATGTGCCTAGTCTCATAGTGGTTTACTATGTTCAGACCATCAGGACCGCTAGTCTTCGATGCAGCTTCTCACTTACCATTAAGGAAAATTTGACAGATTCTTTCCCTTTTTTTTTTAATAGACCAGGCTGTAATAGTCTACAGAAGCAGTATTAACTTGCAGGCATGTACAGCTTCAGCCAAATGGTCACAGGGTTAATCTTTCCACAAATTTAACTGTAATGTCATAACTATAATCTGTCACAAATAGGGAAATGGCTTTACGGGGTGTGGTCTTCTTGTGAACATGCATACAACTTTTGAAAGTGTGAATAGTTGATTTACTTGAGTGTATGGAGTCCTAGGTCTTCCATGAAGATTGATATCCTCAAAAGGTTACACAATTTATTTCTAAAAGTTTTGTTTTAGATGCTAAATTGAATAGTAACAGGGTTCGTAGCGACCTTGAAAAACCTGGAAAACGAAAAAAAAAATTCCAGGCCTTGAAAAGCCTGGAAAAATGGCTAAAAGCCTTGAATTTTCCGCGTCGGACCTGGAAAAAAAATACAAATCGGAAGTCTTACGCTTTTCGTCCATTTTTCTGTTATTGATGGTATTTTTCGTTAAACTTCAGTTACCGTAGAATTTTTACTTCCCTTTGTGCACTAAATCCATTTCCAGACGTTTTCGGGAGTTTGCGTTTTCGGAGGTTTGCGTTTATGACGTGTTCGACCGAAAATGGCGGCCAAACCCGTATCGCTGGAAAAAGGACGCAATCGCGACTTTCAAAATTAGCTACAAATACAGTAGCACATATTTGTATGTAAGGTCCTTTTTCCAGCGATACGGGTTCAGCACCCGTATCGCTGGAAAAAGGACCTTAGATACAAATTTGTGCTACTGTATTTGTAGCTAATTTTGAAAGACGCGATTGCGTCCTTTTTCCAGCGATACGGGTTTGGTTGCCATTTTCGGTGGAACCTTAGTTGTCGTCATTCTACTATAGGCCTAGCGTCTGTAGTTGTTCATTCGAATGAAACATCGCCACCTTTTAAAGTCGAGACTTTGACATTTTGACAGCATCCTTCACTCTTCAAAAGAAACATGCCCGGTTGTAACTTTCAGCATTCATGGCTAAAATGCTTATAAAACATGGATAGCGCCTGGAAAAACTGCAAATTACGCAAGTTGCACCATTGTAAAAAAGAAAATTGTTTGACCAGCATTTGAAAAGTGCAGTAAAGTCGCATGTTACAAAAAAAACACCAACAACTTTCAACAAGTGTAGGTTCAAGAGGTAATAAAAATTTATTTATCTCATTTATAAAACATTTAAATAAGTCCAATTTATAGATAGGCCTACTGTATTTGCGTCTTTAATTTACAATATATTTAGGCTACAGTTTTACTTTTAACCATGGCCAAAATTTATAGGCCTGGTGTTTGAATGAAATTTCTTAGTTTATACCTGTTTACGGGAACATCTTTGACACAGTTTAAGATTGTCAGGAATAGAAATTGATGGCGATTCCATATCATATACCCTGTTATCAGACCCATGTCCCACTGTTCATTCTTTGGAAATAAATATATTTTGAATGATTTTTTTCTTAATGACAGCCTAAAGGGACATATCTCGTTCAACTTCTGAAGGGTTAGGGGCCTATAATTAGGATAGGCCTACATGTTTTCAATTCCAGATAACATGAATAACCGCTGATTCATGAAAGTGCCATAACTTATGTTAAATCACCGTAGGGCCTAATTAGGATGCATGAAAATTAGACTACCAAATTTGTGCATAGTATAGGCCTATGTTATTTTAAAAATAAATAGGTAAATAAGTAAAATTAAATAAAATTTTTAAAAATATCTAAACAAACAAACGAGATAAAACAAAACAAAGCCCAACAAAAACACCAAACAAAGATAGTAAAGATGGGTTGGGGTGTAAAGGCCTGCTGTTTCCAGTTAGATATTTAATTGATTTTCACATATCCTATAAGAATATCATCATACCTTCACCCTCCCAATTACTATATATTAACTTTTCTTGTTCTGGTTAAATATTGTTTGACTTTATTATTCATGCGTTTAGAACTTTGACTTGGTAAATATACATAGCTTAGGCCTACTCATAAGTTATTTGTGTTCCTTTTTTTTTTTTTTAAACAGAAACGAACACAACCCCAATGAGCAGTTTTTCCCTCAGAAATATCAAAACCATCTAACACTACTCCCTCGGACACGTCAAAAACGTCTAACACTACTAGGAGACCTACAGAGTGACATCATTTGTGACCAAGGAAGAAACTCTCAGAGCTGAGATTATTTGGACTCTTTTTTCAGTGAAAAGTCACCATAGTTTTAATTTCAAATACAGGAATTAATAAAATTTTTCAGAAAATGTGTCCTGATAGTTCTATTGCCAGACAGTTTGGTCTATCTGAAAGGAAAACTTTCTACCTGGCCTCTTTTGGACTGGCTCCATATTTCACCTCACTTCTTGAGAGCCAGCTTAGCAAGAACAGTTACATTGTTCTGTTTGATGAAAGCATGAACAAATCAATGCAGCGAAAGCAAATGGATTTCCATGTTCGTTCCTGGGATGTGAATGTGATAAAAGCACATTATCTAACATCAAAGTTTCTTGGACTTGCTAGAGCTCTTGATATGCAGACTGCATTTGATGATGCATGCTCATCATTAAATTTAGGACATTTGCTCCAACTGTCCATGGATGGGCCTAATGTAAATTGGTCTTTTCATGACAAAATTAATGTGCTACTGAACCAGACTATGGCATAGAACTACTGAATGTTGGAAGCTGTGGGCTGCACAAAGTTCATGGTGCCACAACTGAATATATGTCCATTGATTTGAAGGTTGTGTTGGGGCAACTTTTAGGGTGGTCAAAGATCTTCTTGATGGATAGGCAACATGGGACATATTTTCTTCTGTGGTAGTCTTTACTCAGCCTTCACCTTTATTTCAAGACCTGAAATTCAGATTGGTGCATTTGGAACAGTAGCTGAAAATAGGTAGCATTTTCCTGTAGCACTGAAGGAAAAAACAACTCAAATTGAAAAAAGACAAATCATCCTGTGTTTTGTGCGACAGAAGATAAGGCATGCCGACAGTCACCTGGCATGATACAAACAGATTTAATCTTATATCTACTGTTCACTCCAATGATAATATAAACAAGAAACTGTCCTGGTCAATGAGCACATAACTACAACACTGCCAACTCTACAAAAAAAGATCAAAGCAAAGATCAGGATGTCAGTATAACTCTTATTGAACCTGCTATTCTTCTATGCAATGTGACACCATCAAAACCACAGGTCACAACAACATGACTTACTGAGCACCACTTCATTGATAAATATGAAAGGGCAAGGTACAAACCAGACTGTAAAGTGTGTAAGGCTGCAGGGAACAGAAGCCAGACTTGCATGTACTGCCCAGATTGCAATGTACCTCTATGCCTGATACCCCGCTTCAAGTTATACCACACAGTCAAGGATTATCAACGATCCAGACAAAGACTCTTGCAGAGACCTACAGCTACAACTTCAACCCCAGTTAATGAAAAAAGCAGCTCAGACTACAACTAGAGGTACGTAACTACTCAAACATTTAAAAACGCTCATTGTCAGATGCCACAGACGCAGAATACATTCAAAAAAGACGAACACGAAAAATACATTTTTTTTTTTTTTTTTGCATTTTATTCACAATTTTATTAGCCTTTTATGTTGATATACATGGTTAATCGTTTAATCAATATGTCAATCAAGCTTATTTTATTCATTACCATCCATGTCACTAACACTTTATTGCGCTGACGTTGAACAAATTCACTAAAAACTTGGAAAAGATGTCTGTTTTTCAATCTTTTATGAATTTTATTTAAAAAAAAACAGTTCTTTTTAAAAAAATCTGCAAACACCATTGGTAATGGGAGACGGTAATGCTCCGGATTGCTGGTCAGCAAAGTGATAATTATATCTGAGAAAATTAGATGAGGAAAATATTAGAGTTTCCCATCCTTGAAAATTACGTGCTGGACCTGGAAAAAGCCTGGAAAATGCTTGAAGAAATTTGCTATGAACCCTGTAGTAAACTTGTACATGTTTATGATTCTAGGGCAAGTTTATTCTTTTATTTTTAGAACAAGCTAAATGCTGTTGTATCAAAAATTGTTGGTAGCTGATAAAGTTGATATTTAGTTGGATATAATATATGTTGATAAAGTACACCAGAACACTCCTAGGCGGGAAGACAGGCGTCTATCATCATCAGTTGACAAGATCCCTATGGTGTTGCCTGCCCCACTGTAGTGTATGGAATGTCAACTTGACCTACGCAGTGTTGTGTAGACATGGATGGAGTGTATAATGTGCGAATGATGATAAGGGTTCGTGTTGTTGACAAATGTTCTCTTCTCACACTCATGTATGACCGGAAGTCATCGACACCAACGACTGTGTACCTTTTCTAAAGTTTAATTGGACGTACACACTCGACAGCACAGATAGTGACAAATCACAGGTTGCCATAATACATCATAGTACAGTGGACAAATGGTCTTGCAATGTTACATGGGCACTCATGTAGAATAATGGTATAATGGACTGTCAATAGCCAAGCACTCAGTATCGCCCATACATATATCATCTGACGTCACTGACTGAGCACGTCAGCTTGTAAACAATATTTCAGATGACTTCTAAACCTAATCTCGTTTAGCAACGATTCTTCAACATAATGTTCAGCACTGTAGCGGAAGGTTTTATATGTGTGAGATGATAGTGCTAGAGTAGAAATAGTATTCTCTCCAGAATGTGTGAGGTCCCAGTGACAGAGAAGTACACTGGTATCACTCGATAGTCACGGCTGTGAAAGTATCTGGACTGAAAATATTCAGAGAACAGTCAGACCTTACTGCGCCACCTCCGCTATGTGACCACCTGTGATATAATAAAAATTCAACCAAACTCAGTATCAACTATATTGAATGAATAAAGCTGGTGAATACAATTTATATCCTCTTTATTTACATCTATCTAATTGTGGTGATTGTGTGTGACTGGTGATACAAAAGTTATATTTATACAAAACCAAATTGGCGAAAACAATTACAGTTGTTACAAGTTACACTAAAAATGTCATTTCTTTAGACTTTTCCAATTAGTTGGGTAATAGACTTCTTCACTGTCTTATTCACTTTATAACTTTCGCTAGTTTATCACGCAAATTGTCATCACAAAACTCTGCTTGACAGTTATCACTTCTTGGGTGCACGATTGTCACAAATATCACTCATCTGTTTAGTTAATCAGTGTTCATATGAGATGTACAGCTTCAGTAGGTCTTGCTTCTACCAATCCAGACACTGCCGGGGCGATTCGCATTGATCATCGAGCAATTCTTGATCATTGACCTCTGACTTTTGGTTGACAATTGTAGGATATGTGGCTATTTGTGGATAACAATTACCACATTCCTATTGTAGGTGAGATGAATTTGTTTTCAGATGTATGCGTGAAAATGCATGATTATGGATCAGTGACAAGACAGGTGTCTACTGTGGAACATTTTATAAAATCAAATAATACAAAATAATATGTACACACATATATGGTATGAGGTTATAGTATCCCCCTGCCTGACACGTTAGCTCTGTAAAGTGCAGTAACTTGAAGACAGATTGAATAAGCCCTGATAATGATTGTTGGTAGTCCTGAAAAGAATTGTTATTAGTCCTGTGCTAGCCCTGATATGGACTCAGTCACGGTGGTTATATTTCGGGTTCCAATCTTCAACAATCATATCAAGTAATAAATTAATATACATGATACTTTCATAACATATAGATTAAACAAATCTTGAAATAAAGATTAAACAAATCCTGAAATAAAGTTGTAATTACTGTATTATTTTACATAGTAACTTTACATACCCTCGCAGGATCTAATTAAGATCAGTAAAGACTGGCTTTAGTGGAGTAACAGAACTGCCTGGCTGCAAATAACAAGATATTGGCCTCTGCACGTTCCTCTCTCTCCAGCCGTTGTCCTTCTGTCTTGCTTCGCTGTACAAGTGAATTTGAAATCATTTCCGTCCGCCCTTATATATGCAGCTACCGGACGTACAGGAAACAAGGCTCGCAACTCCAGCAAACTTCCCAAAAAAGTGGTAACTTCGGGGGGTTTGTGCTAGAGGTGTTTCAAACCTTGGTCTCGTGCATTTCACCTAACCCAGTTCAAGCCTTTGGAGTTATATATTTCCGTTCTCCATGAGTTGACCTTTATATCCATATGTTGTTTTCCCATATCTGTCGTGTTAACGATTTTATATTGAATTATAAATAGGAAAAACACAGCATTTCTCAAGGCACGGACACTGTTCTTGCGAAATTCTTCACAACTACTTACTCCCTTCTGATTTCCTTGTACCTATACATAAATGAAGATATTCCCGTCAAAATGAGACCATTCTCATCCTTGTCTGTCATTCCGTTCTCCTTCCCGATGTCTAATTCTAACCATGATTTCGGACGATTTATTCTTCCTTATACACTCGCCGAAGTCATTCTATCTGACCGTGGGAAACCCCTTCTCTGATTGGCTGCCCTAGATACACACAGGAAAATACCCCTGCATTCCTTTGTTCAGGTCAGCACACTGGTGTCCCACTTTTCGGTCTTCAAACATTTAACTAGGCAATGCGTAACATGCGACAGAGCCTCCCTCTCTTTTAAGCTGTAGATTTCTACAGCTAACAACTGTAAGCTTTGCCGTAGTTAATGTTCTTCTTACTCTCGTTCTATCTCAGTTGGATGTCGAGTAAGAAAATCTGCTCCTACATTTTGTTTTCATGGATATAGATTTATCCTTCGCTATCTCTCTTTTCCCAGTTCGGCTTTTCATCCAGGCCCTTACCGCTGGTGAAATGGGGTCGGTAGGTTTCCCTTGAAGTTTACCGCCCTCTTTTCGTTGATAGTTGGTTGCGGTTTTCCCTCGCAAATTCGTAGGTGTTTGATTTTGGCTACGTGATTTGTTCTTTTCTTCCAGTGCATGGGTTTCAGACTGCAATTCAACCTGTGTGGGATGTTTCCTTTCCCCTCCAGTGCAAATCTCGGGAGTACCCATGATGGCTGGTTTGCTTGTAGACTTTTGAAGACTCTTCCGCCGACTTTCTGAATCTACATGAGTGCACTCTGGACAGGAATTTACATACCGATTGATGTCTTCTGTAATACCTGGCCAGTAGTACTGGGTGGCTATTCTTTGTTTTGTGGCACCATTACCCAGGTGTTCACTCAAAGTTATGTGCCCCCAGCCTATGATCTTATTTCTATAGGTGGATGGTACAACAATTTGACCATGACTGTTCGTCCCTCTGCCAGCTTTCTTGTGCAAGAGTCCATGTTCCATATAGAAATTTCCTTTCCTTGGAGTGTTATGTGGTTTTGACAGTTTGCCAAAACAAGGCTTCAATGTGCTGTCAGCTACTTGAGCCCGTTTCATTTCAGTAGAATGAAATTTTAATTTGGTGTCCCTCTCTATGTTCCTGGAGTCAGACCTGGTCTGGATTTCTGCCATAACCATAGGTTTCACCGGGTTTCCCAAGAAAACATATCTACGCCCCAACATCAGGGGGTAAAAGGGATCATCTAACACTGCTGCATTTATCTCCCCTTCCACATAGCGACAACTGACATGAATCTTTGCTATGGGTAAAGTGAGGGGTAATGCTCCTTTTAGTGGCCCTTGAATATCTACTGTTTCTGTGGTGATTTGTTCAGGGCGCACCAGAGATGCACACACGACTGCGTCATAGGACAAACCTGTGTCATACATTCCTGTGACTTGTTTGCCATTCACAGTCACTATCTCCTGTGTAGGTGGGTGATGGAGGCTATTCTGACTCACTGTCAGTTCCTTCCTATCCGAAGTCCTCACCTGTAGACATGCAGAATGATGAAGAGGTTTTTTCCTTCCACAATTATCAGTGTTGTGGTTGTTCATTTTGCAGAACTTACACCATTTTTCTTCCCTTCGTGAGGGTTTATTGTTATATCCTGGAGGGTTCTTGTCTTTGTAGTTATATCTTTGGTTGTTCTTGGTTGTATTGTCCTTTTGTTCAAACTCGTTTTGGTTTTGTGGTGACTTGAAACTATCTCCCTGCTTCCTCTTATTTCCTTGAGTCAGGGGGTGAGCCAGTTTGTGACTTTCTGCATAGATGATTATTTCATCTAATCTCTCTCTTTTATGTTCTACCAGGAATGTCTTCGTCTCAGGAGACATGGACTCCAGGAGTTGTTCTATCAACATCATCTCCTTGATCCCTTCAAAATCCTGATTGAAGTTTCCAAACTGACACCACCTCAGCAAGTAACTTTCCAACCTTGCTGAGAACTGCTGATATGTTTCTCCTGTCTGGAGCATAGCAGTTCTAAATCGCCTTCTATAAGCTTCTGCGTTTTGTTCGTAACGCAACAACAATGCTTGTTTCAAGGCTTCATAGTTTTCCTGATCTTCTTTTTGCATCTTCAAGTAGACATTATAAGATACTCCTCTCAATCCCTGTGACAACTTCAAATTCCACTTTTCTTTTTCTAGGCCATAAGTAGTGGCCAATCGTTCATATCTGTCAAGGTAATCCTCTATTCCCTCTTCTTTCTCCACAAATGGGTCCAAGTGGAAGTTCATAGCTCCAATGGAGGTGCTTTGGCTGGCGCTGGTATCCGAATGAGATGACCTACTACCATTAGTAGTAGCCACTGCCTGTATTTCAAGCTCTTTTAATCTCAGTTCATGGTCTCTATCAGCTTGTAGCTTCCTTTCCTCAGCTGTTAATCTTCTTTCTTCAGCCTCCAATTTCTTGGCTTGAGCCTCAACTTCCAACAGCAGCCTCTTTTCTTCAGCTTCCATTCTTTTGGCTTCTCTCTCAGCTTCTAGTCTTTTGGCTTCTCTCTCAGCTTCTGCTTGCAGCTTCCTTTCCTCTCTATCCATATGTTTGTCCACTTCAGTTGTGACATACTGGACGAGAGCATCACCTGTCAAGCCCAGCTCTTTTCCCATCTGCATGATCGCAGTTCTGAACTTCACTAAGTCAGCCATTATATTAAGTTAAGTAGGGTATGAAAACTTACCTAAACTTACTTAAAATAATTATCAAATGGACAACACAATTAATCGTGCAACCTTGTGATAGTCAATATTTACTGAGTACTCTAAGGTACTGTTACTGAGAAAAAAAATCTATTCTAGAATTTTCAAAAAAAAAATTTTTTTTTTTTCTCTATTGGTGGCCCAAGATAGACTAAAGATAGATGTATAGATAGAGGATGGCTCAGGATATACGAGAATATCCCGCGATCGAGCCCCCACTGTGGCGAAAGGTTTTATATGTGTGAGATGATAGTGCTAGAGTAGAAATAGTATTCTCTCCAGAATGTGTGAGGTCCCAGTGACAGAGAAGTACACTGGTATCACTCGATAGTCACGGCTGTGAAAGTATCTGGACTGAAAATATTCAGAGAACAGTCAGACCTTACTGCGCCACCTCCGCTATGTGACCACCTGTGATATAATAAAAATTCAACCAAACTCAGTATCAACTATATTGAATGAATAAAGCTGGTGAATACAATTTATATCCTCTTTATTTACATCTATCTAATTGTGGTGATTGTGTGTGACTGGTGATACAAAAGTTATATTTATACAAAACCAAATTGGCGAAAACAATTACAGTTGTTACAAGTTACACTAAAAATGTCATTTCTTTAGACTTTTCCAATTAGTTGGGTAATAGACTTCTTCACTGTCTTATTCACTTTATAACTTTCGCTAGTTTATCACGCAAATTGTCATCACAAACCTCTGCTTGACAGTTATCACTTCTTGGTTGCACGATTGTCACAAATATCACTCATCTGTTTAGTTAATCAGTGTTCATATGAGATGTACAGCTTCAGTAGGTCTTGCTTCTACCAATCCAGACACTGCCGGGGCGATTCGCATTGATCATCGAGCAATTCTTGATCATTGACCTCTGACTTTTGGTTGACAAGTATGAACCTGCAGATAATTGTAGGATATGTGGCTATTTGTGGATAACAATTACCACATTCCTATTGTAGGTGAGATGAATTTGTTTTCAGATGTATGCGTGAAAATGCATGATTATGGATCAGTGACAAGACAGGTGTCTACTGTGGAACATTTTATAAAATCAAATAATACAAAATAATATGTACACACATATATGGTATGAGGTTATAGTATCCCCCTGCCTGACACGTTAGCTCTGTAAAGTGCAGTAACTTGAAGACAGATTGAATAAGCCCTGATAATGATTGTTGGTAGTCCTGAAAAGAATTGTTATTAGTCCTGTGCTAGCCCTGATATGGACTCAGTCACGGTGGTTATATTTCGGGTTCCAATCTTCAACAATCATATCAAGTAATAAATTAATATACATGATACTTTCATAACATATAGATTAAACAAATCTTGAAATAAAGATTAAACAAATCCTGAAATAAAGTTGTAATTACTGTATTATTTTACATAGTAACTTTACATACCCTCGCAGGATCTAATTAAGATCAGTAAAGACTGGCTTTAGTGGAGTAACAGAACTGCCTGGCTGCAAATAACAAGATATTGGCCTCTGCACGTTCCTCTCTCTCCAGCCGTTGTCCTTCTGTCTTGCTTCGCTGTACAAGTGAATTTGAAATCATTTCCGTCCGCCCTTATATATGCAGCTACCGGACGTACAGGAAACAAGGCTCGCAACTCCAGCAAACTTCCCAAAAAAGTGGTAACTTCGGGGGGTTTGTGCTAGAGGTGTTTCAAACCTTGGTCTCGTGCATTTCACCTAACCCAGTTCAAGCCTTTGGAGTTATATATTTCCGTTCTCCATGAGTTGACCTTTATATCCATATGTTGTTTTCCCATATCTGTCGTGTTAACGATTTTATATTGAATTATAAATAGGAAAAACACAGCATTTCTCAAGGCACGGACACTGTTCTTGCGAAATTCTTCACAACTACTTACTCCCTTCTGATTTCCTTGTACCTATACATAAATGAAGATATTCCCGTCAAAATGAGACCATTCTCATCCTTGTCTGTCATTCCGTTCTCCTTCCCGATGTCTAATTCTAACCATGATTTCGGACGATTTATTCTTCCTTATACACTCGCCGAAGTCATTCTATCTGACCGTGGGAAACCCATTCTCTGATTGGCTGCCCTAGATACACACAGGAAAATACCCCTGCATTCCTTTGTTCAGGTCAGCACACTGGTGTCCCACTTTTCGGTCTTCAAACATTTAACTAGGCAATGCGTAACATGCGACAAGCACATATTTTTCCATATAATAATATTGAACCGCTAACAATGGGTTCTCATGTGTAGCAG
The DNA here is from genome assembly GCA_024509875.1 of Oreohelix idahoensis. Classification (NCBI taxonomy): domain Eukaryota; kingdom Metazoa; phylum Mollusca; class Gastropoda; order Stylommatophora; family Oreohelicidae; genus Oreohelix; species Oreohelix idahoensis. The sequence continues at coordinate 536,750 of JAMPIV010003254.1, read as the reverse complement.
TGATCTCTGGACTGATCAAGCGATAATACGGGCATCCCTTTTCTCTTCTTGAAAGTCCTACATGTTTTGGTTCCAAGATGGCTCCACTCGTGAACTGTCACTCACGTTTGAATACAGATAATGAATCTGTTCTAAAGTTAGTCATTCATACAACATTTCGTTGCTCTGTAGATTTGGTCATGAACAATAGACTGCATTCTACAGAATATAGTGCTGCTAGGAATCGAAGTCGTTTTTCATCGAGTCAAATATATTCTCTTAAACATTCAAATCGTAATTATCGACAATGGTGGCTTCGATCGAGAGTTCATAAGAGTATCTTTGATTACCTTGGTAGAGGGAATATGAAACTGCCATTCCTTGGCAAGATGAATAAACACTGGGGTAAAGCATACACGATAGGTCTAGACGACTATCACTTTCCCCAAAACCACTGAGATCACTTTTTCAAGGCATCAAGCCGACATAGCAAAACACACACAGTCCCTATCAGGACGAAGCCAAATCACACCACTCAAGCGACACATCCGCCGAATAGCCTTTGACCTCTCTAGAGACAACAGAACATATAGTTCGACTTAGATATGTAAAGATATACAGATATAAGACAGACTTGTCCTACTCAGACAAACAATACACATAAATTCAGGCCATAGATATTCTGAAGCAAGAACAATCTATTATTACCCAAACAACGAATAAATCGCAGTAAAATGTATTTATCCGCGGAGTTCAAGGGAAGTAACTCAATAATGACTTTCCCTTAAGCACTAAAAAATTACCTATGTATAATATTGTAAGATATCAAAGACTGCACGTAACAGTCTTACCACACCTCCCGGGGAAAAAAAAAATGGAACTTTTTTTTTTTTTTTTGAAATACATCTAGGAGCAACGTACAATAGGCTCACAACGCATGAATAATGCGCAGATGAAAATATCAGGAATACCTATAACGCCTAATATGAGGCTAAGTCGACTTATGGAGCGACTGGTGAGAATGTGTCTCATAAACTGAGAGAAATTATTTCTCTACAAGTATATTTTTCCAGGAAGGTGTCATCAAAGTATAATACAATTCTGGCAATTACACAATGCCTAAAAAATTCATATCATCACTACGTATTAGATATCTTAAATTTATGATTTATGAAGAAAAAATCATCAAAGCACAGCGGTGAATAAACATACATGAACCGCTATGTAGTGATACAATCATTATATTATTAAATTACAAATGTGTATCTATCATGATATAGAAAAGGAACTACTATAGAACTAGACATATCAAGAAGTCTAAGCCCTAATAGTTATGTGGAATCATGTGGGCATCTTGACAGAATGTCTGCCATCACATTATCTGATCCCCGAATAGCTCGCACAGAGAAATGAAAAGGTTGAAGAGCAATTGCATATCGAGTAGACCTCGAGCTCTTCAAATTCTTACTCTGTATAGCAGTAAGAGCTTTTGGTCTGTTTCTACTATGAAATGTGCGCCTAGAAGGAATCTCTGTAGTTTGAGGATCGACCAAACCATAGCTAATAGCTCACGGTCTAAAACCGAATAATTCCTTTCTGCCGCATTAAGTTTTCTGGAAATATACATTACAGGATGCAGAGTTCCAGAGTACTCTTGCATTAGTGCCGCTCCAATCCCAGTGGATGAAGCGTCACTACGAAGAACGAATGTCTTATCTTTAGTGGGTAGCACTAAAATAGGTGGTGTTGAAAACAGTGTTTTAATCTTATCCAGAGAGCATTGGCATTCCTGAGACCAGTGGACCACATTAGGCGAACCTTTCTTTAGAAGTGTTGAGAGAGGTGCCATGATAGAGGATAGATTCTGAATGAATCTGCCATAAAATTGAATAAGACCTAACAGACTTCTCACCTGTTTTTTAGTCTTAGGGATTGAGATGTTAAGTATCTTACTAGTATTATGGTCCTCTGTCTTTAGGAAACCATGACCAACTCGGTGGCCTAGGAAAGAAATTTCGCTAAAACCAATATAGGCTTTAGAGGGTTTCGCTGTCAGGTTGTGCTCACGCAAAGTAGACAGCAATTCATCTAACCCTGAATAGTGATCTTCCCAAGTATCGCTGAAAAGACAGATGTCGTCTAGATATGCAATGACATCTGACCGATAAGATAGGATTCGGCGCATCATGCGTACGAACGTAGCTGGTGCGTTCATAAGACCGAAAGGCATAAAATTCCATTGGAACAAACCTCTAGGTGTTGAAAAAGCCGTGAGAGGTTTGGCGCGTTCAGATAAAGGAACTTGCCAATATCCCTTAGACAAATCAAGTTTAGTGAAAAAATGAGATTTGGAGAGTCGAGTAAGTAGCTCTTCCAGTAAAGGCATAGGTTCGGCATCGAACTTCGTTACTTGATTCAATTTTCGATAGTCAACGCAAAGACGTATGTTATTGTCTTTTTTACGCACAATAACCATCGGCGAAGAATACGCAGAGGTGGATGGTTCGATTATTTTCAAATCTATCATCACATCCAACTCTTTCTCGACCTGTGCTTGGAAATGTATAGGTATAGGATAAGGTCTAACCCTAATAGGAGTATGGTCAGTTAGCACAATGTCATGTTGAATGACATTAGTTTGTCCAGGGATGTCAGTGAGTACATCCTGAAATGTTTGCAACATAGTTGAAACTTGTCGCTGTTCTCCTAGAGACAAATCAGGAGAGACAGTAACGTTCTTCCATGATTCACTGGAATGAAGTGGGATCATTGGAAGAGGAAGATTTACATCTGAAAAACTTGTTTCCTCATCCTGTATCACGGACAGTGATGAGTAATGACCATGTGGTACTGGAGAATTGTCCGTTGCTTGGAAAATGGGTTGCAAATAATCCGGACGTTCATGGAATTCAGTAAGCATATTGATGTGGAAGGTTTTATGCTTCCCATCAATATCGACAATATAGTCGACATCGGAAATTTTCGATATAATATCGTACGGACCTTTCCAAGAAATAAGTAATCTGTTTTCCCTACAAGGTAGTAATACAAATGCTTTGTCACCAGGACAAAGTTGTCGTAAGCATCTCTTCTTATTGGCAAATTGCCTTGCCTTCTGTTTCGCAAATTCAGAAGAAGAAGTTGCTAATTTGCATGCTTCGATAATCTTTTGTCTCAACGCGATGACATATTCGTAGGATGACTTTGTGTCATCGTCAATATTGTCAGATGTTATGAGATCGTGAAGCAACGACATAGGGCCACGCGGACGCGCGCCAAAGACGAGTTCAAAGGGAGAAAATCCCGTATGTTCATTGGGTACCTCTCTGTAAGCGAAGAGGGCCGCAGGTAAAACTCTGTCCCAGTCTTGAGGATGATCCTCAGTTATCTTCCCCAGTAAGTTTTTAAGTGTTCTATTAAGGCGTTCGACCATACCATTAGACATTGGATGGTAGATACTACTTAAAGATCTATCTATCTGCAGGGTAGACATTACTTGAGACATGGTATCTGATATTAGTTGGGTGCCATGGTCTGACAATATCTCTCCGGGGAACCCCAGACGAGAAAATATAAGCCAAAGAGCATCTGCAATATCAGCAGTAGTAATGCTCTTCAGAGGAATAGCCTCTGGCCAACGTGTGCACATATCAACACACGTCAAGATAAACTGATGTCCTCTGGCAGACTTGATCTTAAATGGACCAATAATGTCTATGGCCATTTTTTGAAACGGCCGAATAGGAATGTCCGCCGCCTGAATGGGTGCAGCATGCCGTGGACCTTTGGATTTAACTTCCTGACATACTTTACAAGATCGACAATAAATCCGTATGTCCTTGTTTACCAATGGCCAAAAGAAAGCCGCAAGGACTCTTGACTTAGTACGGGAAAAACCCATGTGTCCAGCACACTGAGAGTCGTGAGCGTGCTGCAAAATTTTAACTCTCAAATTCTTGGGAACCAGGATTTGAGAATGACTTGACGTAATGGAGTCTTGAACCATACGTACAAGTACGCCATTCTTCTTTGTAATCCACGATTTACGACTTGTGTCCTTATTCGGATCACCTTTAGTTGCAAGAATGAAGAATTTCTTCAGAGTGGGATCATCTTCTTGCTGTTTTATAAACGAGTCACGAGAAATTACCAAGGGATTATCTTGGTTATGCACTTCATTATCTTCAGTAGATGAAGTTTGAGGCACATTAAGAGCCTGAGCTCTAGTGACTACAGCGTTAGCAATCTGCATGTTTTGCCTTTCCCACGTGGAAATTTGTTGCGGAGTGCATTCCTTGACTCCATGAATGCGACCGATGATGAGGTCAGCGATCGGATTCGGAAGAAGACATGCGTGTACATCTCCTGTAAAGAAAGGAGTAGCAATCCTAATGATAGCGGTAGAGTATTTCTCTAATGTGCCGCCAAATGTTACACATTTGACTACTTGTCCAGTGGCACGGGAAGGATCTACGAGTGACTGCCTAACACCAATTGTGGTGCATCCAGAATCAAATAGCACAGAGACTGGATTGTTATTCACTAAACCCTTATGTAAGACAAGAGACCCTCTTCCATCATGCGCGACTGATGCTGGAAGAGCAGGAAGAGGATGGCCACAGCTTAAAGTAGTCACTGTGGTTGGCTCAAATAACGTTTTGCATTGGGGGCACTGAGATGCTCTCCCAAAATCAAAAGCGGCACATGCCATATTACTAGCATCATTATTATCTTTACTCTGTTTATAGGCTTCATGGGACTCTTGTTGTGCAGAGTTTGCCTGAAAATGTGGTTTATGTCTTTTGTATTGAGATCTACCTCGGTTATTATCACCTCTGTAGTTATTGTTACCTCTATTGTAACCCCTATTTGGGTTTGAGTCATAGTACCCTTGGTTACCATTATCATATTCATTATAATGAGTATCTCTGTAATTATGATCTTGTTGACTCCAAGACGGATAACCCTGATAGTTTCTATAATTACTTCCTCTACGGAAATTCCTATAATTATGACCACCCCTGTGTCGAGAGCTATCAGGTCGTCTCCAGTTCTTTGAAGAAGAACCCTGAAATGATTGGTCACCTTGGTTTTGATAACTATTATGGTTACCTTTTTTATCAAATCTGTTTTGAGGTCCCTGAAATCTGTGTGAATAATTGGGATTGTATGGTGTTGCTGAAGCAACTGGCATACTCTCCTTAATCTTAGTGTTGCCAAAAGTCACGTCGGGGTGTGCAGTGACATATTGGGAACAATATTCTTCCATTTCTTTTAGAGATTTAGGTTTACGCTCATGTATAAATTCAAGGAAAGGTTTGTTCACACATGACATAATCTTATCTCTGAGCAACAAATCCATAAGTCCTTCATACGTTTTTTCTGTTTTGGAAAGCTCAATCCAACGATCAACTGTGAGACGTGCCTTTGCAGTGAATTCTGAGAATTCTACCCCCGTCTCAGGTACCATCGTCTTAAATAAAAGGCGATAGCCTTCCTCACTTAGCTGATATTTTTTTATCAAAGCCGCCCTAATGACATCATAATTATCCTTATCTGCTTCTCCTACAAGGCATAATCTAGTCAAAGATTCACCTTTCAAGTTTTCTGATAATTGATTAGCGTATTGTGATTTATCCACATTATGTGTACGACAAGAACGTTCAAATCTATCCAGCCAGAATGTAATATCGTCACTGGACTGATTGAACGGTGGAACCTTAACCTTGTAAGTAGAAGGTTTACCATTACCACTAGATGCCTGATTAACATTACTCATACTTGTCAATCTCAATTTCTCCAACTCAAATTCATGTTCTCTTATTGCTTTTTTCTCTTCAGCATCTAATCTTTTTTGTTCAGCCTCCCTGTCTAATCTTTTTTGTTCAGCCGCAGCTTCTCTTTCCAATTTTTTTTGTTCAGCTTCCCTGTCTAATCTTTTTTGTTCAGCTTCACTGTCTAATCTTTTTTGTTCAGCCGCAGCTTCTCTTTCCAATTTTTTTTGTTCAGCTTCAAATCTCCTTTCCTCTACCTGCATCTGCAATTTCTTTTGTTCAGCAGCAGCCTCAGCTTCTTTTTCTAATCTTTTCTCTTCCGCCATAGCTTTTCTTTCTTCTGCAGCTAATCTTTTCTCTTCTGCAGCTAATCTTTTCTCTTCTGCAGCTAATGCTTTGTCATATTGAGCAACTGCCCATTGTTCTAATTGTTGACCAGTCTTATCAAGAGCTTTCCCTTGTATAATGAAATAATCTAAAGTAGACATGATGCCTAACAATAATACTAATCACCTGAATCAATAATAATACCCCAAGTTCTCAATGACCTGATTAATCAGTATACTATCCCAATATCTGTGGGTCACAAGCCTTTAATAAGGTCTTGTATAATAGTAATAATAATCAGGTACTGGTCTATACCATAATCCAAGTGCAGTGCACAGGCAATTGTGTCTTATGAAATATACCCATATAAAACATATGTCAACCAACAGAATACATAAAGTACAAATAGGACTGACAATACAAGAACGTTTGCAGAAATCAAAATAAATCAAATAGGGAAATCAATGAAGATAATCACTGAATCTGCAAAGAATAACAACACAAATGACGTCACATTATATGAATATAAATTATGAATAGAACTGAAAGATAGAAAAGGTTAGACCAACAAATTACAAACAAATCAAAACAAAACTAAAGAACAAAGAAATATTACAAAAATAACAATAATTACAGACTTCACAGCTAACACAAAAGCAACAGTTGTCGCAGCAAATTTTCAATCAAGAAAATTGCACCTATAGAAAACGCCCACAACGGACCCTCTATGACGTGGGATACTCTGTTGTGAGGACGCCGCCCAACCTTAAACACAACCCGCTGACATAGAAACTAACATACTATACAAACAAATAACATGTAAACATAAATATATATAAATTATGTGTATGATAGTATGTGTTGCAAAATAGGCTCAGTCTTACAGTAATGGCAAAGTTATTTTTCATGAAAACAAACAAACTGCCACTTTATTCAATTAAACATTCTGGCCTTAAATATTAAAGTTCATATATGGCAAACAAGAAGATCCATCGATGAAACCAGGACTTCTTAGTTCACAAATACTGTCTTTCTGTTAACACTGACAAGAATTGATCCAACTGTTCTGTGAAACTCTATAATGTCTAATGTAAAAAATGTCAACAACGCTGACCTACATACTGCATTCACTTGACAGGTCACGTGACGAAGCGTTGACAAAGAGCAAACCAATACTGCAAGTGTGTCGTATCAGCCACAGGAAACGGTCTGGTATCGGTAATCTGTTGACTTCTGAATTTCTGCGAGGTCAAACCCAGAAAGCTGGTCCACCAGTTGATAATGTTGATATTTAGTTGGATATAATATATGTTGATAAAGTACACCAGAACACTCCTAGGCGGGAAGACAGGCGTCTATCATCATCAGTTGACAAGATCCCTATGGTGTTGCCTGCCCCACTGTAGTGTATGGAATGTCAACTTGACCTACGCAGTGTTGTGTAGACATGGATGGAGTGTATAATGTGCGAATGATGATAAGGGTTCGTGTTGTTGACAAATGTTCTCTTCTCACACTCATGTATGACCGGAAGTCATCGACACCAACGACTGTGTACCTTTTCTAAAGTTTAATTGGACGTACACACTCGACAGCACAGATAGTGACAAATCACAGGTTGCCATAATACATCATAGTACAGTGGACAAATGGTCTTGCAATGTTACATGGGCACTCATGTAGAATAATGGTATAATGGACTGTCAATAGCCAAGCACTCAGTATCGCCCATACATATATCATCTGACGTCACTGACTGAGCACGTCAGCTTGTAAACAATATTTCAGATGACTTCTAAACCTAATCTCGTTTAGCAACGATTCTTCAACATAATGTTCAGCACATATTTTTCCATATAATAATATTGAACCGCTAACAATGGGTTCTCATGTGTAGCAGTGATCTCTGGACTGATCAAGCGATAATACGGGCATCCCTTTTCTCTTCTTGAAAGTCCTACATGTTTTGGTTCCAAGATGGCTCCACTCGTGAACTGTCACTCACGTTTGAATACAGATAATGAATCTGTTCTAAAGTTAGTCATTCATACAACATTTCGTTGCTCTGTAGATTTGGTCATGAACAATAGACTGCATTCTACAGAATATAGTGCTGCTAGGAATCGAAGTCGTTTTTCATCGAGTCAAATATATTCTCTTAAACATTCAAATCGTAATTATCGACAATGGTGGCTTCGATCGAGAGTTCATAAGAGTATCTTTGATTACCTTGGTAGAGGGAATATGAAACTGCCATTCCTTGGCAAGATGAATAAACACTGGGGTAAAGCATACACGATAGGTCTAGACGACTATCACTTTCCCCAAAACCACTGAGATCACTTTTTCAAGGCATCAAGCCGACATAGCAAAACACACACAGTCCCTATCAGGACGAAGCCAAATCACACCACTCAAGCGACACATCCGCCGAATAGCCTTTGACCTCTCTAGAGACAACAGAACATATAGTTCGACTTAGATATGTAAAGATATACAGATATAAGACAGACTTGTCCTACTCAGACAAACAATACACATAAATTCAGGCCATAGATATTCTGAAGCAAGAACAATCTATTATTACCCAAACAACGAATAAATCGCAGTAAAATGTATTTATCCGCGGAGTTCAAGGGAAGTAACTCAATAATGACTTTCCCTTAAGCACTAAAAAATTACCTATGTATAATATTGTAAGATATCAAAGACTGCACGTAACAGTCTTATGGTTTGTTCTCTTATTTATAACCTTCATATTTCAGACTCAGTTTTGCGATTGTACAAATGTATCATATGTGTATACTTTTTTTTTTGTAAAGACAAAATGTTAATTTCTTGTACAATAATTCCTGTTAGCTTTTTTTTTTTTTTTGTTTTTTATCACACCTTGTATGAATCCCATTTTATCCACTCTGCAGGCAATTTGGTCATTCTAATATTTGTTTGAGATGCTAGGGTACCCTAGAAAGCACAGTACAAAGTTTGCCTTGGTAAAGTTGGTGTTGAAGAAGCTTTCTAACCATATCTCTCTCAAAAAAAAAATGTTTTACCGTCTTGTTTATCATATTAACTTCAGATCACATGACATTTCTGTTGAGAGACAGAGTTCTTGACAATGTTGTTCCAAAGCGCAATTTCAGATTTGTAATATTCATACATCTAGTAGTAAGGCATCTTTCTTTTCTCTCAATTCTCCCTTATTTTATCTTACAAGTGGTAGCCGCGCTGGTGTAGTGAAATAGTTCAAACTATTTATTGCCTGCATTGTGGGTTTTTAATATGCCCATGTTTTTTTTATTCCATATTGTGTGGAATAAAATTGATAATACCGTTTTTTGTTTTTTATTTTATTTGTTTTAAGCATTTTCTTAATGTATAATTCACTCATTTCTCCTTCTGACTTTTGGCAGATTTCTTTATAAGCAATTCTGAAACTATTAATTTTCCACATTTGGTTGCCATGGAAGGACAAGCTTGTAATGAAGTGATTTCAAAAGAGAGCATCCTGATATAATACTACCTGATTGTATAAGGTTAATGTTACTGCTCAAATAGAAAGACCTAAGAATAATGCAGGCAGGAACTAGAGGCTGCAGGATAATAGACTAAAGCACCATCTCTTGAATCTAAGACCTAGTTTCTGCAAACGAATAACTCCACCTTTTTTTTTAAATTTGACACGGTATTCAACCTAGACAATGTTTGTTGGTTATATCAGGACACATGTCCAAGTATAAGTCTTTGTGGCCTGGATAATAATACCATTTATCCTGTACCACCTCTGAGACCATTTCAGCCCATCCACTGTTGCACAATTCTGGAACAAGGAGATAAACCTTAAAGAATAGAAAGCTTAAAGATGTATGACTAGATCACTTAATTGTAGATAGAACAAGAGATAAAAGATTCTGGCACTGTATAGAACATGCATTGGAGAAACCTGTTGTTAGCATTACAAGGCAACCTTATTCTGGAATCCCATGGATGAGAGAATCGGGCATTTAATGAAAAACAAAGGAGAAATGAAGATTTCGCTTTAGTCTCTTTGAGGCATATGCTCTGTGGGAAACTTCAGGGTAATGAACGAATTCAGAAAATCATGCATGTCAAAAGTATGATTCTTTCTGCCTAACATCAACCTTCAGCTACCCAAGGTGCATAGGCCTTCAACAAACTTAATCCAAGCCTTCCTTTGCGTGCCGTCAGCTAACGGCCTTTTCATGTCTGTCTCCAGTTCTCTTCTCCATGTGTTCTTTGGTCTACCTCTTTTACCCTGGGGGTTCCAGACTGGTGATGCTGTTAACAGATTCCTTCAATGTGTGCAGATAATGGAACAGTTGACAAACAAACAAAGCAAGGTTAGAGTTGGGGCATGATCGCCATTGCCAACCGGTTTAACACTTGAAGAAAAAGAGACTCAGTCATTCTGTTATACACAATTGTTCCAAACAAATTCTTTTTTTATGACAAGATCGCCAGCGTTGGACTGAAGACCAGCAAAAGAGATGAATGCAGTCAGCAACTAAGCTTGACTGCTTGCGTCGGCAAACCAGAGCTGACCAAGACCCTACTCCACCTGCAGTCTGGCCGAGAGAGTAGGGATCAAAGAGGGAAGGCAAACCCGGTCCCAAAAAATGCTGTGCGACAACACAACCAACGTCCTTTTCAGGACAAGCGAAGAAGTTCCAAATGTTATTGCCGGTCAAATTATTTTATCACATCGAGCATATATCTTCACTAAATTCATGCAAATGTCCAGTACAATCCGATCAGGATTTTTCTGTCTTTATTGCTTTCATGTGCCTCCAGTTCTCTGCTGCATGAGTTTTGCTGTCTGCCTCTATCTCTCTTACCCTGGTGATTCCAGTGTTTATCCAATCCAGCGTCTCTTCTCATCTCTGGTTCCACCAGTACTTCTCATCAGCTCTACATTGGTAATTGTCACAGGATTGCCTCCCCTTGCTTTGCAGTAGTGGTCCACTAATGGTCACAATGCAAGCGTATCTAACAGTAGGTCGTCCAAGGTATCTATCTTTGCGCAAGATTGCTCTTGGCTAAGATGTAGATAGAAGATGAATGGTGCTTCTACCTTAGGTGAGCATTCACAAGATATTCCCAGAAGTCAAGAACAAACGCTGCTTAAGGGCTGAGCAAATTTGTTCACTTATTATCTGGTCCGTCGCCTTTTGTGAAGGGTTTATGCAATGGTTCTGGCCCGTTCAAGCCCCCAGTTGGTGTAATCCAACGAATGCCCTCTTATAATTAATGGCTCTATATTTTTATATATGTATTTATCAAGAAAGACTGGCTCATATGTTTGCTTTCATACATATAACTGAATCAACTAGAAACAAATTTAATAGTGAAATAGTCTTTAACAGGTTAAAATAAATATGGGAAGATTAGTGGAATTTTGAAAGTTATAACTTTCTCGTCATCAAGACATAGGTGGACATTTAACTTTAAATTATACTTAAAGTTTAACTGGAATTGTCCCTTTTTTGCTGGTGCCTTTTAGTTAGCACTTAGCTTGTATGAGTGAGTCCTGCAGCTGTGGTTCATCAATTCTGTGATGACGAAAGCCTTCTCCACACTCTCTTCCACTCTCGGCGGTTAGGTGGATGTTTTTCTCTCACACTAGCGGCGGTAGTACCACAAATCATCTGATGGCTTGTAACCACGAACTTGAAACAAATGCCTGCTACGTACATTTGTTCGCCGCAAACTAACAGGCCCATTGTCGTGCGCTCCACCAACCAATGTTAACCTCTCAGATGAATTAAATTCCTGAGCACACAGTGTAATTCAGGGAATATGATTCTTCTTCTTCTTCTTCTTGCGATCGCATCTTTGATGATTACACCGTCAGACGAGTTCTCATGATGAATTCGACTGTTGTTTGAAGTTCCTCTTTAACTCCATATAGCTTTGAGTTTAGTGTTGAGTCATTCGGCCAGTATATCTTTCTTAACTGGTCATACAGAGGACAGTCCTGTAGAACATGCTCAGCAGTTTGTTCGTTTAATCCACATGTGCACAGTGGTGAAGCAGACAATCGTAGCTTGTGCATGTGTTTATTCAGTTTGTTATGCCCTGTCCTGAGTCGAAAAATAGTTATCTGTCCCTGCCGGTCGAGAGTGTAATAGTCGTCTTTGGGTTGGTTCTGTTCTCTTCTGATAGTCTGGATAGCTCTCTTTTTCTCAAAGTATGTGACTTCATTATCTTCTTGTTCACATTCTCCTCCCTTTTTTGCAAGTTTATCTGCCTTTTCATTTCCGGGTACACCACAATGAGATGGTACCCACTGAAGTCTGGTTCTCTTTTTGGCAGCTACCTTGTTTAGTTCATTTCTCAGATGCGGGAGTTTACCACCCTTGAGAGCTTGCAGGACAGACAGTGCATCTGTGAGGATGACTACCTGGTGGCAGTCAGAGTTGGAGTTATAAATCATATTTGCAGCTTGCTCTAGAGCTTGAACCTCAGCTGTATAGTTGGAACAGAATTTACCAGTGGGAATGTGCCTAGTCTCATAGTGGTTGTCAGGATATGAGATAAAGATACCGGCACCTCCATTCCTAACAGCATTAGTTGCTGATCCATCTGTATAGGCATGTATCCATGATTGATCGGGATAGCTTTCTTGGATCATACTCAATGTAGCAGTTCGTTTTTGCAGATCATTATACTCACATCCACTTGTGAGACCACTGACTGATGTATTAATTTGGAGGGCACTGCTGGCCTGCTCCCATGGTACAGGGTATAGGGTGGGCTTCAGTGGTGTTGTCTTCATGGATAGGTCTTCTTGATGCTGTCTTATAAGTCTTTTCCCCCGATGCACAAAGCTGCTACGCTTTAGACGTCCCAATGCCAGATCATCTAGTCTTGCCTTCATTGGGTGCATTGGCATACTGTTATACTTTTCCATCTGGATCATGGTTTTTGTGTCTCTTCTATGGGACAATGTCTGTAATCCAGCAACCTTCTGCATCTCTGTTATTGGTGTAGTTTTCATGGCTCCTGTAATGAGCCTGAGAGCTTGATTTTGCACCTTGTCCAAAGACTGCAGATGTGAGTTAGCAGCTGATGACCATGCTGCTGAGCTAAACTCTAAGTGTGGTCTTATTACTCCATTATAAATCTTCTTTAGATTTCGTTCATTTGCTCCCCAGTTGGTACCTGCTAATTTTCTGAGTATGCCTAGTCGCCTTCGGGCCTTTCCTTCTGCATTTTCAATATGCTTATTCCATGTAAGCCTTTGGTCAAATGTCACCCCAAGATAGGTGGGGTAGCTTTCTTCCTTGATCACGGTTGTCCCTAGGTGTATGTTAGCTGATTTGTCCTTGGGGGCGAGGGAGAACAGTGTTGTGGAGGTTTTGTCTGTGTTTATTGTGATCAGCCATTTCTCTGCCCCTGACACTAGCATGTCTGCTGCCCGCTGCATTCTATAATTTGCTGTGGTGACATTTTCATCAGCGCACCAGAGTACTAGGTCATCTGCATATAAGGCAGCTTTCACTCCTGCAGGGAGATCTTTCACCAGGTCATTGATGTAAACAAGGAAGAGTGTTGGGGAAATTACTCCTCCTTGAGGTACCCCCTGATGGAGCAACACTTTTCTGCTCTGCAGACCGTCAAGAGTGACTCTAGTTCTCCTGTTATGCAAGTATGACTGGATCCATTTCATCATGTTGCCTTGGATTCCACTTCTCCTAAGTTTTGCAATGAGGCCATCTTTCCACACCTTGTCAAAGGCCTGCTTGAAGTCGACCCAGATCGTTAGGACCTTTTTCTTCTCCTGGAAGGCATCTTCTATTGCTTGAGACAAGTAAGTAACTTGGTCTTCTATACTGTAGCATTCTCTAAATCCAGCTTGTTCCGGCACCAGGATCTGCTCAGACTCTAAATACCATTTCAATCTGTGGTTGACTATTCGCTCCATAGTCTTCCCAACACAGCTTGTGAGACTGATTGGCCGGTAACTTGCAGCCTCGGTCTTACATTTCCCTTTCTTTAGTATGGGTATTGTGATGGCTTCTCTCCATACTTGGGGTACCGTTCCTTTCAACCAGCTGTGGTTGAATATCTCAAGCAGTTTTGTCTTTGCTGCTGAGCTCAGATTTACTAGCATTTCGTTGCTGATTTTGTCTGGGCCGGGTGACTTTTGAAACTTAAGCTTGGAAATAGCCTTCTGTAGTTCTCCTAGTGTGATGGGTTCCCTCATTGGGGCAGGAGTATCTGTCTGTCCCTTGGTTGCCAGTATTTCTTTTCTTATCTCTCTCTGATGATCTATGTTAATGGGTAAGTTGCTTTCTGAACTGTATCTTCTAGCAAACAAGTCTGCAGCTTGTTTTCCTCTGAAAAGTTTGCCACCTTCATCCAATGTGATAGTCTGCCTAGGTGAGGAACGCTCTTCATTTAGAGACTTGACTAATCTCCAAAGTTTCCTGCCGTCTTTCTCAAGGTTCAGCGATGCCGTTTTAGTTCTCCAGCTTTTCCGTTTTTCTTCTAGCTCTGTTCTCTGAAACTCTGCTACAGCCTTTTTCCATTTGTTGTGAGTTTCAAGTGAAGGCTGAGACTCTGCGTCCTTTCTAGCCCTGTCCATGGCTTCCTGACGTTCTTGGAGTGTGCTGGACCAGTATGGTATGTAGTTACGCCGGCATCCTTTGGGAATGGTTTCTTTTGCAGCTTGTAGTATGCATCTGTTGAAGTCTTTTACCACTTCATTAATGTCTCTGTTCTGTACCTTGAGGGTAGACAGCAGCGTGTTCACCTGATGCCTGAATAAACCCCAGTTGGCTTTTTTGTAGTTCCATCTTGTAATGGCTGGGCCTGTACTGAGAGTTGCACTCTGGACAGTAAGAAAGATTGGGCGATGGTCGCTTCCCCCTAGTTGGTCTCCTACTTCTCTACTAATAGATCCAGCTATATCTGGTGTGGAGAAGGCAAGATCTGGTGTTGAAGTTGTGTGCCATCCTCTGGAGTAGAAGGTAGGAGTATCTGTGGCATTATTGACTAGGATTAGGGAGTGATCATCTTGCCAAGTTTCAACCTCTTCACCTCTGTGATCCAGATGGTTATAGCCCCAGCTCTGGGAGTGGCTATTAAAGTCTCCAACTGCTATAAAGTTGGTGGCTGGTACCTGTATAGAGCTGAGACTCAGGGGTTTGTTGTTCGGACAGTAATAGTTCAGGAGTTCTATTTCCATCTTGTCTACCTTTATCTGCAACAGCTGATATTCTGCTCCATCCGTGAAGGTTTTCCTTTCGTGTGCAGGAATGTTATTCCTCACAAGAGTAAGTACTCCTCCTTTTCGTCTATCTTTTCTGTCAGATCTGAAGCATTGATATCCCCTTATTTTAAAGGTTTGATCTGCTTTCAAGTGAGTCTCTTGGATACAGCAAACACTGACTTGCTTCTCATACAAGATGTTTTCCAGCTCTGTCTTTTTGCTGTATCCAGCCTGCTTGCTGTTCACTCCCTCTGCATTCCAGTGCATCATGACAAGTGGCACTCTGGGTTTCTCTTTTTCTGTTTTGTTTTGGTCAGTAGTTCTCCTCCGCCGTCTGCTGACTCCACAAGACGGTCTAGAGGGTCCTCCAGTAGCTGAGGGTGGACTCTGTCGAGGCTCAGAGCCCGGCACTGCACCTGCCTGGTGGAGCTCCACAGGGCGAGCACCAGTACGAGATTTATTTGACGGTGTACTCTCCATAGAAAAAAAAAAGCGAGTTGCGTGATACTGTGGTTTCCGGTGCGCCTTCTGGCCCAGTATCTATGACTTTAGCACCTGTTCAACGGGAGAGTGGGCTCATCCCTAATCTGTTTATGTTCCCAGTAGTAGACTATTCGCAAGCAGCCTGGGGGTGTCACTGCTCTGCGCGGACCTTGATTCCCCCCAAGCTCAGTGTGCAATTCTGGGTTCTCATCATGCTGCAACACAGGGGGGATTGTGATGCTCAGCCATCTCTCTCAACTCTGCACCGATAAATGACATCGGGGACTTAACTGTGTCTCAGTACTGGGAGGCCCCGTTTCCGGGTACACCACACACAGCCAGTTGAGGCAACGGTCGCCGTGGGCGTAGGGAATATGATGAAAATTCACCTATATCTTTCTGGGTGTTAACTAGGAAATTGCATCTGGAGTGCATGGATAATGATTTTGCCTGAATTACAATTAAAAAAGGTATATAAATCTCACAACATGATTCTATACACTTTAGGCACATGTGATGTAATCATCACTCATTATTCATCCTTACACCCGTCTGAGTTCTGGAGTCATCTCTGCTGTCTGGTTTCCCGCACGACTAGTCAGAAACAATCACCAGCTCTTGCAGTAGTGGGTCATGCAAATACTTTTTTCATATGTTGAGGTTGCCAGCCTTGTATATAACCACTTAGCAAGAAACCTGTAAAATTTACATTAGTAAATAATTTGTTTACACTTACCCCAAAGCTTTGGGAATACACACTTCTCCTGGCACAGATTTAGAATGGACACAGCCCTTTAGTTAGATGCTGTTCGAATCACTTAGGTCTGGAAATATGAGTTAATCGTTAACACTGTGATGCAGTCTGTCTGTGTGTGTCTGATTTCTACAGTATATCTCACATTCCTTAGTTTCAAATCCCAGCTGTGTTTCCGCCGAATATTCCAGTCAAATCCATTGTAGATTCTGGCGAACCAATCAAATCTAGCACTGTTTGGGTGGGGAATCATTACTCATCCCACGCATATTTGAAAATATTAAATTTAATATACACGTTTTGGCCTCTTACAATAATGATTTCATATCGTTACATAAGACTTCCGGCCGCACCTCTGTCTATCACAATATTGTGACCGTGTTTTCCTGGCGTAATGTCTTCCACCCAGATGTCTATCCTGATAGATTATCTAATTATCCCCTTTATCTGCGTGCCTCCGCCAGACAGATGTCTGGTCAGACAGTGTTGTCTTCTGTCATCGTACGCACAATACAAGCTTGTGTCAACACAATCAACAGCTTTCCAATGGGTCAAATGTTTGACCGTGTCACGAGAGGGTTGTTGAATATTGAAATACAAGAGATATCCTGGACAAAAAGTTGTATCAGATGATACCAGGATAGTGCCTGATAAGAGTCTGGTCCTATAAGAAATACCCCCTTTTCTGAAAAGAATAAGGGTGTATCGACATCAAAGGTAGGATCAAGCTGTATAAGTTTCTAGGTATAATGATATTATATATTCCTATGGGCTCCCTCTCAAGATCCTAGGGCTATTTAACTAATGTATCTACCAACAAGAACTGTAACTTAACTTAAAGAATTTATTTTTACAATTATTATTTTCTGCTTGAAAATATTTCAAGAAAGCTCAAAAATTCAATTACAAATTTAAATAAATAAACATTTGAAAAATGGTTCTAAACACAGTATCCAAGTCTCTGAAATTGGTAGAAGGGATGAACTCACTCTTGTAGAATTTCTAGGCTATATTTTTATAATACTGGTATTTCACTGTCCTTTTATTTTAGGCTAGCACTGACTATACTATGCTCCAACATGGGTCATCATTTAATTACTGTCTGTAATCTTGTTGTGACTGGAATACTCTACACAGTAGCCTTGGTTGCCCACTTATCTTGTAACTCGTAGCCGGTTCCACTCTTGTCCTGGGAGGTAACGTTTACTGAGCTTCCTCCAGGCAGTAGGTACTTGATGGCTGGCCCTCTGAACTCAAAAGGCACTTGCATCAGTAGTGGCTGACTTTTTGTTTTATGTGTAGTTGGTTTACAGGATATAACCTGAAACGAATTAGAGGTAACCCCTATATTGACCATCACCATCCCACTCTCACAAAAGTTGGGGATGATAGACAGTGTGCTAGCAGATGCACAGGACATAGTACAACAATGACAACCAAATCCAATTCACTATAACCACAATTTCCCGTTAAAACCATTTGTCCATGATCTGCCTCCATTTAATGATTAGGTCTAGTCTCGTATAAAATACTAAGTAATAGTTCAAACAATCCAGTAAAACAATCACTTACGTTCCTGGTGTGTGTTCCATTCCATCAAGAAATAATTCTTTAAATGCTTTTCTAAACTTACAGACACACTTTTGCTATCCTTCTCAATTATTTTGAATATTTCACAAGGTTGGCTTTTGCCTCCAGAATTATACACAGGCTAGTAAATCAGCCAGCAACACACTGTAGTTTTCTAACACATTCTACACACTTCCTAACACACCAATGAATTAATCACTAAAAATACATATATTTATATACATATATATAGATTTTTATTACCCTCAGGCACATACAGTCTAGCTGTTAATGGGTATAATGGTCTGCTTTCATATGCAGAAGGCAAGGCACTATGCACTAACACTCTTTGCGCTCGCTGTAACTTTCAAAATATGACTGGCCTATTTTATTTAGAACACACGTTATTTATAGTCCGAAGACGGACGTCAGGGGTTTTTCCTGCTCGCTAGTATTTGCATCCAAAAATGTTGTAAGATCTGCCTAGGTGTACAAATCGGGAAAACTAAGAATTTATTTATCTACGTTATTCCTGGAGCGATTTTCTTCATCTAAAGCTTAAAATACGCTCTGTATTATTCTACATCTTCCCAACTACTTTCCTAAGTGCATTTTATTCTATGCGTACTCTAAACAGCAAAACTATGGACTAACTTGAGGCCTCGATGCATTCAACCAGAGATTTCCCTCTTAATATTCTACTGGTTGTAAAAGTCTCTGCACAGACGTGTAGAGCAACATCTGTAATATCGTATTGGTGACCTCTTCCAGGTGGTACTTCTTTCCTAAGTCTGTAATTAATTGTCATCCTTCACTCGTTTGCACGGATTAGTCCAGGCCATTTTGACTGTACTATGCTTTAGTAAACACTGCATAAAGGTACCTTCTGATTGGTCCGTGTATCATGCAGTTCTCACAAAGTATGGCGCGTTGTTTGGTTAGAGTTAAACAGAAGGACGTGTTGTGAAAACAGAACACTTCACGACAGACCGACACGTTTCCACAGGTGGTCAGACGGATTATGCAATAAAATATTATCGCCGGCCGGGTCACCAAACCTGGCGGAGCATAATGACAGTCTGGGAGTGAAGTGTGAAACAATAAGATAGGAATTACTCTCGTAGCAAATACTGCCATAGGGGAGTGGCGTGTTAGAGACATCACCATGCTATGTCCAGCATTGAGCAACATATTGAAATTAACGAACGAAAAGGCATAGTTTATGCCAAATAAAAGCAATAATATCGAAAATGAAAATATAAATGTATTTGCAGATAACTCACAAAAGAGATATTACTAATAGCTGTTAAACATAAACCAAATGCATATATGCCAGAACACATAATTCCACACCGCATTATGGAAACAAAAACCCAGTACCATGGTGGATAGATGTGCAGAAATTCAAAAACAAAGAAAACAAGCTCTACAAGAATATAGAAAGCATAGATCTGAAGATAATTTAGATATTTATAAGAAATGAATCAAACAGAATAATACTTAAGGCAAAAGAAAATCATTGGAGAAGTTTCTGCCAAACACTTGAACCCTACGACTAACTCTACAACAGATGTGTGGAATAAGTTCTTCTTCTTCTTCTTCTTGCGATCGCATATTTGATGATTACACCGTCAGACGAGTTTGGAATAAGTTAAAAGCCATTAAAGGCAGAACTAAACATGATAATACCTAATATAAAAAGACCTGAAATGGCAGAAACTGACTGGCAGAAAGCAGAGGTGCTGGCAGGTACTACCATAGAGTTAGTTCTAAGGAAAATCTAGGACATGCTGAAGTCAACAGAAGAGCAACACTTCTTAAAAAACTCAGTAAAGAAGTACCTTATAATACTGAAAATTTATCATATTTAAATGCAGATATTACAATGGAAGAAGTTGAAAATACAATAAAGGACAAAACAAATACATCAGCTGGGCATGAAATCTTGAAACATACCAAAAAGTACAGTACCATAGAAATTATAACATCCCTTTTTAACAAAATTTGGAATACCGGAAAAATTCCCAAAACATGGAAAACAGCAGTAATTATTCCAATACTAAAACCAGAAAAAGATGCCCATGATGCCAGTTCATATAGACCAATTTCTTTAACTTCCCATCTAGGTAAAATATTAGAAACCATAGTAAATAAATGATTAAAGTTTTATTTGGAACAGAATAATTTATATAATCAAACTCAGTCAGGATTTAGGAAGAACAGATGCACTATGGATCAGATAATTAAATTGGAACATGAAGTAAAATCAGGATTTCAAAAGAAAGAAAAAACTGTTGGTAGTATTTTTAGATATAGCTAGGGCTTCTGGTGAATGCTGGAGAGAGGGTGCTCTCTTTAAAATGAAGAAGATAGGAGTAACCGGTAAAATATATAATTATTTAGAGAATTTTCTGCAAGATAGATCAGAACTGTATGAACAACAAAATGGAATACCCCAAGGATCAGTAATGTCTCCTTCAATTTTTACAATAATGGTAAATGATATAGGTGAGGAATTTAATGATATAACAAAATTGTCACAGTTTGCAGATGATGTTGCTATATGGAGGACTGGAAGACATCTGCCAAAATTATATAAGGATCTACAGAAGCAAATATATAAAGTATGTAAATGGATGACAAAATGGGTTTTTCAGCTGAATACAAATAAAACATTGGGAATGATCTTCAGTAAAGGTAGGGTTGTAAAAAATAAAATTATAGACATAAATATCCATGGTCAAAACATTAATACAGTGCAAACCACTCGATATCTAGGAATGATATTGGATCAACAGCTGAACTGTAATAAACACAAATTTTTTTTTTCCGTAACCAGCGGCACTTGGGCTTTCAGCCCTTCGGCCCAATGACATGTCATTGCGAGGCTGGGGAACCTGAGGACTTTCCTTCCAACCCGGTCAGGAGCTTCGCTCCTTCCCATCCACAGAGGGTTTATCACAGGAGCCGTTCAGGCTATTCAGTCAAATATCCGGCCGTAAACATTTCTTCAAACGCCGACGCCCGGGTTTGAACCATGAACACCTGGTCGCCAGTACAACGCCGAAGCCATTACACCAGCGCGGCTCCCTCAAACACATAGATAAACTAGTGGAGTCTTGCACTGCAGAGGATTGACTAACTTATTAAAAATATTTGAAAGGTAATGGATGGGATGCATGCACTAAGACAATGCTCACTTTTTATAAATCTTTTATTAGAGGAAAATTAGATTATGGAAGTATAATATATGACTCTGCTGCACACAGTAACAATATTAAATTAGAATTCAGCATCAGGCTTTATGAACAATAGAAGGTGCAATCAGATCAACATCAATGGGAGCTATTGAGGTGGCTTTAGTAATTCTACCCTTGGAATTACGGAGAAAGGCGTTAAGACTAAATTACATGAACAGAGTTATGTTAGATAAGTCTCACCCAGCACATACAGCTTTTACCAGATGCCAATCCGATGAATACCACTAGATACCCTTCAGGATGGAAGTGTATGCAGGAAATTGTCCATCTGGGTACATTAATTACATCAATTAATAACAGTTGTGAATACAAGCCAGTGATTCCACCCTGGGAGATCAAGAAACCAGAACACGGACTACCACTTAGCAGAAATACTTAAGAAAACAAATAATATAGATAATATTAAAAACACAGCCAATAAATATACAGTATACAACAAATATCAAAAGACAGCATTACTGTGTACACAGATGGATCCAAGGGAGAGGATGAAAAATTGGGGATAGGAATATATATTCCAATATGGAAAATGGCAAAATAATATAGCATCATTAATTTAAAAAAAAAAAAAAAGCGATGTGTGAGAAAAATGAAGAAAAAGAAAGGATACTGCCGGAGGGCTGAAGGTGTGAGGGACCGCACAAAAGAGCATGTTTAGACGTCTTGTCACAGTAATCTTGTCCGAACATTTCAATCCTAGTCTACACAAGCACCCATTTACGTAGTTCTGCAACTTCTTGGTTGTTTTTGTTGTTCTCTCTGTTTCAGGGTCATACAATAGGATTGACTTGACATTTTGAGCTAATATTCTTAATTTCGTTTTGGACTTTATTTCTTTTGACTTCCATTTAATTTCCAATGAACGTCCGATTTGCAGTGTTGGATCGCTTGTCGCAAAGTTACTGGGTTTGAAACTTTGTATCGTCACACTCCAGTCTACCTGGCTGTAAATGGGTACCTGACTGCTCCTCAGATAGGGAAGGTAACGGTCGAGAGGAATGAAACTGGCCACCTCATAAAGCTGAACCTGTGAGAGCAGGGTTTCTCAATCCATTTTGTGCCGTGGACTCTTTTTGACTGTCCGATGAAGGCTGTGGGCTCCTTTGGTTGTTCAACCGAAGGGTACGCACCCCTTGCAACAACAAAAAAATGTAAATAGAAGCATAATTTAAAATGTTACATTTAAATTTTTACATTATGTAAACGGATCTCCATGGACCACAGGTTAAGAAACCCTGTGATATAGTGAAACTTCTTAACTTCACTTCCCCTACGGCTGTGTCTGCTATGGGGGCTACCGTACCAATAATTTCCAATGCAGCGAAAACTCTCATTTACCCTCATTTTGATATTGCCATCTGTCCCTTCCAACTCTATCTACGTTGCTGCTAAGATACGTGTATGATTCTACATTTTGAGAGGGTATTTCTTCAAGTGTAACCTTGTTATCATTTGCTACATTTATTCTCTTTAATCTTCACATTTTCCCTGTGTATTTCAAACCCAGTTTCTGTGACCTCTCAATAGGTATCTTCATTTTGTCTTGTATCTGGTTACGGTAATGGAATTTCTACTCGCACTGTAACTAATCAGGATCAAACGCTGGCAGGGACCGAAGACGCAGCAACAGTGATAAATGCAGTCAGCGACCCATAGCTTGACTGCTTGCGTCAGGGTCAGCGAACCAGAGCTGACGAAGACCCTACTCCACCTCCAAGTAGTGGTCCTGGAAACAGGCTGCATCACTGCAGTATGGCTGCGAGAGTAGGGATCGAAGAGGGAAGGCTAACCCGGTCCCAAAAATGCCAAGCTGAAACCGGATGTGTCGGGCCGAAAGGCGCAGATATCGCAGCTTTGCTGTAAACGGCGACACAACGTAACAAAAGTCATTTTCAGGACGAACGCAGAAGAAGAAGAAACGCTGGCCGATGGTGGTACATTGTACTCTGTGAACTGGTTATATGCTGAAACGATGTGGAAATGAGGCAGGAACAGACCACTGCAGACAGAACGGGGAACGTTCAGACACAGAAGCTGAAGTACAATATTTCTTCCTAGCTTTCAAGTATCACACACAAATTCTTGTCCCCAGCATATGTTGCTTACCTATTCTATTTGTTAACATCTTTCTATGCCGTGATGTTTAAACAAATATCTCTCTTTGTCATTCCCCTGACCTTTCCTCCTCCCCTCAGAAATCGTCAGTGGCGGCTTTCTTTAATGAGCTGTTGAGCTGCAGCACCCCCTGTAAAAAAAAAAAGGACTGCATACTGTCTCTACTACATTATAATACATAATCCGGACAGACCGAAAAACTGAGGTTACACCGGAAGGGTTAAATACACAAAACAAAAATTATCCAACACCGTATTGGGGAAAGCGCTGCAAACGATTACAGCTCAAGTGACCTTGACCTCTTATAAGCGAATGCTTGTCAAACACATAGCTAGAGGCGAACTACGATTGGACTGAATTTTTTATCTGGAGCTGCAGCTGAACACAGCTCAAGTGCAATGAGCAAATTAAAGGAAAGTTACAATGAAAATTTTAAACACGAGAAATAGCAGCATACATGTCTGTGTAACCTGTTTGAGACTCTGGAAGCTGCTACGACTGACAATGATTACTCCTAGTTGCAGTAAAATTTTAAAATAACTTTTCAGAACTTCTTGACAGATTTTAGATGAGATAAGACACTAATCATTTGTGTCTGGGTTGATATTTTACATGGTGGTCACAATTTGTGAGGGTTATGTATAGTATTTTAAATGAATGAACAGTGCAGCACCCCCAATGACAACCCCCTGGAACCGCCACTGCGTGTTGTCAATATATTCTTCCAGCTTTCCTCATCTCATAACTTGCATGTAGAAAGTGAATGGTTTCTTTCTGATATATGTAATCTTTTGTGCAATGGCCACTTTCATTTCAAGACATCATCGCTATTATTTTTAGATGTCCTTTGTATTCTTATAATTCTTCTGTAAAACCTAGTCTGTATGGTCTCCAAGGATTTCCTTGCTTGTCAATGAACTGTTTCCACAACACAGCATTTACCATATATAACACTAAACAACTCTATTAGTATTACTTCCTGTCGCATGAAAATATAATTAATAGTAGGTAAAGCTTGACAGCTGTATAGGCGTGATGGACAATAGTGCACACGGACGTGTGATAGTGGTGCGCAAGAGAGATAGGCAGAAGGCACAGGCTGAGTCAGTGAGTTCTACACTAAGAAAACCACACACACAGCTCTTCTTGTTTTCTCTGGCGACAATATTACTCTTTTGCACACACTGTGTCACTCACAAATAGTAGGGTAAAGGAGTAAAGTTAGATTGAGGATTTGGTAGTCTGAACTGAACGAACAATCCTATCGAGGTTAACTCAATTTATTTCAATTTAGAAATGTAAATAAATCAATAATTATTTTACAGCACATAATAATAAAGATTATCACGAGAAAACAAACTCACAACAATTTGATGATTTTAAAGAAGAAAAAATTATTACACAAATAGTGAAAACAAGGATTATGAATGAATTGTGTTAGTAAAGTTCCCGGCAGGCCTGATAGGCTTTTGCTGGAAAATATGTTAAATACTGTTTGTGTGTAAATGAATGTTTGTTCCTTTGTTCCTTTGGTGTGAATGTTGGAAACAACTTATATCCTGGGGTTCTCTTGGAAAAATATATCGTAATCCAATGCTTGAAATTAACTTCACTGTTCGAATAAGGTATCCACAAAGGGGCACAGAATCTGAACACGATTTTATAAATCCAAGATTGGGGTAACGACTTCACTGTTCGAATAAGGTATCCACAAAGGGCACAGAATCTGAACACGATTTTTATAAATCCAAGAAAGGTGTAACGTATCCACAGTTGATGCGATATCCACAGATAACGAATTTGCTTCCAAAGGTGGGATGGAGGGTTAAAATGGGTGGAGTATGGTAGGGTGAGGTTTGGTGTTGAGAATGTTTGAAATACTTGAAATAATTGAAGTAATTGAAATAATTGAAGGGAATTATTGTGACTGGTGGACGAGGACTATATGGCCACTGGCCAAAGGTAACCTCTTTTCAGCAATACGAGACAAGACTTGCACTGCGTAAATCTGTTAGACAAAACAAAAATACATGTGTAACTACTCTTCTGCTGCAACATGCAGATTACAACAGAAACAATTTAAGCAGTGTCCAGCGTCGGCATGTTGATATCCATGCATGCGTCTCGTTCCTAAAATAGGTCAGTCCATTCTTAAACATTCCTGTCTGCTGTGAAGGAATTAGCGGGCCAGTCCAGGTACATACACAATAACAAGACTTGCTTCCTCCCCTGTCAGACAAAGTTACATGAGGGTCCGCTAGAGAATCCTCCTGTGCTTTCCACCGTTCATTCCTTCCAGCATTCATAATAATATCATCATCATCAGTTGCCATCTCCACAACGGAGGTTGGCTGTAATGGATCTCCAACGTCTTCTGTCTCTTGTCTTGGTGGTACACTCTGATAGACTCTTTCCCGTCCTTCTCTTGATGTTATCTTCCCACTTATAGCGCTGTCTTCCCCTTGCACGTTTACCTTCAACTCTCCCTTCTGTTATGGTCTTCTGCAAAGTGTTATGCCTTTTTATGTGGCCAAAGTATTTTAGCTGCCGAACTTTGACCTCTCTCATTAGTTCTCTTTTCATACCTAGATTTTCTAGGACCTCCTTATTTGTTTTCATCTCTTTCCATGAGATACGCCCCATTCTTCTATATATCCACATTTCAAGAGCCTCAATTCTTTCTTCCAAATGCTTATTCATCGTCCATGTTTCTGCACCATACAGAAATGCAGAATATATATAACACTTTATGATTCTCAGTTTTAATTTATGAGATAACTGTTTGGATGTCAGTATATGTTTCATGTTGTTGAATGTAGCTTTGGCCATTCCTATTCTCTTCTTGATTTCTGTTTCACATCTGCCATCTTCTGTTATTATATGACCAAGATATACGTAGCTCTTGACTTGTTCCAGGATTTTCCCATTTACGCTTATCTTTAACATGTAGCGGGTAAATCGAAAATAATTCTTTCTTTCTTTCTTTAAGAAACTAGTTTTAGACTTCACTTGGTGTTAAGCATACGGGAAGAGAAAGACGCATTTCTTAGTCTTGTAAAGTAAAACTGTGCATAGGGAGACTTGAGTTAAACAAAAATTGAAAAGTAAAATGATCATTGAAATTATGAATGATACAAACATTGTAACATAACATCGCTTTAAAATACAAGCAGTGAAAATAAATGAATTTTCGTAAGCATTTATGATACATACATGATAAAGGAAACCCGTTTATATAATACACTTAGACTTTCACCATGATAGTAATATATTTCATTAGACTTTCACCATGATAGTAATATATTTCATATCTATATATTTGAGCTAGTTTCCTATATACTGGAAAAACGAATACATACCCGCTCCGGAATTTTATATTCTGTAAGTTAAACTAGAGGGCACTTTGTTTGTTTAACTCAAGTCTCCCTATGCACAGTTTTACTTTACAAGACTAAGAAATGCGTCTTTCTCTTCCCGTATGCTTAACACCAAGTGAAGTCTAAAACTAGTTTCTTAAAGAAAGAAAGAAAGAATTATTTTCGATTTACCCGCTACATTTTAAACGTTCCCACGATAGCCAAAATAGTTTGCATATTGAATGTCACTTGTACGTGCTGTGGTTTCCGAGCTCAGAAGTTTTAACAATGAGGAAGAAGACAGGCCATAAATTTCTAGACAGACGAGTCTGGAAAATCCTAACAGACCTGAACGCTGGTTGACCGAATCTTCACCTGAGTTAAGTGCGTGGGAAACATTTTTTTTCCAGAAACTTAGGATAGACAGAAAATAAAGCAATATACAGGATGGACAGAAAATTTCAAATAGGCAAATTATCTTCACTCTGCGACACTTCCCTTGACAGACAGTTGATGCATAAAATACTTCTAATTTTATGGAACGTTGTTTGTTATTGGTCGTTTCTACTCTTATTTCTGAACAAGAAGAGACGTTACAAACTTGATGAGTGTGCTGCATGTAAAGATAGGAACAGACAATAATGGCCATGAGGAAATATTGTGAAAATATGAACTTTGGTCAATGAACAAAAGTGGAAAAAAAATTCATAAACTACTGTGCTTCGAATCAGCTCGCTTCAGGACAAGGGTTTCGAGCCCAGGATATGCGTACGCAACGCTTGGGCAGTACATGGAATATTTGATAAATAACTATTATCCCATTCACGATGAATGAGTTCCATGGTTATATATTTAACCAACATCCTCGTCCAACAGGCAATCTTAGAGTTGCTTCAGAGATTGACTAGACACACCAGAGTGGCCCAGCATGGCACATTAAACTTTGGGGAGGGGGCAGAGCCCCAACAACTCGATAAACAACTAAAGTGGAAGAAACATACAAACATTTTAGTAGAAAGCTGTAGGGGCCTCATCAATATTCTAAGAATAGTAAAAGGTAATGGATGTGGGGGGAGAGCAACAAAATAATGCTTATGTTCTATAAGTCATCCATAAGGGGAAACTAGACTATGCTAGCATATTCAGTGATTCAGCTTCAGCTTCTAACAAAGCAAAACTAGACAGAATTCAAAATGCAGCCATGAGAGCAATTACAGGCGCATTGAAATCAACATCAGTAGAAGCATTAGAAGTAGCTCTCGGCTTACTGTCCCTTGATCTAAGACGGGAAGAACTAAAATTTAATTATTGGAGCAAAGTAGCACAAGAAGTGACCCACCCAGCACATAAAGCATTTGCCCAAAACCAACCAAGTGTATGGGACGTCCCCTTGAGTACAGAAAATTATCCAACAGAGTGGAGAACTATTGAAGATCTAATACGGGCCAAAGAACTGTCAAACACAATTAATAATGGTAATAAATATAGAAACACGATACCACCATGGGAACTAAAAGCACCAATCATAGTCTACACACTCACTGAAAAGGTTAAACAACACATAAAAGACAAGGAAGTCAAGACGGTTATGAGAAAGTTCATAAATCAACTTACACAACAAAGCTTGGCTGTCTACACTGGTGGATCCAAGGGCAATGGCGGGCAATTAGGTGCAGGGTAGTAATACCACAGCGGGGAATTAAAAAGAGATATAGCGTAACTGAAGGTGCTTCAATTTTTACAGCGGAGATGGTAGCAATTTTAAAAGGTTTAGAAATAATTGAAGATAGTCCGCCAGAAGCAGTTACGATATCTACAGATTCACTATCATCACTGCAAGCACTAGAACACCAAGGTAAATGCAGCCGGTTAGACATCAAGGAAGAAATTCTTTCAATTAATGAATCATTAGGGAACAGAAAAGGCTTTCGGCAGCATACACAGGGACAGCCTGTGGAAAATACTGAGGGCTTATGGAATTCCCAACCGCATCGTTTCCATCATAAAAAGTCTCTATTCTAACTTTACATGCAGTGTTGGATTGAGTAATGTAACTTTCGAAGTAAAAACAGGAGTACGACAGGGATGCCCCTTATCAACAACATTATTTTTGACAGCCATAGATTGGGTGATGCGCCAGACAACAGAGGGTAGTCCAAGAGGAATTAAATGGACAACGTTTTCTACACTGGAAGACCTGGAATATGCAGATGACATTGCACTACTCGTGCATTCACATCAACACATCCAAGAAAAAACCGATAGACTGAATAAGTATGGCCAGCAGGTTGGTCTGAACATCAATCTGAAAAAGACAAAGGTCATGATACTAAATGTGGGCAATCCTGAGCCAATAACAGTAAGGAACCAGAAGTTAGAACAGACAGACACATTTACTTACCTAGGATGCATAGTAACACCTGACGGCGGAACAAGCAAAGACATTAACAACAGAATGAATAAAGCGAGAACAGCCTTTGCTATTCTCAACAACATTTGGAAGTCTTCCCAGTACAGCACAAACACCAAATTAAGACTGTATGAGAGCTGTGTACTTTCAGTGCTTCTCTATGGTGCGGAATGCTGGAGAGTAACAGAGAAGGAAATGTCGAAACTTGTAGTAAATTTCCGATGGGTGATTAAGAACAATGTTAGGTCCCGTCTGAATAGAACTGACACAGGTGATGACTCAGTGCGAGATAAGGTAAACAGATAGATTTTCACTAGTGAGTTGGTGAAGGGTAGAGTCTGTCCCTGGATTTGAGAAGCTACTCTAGTCCAGCCTACCGGTTACGACTAAAAGTTGTTGTTCAGACAGTTCCCTTTCTATATTAATATATATATCTGATGGGGCCGAAAAGGAGACGCCCGCCCCCTACCTGTTTTTGGGCAGATTTATCGCCCATATTTTCGATGTGCGCGAAGCATGCTTGGATGTAAATTATTCAAGATTGATGAAAATGCCATAATAATGCATTTAAACTTGAAATGATAGATGAGTGAAAATAATGTTTGATAGGTTTTATTAGGCACGCAAAGCCTAAATCCAGATGTGAGAATTTAGTATCAAGTATTTCATCCATCAGACCGGGCAAATTTAGTAGGAGAGTGTTTTATTCATGAAACTGGACAGAAATGTTATCAGAAACTGCAATTTAGATAATATTAACTAGTTGGGAAGATGGCAACAGGGAGAGCCACGTGGTGATTGTATAAAAGCGGCGCGAGGGGTCTGCGGTAACACTCTTAGTTATCACTTAATGTTACGCAGTTTTATATTGTGTGAATTGAGACGGGGGTGGGAAGCAGATAAAGATAATGTTCCCCAGTAAAGGAAAGAGAGAGTTTTCTTGGTAAATGTTACGCCATGTGGCACGTTGTGTATTTAGTCCCAGTTTGGCTTAAGTCGAGAATAATTATATTGTATTCTTTATGTAAGAGTAATTTAGTGTATTTCACGTTTATTGATAATTCTACTGTATATTTAATGGGTTACTGTGAGGTGAGAATATGTATTTAGATTTCTGGAGAGCGCGAGGCCACTCCTTTGTTGAGACATGTGTTTCTCTGGTTGCTCCCGGCGGAGCATGGAAACACCAATGTGGCTGGTGTCTATCACAAGCCGTGTTACGCACAAATAATTACTTTTTTCCAAAGTCTTTGTATGATCGTTTTTCGTATGTATGATCATTATTTGACTGAAATGCATGTTATATATATTTTATGGTCAAAGGGACAGAACCCGATATATCGATACTGCTATTTTTTATGAGTTTACCTCCTCTTGTATAGAGACACGTTCGGTCTATAATGTCTTGAACGAAGCGTGACCATATCTCCTTATTTGGTAGTATCAGTCAACTGTTGTAGATGTTTGAAACCTTTCTTAACGCTTCTGTTCATGTCCATAAAAGGCGCGACTGTGTAAGACTTTTATCTCGAATGTTCTTAGAATCGTCTTATTGTGAACAGCGACTCAGAGATTGTCACTCTGCGCATGTCTCGACTTGGTTGTCGTTTGTTGTTCCGCCCAGGTCGGGCAGTTGAGAAATGGACTGATTAGCGAGCGGACGCGACTGCGTCTTGTGATTCTCTGAGGGAAATACATTGTCTTTGTGAGTTAGTTAGCTAACTAGACTATTTCCCCGTATTATTCAAGCCTGCCTGGAGGCATATGTTCATGGTTGATTTTCCGAAATAAGGTAATTCCTCTTGTATCGAACTTTAGGCTATCATCTAGAGGTTCGTCATTTTGTCGCCTTTTTGCTCGCCTGTGTGATTCAAAATGGAGAGGTACTTTGACTAGGATTAAGTCATCGGTATCTTTATACCTGAACTAGTTATATATCTATGGGTCGCTCTAGACCAACAAGACTATTGTCTGTGTTCCAGGATTCGTTATATCAGAGATCACGTCCAAGTCAGATGGTTAGACTTAGGAAGGTTATAAAGGTCGAGCTGACCTGTAATCCATGTATGCTACTCACGTGCAGACAGTAAACGGACGTATTGTATACATCTGATCTGCTAGCATCAGGAAGGAATAATTATTATTGTCTATGAACATTAAGGATCTGCAGCGGACCACGGTTGCAGAAGTTATATGTATTATTTATCAAGCTTCGCTATGATATTTGTTTTCCATACAACTATTGAGTATTGACTCCTACATGACTGTCAGTTAACATGAGTTTGAATGCTGCATTCGTTATACTATGCTGATGATAACATAAGTATCATGACTGTTTTGTGGCGTGCAATAAATGGTATAAACCTAAAGCGAAGTTACCATTTTTATGACTCTACACGTCATGTTGCCTGTGGTGTACCCTGAACTGTTCTACTGCAACACACACACCGCAACAATCTAAACCAGATAAGACACCCACATCTTGCATTGTAATACCTGGTGTCGATAGAGGTGGTAATTTGACGGCATCCTAATTCCACCCTTATCAATTCATGGTGGCCGGTAGTTGGTTTATTCTGGTACCAACTCTCAAGGGGGTCAACAAACCCAGACATCATCAGCAGACTACAAGACAACATTGCAGTTGCTATTCATCACCTTTGATGAAATTTTTTGAAAGACGCAGCAGTACTAACAGTTGTTGATATTTTGAAACTACCCGGCGCTGCTCGGCGGTATTGAAGTTTGTCTACAAATAGAAGGACAAGTACCGAGCGAATGGATTTCCTGATCTGTTGAGAAGAAGGACAAGTGCCGTAACAACTGTTCCGGTCTCAGAATTACTGTTGCAGATTCAGAAGGTCAAGTTCAGAAGCTGTTTCCTGTCAGAAGCTGTTTCCTGTTAGAAGCTCATTTCCTTCGTCATGGCAGTTTACGAGAGCAGATATGGATCAACGTTGGATCATTGTCCTAAGAATGCTGATCACATCCTGTTCTGAACTGTGCTGACGTTGTGGATACATAGAAGTTAAGTGGCCTGTTTTGTTTGTGAACTGTGCCCTTATGTTCTAACTGAGCCTTCTGTCTATCACATTTTTCGCACTCTTTATATGTTTACATGTTATATGTTATTTGGATTTGTATTTATATGTTTATATTTCTGCGGGTTTTCTCGGTTGGGCGGTGTCTTTCAGTAGATGATACCACGTCACAGAGGTTCTACTGTTAGCGTTTTCGTTAGGGACTGTGCGAATTTCCTACTGTGAAATTTGCTAGCGACAATCGTTGCTATATCTGTTTAGTTGTGACGAGTTGTGCTTTATTTTCGTTTTTTGTATATTTTTTTTTTTTTTTTTTGTTTCTCTCTTTCTTTCTGTTTTTTAGTTTCGATTTCAATTGTTTGTATTTGTAGGTCTCCTCTTTTCTATTATTCAGTTCTTCACGTAAATTGTTGTGTATATACTGTAACGTCATTTGTTTGTCATATCTTCGCATTCTGTCATCATATTCTTTTTAGTTTCGCTGTTTATTTATTTGACTTATGCGAATGTTTTCGTATTGTTTGATCTTTGTTATTGTTTACATTGACTCTGATCTTTGTTATTGTTTACATTGACGTTGATCTTTGTTATTGTTTACATTGACTCTGATCTTTGTTATTGTTTACATTGACTTTGATCTTTGTTTTGTTTACATTGTTGGTACTTTGTTATTGTTTACATTGTCTTGTTATTGTTTGCATAGTTCTTGCATAGTTAGCTTTCACTATTGTTACATATATGCTCATGCACTATTGATCTATAGTGCACTTATCATAACTAGCTGGTGGTTTTTTCCTTATGCACTATTGTAGTGCAGTTATGATAAATAACTGATGGTTATGCACTGATTTGGGTAGTGCACTGATAATTAAGAGGTGACTTGTGATATTATTGTACAACTGATAATACAAATTGGTGTCAAGTCTTGTTTCCCACAGAGATTGGAGTAAACATAGTAATTATACAAGCACTTTATTAAGTCTTGTTGCTATTAAGATTGAAATAAGATAATTAATTATTTCAGGTTCTGTACTCACATTTTAGACATCATGTCTACATTTGAGTACTTTATTGAGCAGGGTAAAGCCCTTGGGAAGACAGGTGATAAATTAGAAGAATTTGCGACTGTTCAATATGCCAAGGCATTGAAGTCGGAGGAAAAGAAAATGAAAGAACTAACTGAACAAAAGAGAATAGATGCTGAAAATTTAAAACTGCAGATGCAGGTAGATGAAAAGAGATTACAAATGGAAATGGAAAAACAAAAAAGAGAAGCAGAATCTCAGGAGAAGAGACTTCAGGCTGAGGTTGAAAATAAGAGACTTGAAAAAGAAGCTGAAAATAAGAGACTTGAAATAGAGGCTGAAAATAAAAGATTAGAAAAACAGGCTGAGGCTGAAGAAAGAAGGTTACAAAGAGAAGCTGATGAGAGAAAAAGCAAAAATGGAACATGAAGAAAAACTCTTAGCTTTGGAGTTAGAAAAGTTGAAGTTATCTAGTAATGCTAATGATGCTAATAAGGTATCATCTGCTAATAAGTCTAGTGCTGTTGATTTCAAGCTTAATTTACCAGCATTCAATGCTTCAATTGATGATATAACATTTTATCTGGATAGATTTGAAAGTGCATGTAAGGTGCATAATATAGATAAAACATTATATGTTTATCATCTGTCCAAGATACTTAGAGGTGATGCTTTGACTTTGTTGGGTATGGTAGATGTGCCTGACAAGAACAACTATGAGGTTGTCAGGGCGGCATTGTTAAAGAAGTACCAACTTAACGAAGACGGATATCGTCTTAAATTTAAAAACATGTTACCAGAAACTGGAGTTGAATTCTCAGAATTCATCTCAGGCATACGTCTTACTTTTTTACGATGGGTTGAGCTTTCTAAGACAGAAAGTACATTTGAAGCCCTCATGGACTTACTTCTTAGAGACAAGGTTATGTCTTCTGTTAATGAAGCTTTTCTTTCTTTTCTTCATGAGCGTAAGCCTAAAAATATAAAAGAAATGGAAGAATATTGTAGCCAGTATGTTACTGCACATCCTCACATAACCATTAGCAACTCTAAGGTAAAAGAAGGTCTGCCAGTTGCTTCGGCAGCACCTTATGGCCCGAATTTTATGCGTAAATTTCAGGGTAGCCAGCAAAATTTCAATAAAAAGAGTAACCGTAATAATGCCCAGAACCAGGGTAATCAATTTCAGGAAGATTCTTCTTCCCAGAACTGGAGACAACCTAATATTACACGGTATTCTATTCCCGGTAACTTTAGAAATTTTCATAAAGGTAATCGGTATAGAGGAAAATATTATTTGCAGAGACCTCAATACCAAGATAATAGAGGTTCTCAACAGCATAGAGATGGTAATGACAGTTATGGAAACTGGAACGCAAACCAGGATAAAAATTACAGTAGGGACTTTAATGATAATTGCAGAGGCAATAATGGTCGCGGTAGATTGCAACAGAAGAGAAAAAGATATCAACAGACAAACTCTGTTCAACAAGAATCTCAGGGAGCAGATAAACAGGTTAATAATGATAAAGACCATAATACTATCGGATGCTCATCTTTTGACTTTGGTAGGGCAAATAAATGTATCCAATGCAGTACTTTATTTGATCCGAAAACCATTAGTACTCTAAGCTGTGATCATCCTTTGCCCGCTCTTCCTGCTAATGTTGCTCATGATGGGAGAGGTTCTCTTATATTACATAAGGGGCTTGTAAATAGTAATCCAGTCTCGGTGTTGTTTGATTCTGGATGTACTACTGTCGGGGTTAGGCAATCTCTTGTAGATCCATTCTGTGCTACAGGAAAGGTCATCAAATGTGTCACATTTGGTGGCACGTTGGAAAAATATCCTACTGCCATAATACATATTGCTACTCCTTTCTTCACGGGAGAGGTCCACGCGTGTCTACTTCCAAACCCTATTGCGGACCTTATTATTGGTCGTATTCACGGAGTTAGGGAATGTACCCCACAGCAGATTGCTGTTTGGGAAGAGCAAAACATTGAAGCTACCAATACGGTGGTCACAAGAGCACATGCTCTGGATCCACCTCAAACTTCATTAACTAATAATGATGAAGTAAATGAACAAAATAGTCACTTGACTATTACACGTGACTCATTTATCAAATTGCAAGAAGAAGATCCGTCGTTACAAAAATTCTTCATTCTAGCAAAAAAAGGTGATCCTAATCAAAATACTAATAGAAAATCTTGGATTTCTATGAAGAACGGCGTACTTGTACGTATGGTACAAGACTCGACTACATCCACTCATTCACAAATTCTTGTGCCTAAGAGCATGAGGGTGCAAATATTGCAACATGCTCATGACTCGCAATGTGCTGGACATATGGGTTTTTCCCGTACAAAGTCGAGAGTTCTTGCGGCTTTCTTTTGGCCATTTGTAAGCAAGGACATACGAATGTACTGTCGCTCTTGCAAAGTATGTCAGGAGGTCAAATCTAAAGGACCACGACATGCTGCGCCTATTCAGACTGCTGACATTCCAATTCGCCCTTTTCAAAAAATGGCAATAGATATTATCGGTCCTTTTAGAATTAAGTCGGCTAGAGGGCATCAATTTATTCTTACATGTGTCGATATGTGCACACGTTGGCCAGAGGCAATACCTCTCAAGAGCATCTCAACTGCTGATATCGCAGACGCTCTTTGGCTGATATTTTCTCGCTTGGGTTTTCCCGGAGAAATATTGTCAGACCATGGCACTCAACTGATATCAGACACTATGTCACAGGTAATGTCTATGCTACATATAAAAAGGTCTCTCAGCAGTATCTATCACCCAATGTCTAATGGGTTGGTCGAACGTTTAAATAGGACTCTAAAAACTTTACTGGGTAAAATAACTGAGGATCATCCTCAGGATTGGGACAGGGTCTTACCCGCGGCTCTCTTTGCGTATAGAGAGGTCCCCAATGAACATACGGGGTTTTCCCCTTTTGAACTTGTCTTTGGCGCGCAACCGCGCGGCCCTATGTCTTTACTTCACGATCTAATCACTGCCGATAATATTAGCGATGAGACTCAGTCTTCTTATGAGTACGTCATTGCTCTTAGGAAAAAAATCATTGAGGCATGCAGACTAGCAACTTCGTCTTCCGAATTTGCTAAAGAAAAGGCAAGGCAGTTTGCGAATAAGAATAGATGTCTACGACAACTTTGTCCAGGTGACAAAGCTCTCGTCCTACTTCCTTCAAGGGAGAACAGACTTCTAATTGCATGGAAAGGTCCATATGCAATAGTCTCCAAAATTTCTGATGTCGACTATGTTGTCGATATTGATGGAAAGCATAAAACTTTCCACATAAATATGCTCACGGAATTTCATGAAAGACCAGACTATTTGCAGCCTATTTTCCAGGCAACGGACAATTCTCAAGTACCTCATGGTCAATACTCATCGCTGTCAGTTATACAGGATGAGGAAACTACTTTTTCTGATGTCAATCTTCCTCTTTCTATGGTCCCACTTTATTCTACGGAATCTTGGAAAAACGTGACCGTTTCTCCAAATCTTTCCGCTGAGGAACATCGACAAGTTTCTCGATGTTGCAAACATTTCAGGATGTTCTTACAGACATCCCGGGACACACACATGTCATTGAACATGACATTGTGCTGACTGATCATAATCCTATCAGAGTCAGACCCTATCCAATACCTATCCATTTCCAGTCTCAAGTCGAAAAAGAATTGGATGAAATGATACGTTTGGAAATCATTGAACCATCCACTTCAGCATACTCTTCGTCTATGGTTATTGTTCGAAAGAAGGATAATAACATTCGCATTTGCGTAGATTATCGCAAATTGAACCAAGTTACGAAGTTCGACGCTGAACCTATGCCTTCATTAGAAGAGCTACTCAATAAACTTTCTAATTCTAGATTCTTTACCAAACTAGATTTGTCTAAAGGTTATTGGCAAGTCCCGCTAACTGAACGTGCCAAACCTTTTACAGCTTTTTCTACACCTAGGGGTTTATTCCAATGGAATTTCATGCCTTTTGGTCTTATGAACGCCCCTGCTACATTCGTACGCATGATGCGCCGAATTCTCGCATATCGTACAGATGTCATAGCATATCTAGATGATATCTGTCTATTCAGTGATTCCTGGGAAGATCACTATTTGGGTTTATACGAATTACTGTCTACTCTTCGCGAGTATAACTTGACTGCAAAACCCTCTAAAGCCTTTATAGGATTTAGTGAGATTTCTTTCCTAGGTTATCGTGTTGGTCATGGTCTTTTAAAGACAGAGGACCACAATGTTTCAAAAATACTTAACATTTCGGTCCCTAAGACAAAGAAACAAGTAAGGAGTCTATTAGGTTTGATCCAATTCTACGGACGATTCATTCCGAATCTGTCCTCCATTATGGCACCGCTTTCTACTTTATTGAAGAAAGGGTCGCCTAATTTGATCCGCTGGTCAAAAGAATGTCAATCCTCATTGGACCAGGTTAAAGACCTATTTTCATCTCCACCTATTCTTAGGTTACCTACTATTGAGAAGACTTTTGTTCTTCGAAGTGACGCCTCGTCAACTGGGATTGGGGCAGCACTAATGCAGGAGTATTCTGATACTCTGCATCCGGTGATGTATATCTCTAGGAAATTAAATGCTGCAGAAAAGAATTACTCGGTTTTAGACCGTGAGTTATTGGCTATGGTATGGTCTATTCTGAAGTTACAAAGATTTCTTCTAGGCGCACATTTCATTGTGGAAACCGACCAGAAAGCGCTTACTGCTATTCAGAGCAAAAACTTGAAGAGCTCGAGGTCCACTCGTTATGCCATAGCTCTTCAACCATTTCATTTCTCGGTTCGAGCTATCCGTGGTTCGGATAATGTAATGGCGGACATTCTGTCCAGATGCCCACACGATTCCACATGATTCTTCTGTCATATATATATTTCCTGATATACAGTCCAATGTTATAATGACATGTTAGTAGATTTTTTTTTCTCACTTTTTTTTAGGGGGAATTTATAACATTGTTCCATGTAATTATCTAAGAAGGCTTAGTTAGTGATATACGGGCCAAAAGATCACTCGGCCACATTTAAATAAATTATTTTCAGGATTGTATTGAGAGATTTACCAGTTGTCTTTAAGATTTGTGTTATTGATATTTTCGCAGCACATCATTGAAGATGCGAGATTGTGTCCATTGTGGAACTTTGAGTATATCAAGTCCTGTCCTAGATTGGGAGCGGATGATGTCCACATCTTCTTCTATTGAATGTTTTATGTCAACGAAGATCAACACATGTATTACTTATTAGTTACTGATGCATTACATAATGTAATAAAATAGTGCGGTATATTAATATATTACACCGCTATTTGCAACACATTGTATGATATCATAATAATATATTTGATTTCATATATTGGTATGAGAATAATTTGACTTTTATTATGATGTTGCCAGCATTGTGGTTTGTGTTGGTGGCACCTTCCTGGGATATATACGCGTATACTTAGATAAATTTTTCTCTAAGGACCTGGGATATGATCTCAGTTTTGCTCCAAGTGTTGAGCTATTTTGTTAGGAATATCCACGCATCATACGTGCGTTAGGAGCCTAGATTTTTCCGGCTCCAGGATTTAAAAAAAAAAAATGTTCTTTTTTTTTTTCCCGGGAGGGTGCGGTAATGTTACGCACAAATAATTACTTTTTTCCAAAGTCTTTGTATGATCGTTTTTCGTATGTATGATCATTATTTGACTGAAATGCATGTTCTTAGAATCGTCTTATTGTGAACAGCGACTCAGAGATGGTCACTCTGCGCATGTCTCGACTGGGTTGTCGTGTTGTTGTTCCGCCCAGGTCGGGAGTTGAGAAATGGACTGATTAGCGACTTTTGACTAGGATTAAGTCATCGGTATCTTTATACCTGAACTAGTTATATATCTATGGGTCGCTCTAGACCAACAAGACTATTGTCTGTGTTCCAGGATTCGTTATATCAGAGATCACGTCCAAGTCAGATGGTTAGACTTAGGAAGGTTATAAAGGTCGAGCTGACCTGTAATCCATGTATGCTACTCACGTGCAGACAGTAAACGGACGTATTGTATACATCTGATCTGCTAGCATCAGGAAGGAATAATTATTATTGTCTATGAACATTAAGGATCTGCAGCGGACCACGGTTGCAGAAGTTATATGTATTATTTATCAAGCTTCGCTATGATATTTGTTTTCCATACAACTATTGAGTATTGACTCCTACATGACTGTCAGTTAACATGAGTTTGAATGCTGCATTCGTTATACTATGCTGATGATAACATAAGTATCATGACTGTTTTGTGGCGTGCAATAAATGGTATAAACCTAAAGCGAAGTTACCATTTTTATGACTCTACACGTCATGTTGCCTGTGGTGTACCCTGAACTGTTCTACTGCAACA
Source organism: Oreohelix idahoensis (assembly GCA_024509875.1). NCBI lineage: Eukaryota > Metazoa > Mollusca > Gastropoda > Stylommatophora > Oreohelicidae > Oreohelix > Oreohelix idahoensis. The sequence continues at coordinate 496,972 of JAMPIV010003254.1, read as the reverse complement.
CACACACCGCAACAATCTAAACCAGATAAGACACCCACATCTTGCATTGTAATACCTGGTGTCGATAGAGGTGGTAATTTGACGGCATCCTAATTCCACCCTTATCAGCCGACAAGAAGCATTTTTATGCTATTGCAGTGGTTGTTTCGGTAACGATGTGTTTCATGTGATGAGATTCCCAGCCGCACCAGTCGTCACATACGACATGCTTCAGAATGCAGTAACGAATATTGAGATAGACCAGTTGTGAGGTGGTGGTTTATTCTCGTTATTGAGAGTATTTGTTGTACATGTAGTTGAAGAATATTATTTTATGTCCATTTTATGATTATTTAATTATGGTTACGTGAGGAATGGTTGTGAGAGCACGTGGGCTCACTTCAAGGTATATATTTCTCTTCTCCGCTCCTGAGGGAGCATGGGGCCAACAGTGTGGTTTGCCTCCATATTAAGTATTCATATGCTAGGGCAGTAGTGTTTCGGTAGCAATCTGTGTTACATGGTGAGATTGCCAGCCCCACGCACAACACCTTACTAGTCTCATTGGACGACATGCATGAGTGTGTGTGTGTGTGTGTGTGTGATAGCTGAGTGTGTGCTCTTGCAGTAGTGGTTTCCGTAGCAACCTGTGTTACATGGTGAGATTGCCAGCCCCACGCACAACACCTTACTAGTCTCATTTGGACGACATGCATGAGTGTGTGTGTGTGTATGATAGCTGAGTGTGTGCTCTTGCAGTAGTGGTTTCCGTAGCAACCTGTGTTACATGGTGAGATTGCCAGCCCCACGCACAACACCTTACTAGTCGCATTGGATGACACACATGAGTGTGTGTGTGTGTGTGATAGTTGAGTGTGTCAGGTGGCGGCGTAGGACAGTTTGACAGGTGAGAGCGTGGTGTTTCTCATTCAATATTATATTATGATTTTAACTATTCTGTGCTTTGTTTGCTTCTTCAGATTAGCATCGGGCACTGTTGGGTGTTTTGTTTTGTTTTGTTTTGTTGGGTTTTGTGATGTTCGCTAGTTTAGTTGTTTAATGTTTGCTTTGTCACTGAATGGGCTGTAAAAATAAATATAGCCCCTGCCTCTAGAATCAAGAGTTTTATTGTTGTTCGGGTCGGTGCGAGTGTGACAAGAGAGTGATATCACAATCACAACATAATCATCATCATCATCTCGCCCACCCCACCACATATATATATATATATATATATATATATATATATATATATATATATATATATATATATATATATATATATATATATATATATATATATATATATATATATATATATATATCTTCTTCTTCTTCCGTCCTTAGCCACCGACCGTCAAAGCAGTCAGTGGCCATTACGCCTAGTGGCGTCTTAGGGCAACAGCAGATAGGTTTTCTTTGCCATTGTTTCCCATCACGCCTATTGGCGTCTTTAGGGCAACGGCAAATCAATCCATTTGCTGTTGTTTCCGTAATCGAAGTGACTGGCAAACGGGTGATCAGCCCGTTGGTATGAACAACACAGAAAACCAATATTAGATTATTTACAGGCACGCAATTCATCCATAACAGCGGAACAGGTGTTGAGAATAGATAGACCTAGAGAATTGCAAAATATAGTTAAACAGTATGTAACAAGAACTAAAATTAATATATAATGTTCAATGATGGGATGAGGATACAGGGGTAGTCTGATGGGGTGCTTGTATGGCTGATAGCAGATAATTGGTGGATTTGATGTAATCTCTGACACCCCCGGGCTTTCCTCACCCCTTTTCACTTTGTTAACAACAGTGCAGTAATGAGAGCCTTCATTTTAGTTTGTTTATTTTTTTATTCATTTGTTTTTATTTTTATTGTTTGTTTGTTTCTTGGAAAGGGGAGGTCACACACAAAAACATTCACACAAAAAATTGGTTTGATTTACTCTATTTGGACTGATTGGAGGGGGAAGAAGGTACTATATTTGGGTATTGGAAATCTGACTTTATTTTCTTGAATTAGTACACCATATGTCCTAATTATAGCCCATCAAGGGTTGAAATTCACACACAAAAATGAATCCAACTCTACAAGTTTCGGAATGGCAGAAAAGCCATCAAAAATCCTAGATCTACAGTGTAGATAATGCCAATGATTCTTCAACTTGATATTGGTACAAACGAGCAATCCCTTTGAAATACTGCTTTACAACAAGAGTAGATTTAGTGACAATGTGGATTGGGGAGAGATCCGCGAATCCTGTTCTCGGTCAAATACAAAGCACAAAACAAAATGGTGGCTAATATGACATACATATATCTCTTTCGTAAACTATCAGTTGAAAAGAAACAGAATCAATGGTCTCAGTAATTAATGTATATTCTGATAAACTTTGCGATACTAAAAAAAACTGTAGTTATGCATCAAATAAAAGTTTTCTTCACGAAATGTTTATTTGTTTTCTTAATGTGCATATGCATGTTAAACTCTAGAATTTAGTTCAGTAGTTCCCAAAGTGAGCTGTGCCGCCCCCTTGGGGCGTTGGGATGACCTAATGGGGCGATATGGGAAAAATTAGCGACAGGGGGGCGTTCAGTAATAAGCAGGTAATTGAGGATTTGTCTAGCGAAATTCAACAATATTACTTAATATAACGCTTACATGTAAAAACGGTTTGATTATTCAGGGCCCTGACCTGAGCGTTTAAAAGGAGAACGTAGCCTGAACAAACCCTAACCCACAGCTATTCCCTAATGTCGTTCTTACGAGTTTCGTACACACCCCATTGTAGAGGTTCTCAAACTGGGGTTCGCGTACCAGGGTGTACGAGAAGCTTTTCAGTGGGTACTGGGAATATTTGGTAATTAACTGTATTATCCTATTGGCATATTGTGTAGCAGTGTTAGCACAGCACAAAAAAGCTGTAGATTTGAGAAACAGCACCAGTGAAGAACCAACGGGCTGATCACCCGTTTGCCAGTCACTTCGATTACGGAAACAACAGCAAATGGATTGATTTGCCGTTGCCCTAAAGACGCCAATAGGCGTGATGGGAAACAATGGCAAAGAAAACCTATCTGCTGTTGCCCTAAGACGCCACTAGGCGTAATGGCCACTGACTGCTTTGACGGTCGGTGGCTAAGGACGGAAGAAGAGACCAGTGAAGAATGAACGAGATACGAAAGATTGTAAAAGAAGGGGAGCTGGGGATGTTCTCTTGGAGCCAAGGGGGCGGTGTCCCGAAAAAGTTTGGGAAACACTGACCAGCTATTAGTTGGTCATTGACCTTCGACAGCGAATCATTGATGCGTGCACTTATGCATCCGATAGTATCAAGAATGCTACTCAGAGAGCAAGATTGTTTCATAATCAGACTCGAACTTTACGATTTTTCAATCCCACTTCTGACACCAATATATGTTGCGGCCTTTCTTTTATGGGCTAAATTCGTATGATATGGTGTTCTTCTTCTGTCTTTCGCTGACTATATATTCTGCTGTAACAGTGGGTTCAGTTTGAGTTTCATGCATATTAGTGTGAGCGTTTAGTCAATAAACTTCATTTCTTATTTGATATTTCGTTGTGTTCTATTATTGCTTTGAATTCTCATTAGTATGGCAGAGTTTTATATATTGACCAACATGTTGAATGTTAACGGTCAAATCAACACAACAGTCTGAACTATAACTTTCTAATCTTCTTGATCGAATAAGTCTCGTGTGGACGATTTCATATATATTTTAATAGCTCCAATATACAACATAGCATGAGTTTCTCAATTAACATATTTTCCACATTGAAAGAAATTTGATACATCACAGTTTGTAGTTTATCACGCAAAAGACATTGTGCGTTAATTTTTAACCGTCATAATGATTGTTAATTATCTTTATCCAAATACTTGGCACATTACCATATTTAAGCAGCGTCAGCCGTCAAAGCATCTCTGCTAATTATTCCATTATTGCTTATGATCAGTGCCTAACATTCACGTCAGAACTTTGTCTGTATAATATTCTCACTTTGGCATCACTCGCCATGTCGCTTTCATCACTACTAAAATGTAAGTAATTGGAACGACATTAACTTCGCGTTTGTAATTCCCGAATATCGCGTATATTTTTTTTTTTTTTTTTTTTTTTTTTTTTTGCGTTCGCCCGCTAATACTCGAGGCGAAATCTCAGGTTATTTTTTTTTTATGTCTAACCTGACATTGATTTTACGTGAGTATCCCTTTATTTCTTGTACAGAGACAGGTGTCCCTCGCCATTCAGGCAAATACTCGCCGATTTCGGAGGTACCCATTGCAGCTGGGTCGGCTCAGGAGCCGCCAGTCCCTGGTCGACGACACTCCTTCAAATGTCCTCGCCAGGTCTCGAGTTAATCCAGTCCAAATCCCGGTCGACGAAAAATCCTCAAATGCCAACGCCCGGGTTTGATCCTGTATCACCCGGTCGCCAGAGCGGTGTTGTAACCACTACTCTAGCGCGGCTCCCTATCGCGTATATAAATCCTTGCGTTTTATCCCTAACGCTTTACACAATTATGGACTCACCGGTCCTTATACACATATTATTATATCAGCTTTAAAAGCCCACACATCGACGGTTATATACACCGGCTAGTGGCCCTACCACATAATTCTAAAACACTGCCATATGCCCAAAGGCTATACTAAGACTGTCCTTGTTACTAGGCTTCATGCGTCATCCAACGCTTTACGCGTACCATTTGAAGTCTAATTAGTTGAGGTGTTGCAGGGTGCTACCATCCAAATCAAGATAACACCAAAATGCTCGAAAACCATGCAACAATCCTCATCAGATACATACATATTTTTCCGCATAAAAGGATACATAAAACAATATGGATTTCAGCGGACCAAAGAATTATTAATCAGCTTGATCATATATGCATAAAAGGATGTCCATCAACGCACGGCGTAGAAGCATGTGGATGAGCAGATGTGACATTAGATCACCATCTTGTCCTAAATAAAGATGAAACGGAGAAGATATTCAACAACATATGGATGCTGGCAGCAATTTAATGCAGGATATCTAGGAAATAACAAAATAATGAACATGTCACAGTATTGTTGTTGTTATTGTTGTCGTTTAACTAGGGCTGCTGAGCTTCTCGCTCTTTAGCAGCCAATACCAAGTTGAAGACTCCTTGGTATTATCTACACTGTAGATCTAGGCTTTTCCTGTGGCTTTTCTGCCATTCCGAAACGTGTTGAGCTGAAGTCATGAGCTCCAGTTTCTCCATCTTGGTTTGCATTTAAAAGATAGTCATATCTGGTCCCAGGCTAGGAGTAAGAAGTGCGTGGCATACTGTGCATTCCCCGCCATCCAAGGGTGCTCTTCAACTATACTTACTTACTTACTTACTTAGTCGTTCCCCTTCTACCGTGAGGTGTAGAGGTTTGGAAGAGAGAGCGCCAGACCATTCTATCAGCTGTCTTCTTCCTGGCCTGGTTCCATTCTAGTCCTCGGTCCTTCAAAGATTGTCTAATGTTGTCCTCCCAGCGGACTCTGGGTCGTCCTGGAGGTCTGGATCCCTGGCTCTTTGTTTCCCATGCTTGTCGTGGTAGCCGATCTTCTCCCATTCTGCAGACATGGCCAAACCATCTTAGTTGGGACTGTTCTATTTGGGTCTGCAGCGGATGGGATTTTAGGCCTTGACGGATCGTCTGGTTGCGGACCATGTCTCTTCTTGTTACTTCAACCACTTTCCTCAGATACCTCATTTCTGAGGTTTGGATCTGGCTTTTGTGGGTTGTAGTCATTGCCCACGACTCGCATCCATATGTCAAGACTGGGACATAGGTGGAGCGGTATACAGCCATCTTCGTTTTCTTACCAACCTCTTTCTTGCTGAGGAATCCACGATTTATGGCCTGAAAAAGTCTCCCAGCCGCTGCTTTCCGAGTGGCCAACTCTTCTTTGATGCCTCCCTTTCGGTCTATAATAGCTCCGAGATATTTTAAAGTGGTCGACCTGCTCCAGGACCTGTTCTCCCAACTTAATCTGATGTTTTCTTTCTTCTCGTGATATCACCATGGATTTTGTTTTAGAGCTGCTTATGACCATCCCTCTCTTCTCCAGCTCTTCCTTCCAGACTTGCAGGTTGGATTGGAGATGTGCCTCTGATTTAGCAATCAGGGCAACATCATCAGCAAATGCCAGCTCCGAAATATAGACCTGTCTCATCTTCCAGTACCCCACTGAATACTTTCTTGTTCTTTCCTTACATGCCTTGATGACATCGTCCATAAGGAGTATGAAGAGGTAAGGTGATAGGATATCACCTTGTCTTACACCAGTGGTGGTCCTGAACTCTTCTGACTTATGGTTTGCTGTCCTCACATAATTTCTGCAAGACTTGTAGAAGCTCTGTATAGCATGAATCAGAGGTGCTGGAATATTCTTCCTTGCCAAACAGTCCCAAAGTTTGCTCCAGGGGACCCTGTCAAACGCCTTTTCCAGATCTATGAAACAAAGATGGATCTCACTCTTATACTCAAGGGCCTTTTCACTCAGCTGTCTGAGTGTGAAGATTAGGTCTTGAGTACTTCGGTTTGCTCGGAATCCGCACTGGACCTCATCCAATTGTGGCTCAGCTAGGCGTCGGAGTCTCTGCTCTAGGATTCTAGAGTAGATTTTACCAGAGACACTGAGAAGGGATATGCCTCTATGGTTTCCACATTGTCGATTGTCACCCTTTTTGAAAATTGGTGTTATGATGGCAATCTCCCAATCCTTTGGTATGTTCTTGTTGCACCATGCTGCCTGTAGGACCTTTAAGAGTAATAGGTCGCCTGATGCTCCCATGTACTTAACCATTTCTGGTGTTATACCATCATGCCCTGCTGCTTTGCCCATCTTGATTTTCTCTAGTGCTGCCCTCAGTTCTTCCATCTTTATGTCATCTTCACCATCATTGGTTTCCTCTTCTGTGTCAGTGGTTATCATTTCTGATGCTTCATCATGCTCACCATCCAGGAGTTCTGAGAAATATTCTTTCCATCTTTCCATTACTTCCTTCGGGGCAGTAAGCAATTTGCCTTGCTTGTCTTTTATAAATTTGAGAGGGCATTGTTTTTCTTTCCTCACGTTCTTTAGGGTCTTATAGAACAATTTCTGGTTTTCTTGTGCATCTTTTTCTAGCTTTTCTCCAAATTCTTCCCAGGACTTCTGTTTTGCTGCTAGCACTTTGTTCTTTGCTTCTGTTCTGAGTGTCACATATTCTCTATATTTGTCCATTTGTCCTGTTGTGTTTTTAGCTCCTAAGTATTGTTTCCATGCCATTTTCTTCTCTCTTATTTTCTCTTTGACTTCCTCTGTCCACCAAGGTGTCATCTTTCTCTGGTTCCCAAGTCGGACTTCACCGCATGCTTCTGCAGCAGCTGTCTTTATGATATCCTTGAATTTATTCCAGAGGGTTTCCAAGTCATCAGGTCGTTCTTCTGTGTTGCTCACTGCTGTAGCAATAAGCCCCTGATATCTGGTCTTAATTTCTGGCTCTCTCAGCTTGTAGGTCCTAATGCTCATTTCTCCTGCTCGTTTACTTGGTTTCTTGCGTGATGTTGGGCAGTTCCTAGGCTGAGCAACTCTTTCAGTTGTTCGTTTGATTGTTAGCAGGTAGTGATCACTTCCAATCTCTGGCCCCCTCCAGACTCTTGCATCTCGGACATATCTGAATGAGCTTCTCTGAACAATGGCATAGTCGATCACTGACTTCTCATTCTTGGTTGGTTCACATCTAGTGTATGCATGTATGCGCTTATGGGGGAATTTTGTGTTTGTAATGATCAGATTCTGCTCACTGCAGAATCTAAGGAGTCGCTTTCCATTGTCATTGAGAGTATCTTCTCCATATCTTCCGATAACTCCACCCCATCTAGCATGGTCATTTCCAACTCTGGCATTAAAATCTCCGAGCATAATAACTTCATCTAGGCAGTCATCCACTGTCCTTTGAAGCAGCTCGAAGAATTCCTCCTTGACCTCTGCTCTCTCATCCTCATTTGGCCCATACACTATGACCAGGTTGACTATGGTTTCTCCTTCTTTTAGTTTTACAACCATAATGCGCTCCGAGACAAAGTTCCATCCCTTGATACTATCTTTTTGATTTTGGGCCACAATGCAACCCACGCCCCCTTTAGCTCTTTCAGATATGGGTACACCACTGTAGAGCAACGTGTTGCCATCGAGATCCATGACTCCTTGTCCTTTTTTCTTCGTTTCCGTTATAGCCAGGATTTCTAGTTTTGCTTTCCTCATCTCTTCCACCAGCTCCTCTTCCTTCCCATTTATACTTCTTGTGTTCCAAGTTCCATAAGTCGTAGTCCGTAGTCCGTTCCAGTTCGTCGCCTTTAGAATCAGTCCGGTTTTCTCTCTTGTAGTTCGCGTAATCATGATTTAAAGCAAACAGGTGATTGGCCTGTTGTGCCTTTGCATGGTGGAGGGGCTGCCTCCTTACGGCCTCCATGCAGGCCGCCCTCCTCCTTTTTTATCCGGGCTTGGGACCGGCATTGGCGGAGTTGCTCTTCAACTATGCAGAGCTAAAATACTGTACTCTGGTTCTGGGCTACCCAAAGGAATTGTCATGTCCTGCACAGAGCCAATTCTCAGCTTCCCCTGCCTATCACTGGGTCCACAGTAAGATCTTTCTGCATGCAGTAAACCAAGTCAAAGCCAAAGAATTATGCCTGGGGCTCAAGTGACTTCTCCAAGCTTAGTGTGCAATGCTGGGTTCTCAACAAGTTTCACCACAGGGGTAATCCCTGGAAATGTGTGGATGATTTAAAGAGTCAATGAAGGTGTAATTAACCTCACAGACATAGGTTCACTTCCACGTACGAGTACATATATTGTAGCATTGTGCATAGCTGGTGGTCATATAAGGATGACACTAGATGCCTCCATGTTACAATACCAAATAGGTACCAAATCCTTTGACAACTCGAAGAGGAAACCAATACATAAGACCAACAGATCAAAATAAAACTTTTAATCTTCTATTTACTGTGGTTTCTAATATTTTACCTAGATGGAAAGTTACAAACATTGGTCTGTATGAAATTACATTATGGGGATCTTTTCTGGTTTTAGTATTGGAATAATTACTGCTACTGTCCATGTCTTGGGGATTTTTTTTTGTATTCCAAATTTTGTTAAATAGAAATGTTACAACACAAATTGTAATTTTTGGTAGGCTATATGTTTCAATATTTCATAGCTCAAGACGGCATGTCCTGATGCTGTATTTGTTTTTTTTTACCCCCCTTTACTGAATTTTCCACAGTAAACAAGAGGTGAGGAAAAGATGCTGGCATTGGATAGGGTACACATTGATAAACCAAGCGGATAGCATTACAGTGTTGTTAAGAGAAACCATATAATAATAGCCTCCTTCAGTCATAACTGACTATGGAAATGATGCGCCCTGGGGTGATAGTCCTCAGCTGCTTTTTCACTCGGTATTCCTATCGGCTTGATCTTTTCTTTTCTGTTTGTTGCAAGAACTTCCTTTCGCCCAATCTGAGGTAGCGCCGTAAGGAGCATCGCAAACGGAGGAGAAAAACCTCATATATACAGAGACATGAATTATAAAAGGCGTAACAGGGATAAAGAAGACATGGAACGACATTTAACGGCCGGCACAGTATAGAAAGCTTGGCGTGAACTTGTTAAAGGTATGTGCTGTATTTGGGGTTGAAGGGTAATGAATGTGGGATTGAATATGGCAGCAAACAAAGACGTTAATTAAAGAAAAAATGTAATAATATCTGTAAAAAGGCAGCGATCTTTATTAAAAATATGATGAAAAATGGCGCAGGCAGCTGTGATATCCTTTCTTACTACATACCTATTAGAAGTAAGAGCCTTTTTTTTAAATAAAAAAATTAACCACCATTAATTGATTTTTTTTTTGACGTCGCTTTAGTCTGTCATTACCATTGCACGACCGACATGCCAATACATTTCCATTATTTGCGTGGTCCAAGCGTTTTCATTGGCTAGAGTAAATAGAAGCGGTAACTACCAAACACACAGGATCATATTTTTTCGTTAAACTCCTCAAATTTGACGAATTATAAAGATTTAAAGATGCCTCGCAAAAGGGCCACACGTTTGCAGCCAGCGGCAAAGCCTAAACGAAATGATGTAGCCGTTGCCGAAAGCATGTCTGAAAACGAGAGGAAAGAACAGCTTCAGATCTTCCTACGAGACTACGACTGTCGAGGTAGGGGTTGAAATGACAGCTCCAGCAAGAACGTATCAGGGATCTAGGAAACTAAAAATCCCAAGCAATAAGAAACTACAACAGGGAATGAGATACGTTAGAGTAGCAGAATGTCTAAAGAAAATAATATAATGCATTTCCTACTAAAATGTAAGTAATTGGAACGACATACTTTACTTTACTTAGTCGTCCCCCTTCTACCGTGAGGTGTCGAGTTTTGGAAGAGAGAGTGCCAGACTATCTTATCGGCTGTCTTCTTCCTGGCCTGGTTCCATTCTAGTCCTTGGTCCTTCAAAGATTGTCAAATGTTGTCCTCCCAGCGGACTGAGTGTCGGCCTGGATCCCTGGCTCTTAGTTTCCCATGCTTGTCATGGTAGCTGATCTCCCATTCTTCAGACATGGCCAAACCATCTTAGTTGGGACTGTTCTACTTGGGTCTGCAGGGGGTGGGATTTTAGGCCTTGACGTATCATCTGGTTGCGGACCATGTAAAGATCGATTGGAATAACATAGACCCTAATACCAATATTAGATTATTTACAGGCAGTTCACCCCAAACTGTAGAACAGGTGTTAAGAATCGACAGACCAAGGAACTACGCCTAGCAAAACAGTAGGCCTATATAACATGAGCACAAATGAATATATAAGGATTGGTGAGGGTATGGTGGGGAAGTGAGATTCTTATAATGCATATTGATTATGACAGATGGATAGTGAATTGGATGTCATCCCAGGCTTTCCTACCCTTTTCCCCATTGTTAACATGACAGGTGTGAGAGACTGCCGTTTTGAGACAAGAGCGGATTTACTCATATTTGGACTGATTGGAGGTGCGACATGATGCCATATTCAGATAACAAAACTATCTTGAATTAGGCACACTGTATATCCTAATTATAGCCTGAGTGGAGGTTTAATCGGAAATTTTTTTATTAAAAAAAATGTTGAAGTGAGGACCACTGTGTATGTTCTTCAGTAGGGATTGAAATGAAGAACAGTGGGATGTTTTCTTGGATGTAAACCATATGTCGCCCATGTTGTTAGGGTTAGGACTAAGTTTAGGGTTTGTTTAAGATTCCTTTTACTGCTTATTACTGCGTCTCTAAATTCTGTTTTAAGGACATTTCGAACACAATCCCACTTGTTAATTTCAATCAAAGTAGGGATGATTGAATAGAAAAAGTTTAATTTCTGTTTCCTGTATTGGGTGCCAAACTGAAATGTCAGCTGGTGCGTGCTTTGACACTCTGTACTGCTACATCTGCTATTCCTACGTATGGTGAAAAGGCGCATTGGCTTTTGTGCAGGAAGTTCTTTAACTAAGTATGGTCGTCAGCCTAAACCCCTCCTAGAACATAGGGCAGAGTTGCTTTTACCTTTCAGCTGTGTTATCTTATTCTTTGATCCTTAGCCGCGACTGTCAAAGCAGTCAGTGGCCATCATGCCTGGTGGCGTCTTGTAGGGCAGCAACAAACTGCTTCCACTTTGTTTGGTCGGTGGCCATCCTTTGTACAGTGCCCCAGCTCTGGTTCATTCTTTGCATCTTGGCCTCCACAGTTCTCCGCCAAGTTGTTTTTGGTCTGCCTCTTTTTCGCTTTCCTTCAGGGGGCCATAGACTAGCTGTTCTTGTGATGGCATCGGAGTCTCTTCTGAGGACGTGGCCAACTCAACTCCAGCGTCTGCCAGCTATGATGGTGTGCATGTCCTCTTTGTTACTCAGAGTAAGTAGTTCTTGATTGGTGATGGTATTTGGCCAAAAGATTAGGCCTGTTTTCCTTAGTCAGATTGTGTTGTCATAATACAGATAATTTGATGCAATCAGTGTTTCCCAAACTTTTTCGGGTCACCGCCCTCTTGGCTTCCAGAGCTTATCACTAGCGCCCCCTCCATCTCCTTGCATTACATAAAAAACTATGAAGAGTGGAAGATAAGAGCAACTGCTTATTCGCACTCATCATCTCAACCCATAACCCGTCATGGGTCGTAGGGGTGCCATGGTGGAAGCATCATCTCATCTCAACCCATAACCCGTCATGGGTCGTAGGGGTGCCATGGTGGAAGCATCAGCAGACATGGTCCTCCACTGCTCTCTATTCTCAGCAATGCGTACAAGTGTGGAAAAACCGTGTCCTGCCCATTCTTTTATGTTATCAGCCCAGGATTTTCTTTGCCTTCCTCTTCTCCGTTTACCTTCGACTGTTCCCTGGAGGATCGTTTTCGAAAGGGAGTCATGACGAGTTACATGCCCAAACCAGGCAAGCTTTCGACGTTTCACTATTGACAAAAGTGGTTCTTGGTGGCCTGCATAGGTGTTTATCTTCTCTCTAACATAGACATTTGTTTTGTGCTCTTTCTTATTCGCACTAGTGACAATTAATTGCTTTATTAAAAAAAAAATTCTAATATAAAACTACAGATATGCTAACTTATTAATTTAATTTAAAAAATAAAACTTAATTATATAATCCAGAATAACTCACTTTCACCAACAGTATAAGAGAGTACATTAGTAATCCACCACAACCTTTATTTATCACTAACGCTGCTATGCAATATTTGAAAAAGATAATGCAGTTAATTACCAAATATTCCCAGTACCCCTTGGAAAGCTTCTCGTGCTCCCTGGTACGTGCACTCCATGTTGGGATCCTCTGTTATAAGGTTTTTAAGAAACTGGGACGAGCGGTGTTAGGGAAGCGCGGTGTGTCAGGGGTTTGTTCAGTCTACATTCTCCTTTTAAGCATTCACCTAGGGACCCTGTATAATCAAACGGCTTTTACTTGTAAGCGTAATTTTAAGAATATTGTTGAATTTAGTCTGACAAATCCTCAACCACCTCCTTACTACTGGACGCCCCCCTCTTCCCTTATTGCCCCCTTGGATCCTCCAAACACCCCTGGGGGGGGGGGGGGGGGGGGGGGGGGGGGGGGCACCACCCACTTTGGGAACCACTGCTATAGATCTGAATTATTTCTGCAAGGTTCTCAAATGAGTATGAAATATGATACAGAAAGGTGGTCATTTAAATAAATATTGTATGAATGGTCAGTATATGCCTTTGCTGTACTGTGTTGTCAGTATATCCATTGCTTAACTGTATGCCATGTGTACTCCACTTTAATGTTGTTCATTTTGGCCAACAACTGCATGACATGGCATAAGTTACTACTGACATTGTGTTTGCTTATTCCATTTTTTTAATTTAAATTTTTTCGGTATACGGTACTCTGTTTTGTTTGGTTGGACTGCATGCGGCACTTTTATTTTGCTGACAGTCTCCTACCCACAACATGAACCACACAAATGCTAGTGGAACAAGAGATGAAAAGACACTAGCGACAGATAGGGTTCACTAGCGACAGATAGGGTTCACAAGCGACAGATAGGATTCACTAGCAACAGATAGGATTCGTTAGCGACAGATAGGATTCACTATCGACAGATAGGATTCACTAGCAACAGATAGGATACATTGAGGAAACCTGTCGATAGTATTACAAGGCAGTCCTTGTTCTAGAATCCCCAGGGTAAGAGAGGTAGAGGGAAACTGAAGAACGTGGGGGAAAGGGAACTGGAGACAGATGTGAAAGGAATGAGGAAGGCATGGAAAGACCTTGAGCGTATGGCACGGGACAGGCAGACGTGACAGATGTTTGTTAAAGGCCTGTGCTCCTTGGGGTGCTGAACGGTGGTGAATAAATAAATGTTTACGGTACGTCTTGTTTATTCCTGGCTGGACTGCATGCAGCAAGTTGATGTTGCCTACAATCTCCTTCCCATGATAACTGGGTGTTAGGAAAGGAGAATGCAGTCAGGCATAGTCATCCTTTCTGAGCTTTGATTGAGAGAATGTCTTCATCTGTCATTCCACCAAGTACAGATGTGTTTTATCTGTGTTGCAATATTTCCATTCTCCTGATCATCTGTGTTGCAATATTTCCATTCTCCTGATCATCTGTGTTGCAATATGTCCATTCTCCTGATCATCTGTGTTCTTGCTGCTTTCTTTAAATTATTAGCATGTTGTATCATTCACATTTTTGTAAATGTTATTAAGTATTAAAGTGAGAATGTTACAGGTCTTGTCTCAACCTATATAGTTGTAGCAAAAGCTTCTGAGGGGACGCAGAAAGAATAAAACTACTTACATGAAATAATGAGGTCACTAAATCCAGGTTTAAATGGAGCAGGCAACGTCCCCAGGTTAACCAAAGTGATACAGAAACCACCACTGCAGGAGCACATGACATGCTAAGCACAGGCTTCCTTGGTGGCCATGGGGCCAGGCACAGTGGTGGTCACAAGGCCTGACACAGTGGCGGTCAAGGGGCCAGGCACAGTGGTGGGCACAAGGCCAGGCACAGTGGTGGCCACATGTTTACGGAGTGTATTACTTTTTGAATTTTCTAAATTTAGACATGCACGTATTATTTATTTGTTTTTGTTTCAGTAAAAAATGTCTTGAAAGACATTGAAAAAAAGAAGAGAACAGTGCTTACTTTTATACAAATGAGATTTGAAAAGCAGATTTCAGATTTGCCATGGGTAATATTTTTAGTTAATTTTTTCTTGTTGAAGTTTATTTATTTTTTTGTTTTCTTTAATGTTCTACAGGATTGGTTTGCCTTCCCCATACCCTACCCTCCTTTAGTCACCTTCCTTAACATGCCGAGCAGGTTACAGTGTTACTTTGTTTCTTTCTCATACCCCAGTAACACACTGCAATAATATACGTAAGAAAATCAATTGATAGCATTACAAGGCAGTTATTGTTCTGGGTTCCCCAAGTTAAAAGAAATAAAGACCAAAAACACGGAGAAGAGAACTGGCATTAAA
Source organism: Oreohelix idahoensis (assembly GCA_024509875.1). Taxonomy (NCBI): domain Eukaryota; kingdom Metazoa; phylum Mollusca; class Gastropoda; order Stylommatophora; family Oreohelicidae; genus Oreohelix; species Oreohelix idahoensis. The sequence continues at coordinate 481,895 of JAMPIV010003254.1, read as the reverse complement.
CATGAAAGGGAAAAAAAGACATGGACAATCTTGAATGGATGGTACATGGCAGGAAGGCTTGGCATCTTGAAGGCTTGTTTAAGTCTTGTGCTCCATGAGGAGTTAAAAGGTGGTGATGATGATTATTGGTAACATAAATTGTAATTTTTATGTGCACGTATAGGCACACATTTGGTTTATTCTTGTTTTGTCAATCATTTGAGTCATTACCCTGCAGCTACCTGTGGCGTATAGGCCTTAAACATGCATGGGGGCATATCTGGAGTCATCCTAATATGACCACCAGCTATGCACAATGCTATAATATACATATGTGGAAGTGAACCTATGTCTTTGAGGCTAATTACACCCTCATTGATTATTGATACTTAATTTACTTTACATAGTGACTGATTATTGATACTTACTTTACTTTATTTACTTATTGATTATTGATACTTACTTTACTTACTGATTGATTATTGATACTTACTTTACTTACTGATTGATTATTGATACTTACTTTACTTTACTTACTTATTGATTATTGATACTTACTTTACTTTACTTACTTATTGATTATTGATACTTTACTTATTGATAATTATTGATACTTTAATTACTGATTGATTATTGATACTTACTTTACTTTACTTACTGATTGATTACACTGGACAACAAATTTAGACTTTTTGTGTGTATCTGAGATTAAACCAAGTTACCTTTATGTTGTTTGGGCTGCTGAACATGAAAATGGCCGTTAAAACACCAGATTAGCTCTAGTTTTTTAAATATCTGTAAAACGAGTTTTACACATTTGCATATACATACCATATGATAATAATGCTGATAGCGGAAATGATTCACAGCGACGCCTTTTTGCCTGTCGCTTGTAATGAGTTTCTGGAGCATCTCTCACAAGGTTCCAACAATAGTCTGGCTAGCATTGCTGCATTCCATTTCCCTTGGTACCTTTTTTCGATGGTAGTAATGTCCTGATGAAATCGTTCCCCATGCTTGTCACTGACAGCACCGCAGTTAGCAGGGAAGAAATCCAGATGAGAGTGTAAAAAGTGTAATTTCAAAGACATGTTCCACCCTAGTCTCTCGTAGCGCTGCAAGAGGGTTTCTACAAGCTCCTGGTAATTGTCAGCCTTATTGTTTCCTAGAAAGTTTGTGGCCACTTGCTGGAAAGCATTCCAAGCTAACTGTTCATCACCTGTGAGGATATCATCAAAACGCTGATCTCTGAAGAGCTGACGTATCTGTGAACCGACAAATACACCTTCCTTGATCGTGGCCTCACTAAGTCTGGGAAATTTATCAGAAGGTATAAAAATCCTGCCCCATTTCGATCCATGGCCTTTACAAAATTCATCATTAGTCCAAGTTTGATGTGGAGAGGAGGGACCAAGATCTTGTGGTAAAATGTTACCATTATGGAGCAGCACAGCTTTTAAGCTCAACTTGGACGAATCAATGAACAGCCTCCATCGTCATCTTTGTAGTTGATGTGCAGTGCTGCCATCAGACCCAGTATACCAACGCAAGCAATAAGGTTATCTGTTTTTTTGAAATATGAAAGCAGACCTTTTTGCCGAGCACGAAACACAGACACATGCACATTCTCTTCTAGAAGATTCCATTGCTGCAGTCTGGACCCCAACAGCTCTGCTTTATTTTTTGGCAATTCCAGATCTCTCACTAGATCATTCAATTCACTCTGGGTAATTGTATGTGGCTGTACAGACTCTTCAATAGGCACGAAATCAGGATCTCTTGATGTAGATGCTTTCACGGGTGACGGATGTCCACTGGCCTTATTATCTTCTTCATCATCCAGAGTATAAGATTCTGGTGGGTCAGGAACAGGAAGTCCTTCCCCGTGAGGCACTGGCCGCATAGCAGAGGGAATATTCGGATAGGTCACAGGCCGCTTTTTCTTCTTAGAAATACCATGTCCCATTGGAGGAGTCATGCAAAAGTAACAATCATTAAGATGGTTTGTCGGTTCCCTCCACACCATTGTAACTGCAAAACGCAGCGATCGTCCTTTTCGGTTCAACCAGCAGCGCAGGTTCGTTGCACAGGATTGAGAACATATATGTGGGGCCCAATACCGGTCCTGGTCACCGATCTCACAACCAACCAAAATAAAGGCTGTAAGCTTTCTTTAACACACACCCCCGATCTTGAAAACTAGAGCTAATTCGCGATTTTTAAGTTCATATTCGTGATCAGCATGTCCAAATTAGTTCAAAATAGCTACTTTTGTCTCGGATACATTTTGGCTGTTGTCCAGTGTTATTGATATTTACTTTACTTACTGATTGATTTTTGATACTTTACTTACTTATTGATTATTGATACTTACTTTACTTATTCATTATTGGTACTTTACTTACTTATTGATTGTTGATACTTACTTTACTTACTTATTGATTGTTGATACTTACTTTACTTACTTATTGATACTTTACTTACTGACTGATTAATTCTACTTACTTTACTTACTTATTGATTATTGATACTTACTTTACTTACTTATTGATTATTGATACTTACTTTACTTACTTATTGATTATTGATACTTTACATACTGACTGATTATTGCTACTTACTGTACTTACTTATTGATTGTTGATACTTTCTTTACTTTACATACTGATTGATTATTGATACTTCACTTGATTACTGAACTGATACTTCACTTGATTATTGATATATACTTGATTATTGATACTTACTTGATTATTGATGCTTACTTTACCTTTTTGGGTTGGAACCTTTTCGGTCCAGTCAGACTGTGAAGTGTTGTGGGGAGCTGAAGTTTTTGTTCTTGAGCCATGTGTTTTTCACTGACCGCTTTAAGCCTGTGTTGTAGGATTTCTGTAATATTGTCTATCCATAAGTCTCTTGGTCTTTCCTTTGCCCTAAAACCGAATTCTCTACCGTAGTAGTCTCTTAGTGGGACTGATCACGCTCTGGTTTTCAAGAGGTGGCCAAACCATTTTATGTTTTGTCTCTTGTTACATTTGACGTAGGATATAGTTCCTACAATTCTTTGAATGTCATCATTTCTCATTCTGTCTCTTCTTACTTACTTAGTCGTTCCCCTTCTACCGTGAGGTGTAGAGGTTTGGAAGAGAGAGCGCCAGACTATCCTATCGGCTGTCTTCCTCCTGGCCTGGTTCCATTCTAGTCCTCGGTCCTTCAAAGATTGTCTAATGTTGCCCTCCCAGCAGACTCTGGGTCGTCCTGGGGGTCTGGATCCTTGGCTCTTTGTTTCCCATGCTTGTCGTGGTAGCCGGTCTTCTCCCATTCTGCAGACATGGCCAAACCATCTTAGTTGGGACTGTTCTACTTGGGTCTGCAGGGGGTGGGATTTAAGGCCTTGACGTATCATCTGGTTGCGTACCATGTCTCTTCTTGTTACTTCAACCACCTTCCTCAGATACCTCATTTCTGTCTGTCTCTTCTGCTAACATTAATGGCTCTTCTTAAACATCTCATCTCACATGATGCCTTTTTGCTCTATTCAGGAACCATGTTTGACATTGATAGCAAAGAGTTGGTTAAGATTATACTATTTATCGCTGTTTAGTTTCCATACTGATGTTCCTATGTTTAAGTAATGATAACAGTTGGTAAGTCACGGCACTGGCTTTTTTAGATATCTCGTTTCAATTTCTCAATCAAGTTTTCCTGTTTTTGATTATTGATAAATTGTAATATTAGTATAATGACTTTAAGATAGATTATAATGTTGGTATATTGACTTTTGTAAAGTTAGTGTTTGAACTTTAAGATAAATTGTAATGTTAGTACTCTGACTGTAACTTAACTAATTGTGTTTCTAAATTTTAAATAGGAGATCAAGGACATGACTCTTGAGGACTTTGCAAGTAAGTGCGTCATAGTGTATCCAGACGCATGAATAGTAGAATTAAAACTCAGCATGTAGAAGTGCTCTTAACTTATATATCCAATCTTTTGTTTAGTATTGGTAGACTTACAACAATTATTCTGAAATTTTCACATTTGTTAACTCTGATTAATAACTTAAAGTACTCTTAGTGAACCGTTAGGAATGCAGTTAGCGACCCATAGCTAGACCTTGCATCAGGATCAGCGAACCAGAGCTGACCAAGACCCTACTCCACCTCCAAGTGGTGGTCCTGGAAACGGGCTGCATCACTGCAGTCTGGCTGAGTGAGTAGGGATCGAAGAGGGAAGGCTAACCTGGTCCCAAAAATGCCGTGCTGAAGTTGGATGTGTCGGTCGAAAGGCGCAAATATCACAGCTTTGCTGTAAATGGACACAACGCAATCAACGTCCTTTTCAGGACAACGAAGAAGAAAGTACTCTTAGTGATGACCTGGCGCTTCTGTCATATAACCATAGCAAGATGCAAGACACAATTAAAAAAAAACACTTGATGAGCTGTCACAGAAGTTGGGTCTGAAAATACAGTCAAAAGACACAGATTATGAAAATAAATTATAACAGGCAAAGATGACAAGATTTCATTAGAAGAAATGCCACTACAAGATGTAGAATCATTCATACATACATCCACACAGCAATATAGATGAAGTTGGAGGGACAGACATTGATATCAAAATGAGAATACAAAATGCAAGAGGGGCTTTCATTGCATTGGGAAATTTGTGAGATCAAAAGAAATCCAACACAAAAAATGGAATCTTTAACTCTTATGCAAAGTCAGTTCCCATTGTATGGCCCTGAAACATGACGAATAACAAAAGCAACAACCGAGAAGTTGCAGACGTTTATAAATGGGTGCTTACACAGGATAGAATTGGAATGGTATGGCAAGATCACCAATGTTGAACTGATGACAAGAAACGGACAAGTGCCAGTGGAACATGAGATAAGAAGATGCTGGCGATGGATAGGACACACATTGGGGACACTTGTTGAGAACATTATAAGGCAATCCTTGATCTGGAGTCCCCAGGATGGGAGAAGTAGAATGAGACTGAATAATGCATAGAGAAGAGAACAGGAGACATGTGTGAGAGATAAAGGAGATGTGGAATGTCCTTGAGTAGATGGCACAGTACAAGAGGACTTCACATGAATTTATATGTTCCTTGGTAGGTTGAAAGGTCATGAATGAGTAGAGTAAGCAGAACTTTAGTTCATTCAATTTTTGTTACCGGTACTTTCACTTTAGTTTGTTCTATCCATGCCTGTTGTTTTTATGTGATTAATGCAGACACAAAAATGTAATGCTTTTATTTGTTCTGACATTTGTGATGTAGAATTGTCATTTAGGTAGTTGTATATAGTAATTTCTATAAACTTTACACTACTTTGCTTTTACTGTTTATATTCAGACATTCTCAGACGTTGTTGAAGTAATGTTTTTCTGTTCCATTAATCTTCTTCTTCAAGTACCATGCCTAGTGGCGTAGAAGATCATGTCGCTCCACAACTTCCTGTCTCCAGTACAATTTATCAATTCTGTTGTTGAGTTCTTTCCGTGCCACGATGTCAAACTGTCCAGTATTTGCTCTCTTTGTCTTCCCCTATCTCATTTCCCTTCCATCTTACCTGTTGTTATGATATATTCCAGCTTTCCTCTTCTCATGCCCAAAAAAGTGGATTGCTCCTTTCTAACTTGTGAAATAAGTTTCCTTTGCACATTGGCCTCTTTCAGGACATCCTCAGTACTCTTTTTGGTTGTCCATGGTATTTTTAACATTCTTCTGTAAAACCACATCTCTGTGGCCTCTGGTGCCTTCCCTATTTGTTTACTAATTGTCCATGACTCACTTCCGTATGTCAGGATTGGTTCTATATAACACTGCAGAACTCTCTTTCTTACTTCCAATGACAAAGAATAGTTGCATAAAATGCTCTCCATTTTACAGAATGTTGTAAATTACTTTAGTTAAAAGATCAGTTGAGGGGAAAACAAATCATTGAAAATAATCATTTATATTTGTGAAAGAAAATAGAAGACTAACTTAAATAACTACGTATTTATTGGTCCTAGTATCATGCAAGCCTGCTGGCAGTAGCATTTGCAGTTCTGGATGGCAGCTGAGATGGTGGAAGAATAGACGGTTATGGTGAGGTGGAAGGTACAGGCTGTTCGATCTTCATGGGGAACATCAAGAAATGGCTAAATAGTGGCCTTTTTACTTCTCGTTATAAATATTTCTGTAACAGTCTAATGGATCATTCACACTTAAATTGACTTTCAAAAACCATAGCTGAGGATAGTAGCGTAACATAAAATTCATAAATTCAATATGGTAAAGTACAAAATTGGGCTTATGGGAAAAGTCGCACTAAGTTCAGGTTTGCACAAGTCGAATATTACGTAAGTTAGGGATAGCCTGTATATGGCATATATATATATATATATATATATATATACGAGGGCTGTCCGGAAAAGAATCGGCCATAATTAATATTAGAAAAACTGTTTGCGCGACATCGATGTAACTTGGCAGCCAAATACAGTGGCCTGTTATGCACATACATGTGCATTGTTGACGTTGCTGCACCAGTCAGTGCGACCGTTAAAAGCCGTCTAGTGAGCTCGTGCACTGTGTGGTCGTCGCATTCAAAATGGCTGAACGAGTAGAGCAAAGAATCTGCATCAAATTTTGCGTCAAGCTTCAACATTCCTCCACAGAAACTATTATGATGATTCAGAAGGCTTTTGGAGACGATGCAATGAGTGCTACGCAAATAAAGGTGTGGCACAAACGCTTCAAAGATGGTCGAGAATCTGTTGAATGTGATCCCATTTCTGGAAGCCCTGCAACAAGCAGAACACCGGAAAATGTTGAACGTGTACGGGCTGCAATCAACAAAGATCGGCGACTGACAGTGTGAGAACTAGAAAAAGATCTGGGAATTCCAAAAACTATTGTATCCGAGATTCTGACCCAGGATCTGGGTATGAGACGTGTCGTGGCAAAATTCGTTCCGCGGATTCTGCTACCAGAGCAGAAGGAACTTCGTGCCACAGTTGCTAATGATTTGCTTCAAACCGCAACCAATAACCCAGATTTCATGAAGAAAGTCATAACCGGAGATGAATCGTGGATCTACTGCTATGATCCAGAAACGAAGGCTCAGTGGAAGTGGCCTGGTTCTCCACGCCTGAAGAAGGCGCGGCAAACCCATAGCAAGATCAAGACCATTTTGACTGTTTTTTTGTTGGGAAGGTGTTATCTATCACGAGTACGCTCCTTCAGGCCAAACAATTAATAATGAGTACTACCTCAAAGTTCTCTGTCGGTTGAGAAATGCAATACGACGAAAACGACCACAGTTGTGGGCAACTGGCGATTGGCGTCTTCATCACGACAACGCGCCCGCCCATGCATCACGTGCTCACTAGATGGCTTTTAACGGTCGCACTGACTGGTGCAGCAACGTCATCATTGCACACGTATGTGCATAACAGGCCACTCTATTTGGCTGCCAAGTTACATCGATGTTGCGCAAACGGTTTTTCTAATATTAATTATGGCCGATTCTTTTCCTGACAGCCCTCGTATATATATGTGTGTGTGTGTGTGTATATATATATATATATATATATATATATATATATATATATATATATATATATATATATATATATATATATATATATATATATACACACACACACACATACATATATACAGGGTGTCCATAAAAGATTGTACCCTTTTCAAAAAAATTATTCTCGGCCCCATGATGTGGTACGAGGATGCTTTCTATCACAAAAGTAAGATAATCTCTGCAAGTTTTTAAGCATACTTTACAAAGACTCAATATGTGCACCCTTCGTGACGCGACAGATATCTAATCGATAGTCCATTTCTTCCTACACTCGAATCAGCATGTCTCCTGTAACAGCAGCAAAGGCTCCAATGATGCGCTCTCTCAGCTCCACCAGTTCTCGAGGCAACGGTGGGACAAAGACTCTGTCCTTGATGAAGCCCCATAAAAAGAAATCACATGGTGTCGTGTCTGGTGACCTCGGGGGCCATCTCAGCAACACTACATCGTCAGGACCACTGCGACCGATCCACTGTTGTGGGAGATGTTCATTGAGGTACCTTCTCACTGCTCCATGGTAGTGGGGTGGAGCTCCATCTTGTTGGAAAACGAAATCCCGTGAGTCCTCTTCAAGTTGGGGCATCATCCAATTGTCGAGCATGTCCAGGTACGAGAGTCCAGTAACGGTTTTTTCCGCAAAGAAAAATGGCCCGTAAAGCTTCCTTCTGGATATGGCACCAAAGACGTTTAACTTTGGAGAATCTCTCTTATGCTCAATGACTGCATGAGGGTGTTCTGAACCCCAGATCCGTACGTTGTGTCTGTTGACTCTGCCGCTGATGTGGAAGGTCGCCTCATCACTGAACACGAGCCTCTCCCCGAAATCATCATTTCTGCATGTTCTCGCTGAAGGCCGTGGGAAGTGCTTTGTCTGGTTCAGTGAGTTCCTGCACGTTGCAGCTTGTAAGCCTTCATTCTCAAATGCTTATGAAGCACTTTCCATACCGTACTGCGGGGCATTTCCAACTCACGACTCACCCTTCAAACCGACTTCATGGTGCTGTGCTGGAAGGCTTGCCGAACTCTATCCACTGCCTCCTCCGAACATGACGGGTGACCGGTGCTTTTGCCTTTGCACAGGCAACCTTCCTCCAGGAATTTCGTATACCAACACTTAATGGAATTCTTATCAGGTGGATCAACCCCAAACTGTCGACCAAAATTGCGTTGAACTGCGATAACAGACGTCGTTTTCGCATATTCTACCACACAGAACGTCTTCTGTTGTTTGGTCGACGCCATTTTGCAAAAACAGTGCGCATGCGCAAGGCGGATATTTCAAATGAAACTTTCGCAGTTGAGTTGCAACCAGTAATTGTTACATGTCTCTCCACACACTGGTCAAGTAGGTGAAAAAAAAAAAATAGGTACTTTCTTTTATGGACATATAGATAGATATATATACATACACATATATATATATATCATGTCAAACCTCCACTGGGTAGACTTGTGGCATTACACCACCCCGCCGCTTAGCAGGCCAGGTATGTTATATCAGTGTTGAGCTTGCTGAGTTGGTTTAGCCCTCTGGGTTTGCAAGGAAGCCCTGGAAACCCCACCCCCCCCCCCCCCCCCCAAAAAAAAAATAGAAGGGGAAACAACAGTGAAAACTTGAATCCCTGGTGATTGAAACAATCAAAAACATCATGTCATGCTGATTAGTTAAATATAAATATTGGTTTTATTATCATTGATTTAACTTTGATTTGTTTCATATAGAATGTGGTGGAACATTTGAAGCAGCCTTGGCCCATGTAAGAGGGGGATCAGTACAAGACACCAAACAGAAGCGGCTTGCTGAGATTCAGAATTTGAAGTGGTGAGTTCAGATCTTCATTGCACCATCTACAGATTAGTTGGCCCATGGTTCATAAAAGCATGAAGGGCTCTAAAGCTGACTTGTTCGGTCGTGATTGTGGTGGAAATTAGAAAAGTTGATAAATAAAAAAGAAACAAAATTTACATTTTAACTGATTCCATACGTAACGTCTTTTTAAAGATTCTCAGTTCCGTTCCTCTGGCAGTCTATTTAAAGACGCTAACTAATTTTCATTCTTTTTCCAATCCAGTATTTTAAAATGACCGGAATTTAATCCAGGACGGAAGTAAACACATTTTTAAGCATTTCTGAACGGTCTTTGTTCACTTTTGGTGGGAATTTCAGTGTTAGCTTAATGTTTATTCGCGTTTCGTAGTGATAAACTTACTTACTTACTTAGTCGTTCCCCTTCTACCGTGAGGTGTAGAGGTTTGGAAGAGAGAGCGCCAGACTATCCTATCGGCTGTCTTCCTCCTGGCCTGGTTCCATTCTAGTCCTCGGTCCTTCAAAGATTGTCTAATGTTGTCCTCCCAGCGGACTCTGGGTCGTCCTCGGGGTCTGGATCCTTGGCTCTTTGTTTCCCATGCTTGTCGTGGTATCCGATCTTCTCCCATTCTGCAGACATGGCCAAACCATCTTAATTGGGACTGTTCTACTTGGGTCTGCAGGGGGTAGGATTTAAGGCCTTGATGTATCGTAGTATGTAGTGATAAACAATGGCCGAAAATACACAGAATGTAAGCGGTTTATAATCGAAATGTCCTGCTTGTTTAACAGCTATTCAGTTTTGTTGCTTTTTCTGTATTACCAAATGGATTACCTACAAAATGAAAGCAATTAGAATGTATTGTGACAAAAATTTCTGATGGAGGCCTTAGGTAAAGTGGGAAAAAAATTTCATAATTTCAGATAATTTTTGTTTTGTTTTTTGGAAGTACTTTTTAATCTAACGAAACTACTAAATTATAAATTTAGTAAAAAACGATTAATATGTTCATAATGCCCATTCATTTTCCTTTAATTTCATATATAATAAGTTATACTTTACTTATAATTAGATATTTTATCTCAGTAAATGTAACTTATGTATTTGCAAACTTTTGGGGTCTAAAAATAATTCCGTCCAGAGGAGAAAATAATTAAGTACAGAATCAGTTAAAAACCGAAATCGTCTCACAGTTGAAATGTGTGGATCAACCTTAACATTAGTTCACTCATTTACTGTTTACTTTCCTACTGGGTGGGTGTTATCAGACAAAGAAAAAATAGGACTTTTGCTTTGTCAATAGAAGGCAAGTAATGAGGTTGTGCAAGGGGCTGGCAACATGATCATGTAAAATTAATAACTACAAAAACCATTGCTACAAGAGCATGTGAATGCTTGGTGCAGGTTTCCTGCAAGGGGTTGGTCAGCTGCAGTGATGGCTTCATAGACATCAACATGATGATGATGATGATGTCACCAGCTGGGCCCTAGTGAAGGAAGCCTTCTTGTGGTGGTAGTTTTTGTAGCATTTTGTTTTACAGGATGAGGTTGCCAGCTACATGCAGATCCTCACATTATTTAGACATGCCTGAGGTAGCAGTAGCAGTAGCCCTGTTCAGTCTCCTCAGAGGCCCCTCAGAAACTACACAGAGGCCCCCCCCCCCGCCACAAGTGAAACTTAAATTGTCACGCTAACCAGAATAGATCATCTGTGTGGTACTAAAGTCTGTCCTTCCTAGATTGTCTTGGGAGAAAAGAATAAGGCCAGGATCTGCCTTAGTAATTGCGGGGCCCGATTTGGACCATTCTGGTGGTGCCCTCTGGACTTAAGATTATAAATAACCATTGGTCTGTGCATTCACAGGAACCAAGGGTATTGAGAATTTGAGGAAGACTGCAGTAAAGTGGAAACCTTCAGAACAAAATTATGACCACATTGTCTTAGTATTGGGAGGCACAAAAGGACCAGAACTTTTCCTGGAAACTGATCTATAATACTCCTTAAATGGTCAACTTGTCAAGACAAGGGAAGATAACAACTAAATCTAACTTATATCAAAAAGATACAACCAGTAAGTTCCCTTAGACCACAGATAAAAAGAAAACATCCCTGGCTTAAAAAACAGACTGTCCTTAACAGTTGCCTGATTTGGACTATTCCAGTGGGACCCCCGGACTTAAGGTTATAATTTTGTTGTAACATGTTTTATAGGAAAATCTAACTTATAAATTTAGATATTTTGTTTTATTTTTGATAGTGTAATATATAAACTCCTGATATATAATTTGAAATAATCTCTGTTTCTTATTGTTTTTAAATTGGAGGTGGGAACCTGAGTGAGTCGCTCCCTGTGAGCAAACGGCCTGATTGGATCAAATATGTTAAATCAGCCTACGGCTGGCCCTGAATAAGGCCACTGCCTAGCTACCAGGCATCATCGTAAGTGTTGATTTGGGGGGAAGGTCCAGCAACAGTGAGCAGTGACCATTGGTTTGTGCATTCACAGGAACTAAGGGTATTGAGAATGTGAGGACGACTGCTGTACGGTGGAAAACACTAATGTTGAATGATACTAAAACAGGTCCTGGAAACAAGCAGAAGACAGCTATGACCACAAGTTATTTTCTTCGTACACTTCAGATGTCAACTTGAATAAGTTTAAAGAAAGCAGTGGTCAGCCTAAGGTAATTGGTATCTCCATAGAGTTTGTCCAGGAGTACCACAAGTTATGACCATATTGTTTTAGTAAGTGTCAGGATACATGAAAGCACATTTTTTATGGTGTGCTTTGTGTGTCTTGTACCTGATGATGTCCTTGATGTTGTAACATATATGTGTTGTTTTTGCCTAACTAAGGCTGTCTTGTCACCTTTTGATGTGACACAATCAACAGGATTTGATAATAAATCATTTCTGCATACAGAAATATTTGATAGATTCAAGAAATGATGGCAGAAAATTATGTTGTGAGATTTCTGTCTTGTGTCCTGAAAATATCACCATTCTTCCTGTATTCAGTTTCTTCCTTTAAATTTCATTCCACTGAGCAGGTAAACCCATCAACACAGACACTAATGCTAAAAAAATCCACTTATAGAACATTAAGACGGATGACTGAATTTAAAGAGATAAAAAAATCTACTGGGAATCAAACACCAAAATTTTTCTTGGAACTCGCACATTCTAACCATTAAACCACAGATGCATCTTGGCATATGAGGTTTTTAAAAAAATCTTTAACTTTTAATGATTGTTTCTCTTAAGAGTTGCTTTTGTTACTTTTGGGCATGCCAAAAAACCTTAACTTTTAATGATAGCTTCCCTTAGTCAGAGTTGGGTTTTTTACTTTGGGACATACCAAGAACATTATATGGGGAGATAGATATATATATTTTTTAAATTATGATTTAGGGCAGAGAAATCTCTTCAGGATATCGCAGAAGAAGGCAGTGATGATTCAGTTCCTGTGTCGGCAATGCCTACCACCACCAGACCTAAAGTAAGATAACTTTTTATATTTGAGAAAAGTGGGTAGGTTTATGTATGTGGTCCCTTTCATGCTTGTCCTTCTTCCTTCATGCCTTTAACTGTCTTGTCCCGTTTGCCCTCGTCTTATCATATCTATCCTTGTCTTTGTATTTTTGGCCTCATGTTGTCACATCTGTCCTTGTCTTCTCACACCTGCCCTTGTCTTCTCAGACCTGCCCGTTTTCTCACACCTGCCATTGTCTTATCGCACCTAAACATTTATAGTGTCAGCATTTTTATATTTTATCCTTACCCATTATTTAACACCTGTTCTTGTCTTGTCTTACAATGAACAGTGAAGTAAATGGACTAATACATCAGCTGGTTGAATTCCCAAACTCGTTCTCTTCTTGCGCATGCAGCGAAAATCTTGTCACTTGGACCGACTTTGGTTTTTCTTCTCCGTACACTCTCAGGCGTCCACGAATGTTTTCAAAGAAAGCAGTAGTCAGTTTGAGGCTATTTGAATCTCCATAGAGCTTTTCCACGAATGGTACTGGTGTTGGCCATAAGCGCTTTCTCTGTTCCGCAAATGTTGGACAACTTTGAAGCAGATGTTCAGCAGTCATTTATCAGTGCCACAGTTACACTGATCAGTAGTTCCTATCTTTAGTTGGTTGAATAGATGGTATCTCAATCTGTTGTGGCCTGTGCGGAGTCTGAAGATTACCACTTGTTGTCTTCTGTTGAGCTGGTAGTATGCATCATTTTAAGCTTTAATGCATTAAAAGATGTATCGAAATCAAGACCAACAGAAAAATAATCATTTCAGCTTAAATTACAAGGCAACTCTATTTTATGGCTGTGAATTAGGTAGAGCAACAAAAATGTCACAGCTTTACATTTGAAGGTCTTGTCACAAATTAATTTAAATAGTGTGGCAGGATTACTTATTTAGACCTGCCCAAAAAAATAAACAAAAAGTGAAATGTTGTTCTTGTTTGCCCAGGGCTGCCGAGCTTGTCCCTGTTTCACAGCCAATGCCAGTTTGATTGCTTTGGCTATATATCTACAGTTTAGATGTGGGGTTTTTCTGTGACTTTTCTGCTATTCCGCAACTTCAGTAAACCCGTCAACACACACGACACTTGGAAACTATTTACTCTTCTTCTTCTTCGTTCACCCTCAGATGTCAACTCGAATAAGTTCAAAGAAAGCAGTGGTCAGCCTGAGGCTGTTCATATCTCTGTAGATTTTCTCCAGGAATGGTACTGGTGATGGCCATATGCGTTTTCTCTTCCTCATATGTTGGGCACCTTTGAAGCAGATGTTCGGCAGTCATTTTATTGGTGCCACAGTCACACTCATCAGTAGTTCCTATCTTTACTTTGTTCAATAGATGGTATCTCAATCTATTATGACCTGTGCGAAGTCTGAAGATTACCACTTGTTCACTTCTGCTGAGCTGGTAATATGTATCATTTTTTTTTGATGGCCTGGATGCTCTGCTTCCCACTTGTGCCTGTACCTGCGCTTGATGAAACTCTTGGCCTCCTCATAAGTTATATTTGTGTCAAGTTGGGGAAGCTTTCCCCCTTCCTTTGCCAATCTGTCAGCCTGTTTATTTCCAGGGATGTTGCAGTGAGAAGGGATCCACTGTAATACGACTCTTTTGTATTGCTGACATAGTCTGTGAAGTGTTACTCTTAGGTCATCCAGTTCAGCATTACTTTGACTTTTAGTCTGAGCTTTCTTCTGTCATTAGGATTTCTGCTGCAGTTTTTAAGGTTTCTGCCTCTGCTCTGAAGTTACGTGAAAATTTCCCTGTTGCGACTGCTATCTTTTTTTGTGTCCCATTGGTTAAGCTAAGAAAGACTCCTCCACCCCCATCTTCTGTTGCATTAGTTGCTGATCCATCTCTGTATGCATGGATCTAGGTGTTGCTTGGGTAATGTTTCTCTATATATTTTGTGGTTAGGACTCTCCTTTCTGTTTCATTTTGGCTGTTCTTTCTCTCAATACTAGGAACATTTTCTATCATTTTAGGGAAGCACTGTTGTTTCCAAATTGGTAGCTTGTGTGCGGTATATATGGGCGTAGCTGTTGATATTGCATTTATGGGGTCTGCTCTCATCTTTGTTTTGACGGTCTCTACAAAGCTGCTTCGCTTCAGTCGTCTCCTTCCAAGTCCATTTATTCTCTGATACATTGGGTGGTCTATCAGTCTCCTGAATTTCTCGGCTTGTTGCTGGGCTCTGCTATCTCTTCTTTCCTCCATAGGCTGGAAGTGAGTAATCTTTTCCAACTCTTCAATGGGTGTTGACTTCATGCCCCCTGTTATGATTCTCATTGCTTGGTTTTTGGGTTCTGTTTATTTTGTCAAAGTTCGACTTAGCTGCCGTTGACCATGCTGCAATGCCATGATGATGATATAATCCCTTTAGCTGTGAGCAGGTAGCTCTTGACAGCCCATTGCCTCTCTGACAAAGGTGCAAGTCTTCCTCAGTTGTTGTGATGATGTATAGAGTGTATTGTGGATGGTTGGGTGCGATGGGAGTAGCTGGTGTCGCAGGTCAGTTAGTCTTGGGCACTGTAACAGCAGGTGTTCAACTGATTCCTCATGGTGGTGGCAGTGCCTACAGTTTGGTTCACGTAGTGGGTCTATTCTATTTAAATGTTTATTGACAGGGGCATGGCCTGTTCTCAGCTGGAAAATTAGACTCTGATCTCTTCTTTTCAGTTGTTTAACTGGATCTTGAGGGTTTGGTTTAGCTTGATGTTTGAAGAATGGACGCCCTGTCTGGGAGGTAGCCCACTGGTTTAGCCATTCTTGCCTATAATTGGTTCTCAGGATCTGTTGGCAGGTTTGCAGTGTGGTACTTGATGGGAACTGGGGCAGTGCTGCTCCTCTTTTGGATAGTTTATCGGCTTTTTCATCATGTACATGCTACAATGCCATATTCCAAGACTGGTCTCACTCACCCAGTATACAGCTTCTTTAGTACTCTCGTCTGCTCCCCAACCCGTGCCAGTAAGTTTTTTCATGATTGCCATTCTCTGCCTTGCTCTTCTCCTGTTTCTTTCAATCTGGGTTTTCCAAGTAAGCGGCGATCAAAGGTAAGCCTAGGTATTTTGGGTTTTCATACAGATGTCGATTTTTCCCATTTAGCACCAATTTGGAGCTTGTGGTTTGTTTGAGAGAGAAAACACTGACGTATGATGTTTTCCCTTCATTTATCTTTACTAGCCATGCCTTGGCCCACTCCTCTAATGATGTTAGGGCTTGCTGCATCCAAATGCTTGCCGTAGTGATATATTCCTCTGAGATCCACAAGGCTAAGTCGTCTGCAAAGGAAGCATTGTGGGTTCTTCTTGGAATGTTTCCTGATGTGTCATTTATATATGCAAGTAACAACGTGGGTGACAGGTCTCCCCCTTGGGGAACACCCTGCTCCAATACCATCTTCCTACTGGTCTGTCCTTGTAGTTGAACTCTGGCAGTTCCATTCTAAAGATAGTGGCTGATCCATTTGAACATTCTCCTGTACACTTCACTTCTTTGCAGCTTGACTTTCAGTCCATCTTTCCACACTTTGTCAAATGCTTTTTCTAAGTCCACCCAAACCACCAGTGTGTCCTTTTTCTCTTGGAAAGCGTCCTCAATTTTCTGAGTTATATCCTCAGTGGATCTGTGTTTTCTGAATCCTGCTTGCTGTGGGGCTAAGAGATGTTTTTCCTCCAGATGCCACATCAGTCGGGTATTAAGCGCTCCATCAATTTTCCAACACAGCTAAGTAGACTGATAGGTCTGTAGCCTTTTTGTTCTGTCTGAACTTTGTCTTTCTTAGGTATTGGAATCAGTATGGCGTCTTTCCATGCCTGTGGTACTATTCCTCTTTTCCAGCTACAGTTTAGGATGACCAGAAGCTTCTTTTTTGCCTTTGTTCCTATGCCTGCTAGCATTTCATTGGTTATCCCATCTTCTCCAGGTGACTTCTTTAGCGCCCTCATTGCCTCATCCATTTCTTCCATTGTTAACTTTGCCATCATGTGTTCTTCTGGTGCAAGCTTTTTGTTGTCATGACTCCTTTGTTCATCAATGATGGCCTTTCTTCTGACTATCGGGACATCAATGTGGTTTGCACTAGCATAGTGTTCCATGAGTGCATTTGCAGCTTTTTTCCTGAGAGCATATTTTCACCTTTTTTTACTATAATTTACAAAAATACACTTATAAAAACTAAAGACAGATAACTGAAATAAAAAAGATACAATTAAAAAACAAAAAAACCACCTGCTGGGAATCATATGGTGAACGATGGATATGCGTTTTTAAATGTTGTTTTTAAAATCATAACTATTTTAATGATAGCCTCCCCGCATTTATCGTTGCTTTATGTAGATCTTTTCTATTGATCTACAGAGGCAGCAGAACAAAACCACAGCGGGATCATGTGCAAGAAATAAGTCTGTGTAAGTTTTGTTTGAAGAAACAAATGAAATCTCTTTACTTTGCTTGTTTAAAGTATTCTACAGGATGAGCCGTAAGTTACTGACCCTTCCAAAATATTATGTATGATGAAATGTGTAGTAGATTATCTTAACATTTTTTTTTCCTGCAGGACACCCTACAATTTCAAGTACACTATGTCTGCCTCTCCATCTCCTTTTATTTATTTATTTATGATTTTTGCAGACTATTATTTCCGTAATGTCAGAAATGTTCTTGATGAACAATTCCCTAACACAGCGGTTTTTAAACCTGTGCGCTGGGGGCGCCACTTTTCAAACGTTTTTGATTGTGTTGTGAGTTTGATATAAACTATGGAAAGACTTTTTAATTTGGCAAGTGTTAGTAAAAAGCTAGAACTTGTTGAGGATGACAAAGAAAGTGGTAATGAGGAAAGGAAACGTAAGTATAGAAAATACGACGAAGGTTACTTAGATTTTGGTTTCACGTGCACTCTTGTGAACAATGAAGAGCGTCCACAGTGTGTTTTGTGTTTCAAAGTAGTCTCTGTCGAATGTATGCTGCCTAGCAAATTGAAGCGCCATTTAGAAAGTGTTAACAAAAAATGACGTAGGCAGACCAAGAGAATATTTCTTTAAGCTGAGTCAAATAAAAGAGCAAAAATCAACATTTTCTAAGCAGGCGACAATCTCGAGTAAAGCTCTTCTAGCGTCCTACAAGGTAGCATCTTCTTCTTCTTTGATCCTTAGCCGCCGACCGTCAAAGCAGTCAGTGGCCATCACGCCTAGTGGCGTCTTGTAGGGCAACAACAAATTGATTCCACTTTGCTCCGTCGGCGGCCATCCTTCGTACAATGCCCCAACTCTGGTTCATTCTTTGCATCTCAGCCTCCACAGTCCTCCGCCAGGTTGTTTTTGGTCGGCCTCTCTTTCATTTTCCTTCAGGGGTCCAAAGCACAGCTGTTCTTGTGATGGCATCGGGGTCTCTTCTGAGGACATGGCCAACCCAGCTCCAGCGTCTGATGGTGTGCATGTCCTCCTGCTTGCTTCGAGTAAGCAGATCTTGGTTGGTGATGGTATTCGGCCAAAAGATTCGGTGAATTTTTCTTAGGCATGTTGTGTGAAAAGAGGACAATTTCGACATTTCCTTCTCTGTAACTCTCCAGCATTCTGCACCATAGAGAAGCACAGAAAGCACACAGCTCTGATATAATCTTAATTTTGTGCTTGTGCTGTATTGAGAGGACTTCCAGATGTTGTTTAGGCTAAAAAAGGCTGTTCTTGCCTTATTCATTCTGATGTTGATGTCTTTGCCTGCCCCGCCGTCTGGTGTTACTGTGCATCCTAGGTATGTGAAGGTGTCTGTCTGTACCAGTTGCTGATTCCTTACTGATATGGGCTCAGGGTTGCTCACACAAGGTAGCATAACGGGTAGCAAAATGTAAGAAACCTCATACGATTGCAGAAGAACTCGTTTTACCGTGTGCTATTGATATGATGTCCATTATGTTTGGAGAGTCTGTGGGAAAACAGCTTTTGCCCATTCCTTTGCCGGACAGTACAATCAGCCGTCGAATTCAAGATTTAGGAGAGGATCTTAATGAACAGATTATAGAAAAAATGAGGGGGAAGGACTTTGCTTTGCAGCTTGATGAGGCCACTGATAGCAATAGAGATGCTCATTTAATCTGTTATGTGCGGTTTGTTGATGAAAAACACAAAATGATGGAAGATCTTTTTTGTAAGGACATAAATGCAGGTACGACAGGCAAAGATTTATTTTAAATTGTGGACAACTTCATGGCGGAAAATAAAATAGCCTGGGCTCATTGTGTTGGTGTGTGTACCGATGGTGCTCGTTCAATGTCGGGCTGTTACAGTGGCCTACAAGCCCTCATGCGCGGCAAAGCTCCTGATGCTGTTTGGACCCATTGTATTATCCATAGGGAAGCACTTGCTTCACGGCATTTGAGTTGATTTGAATGAAGTCCTGCAAACTGTCAAATGTGGTGAACTTTATTAAAACTCGACCTCATAGAGCTAGATTTTTCAGTAACATGTGTCACGATATGGGGGCTGAGCATACGTCTCTCTTACTTTATAGCAGCACTCGATGGCTTTCTATAGGAAATGTATTATCGCGCATTTTTGAACTTAGGCGGGAAGTCTATTCTTATCTTGAAGAAGAAAACCACGTCAATGCTAAGTGCTTTCTGGACACTGACTTCCTGTTAAAAGTTGCATACCTCTGTGATCTTTTTGAAAAGTTGAACTCGTTGAATAAGTCTCTGCAAGGAAGTAAAACTCATTTGATTCAACTTATTGACAAAGTTTCGGCCTTCAAAAAGAAGCTTCTTCTATAGAAGAGAAAAATCAATGAAGGAGGAGAAATGGACTAATTCCCAGGTTTGCAGCAGTTCATTACATACAATGAAATAGATTTTAGTGCAGATATTGTTTCTATAATTCAAGGACACTTATCTCAACTTTGTTCATTTTGAAAAATACTTTCCTGAAAACTGTGACAGGTTTCAGTGGGTTAAAAATCCCATCAGTAGTGATGCTCCTTCGGACTTCAGTACTGCAGAAGAGGAAGAACTGATAGAACTTTCATCAGACTCTTCACTACAAGCGAGGTTTCCATCCATGGCATTGCCAAAATTTTGATATTCTGTAAAACAAGAGTTCCCAAGCTTGAGCATGAGAGCACTGAAGATATTAATTCCTTTTGCAACCTCCTATCTCTGCAAGGCTGGGTTTTCAGCAGTAGCTGTCATAAAAACCAAGTTCAGAACAAGACTTGATGTGGAAAAGGAAATGAGGGTAGCTGTATCTCAAGTAGTTAAATGATTTGTCAAGCTGTGTAACAACAAGCAAGCTCAAGTTTCACACTGAGGTGACTGGTACTTTATTCATCATATTTATTTTTTTAGTTTTACTGTACAAGTTTTTTGTTATGGAGATTGAATCATGAGAGCAGTATATCAGTGAATGATTTTCAGACATAAATATTTTTAAAATGTTAGAATGAAACTACTTTATCTGTGCTGTTTTCTTTTTTATGGTAAGGGTTTTCAAAGTGCACTTTGTGTATATTTTTTCTTGTATGTGTAATTATTTCACAGATTGTCCAATTGCATTTTTTTTTTAAATTACGTTGTTTAAAAGCCGTTCCGAAGCTCTCCTGCTCAAAAGAAGTTTGGCTAAATGTCGAAACATCGCTAGAGTTTTTACCAGTTATCCCACAGGGGAGCCGCAGAAAGAATGTATTCTGTTCAAAAATAGAAACGCATAGCTATCCGAAGGCGCGTTTTTATGAGTTTGTAAGTAAAATTTGGTGCTAGGGTATATAAAAACCAGCCTCAAATATTCTTTACAGTGTCAAATGCACGTGTTGACCTGAATTGCGTTTGTTTTTGTAATCGCTACAATGCAGACATTTATGGCGTCTCTATCGATAAATTTAAGGAACATTGCTATTGGCCGACTGCATGCAGGCAAAAGTCAAAGTCAGGTTGCCAGGCATCTAAACGTGCATCAGAGTACCATCAGTCGACTTTGGCACTGGTTCCAAGCCACTGGCTCAGTTGAAGAACGGCATCGCAGTGGACGGCCCAGAGTGACAACAGCAGCGGAGGATCGCTTAATTCGGCTTCGTCACCTCAGAGACAGGTTTACAACAGCTTCCTCAACTGCCCAGTCATTGTCTGCAGGACGTCATGTGTCTGATCAAACTGTCCGGAATAGACTGCATGACGCTGGACTTTGGGCACAACGACCTCACCGAGGACTTGTCCTTACGCGCCGCCATCGCCAAAATCGACTTCTTTGGGCCAACCAGCATCGTCCCTGGGCAGCTGACAATCATTGGAGATGTGTCTGGTTTAGTGACGAATCTTTCTTTTTGTTGCAGCGTCATGATAGACGGCGTAGGGTCTACCGTAGGCGAAATGAACGTTTTGCCCAAAATTGCGTTGATAAAGCTCCGCCGCACGGTGGTGGAGGTGCAATGGTGTGGGGAATGATCAGTTACAACGGAAGGAGTCAATTGGTGCACATTGAAGGAGGCTTGAATGCGCAACGATACGTCAATGAAATTCTTCGACCCCATGTCCTTCCACTTTTGGCTGCCCAAAGGTCTGTGTTTCAACAGGACAACGCCAGACCCCATTGTGCACGGTTGACCACGCAGTTCCTGACTGCCAACAACATTCTCACCCTTCCCTGGCCATCCCTGTCTCCAGACATGAGTCCGATTGAGCACCTGTGGGATGAGCTGCATAGACGTGTTTGTCGCCGAGACGTTGCTCCAGCCAATCATCATGATCTGTTCCAGGCACTCCAGGAAGAGTGGGCAGCCATCCCACCGGCCTACATCAGACGTCTGATCGCATCCATGCCCAGGAGATGCCAGTCGCTGATCGATGCAAGAGGAGGCCACACGCCATACTAACGGGAAAGCCCGTACGCCAAAAAACTCTCGTGACCCAGATGCAAAACAACTGTCAATTGATTGGTTGAATCCTAAGGTATTCTTGTGTGCAATTTGAACAATTAACTCATTAAAAAGTTATTGAATGTCAAAATTATGGCTATGTGTGTGCCTTCAGTAGCTATGCGTTTCTTTTTTTTTGAACAGTATAGTTGGTCAGGGGAGCCATGGACTCAAAAAGGTTGAAAACCGCTGCCCTAACAGGTCAATTAGAAGACTGGGTCTAATCAAATGGCCTGCGAGATCTCCTGATTTAACTCCAGTAGATTGTTTTTTATGAGGGTATTTAGAGGACAAGAAGTATTTTTAAACTAGGGAGATTTTGGATAAAGACCTTCTGCCAGCATTTAAAATCAGTGTCCCCCTGGATCAAAGGTACTTTTTCCCGCAATGGTTTAGTTTTTGGTTTTTTTTATTAGGACTATCTTCTTTGCACACGGACTACTCCATCAGTGCTCCGATCTCCCTTAGATCACACAAGGAGGATCTCAGCACAGTGCACAAACTCCGAAGCACAGGCGAGTATCCCATTGTGTGTATATAAAGGAATCACACATTCTGTAAATATGTTTATGGTGGGTAGATTTCTAATTTTTAAATTTTGCCAGGGCACGGCCTGATAGACCTACTGTTTACGATTTCCAACTGTCATGGGACTTTTAATGTGCACAACTTGTACACGGGACCTCTTATTTTTTTCACCTTTATCTGAGAAGACATCCGATCTCACTACCCAGGAGACTCTTCCTGCAATTTCATCAATAGAGCAGTGGACAGTTAAAACTAAATGACATTTTGCTGAATGTTAACTCCACTTCACAGGAAACGTTGTGTTCTAATCTCAGACAGTTCACGTTTATAGTGACTTTTTGTGTAAGATAGCTCGTGGGTTTCTACTGGCAATGCAGAAAAATTACCTTTAATCCTGGGGACTAAATGTTGGCATTTACCGAACTGGATCTACTTTATGCTAACCCCTAGGATAAAGAAACGCCTTATAGGAAGTTGGTATACAACGTTGAGGAAACTTGACATGATGCTGGCCAAAGCAAATTTGCTTCATCAGAAAAAAAAAAAAACTTGCTGCTGTCCATGTTAAACAGCACAAGTGGACAGAAAATTATGTAACAAAAAAATAGGTTCATTTGTTTATCTTTACTTGACAGATTTGTTACTCCTGCAAGTACTGTCGGTCGACCAATGTGGGGACCAACGCCACTGATCACGCCTAAATTTGATTTATAGTAAGTCAGATATTTGATTTTTATCTCCTGTCACTTATTCCTTTTAGTATGAAGCTGAATTTCAGAACTGATTGGTGCACAGCAAACAGTTTTTGTATTGTTAGTTAAAAGTCAGGTCAGATTTTAAATAAAATAAATATGCAGAAAGAAACTATACAAACAAAAAACACCACACTGCGGTATCGTTGACATGCCCAGGAGTTGATAAGGCAGATATAAAACAATCACCATTCAGCCAGGTATAGCCCATTCTTGTGTTATCGTTCTTTCTAGAGTTCTGTTTCATGTTTGTCCAAATGCTGCTAGGACTATATCCCTCTAGATCTCTGTGGGGTCATCCATTAATGGCTTTGTAGTTCCCAGGTCACATTCACATCAACACATCCAAGAAAAAAAAAAATAGACAATAAGTATAGCCAGCAGGTGGGACTGAATATCAGTTTAAAGAAGACAGATGTCATGATATTCAGTGTGGGCAATCCTGAGCACATAACAATAAGGAACCAGAAGCTGGAACAGACAGACACATTTACATACCTAGGATGCATTATAACACCAGACGGCGGAACAAGTAAAGACATCAACAACAGAATAAATAAAATGAGAACGGGCTTTGCTAGCCACAACAACATCTGGAAGTTTTCCCAGTACAGCACAAACACCAAATTAAGATTATATGAAAGCTGTGTACTTTCAGTTCTTCTCTATGGTGCAGAATGCAGGAGAGTAACATTGAAGGAAATGTCAAAATTGTCCTCTTTCCACATAATCTGCCTAAGGAAAATTCTCAGAATTTTGGCTGAATACTATCACCAACCAAGAACTGCTTCATTCATTTATAACCCTCCACTCCCAAAGGAGCATAGGCAGGTAATAATAACAGGGTTGAACTTGAAGAAGCACCAATACAAGATGTAGAATCATACACATATCTTGGCAGCAATATAGATAAAGTTGGAGGGACAGACAGGGATATCAAAATAAGAAAAAAAAAAACTGCTTACTTTGAGTTTATTAAGAGGACATGCACACCATCATAGCTGGAGTTGGGTTGGCCACGTCCTCAGAAGAGATCCCGATGCCATCACAAGAACAGCTGTGCTATGGACCCCTGAAGGAAAGCGAAAGAGGCCGACCAAAAACAACTTGGCGGAGGACGAGATGCAAAGAATGAACCAGAGCTGGGGCTCTGCAGGAAGGATAGTCGCCGACGGAGCAAAGTGGAAGCAGTTTGTTGCTGCCCTACAAGACTCCACTAGGCGTGATGGCCACTGACTGCTTTGATAGTTGATGGCTAAGGATCAAAGAAGAAGTTCCCAAGTGTCTCTGAGGAGGCAAAGAATACGACGACTGCTCCCTCTGGCATGTCATATGAAGCAACAAATAGGTTGTTGTGGGGTTGGCCACCTCATGTGCAATGAATTGCAACAGAAATCACTGCTGCAAGAAAACAAATGTTTTAAGTGCAGGCTCCCAGCCAGGGAGCCGGCTGTAGTGGTGGCTTATGGAACAAAAGGGAAATGATGATTGTTTTCTTTGACCATTTAAAAAAAAATGAATACTAAAAAAAAAGTATGGGTGGATGGGCATTACCCTCAGTATACACCCACCCAGTGGAGCAAATATTCCCTCAACTGGAACCCACAAGGGAGAAGTCAAATCAGGAGGCTAAAGTCAGTCTGCATAGAAGAACAGAAGAGGAATCTGTTGAGCAGATCAAAAACAGGCATACCAAAGTAGAAACAGGCAACAAGAGGAGCACTCTGTTCCCCATGGAACCTAATACAACCAGTAGACCTAGTGAATTGGGTGCAGTTCATCAAAATTCCTATAAAACTCAGTATAAACACTAAGTCTATTGGTTGTATTAGGGTACTTGTTCAAGTATAAGGCACCTTGTGGACTGGTGGGGTAATGAAAAGAAATAATGATGACATGAGTGATCCAGCCGCAGCACGTACATTCTTCGTCTTCTTCAAGTACCACGCCTAGTGGCGTAGGTGATCATGTCACTACACAACTTCCTGTCTCCAGGACTATTTATCAGTTCTGTTGTTGACTTCTATCCATGCCACGATGTCAAACTGTCCTGTATTTGCTCTCTTTGTTTTCCCCTGTCTCTTTGTCCTTCAGTCTTTCCTGTTGTTACGATATATTCTAGCTTACCTGTTACGATATATTCTAGCTTACCTGTTGTTACGATATATTCTAGCTTACCTGTTGTTACGATATATTCTAGCTTACCTGTTGTTACGATATATTCTAGCTTACCTGTTGTTAGGATATATTCTAGCTTACCTGTTGTTACGATATATTCTAGCTTACCTGTTGTTACAATATATTCTAGCTTACCTCTTCTCATAACATGCCCACAGAAAGTGGATTGCTTCTTTCTAACATGTGGAATAAGCTTCCTTTGCGTATTGGCGCACATACATTAGAGCATCAGTCAAGTTAATTTCCTTTATTCCTTTCACTTTTTGGGTTTCTGTGTTTCTTACTCTTCTCTAACCAAGTTCCTGTTAGCATTTGTCTTTATGCCGTCTCTTCCAACTCTGCAAAGGCACATTCTATTTTCTTATCAGTTTCCCATGTTTCTCTTCCACACAAGAGAACACTTCTGATGAGGGCAAAAGTTATGTAAACAAGATGATAGGAAACTAGATCTCACTGCAGCAACAGTTGATCTCATGTTCTGATGGGACAGTTGTTTTTATCCTGACCCTATCAGCATCTTGACACTTAAAGTGGGCAGGCCCATATGGGTCAGAATGTATATACAAGGGGCTTGACATAAGTCTTGGGCCTGACCATGAAGGAGTCACAGGAGGAAGATGAAACTTAGCACATTTAAAGTTCATCATATTTGCACTGAATGTGTGAAATACGCATTTGTTTCTTCAATGGGTTTTCCCGCTACGGTGCACGGCGCAATGTACCCTATTGACCGGATCTGCTGCTCCAAAGATTTGACAAAACAATGGAATAGAAGGAGGCCAGAGCTGTGATAAAATTTCTGATGTTTCAGGGAAAAACACCTACAGAAATACACAGGGAGATAGAACCAGTGTTTCGTGATTCTTGTCCTTCATATACTTCGGTAAAAAACCGGTGTCAACAGTTTAAGTGCATCCGCTCAAATGTTGCTGATCTGCAAAGATCTGGTAGACCAGCCTCAAAGTGCAATGATGAAAATGCAACAAGAGTGAAGAAAATCATTGACCAGGATGAAAAATGACAATTGTGGAGATAGCTAGTAGAGTAAAACTGAATGAAAGAACAGTTTATAGAATTTTACACAACAGACTGAACATGAGAAAAGTGTGTGCATGAAAGATAACGCGCACTCAAAATCTTCCTTTGCTTCAAGACAACGTGCCCTCTCACAAGGCAGCCAACGATTTGAATATTGAAATTCTTCCACACCCACCAGATTTGGCTCCATCAGACTTTTTTCTATTCCCAAATCTTAAAAAACAGCTAAAAGGAATTCATTTTGACAGCGATGAAGAAGTTATACTGGCACGTGATGACTGGTTTAGTTTGAAAAATAGGGTGTTTTACTCCCAAGGTCTTTTCAAGGTCAAGCAGAGATGGCAGAAGTGTGTCAATTCAGACGGTGGCTATATTGAAAAGGAATAAACACCATACAAAATTTCCGCTCTCTGTGACATGTTCTTCATGGTCAGGCCCAAGACTTATGTCAAGTCCCTTGTACATACATTCTTCTTCTTATATATGTAGATAGATCCTGACCCAAATGGGCCTTGTTGAAAATTTGTTAACAAATAAAAAAAATCTAACAGACCATGTCCTCCCGGGAGTTTTGGCTCCATGAGGAGCAGATTGACCAGTTCCTTTGAGGGAGAAACTGTATGGTGAGAAGCCTTAGACCACCAACTTTGACAGAAATAGATGTGGTTACTTGAGAGCAATCGGGGAAGCTTAAGAAAAACTGTCAGCTTGATGAGAAAATTTGATGTGGCTATATAGAATAATCAGAGAAGCCTTAGGCAGATTTCCAGCTTTATAAGAAAAATGTTATATGAGAGCAGATGATGAAGGAGAGTGTCATATATCTTGTAGAGTGTCATATATCTTGTAGAGTGTCATATATCTTGTATGTTGGTGAATTTCTCTTAACATAAATACTTAGCACATTTAAAGTTCATCATATTTGCACTGAATGTGTGAAATACGCATTTGTTTCTTCAATGGGTTTTCCCGCTACGGTGCACGGCGCAATGTACCCTATTGACCGGATCTGCTGCTCCAAAGATTTGACAAAACAATGGAATAGAAGGAGGCCAGAGCTGTGATAAAATTTCTGATGTTTCAAGGAAAAACACCTACAGAAATACACAGGGAGATGGAACCAGTGTTTCGTGATTCTTGTCCTTCATATACTTCGGTAAAAAACTGGTGTCAACAGTTTAAGTGCATCCGCTCAAATGTTGCTGATCTGCAAAGATCTGGTAGACCAGCCTCAAAGTGCAATGATGAAAATGCAACAAGAGTGAAGAAAATCATTGACCAGGATGAAAAATGACAGTGGTATCTTTGTTTTATTTTTTTATCAGTCTTCCATCAACTCCTGAGAATATAAGAGGCGTGAAACCAGGTGAAAGGCTGATGTCTCTGGCAGGGAGTCCAGTACACGTTGGAAAGGTAAACTTTTTGTTTGTAGAATCACACTTTCTTATCACAAAAATGAGCATTGCTACACTGGACTTATTTCTTCCACATAAATGGCATACGACCACAGTCTGCCACTGCTATTTCTGTATGTAGAGCATCCGATTTGGCAGAGTGGTTAGAACTCTTCCTTCTCAAGGCAGAAGGACTGTTTGAAACCAGATCACATCATGCTCCACTCTGTCCAACAGTTAAAGGAAGGTAAAAGGCAGCAAGGAAGGGAACGAACGAACTTTATTTTCGAAGGGTAAAGAATTGGGCGCGCAGGCCCGTCTAACATTCTGCCCTTCCACTCTCATTAATCTTGCATACTATAAGCATTAATTTAAAGGCATGCAACATTATAAAGTTACCATAACATCATTCATTTACAGTATGCAATCATAATTTAAAAAATGAGTAGGTTTTTTTTTTTGAAACAAACAAGCTAGTAATTGGGGGGAAAAGGTAATAATAAAATAAAACAATAAATAAATTCTGTATACTGACACTCACTCATGCGGTCAATCCGTCTACAATTAATCTGTATTTTTGAATGTGTCATCAATCATCAATACAAAAAATTACATAAATACATTCTCGCTTATGTCCATACATTCTTGGTGGAAAATGAAATAATAATAATAACACTTTCTTACGCACTTCTGTGGCAGGAAAAGTCTGAGCAGTAAAAAAAAAAAATTATGTAAAATCTGCTTATTCTCATATACATCATCCCATTTAAGCAAACGAAAACATTCACATTTCTAAAGTACAGTGGTATGCGGGTACATTGTCAAGACTCACATTTCTAAAGTACAGTATTATGTGGGTACATATAATAATATTTTAAAGTGAATATAATAATAATATTACATGGATATAAAACAAATTATTCACAAAAAACGAGCGGAAGAGGAAAAGAAATGTTGACCTATGGATGAGATGTTGACAGGCAAATGCTGTTTCTATGGGGGTAGATCAGTGTTGAGGAAGTGTATGAAAAGTGCTTTGTTAAAAGAATATTGTGTAGGTAGGCTTTTTAGGTGGTGTGGAAGGCTGTTCCATAAGTAGGCTCCAGAGTAGGCTAGACTCTTTTTGAACAGGTTGATCCTAGGTTTGGGCAAACATAACTGATGTAATCGTTGTCCCTCTCTTCTACTGGTTTGAAACAATGATCGTAGGTACGGCGGGGCATTGTTAGATAGAATTGCGTGGGTCAGCTTGGCTTCGTTGTAGAGAAGACGGGAATGGGACCTAAGACGTGTCAACAGTGAGAAATGCAGTTAGCGACCCATAGCTAGACTGCTTGCATCAGGGTCAGCGAACCAGAGCTGACCAAGACCCTACTCCACCTCCAAGTGGTGGTCCTGAAAACAGGCTGCATCACTGCAGTCTGGCTGAGTGAGTAGGGATCGAAGAGGGAAGGCTAACCCAGTCCCAAAAATGCCGTGCTGAAGTCGGATGTGTCTGCCAAAAGGCGCAAATATCGCAGCTTTGCTGTAAATGGACACAACGCAACCGTCCTTTTCAGGACGAACGAAAAAGAAGAAGGAAGGGAATGGGTCACACCTCAGAACCGAGTGTAGGTGAATTCTCTGACCTTTACTACTGTGGGATTACCTTTACCCATAACATTTTGAGTACCATGGTCGCCTTTTGGCGACAGGCCCAATTTTTCATAGAGTACCATCGTTGCCTTTTGGCATCTGTATAGCATTAGCATAAAAAGTGATCACGGCAGCTGTCCGAAAATACGCAAGCCAAGGGAAGTAACTCTCCTTTATTGGGCAATTTTTATTCATGTTTGAGGGTAATTTGTTTTACAAATGAGGGAAACTGTTGAATGTTGCAATGATTTGGATTCTGGCTCTCAGCTGACCTTTGAAAGTGACAACAGTTGGTTTAGTTTTGATGCAGGGCAGTCTGAAACTAGTGAAACTGCGACATCCCTAATCTAGCTTTAGTGAAGGTGCCAGAGGCGGTTATGGTGTGAATCAGGGTCATAGAAAAAGATCTGCTACTAGGAGGGGACATGGCAGAGAAGCAGTGGATGAGTTTCATTGGGACTTGTATGGCGGATGACCCCTATGTGAGAAATCGGCTGCCTGAATTTTCCCCCAGTGGAATTCTAATTCAAGGCACAGAACAGATGAATTGCATAAATCTTTTGAAGTTGCTACTTCCTGATAGTTTAATAGACACCATTGTAACTGAAACTAACAGATATGCTAGTCAGATCTTGGAAGCCAGTGGTGACACAAACAGAAAGAGGACATGGACTGACTGTCATAGGAGATACATCCTTATATTGGTTTAAAAGTTGCAATGGGAATTTACCCCCAAACTTCCTTGAAGGAATACTGGACTTCCAACCTTCATTTATGAAAAATTCTCAGGGGTCATGGCCAGAAACCAGTTTCAATACCTCAACTCCTTCCTACATGTTACTGATAATACTGCACACATTGCACATGGGAAAGAGGAATATGATCCCCTAGATAGTTAAACCACTGCTAGAGGCCACAAAGAATCTCTATGAGCAGTGTTATGCACCACAGAGAGATATCAGCATTGATGAGACAATGATCTTGTTCAATGGACGTCATCATATGAAGCAGGACCTGCCTGACAAACCCCACAAATGGGGTTTCAGTCTTTACTGTAGTAGATCCCATGACCTGTTATTGTTTTAAATACAAAATTTATACAGGAAAAGGTTATTTTGATGAAGGAGGGGAAAATATGGGTGAAAAGGTAGTTGTGACACAGCTAAAAGATTATGTTGGCAAAGGGCACATTGTGTATACTGACAGTTTTTACACCACCAAAACTTGTCAGCAATTTACAACAGGTGCTTGTGGAACTGTTATAGAAAACAGAAGAGGGTTTCCTGTAATTTTGAGGGGGAAAAACATGAAGATGAAGCGTGGCAGTTCACCTGTTTTTGCTAGGTCGGGAAACATCGTTGCATGTATGTGGCATGATACAAAACGTGTGAATTTGGTCAGCACAGTTCACACAAACAATGTTGCTGACAGAAATATCAAATCCAGACACCATGAGGAGGATTTAGGACAGTGGAAAAACCTGTCATGACAGACGTTTATAATCACAATATGGGTGGTGTAGATCACTTCAAATGTTGAATTACTTTTACCCTTATAGCTGCTTCAAATTGTATCATCCAATTCTTCATTATTCATAGAAGTTACCCTAGTAAATGTATATACTCTGTACTCTGAAGCGGCCAAACCTCCAATTACATCAAAGCAGTTTAGGCTAAAGATTGCTGCAGCTTTGGTATCAAATTGTCCAAGAAGTTGACACCACAAGAAAGTGCAGGCCATCGGTGCTTTAGTGAAAATTGACAGACTCGTTGCCGCAGAACTTAACCACTTCCCACAGCAGTATGAAGACAATTCACTTTGACCAAAATGCATTGTTTGTAATTCTGCTAGATTGAGAGTTCAGACAAGATTCTTTTGTATTGGATGTGAAAAACCACTCTGTGTTGGGCTCTGCTTTTCAATTTTTCATAAGTGTAAGGACTTTGCTGCCGCCAGGAAGGAAATAGGCCCCCAAGGCCAGAGAAAAAAGCAACAATAATTGCATCTGTGACTATATTTTATGTTAGACTAACACATCCAGCTAAAGCAAGTTGACAAGTATGTTTTTTTTTCATTTGTGTTTGCATGAAATCATGTCTGTATCTCAAATAAAATATTTCACGTTTGTTATTACCGGCGCTGGAATTGTGTATCCATTTCAAAAAGCTTTTAAACCCCAGTATCATTCAAGAGCATATTATACTTGCATTTTTTTTAGAAAGAATGTTAACTTACACTATATCTGGGAAAGTCTGATGAGTTTTGAATTGATTATAATATTTTGTATACATTTTTAAATAGTGCATGTCAATTTTTGTTTTGCCACATTAATATTCAAATTTGCCGCTGTGATCACATGACCTGAACACAAAACAAGGTCATCACGTGACATTTTATCCACTTCCAATATCATCCTGAAAGTCTCATGTCACTCTGTTGGCTCATTCTGTCTCAGTGATTTTTTTCATTTCATCACCCCAAATAGGACATTTTTCCTAAAAACTCTTGGTACTTGAAGGTAATTGCTAACTGAGAAACCTTGGTACTCAAAGTCTTAAATGACATACAATAACCTTTAGCACGCTGCATTCTTTGGCGGAATTTTGCGCCTACAGCTGCATTCTTTTTAACAACGCCCCGTTTTTATAGTGGGTGACTTGTAATGTCTATAGTTTTTGTGTTTCTTGGTCAATTGCTATCATTTTTGGAATTTATATAAATAAATGAATGGTGAATCTGATGTTATAAAATTTGTTTGTGTACATGTTAGATGTGATAGGAAGAGAGGAAAGGAAAGATGAAAAAAAATGTAAAAAATTTTTTTTTTTAATTTAACAAAAAAATAACCAACAAACGAAGAGTCCATATCCCTTGCATCTCAATGAAAGTCATTTGACCAATACAAATCAAATGACGATCTTTTCGTTACACCCATCATCAGTAGCAAAGCAACAAACACCCTCGTCAGCAGTGACATTCGGCCGTAACCCTAAACCTTTCCCATAAACCTAATCCTAACCCCTAAAGTGATACATACTAGCAATGCCATTCTACTTTCGTTTCCATCTCTGCCATCACCCATATTCTGAGAACCGATATCAGCGCTTATAAAGACAAAAATCTCATCCCCATCGCATCGGCGTCTGAATCCAATAAAATTAGAGCGAAAATGGCCGCGTGTTCGATGCCGATTCATTTCGATTTTAAAAATTCACAGAAAATAAACGCGAATACACCCATTACTAAAAGAAGATCGGAAACGGAAGCTAACTCTCTCCCAGATAAGTTTAAAACTTAACATCTGGGGGGTGATATCACGTGTACACACATCCTAATGCTAGAAAATGAAGATATCCGCAGGTGACTTAAGTCACCTGCAGCTGGGAGAACATGGGTTTCTGCGGGCGACTTAAGTCGCCCGCAGCGTGCTAAAGGATAAATAAATCAAGCAGTGCCTCAAATCACAAAGTAAACTACACAGTCTAACAAATAATTAGCTACAACTAAACCACACAGTTTAACAAATAATTAGCTACAACTAAACCACACAGTCTAACAAATAATTAGCTAATCAATCCATACAGTCTAACAAATCATTGGCTAAAATATTACTAATACCGTTTTGTTCCATTTATTGTACCAACATTTTCATTGTCCCCTTGAAGAGACAGCATCATCAGCTGCATTTTTAAAAATATGGCAGTCTCACTGTAATTAGTACTAGATCATATTTTGTATAGTTTCCTTTACTGTTTCAGCCTCATGCTACAGGTGGAGCTGTCAACAAGGATGAAATTGCCCAGGTGTTGTCTGACATGACTGGAGTGGATCTGACACCTAACCGTGTTGAACACATATTAAGAATCATATCAAATACAGTTGTCACAAAATAGACTTGTCTAGTTATTTTTAAACAGAGCAGGGGGTTGATGAGACAGGATGAGCGAACTGCTCCTGTTATTAAATCTGTCAGCACACATAATTTTTATTTAATTAATTATGTTATAAAGTGCCTTCTACTACAGCTGCGTAACGCAGAGTCCAAAAACAAAAACCTTCAGAAAATCAAAATTTTTCAGCCGACGTTTGGGCGATTTCCGAACCGATTTTTGGGCTACTTTGTGTGAAACTCGAAAAAATCAGATTTCCAAAACACGACCGTTTCCAAGCATTTTGGATTCTGGGTAACGCACCTGTAGTTGCTTCTTATGACACAACTGAGGGAACTGTAGTCCTATTATATTGTTGTTACGTCAGAGACAGTTTCTACTGTTATTGATATTCTTGCTATGATTTTGATATCTCTGTAATTATTTATGCTGTATTTCTAAGACTGGAACTGATGTCAGGAACCAGACAAATACTAGTAGAGCAAGGTGTGAGAAGATACTGCTGTTGTTGGATAGGACTAACACTCAGAAAAATCAGTTTATAGCATTAGAAGGCAGTACCTGTTCTGGAATTCCCAGGGTAAGTTAAATAGAGGGAGCCTTAAATAACTCATGGAAACGGGAATGTGAGTCATGACATGGTTATAAAACACGGAGAAGGGAATGGGACTTAGACACGTAGGTAGCAAAACAAAGACGTAGAGAGACATTGAATGGACAGGAAGGTTTAGCGTGTATTTGTTGAAGGCATGTGCTCCACAGGGGGCTGAAATGTAATGAATGAGTGTGAATTATTAGTTTTGATGTTATTACAAGTGCCTTATATTTACAGTCAGAGCATCTACTATTATTATTACTGCTACTGTAACGTCAGTTAGGTACCACTGCTGTCACAAGCCACAGTGGCTGCCTATACTGCAGCAAATGTTTTACAAGCTGATTCATATTGATTTAATTTGTGAAATAAAAGTTGTCAAATAAGCATTGTTTTTGTCTCTTGAATTAACTAACCACTGCTAGTGTATAGTTCCACATTTTGTAAATTCAAGAGTGTTCTATGTATTTAATGATCATCATTTTCCTGTTCAGTTTCCATGAAGCATGGGGCCTTCAGTACAGCTGGCCCCCTTGTAGGAAGCCTGTATACAGCATTCACATGCTCTTGTAGCGGTTGTTGTGTTTTACATGATGAGGTAATCAGCGTCCATGCTGCAGTAGTTCTATTCTGTCTCTGTCTTATAAGACACTTACAGGAACTTAATGGGCAGACAATAAATGCTTATCATAGTTGTCACTGAATTCAAGAAGGGTTCTAATGTCTTCTGAAGTCTATTAAACTAACAGTATTGTGTGGAAGTGAGCACTATACACTGAGCAAAAAACCACTGTAGGCAACGCAGACGTGGAGTCTCTTAAGAAGGTTAAGAATGCCAGGGTTAAATAAGATAACCAGCAAAAAAAGCTTCAGAAGACCGACTTATTGTTATTGTTGAACATAATCGACATTGCACTCTTTGGAAACCCATAGGTGCTCAGTTTCCTTCAGCATATGTCAAAGGGTATGAATGCTAACTGTTCCTGTTGCACGCTGACTGTATACACCATGGGTTCTCAACCTATTTTTGTTCATGGTCCCCTTCATAGTTACTGTTAGCTGGAAAAAGGTACTTCACATTAAATATGGCACTTACTGTGGCCCCCTAGAAATATACCATGGTCCACGTTGAGAACCACTGGTATACACGACAGATGCATCTTGTCATACGTCCATTCCTGCTAGCCTTACGTTTGATGCCAAATTCCATCAGTCTTTGTTGATTCATCTACTTAAGTGTCAATCTGTAACAAGCGGGCATTAATTGTGTTTAGTATTTCTCCCTTA
Source organism: Oreohelix idahoensis (assembly GCA_024509875.1). Lineage (NCBI taxonomy): Eukaryota > Metazoa > Mollusca > Gastropoda > Stylommatophora > Oreohelicidae > Oreohelix > Oreohelix idahoensis. The sequence goes on along the minus strand of JAMPIV010003254.1, from coordinate 446,781 downwards.
TCCAAATCCAGTGTCCCCACTATGGGTGTCTGAAAGCTAGTCTATCAGTTCTTTCATTACTGCATACCCATGCATGACCAGGACAGCAAAGCAAATTAATACAGAAATACAAACGCGAAGATTAGGAGAAGAGAGTCAACCTTCACTGGATGTGTGCTGACAACAGGAGCACTGTATAACATTGTGACTGCAGAAAAGATGGATGAAAACTTCTTCGTACACTCTCAGACATCTACTTGAATATTTTTAAAGAAAGCTGTAGTTAACTTCAGGCTATTTGCAACTCCATAGAGAGTTTTTTGGAAAATGGTTCTGGTGATGGCATATGTGCTTTCTCTGTTCCTCATATGTTGGGCATCTTTGAAGCAGATGTTCAGCAGTTATTTTATCGGTGCCACATTTACACTCATAGGAAGTTCCTATCTTTAGCTTTAGTCCCAATCTGTTGTGGCCCGTGCAGAGTCTGAGTATTATCACTTGTTCATTTCTTCTGAGCAGGTAACATGCATCATTTTGTGTGTGTCCTGGATGCTCTGCATCCCATTTGTTTATGTATCTGGTTCTGATAAAACTCTTTGCCTCTTCAAAAGTTTGTATCAGGTTGAGGTAGCTGTTGGGGTTCACTTCATGGTGTGAAACAATTTTGATGAAGTTTTGTTGGGATTTTTCACACCATGTCACATCCCCTCTTCTTCTTCTTCTGGGTTCGGTTTGTAGTCATGCTAAATCTGCAGGCCTGTCGCCAGGACGAAGTCCACAGTCTTTTCCAGGTCGGCGCGGCAGCCCCATAGCTTCTGCTGGAGCTCATCACCTTTTGGCCAGGTCGCACATCGCAATTTATCATGGGTTGGACAGTTCTGGAGAATGTGTTCTGGAGTCTGGATATCAGTTCCACAAGGGCATTCATTCGTGTGGGATATCTTGAGGCGATAGAGATGTCCAAGTAATCTGCAGTGTCCAGTTCTCAGGCGGAAAATTGTCGTCTGTTGGTGTCTGTTTAGGTGGTGGATTGGGTCATCTCTGCTGTATATATCCCCTTCCTCCTTCCACTGATTTTTGTACTTGTTGTGGATGATGGTTTTTGCTTCCCGATAGGGCAATGGGTGGCTGTATTGTTCCATTTTACTGCCGCTTCTTGATAGAGCATCTGCTTTCTCATTACCAGCGATTCCACAATGGGCAGGTAACCACTGAAGGGCAATGGTTGATGACCTTTGGATGATGTTAAGCTCAGATCTGATCTCATTCATCATGTTATCATTTCTGGTGTTTTGTATTGATTCAAGTAATGATCTGCAGTCAGTGAAGATTACTATCTTAGCTTGTGGCTGCTGTTCAGGTCTGGTGAGGATCTTCAGGGCTTGCAGTAGTGCCATAGCTTCTGCCCTAAAATTGGAGGAGATCTTTCCAGTTGGGAAGGCCTTTCGGATGATCTTTCCATTTAGGAATCTTATAAAAATGCCTCCTCCACCGTTCTTTACTGCCCCCTCAGCAGATCCATCTGTGTATGCATGTGTCCACTCCTTCGGGTTGTACTTTTCTTCAATCATTTCTTGAGCCAAAGTTTTTAGTTGTTGAGGGGTCAGGTGGCCTTTCTTTTTTATTTCAGGGACTTCTGTGATGATAGATATATTTCCATGGCAGTCGTCTGGCTCCTCGTAATCAATTAACATTTCAATCTCAGTAGATCGATTTGGGAGGAGGTCTTCATGGCATCGATGCAGATGTTTGGAGATGTTTAGGAAGCTGGTTCTTTTCAGCCTGTTCTTTGTCACACTATGGAGTTTGGCATGCATTGGATGACTTGGCATTCGTAGAAGCTTCTCACTGTGAGTGAATACCTTTTCCTCACGTCTGTCATCAAGAGAGCGGATGTTGGTGTATCGCTCCATTGCCTGGATTGGAGAAGTCTTCATCCCTCCAGTGATTAGCCTAAGGCCTGAATTTTGCACTTTCCCTAGACATTCTGTGTTTGTTTTAGATGCTGTGGCCCAGGCTGACATGCCATATTCAAGTACAGGTCTGACTGTGCCTGTATAGACTTTTTTAAGTATGTTGGTATTTGCCCCCCAACTTGTGCCAGCCAGTTTCTTCATAATAGAGAGCTTTCTTATTGCTCTCTGTTCTACTGCTTTTATGTGCGGCTTCCAGGTGAGTCTCTTATCCAACTTGACTCCTAGGTATGTTGGGTTTTCCTCGATTGGAAGTTCACTTCCATTTAGCTGCAGTTTGATCGTTTCTCGGCGATTTGACAGAGAGAAGCAGGTTGCTACTGTCTTGGAGAGGTTTATCTGTACTCCCCAATCTGATGCCCATTTACCGATGGTATTTAGCGCTGCTTGCATCCTGAACTTCGCAGTAGGCAAATGTTCAGCAGCAGATAACTCCTGGCGGAAGGATTGGTATCCACGTACAAAGAATCGTTGGGTATCTTTTAGGTGAGTTTCTTGGATGCAGATTATATCAATGTTATTTTCCCTGAGGAATTCTTGTAACTCCGGTTTCTTGTTCCTCACTCCTTCTGCATTCCATTGAGCCACTGTAAGATAGTGGGTTGGTTGGTCAGTTGCTCTACTTTGCCTTCCCCCGACCATTTGGTTGGCAAAGGCACCGGTTGCTTGGGTGGGCCCTTTCGAGGCTAGGGGCCCGGCTCCGCTCCTCCCCGGTTGTAGCTGATAGGAGCGACGCCATGACGTAAGTCGAGATTGTCGCATGACTCCATACCGCAAAAGCGTGTGTGCCCTAATTTTTCCCGGTGTCTGCGCCGTAGCTAACACACTCCGTCTTCGGCAGGCCGGGTTGTGTTTGTTGTTCAGGGTTGTCTCCCATAGCCTTTCCATCTCCCGGTGGTAGCTGCAAGGCAGCAGATTGGTTTGTTTACCGAGGTTTACCTTCCCCGTGGCTAGAGCTTATAGCGGCTCTTACTCGCTTGATGCACCCGTCGTAGGACATATGGGGGATTTCAGTGGGGGTATCAGTGCCACCTGTTACCCTTCCCCGTCCTGCTGGGAGGACATCGCCGTTTGGTCCGTGACTGCTTATTCGTCCAGCTATGCTGACTTTATTCGCAGCTGACACACCATATCTGGAGGTCGTTCCACTATCCGCCACCCGTGGACGCGCCTGGTTGGGGTCGGTCGCCCCTTTGCCAGGGTCACATCCCCAACACCACATAGAAAGGATGCAAAAGTATGCAAGTATTATGACGGGATAGTGTTGTTCGTCCATCACGGGTGATGAAGACACTCTGTTCATCCAATTATTTAGGAATATGTTAGGTTAGTCTATGGGTACGAAGGTGACTGATGAGCCCGATGCGGGCCTGGAAAGATCTCGGACAGTGTGGGCAGGGAATGTTTGCATCATGTGAAGGTTTTATTACACAGTCTTTTCTAGCTTGTCTCCGCTGTTCCGCTGCTGCTCTTCTGGATGATTCGCATGCCGCTGCACCTTTACGAAGAGATGTGCGCCAAGCAGTTCGGTCTTGCGCAGCAGCTTCCCATGTGTCTGGGTTTATGTCAAAGGTTTTCAATGACGTCTTTAACGTCTGGCCAGTTCTCTCCCAATCAGGGCAGTTCGCCTCTCAGGTCTGTTTGCGTTAAAGTCTTTGTCAAGGAGAGTGCGCACATTCCATGCGCCTAGAATGAGGGGAAAAAATCTGTCCTTTCTTTTTCTTATGTGTCGCTCGCCGAAGTAGGGTACCCACCAACCGCGGTAAGCTGGTTAGGTAATGGTGGAGAAGGCAATGTTTAGGGCACCTTTTCTAGCCCCTTCCTCATGCCATGGAGGTGAGCAGTGCTTTCCTAAAGAGGGCTGCTCAGACAGGGGGCTGCCGAATCCCACTGCTGCTCCGATCAGTGGAAGACGACCATATGGCCTGAGCCGCCTGTGCATAGGTCTGCGACTACGACTGCCAGCGTACCCAAGCCTGCCGCTTCGCCCATCGCCACAGGACTTGTTGTGAGTGGATGGATGAAAGAGTGACTTGCGCAGTGATTTGGATTAAAGTGAGGAAGAGTTGCGCAATTCGTCGACCTCACTCTCTCGTCTGGGTCCATCTGAATCCAGTGGCAAGACAAGTCAAGACGACTGGAGATGAAGTCAGGTGCAGTGGATGACCAGGGCTTTCTACGTGCCTCGCCGTGCTCCTTACGCTCCACAGCTCGTTGCTGGTAATCGCCGTCATGCCCGTTGAACCAACAGGTGGTTTCTTCCGCGCTGTCTATCGAATCCAGTCTTCGCATGCATGGGTAGGCAGACCCTAACTCACCGAAGGTTTATAACCATTCGGCTACCCTCACCTAGTTTAGCCGGCCTGTCAAAGCCGTTGCCCAGGGGTGGCCGCTGTCGCATGCTGACAGCTACGAGGAGCCACAGGTGAGAGCTGGATGCCAGGTTTGGACCAAAGGTGGCCGAGCTGCCCTGAAAAGGGCATGACAGCTCCTTCACCAGAGGTACTACCAATACCTGACGTCCCAAACCCCCCCGGGTTAGTATGTAGACGGGATAGTATGTAACTAAGGATGACAAAGGTGGGAAACGAGAGGAGTCTGCGTTACGCCTTTGGAGTGTACAGAAGTGTTTTATAAAGTGTGGCATAGCCACTTTATTATGTGTGGTAGATCCACTACTCACTCCAGAAGTGTCTTCATGAAAGTGTGCTGAGACTTATTCATTACCAAGGATGGCTGTGTGCAGTATGTGGCGCTGGCTATTACACGCCATAAACTAAACAGGATTTTGGTGCTGATGAGTGCAGCACAATGATGATTTTGTCACTATGTGTATGGCGCACATGACGTGAGCAGTTTGGAGGAAAAATGGACAGAGCTTGTGTTTACCCTAAATGGGCGGTTTGTGTGTTTTCTACCAGATGGTAGATTGACGGGAAATAGAAAATGTCTTGAAAGACAACAATGTGTCTGATTGCAAATCCACAAATGGAAAAGGATTAGTTAAAGCTTGTGTGTGAAACTCTGAATATGGAACTTGCTGAATTTACCTAACTTGTAATGCCTTGTAAGTCGTACAGTATCCGTTGATTAAATGTGGAAATGTTTACAGAGTTTCAAATCTATCTGTTGCCTGTTGATTTGGGTCGTTTGAATTACAATTGGAGAGATTGATAGTGGCGGTGATGAACCTTAGGGACACTTCGTCTAATAATCCTAGACACTTGAGAAAACGAGTATAATTAATCAACGGAATGGAATAAAAAGTAACGCCACACAGTATGCACTGATAATTATTATAAGGTGGGTGAATCTCGTGTTCATATTAATTTCTCATGCTCGAAGAAATACATTGTGAACATTTGCAGACATAAGAATGGCTTGATAGCACTATTACGTGGCTAGAATTGCCTGAACTGTATATGATTAATAATGCTCACACGTTGATATTCTACATTCTTAATGTATGTATGGCGGATGCCTATAATGGAACTCATGATACAAAGATTTGTAGTGAATCGTTAATCTGTTCAGAAGTATGTTCAAATAAGTAGTAAGTCATCAAACTAAAGGCTTTTGTAAACTATATCGGAACAGTTTGTGTTGAATGGGCATTGACTATAATTAAGAAGTAACCCTAGATACTTAAGCTATACAATATTACACAACGGTTGTAGAAGAATACTACAAACAGAAAACGTACCAGTTATTTATTGAAGACTGTACACCTGTAATCTGGATAACAGAACCCAAAAGGTTGGGTCAGGTCAAAGTATAAATGTTGAAGCCAAACACAATGTAAACATGCTGAAATACTACAGGTTAATACATATCTACAAACTATAGGATGCAGTGCAACACTAACATGGATACCATCACATGTGGGGATAGCAGGAAATGAGCTTGCAGACAAAGAAGCCAAAGGGGGGAGAGCTAGCCATAACAAAATTGAAGTAGGCTTAGGGAAGTTCGAAATTAAGAGCTTAATTGCTCAAGCAATAACTAAAGAATGGATAACAGCATGGGACCAAAGTAAAAAAGCAAGACACTCATATAAAATCCTTAAAAAACCAAGCAAAAAATGTCAAATAAAAGATGAACTAAAAATACCAATTAATAAAAAATTGCTGAGGCTCAAGCTTGGAACTGGATATTTCATGATTGAGGAACCCACATGTGAAGAGTGTCAAGAACCAAACACAATTAGACACTTTCTGGTGGACTGCAAGAAATATGACCAACAGAGGCAAAACATTAAGACATACTGTAGTAACCACAATGTAGAAATGAGGGTAGAAAATTCATAGGCACAGGGACCCCTTCAGAAATGCAAAAGTTAATAAAACACTATATTACAAAAACTAAAGCTAACATATAAAAAACAAATAAGGAGTTGAGTCGTAGTCCAAACTCGTGAAAGACTCGCCCCAGATACACACAGACTAACCAAAGAAACCATCCAGTGAAAATTAAAAACATACTAACTTAGAAAATAGCATATTTTGGAATTTCTTTTAAAAACCATGTTGAACTATAACCACAAAAGGAAAAATACCGACTAGAGATAATATAGTATAAAATAAATACAAACAAAAACATATTACAATAAAGGAAACACGTCCTGATATAACCAACAACTCCATGTACATGGTAGATGGTTGAAAGGGGCGTGCTACAAAGAAAAGTAGCAAACACATTAATAAAAAAAAAAAAAATGTAAACATGCCAGAGAAATCTACCCACGAGAAAATAAAACCACCAATATAAATATCTTCTTCTCTTCTTCTTCTTCTTCCATCCTTAGCCACCGACCGTCAAAGCAGTCAGTGGCCATTACGCCTAGTGGCGTCTTAGGGCAACAGCAGATAGGTTTTCTTTGCCATTGTTTCCCATCACGCCTAGTGGCGTCTTTAGGGCAACGGCAAATCAACCCATTTGCTGTTGTTTCCGTAATCGAAGTGACTGGCAAACGGGTGATCAGCCCGTTGTGTAATATAAATATCGTTCCAAGATTAATAGTAGTACAGAAGAAGAACACCAAGAACTTTAAAAAAAAGAACCCCCTTAACAGTAGCTTTTCACCTTCCTTTGTCAATCTGTCAGTCTTTTTACTGCCTGGGATGTTACAGTGAGATGGGAGGGAAACAAGTTAAGGCTTCACAGAGAAAAGATAAAGGGGTCGCTGTCTCTATGGTAAAGGTAGTCCTGTAGCAGATACTGCCAAAGGGGGGGGGGGGGGGTTAAGTGTTAGAGACTTTACTATACTAGGTTCCAAATCGAGAGGCGGGATGACCAGGTTCCTTCCTTGTTGCCTTTTCCTTCCCTAACTCAAGACCAGAGTCAGGTACCCATTTACAACTGGGTACACTGGAGCGGGATGATACCGTGATTCGAACCCGGCACCTCTGCCACGAGCGACCAGTGCTGTAACCAATCTGTCAATTGGATGCTCAGGCACTATGGTACGGGATGAGATTTACAACAGCTGATGGACAGCATACAAAATCAAGAGATGTGATCGATTACGCCTCAAGGTGTGGCATCTGACTTGAGTGTACACTTTGCTAGACCATTGTGCCCGGATTTGTTAGAACATTAAATCCTTGACTAGGTCATGGAAAGCAAAGGACACCTGCGTGCAAAATTGAAAGGAAATGTAAGAGTACAATTATTTTTTTTTAAACACTAGCATAAACAAATTTAGATAACATTAAAGTTGCTGGTGCAGGGAGCACTAAAATATGAAAGAATAGAGAACAGAAGCTGGCCACACGTCAGCGAACTAGGTTAGACTTGATAAGTGGGTATCAGGTAAGGTGAATAACCTTGGACAGGAATTTAGAAATTGTATTTAATGGATTGTGTACCTTCGTTACTATTTCTCATTGTTTCCATGAAGCATCAGCTATCTAGGCGAGACTAAGTCATTTTTTTTCCGGCTACGCGCTGGACACAACAGATTGAGGTACCATCTATACCACAAATACAGGATTCGTGCAACAGTTTTCTGCACCTGTGGCATCAGCCCCATGACAGTCGAACATCTGATGCAGTCCTGTCCGACATACAGCTGTGAACGGACTAGCATATATGGCAACAGCTCACTTCTCTCCACGAAAAACTCTTTGGAGATGTCGAGGACCTTGAGCTGACTACTGCATTTATTAGTCATTAATGTGGATGTCTGAAGGCGAACGAGGAAGAAGAAGGAAAAGAACTTTCCATGATGTATTTCTTCCTTCTTAATACCTTGGAGAGCCTTTGAGAATCCTGAAAACCCTTGCTTTGAACGCAGTGGCGTAACGTGGGTGGGGCACGTGCCCTGGGCGCCATTTTAAAAATGGCAAAAAAATCCTTTTATCATTTATGACAATCTCATTTATCCCACTTCACATTTATGTGCAGGTATATGCAATAATTCAGAGCTGTGTGCTTCTCTGTGGTGCGGAATGCTGGAGAGTTACAGAGAAGGAAACGTCGAAATTGTCCTCTTTTCACACAACATGCCTAAGAAAAATTCTCCTAATCTTTTGGCAGAATACCATCACCAACCAAGATCTGCTTATTCGGAGCAAGCAAGAGGACATGCACACCATCATAGCTGGCAGACGCCGGAGCTGGATTGGCCATGTCCTCAGAAGAAACCCCGATGCCATCATAAGAACAGCTATGCTATGGACTCCTGAAGGAAAACGAAAGAGAGGCCGACCAAAAACAACTTGGTGGAGGACTGTGGAGGCTGAGATGCAAAGAATGAACCAGAGTTGGGGCACTGTACGAAGGATGGCCACCGACCGAGCAAAGTGGAATCAATTTGTTGTTGCCCTACAAGACGCCACAAGGCGTAATGGTCACTGACTGCTTTGATGGTCGGCGGTTAAGGATTGTCGTAATTTTTGATAAGATAGGCCTGAGATATTTGTGGTCCCGTCCGAGCAGAGGTGATAGTGATAGCTATGTGGGAGTAAGATGTAAGAAATAGTTTCTGTTTCACGAGGGGTGATAGTGTAAGAGAAAGAACAGTCTTGGATTGAGTAATTGCTCTAATCCAGCCTATCTTTTACGACTGTATTTTTAAATTAGACGCACTTTCTCTCCTTGTACAAAATACAAGTTACACTGCACACACATACAAAATTAGGTGACAAATACGCACAAACGTGAAAACAACTATGTATAACAGATATGGGCAGGGGTTGACCAACATGATAGCTTAAGGTTTATTATTACTAGAAAAAAATCACAATATCAAAAGCATTTACATCAGTGAAGTATAGTTTACAGACAAGAAATGAAAATTAATCCAATAGGCCCTCCCTCTTGTATAGGAAAACTAGGAAGATCCCAACAGAGGTAATTAACCCCCCCCCCCCCCCCCCCCCCCCCCCCCCCCCCAAAAGAATAAAAATTAACAGTGGGTGTAGGGAATATTCAGGACGGATAACGAACAAGTCCCTAATTTAACTTATCCCGAGAACACTCAGATTAGTGAGAGATAAAAAAAAAAGAAGACTTACTTACTTAGTCGTTCCCCTTCTACCGTGAGGTGTAGGGGTTTGGAAGAGAGAGTGCCAAACTATTCTATCGGCTGTCTTCCTCCTGGCCTGGTTCCATTCTAGTCCTCGGTCCTTCAAAGATTGTCTAATGTTGTCCTCCAGCGGACTCTGGGTCGTCCTGGGGGTCTGGATCCTTGGCTCTTTGTTTCCCATGCTTGTCGTGGTAGCCGATCTTCTCCCATTCTGCAGACATGGCCAAACCATCTTAGTTGGGACTGTTCTACTTGGGTCTGCAGGGGGTGGGATTTTAGGCTTTGACGTATCGTCTGGTTGTGGACCATGTCTCTTGTTACTTCAACCACCTTCCTCAGATACCTCATTTATGAGGTTTGGATCAGGCTTTTATGGGTTGTTGTCATTGCCCATGACTCGCATTCATATGTCAAGACTGGGACATAGGTGGAGCGGTATACAGCCATCTTCGTTTTCTTACCAACCTCTTTCTTGCTGAGGAATCCTCGATTTATGGCCTGAAAAAGTCTCCCAGCTGCTGCTTTTCGAGTGGCCAACTCTTCTTTGATGCATCCCTTTCGGTCTATAATAGCTCCGGTACTAAGAAAAAAATCAGAGTCCTATTCTTTGTCAATTTCAGCCCCAGACTATACGGTTTGCTGACTGTTATTGTCCGGTAGTCTCTAAAGTTGGTGCGTTAGTATTTTTCTGGATATTCCTCTTTGCGTTGTAGGTAGTGGTTTGGGATAAGTGTTCTATGTGGTGGCACCGTCATAGGGATTAATAGGTAATATATTGTTCCAGTGGGGTCTAGCCTCAGGTGGCTGAGACACTCTCTGACGTGATGAAAATTTTTAAAGAATGATACTTGTCGGCTGTTCTCTGAGGGAAATAGTCGAGTATGACCAGTGAGTCCTCTTGAGTATTGTTGTGGGGTTTTCTTCTGTTTGCATGGGTTAATCTGTTATTACGTTTTATGGTAATTATTTGATCATCTGTTCTGTATTACACGGTATCGATATTTGTTACAACCATGTATTCGTTTAGTAATTCTTTTTAAGTGGTTGCATTTTTACGTTCCTTCAATAAAAGTCTATATATATTTCCATGGCCGTGTTATCTTGTTTGATTTAATATTATTCATACACAACAGTCATAACTGGAACCTTGAATACCTTCAGGGAATAAGACCAGTTTTGACGACTTTAGATAACTTAATAAGAATTCATACTTCCATCATGAATCAAAGACAATACTAGTTCACATCAAGAGCACTGGATACATCACAGCGAAGAGTATACTATTGTTACAGACATTACACGTCTGATAATTTATCATTTTGCTTAATGTTCAATTATATTTCAACCACAACTGCTTGGCATTGTAAATACCTTCACGCAGTATTAATCTATAGTTGATTTCCAGTTCCTTTCGGGTCTCTGCCCAATATATATATTCCAACTCTGTCTATATTATATTTGGCATTATTCGCCAGGCTTTTCCAGCCATACACATTCTCGTGTTTCGTAAATATCACCTTATGATTATTACCGACTCACATACGTTCTAGACGCACTGGTACTTACATATTATTATTTCATAAATTTTTGAAGAACACTATTTTGACAGTTAGGTTCATGGCTATACAAGCCTTCACTTATATCATTTTGTTGTTTAACCACACGAACCTGAAATACTATTATTGTATACACATTATTACATCGGCTTAAAAGCCTGAAACCAGAAGGTTCTACGCTTGAATAAGTGGCTATGCCACACTATTGAAAAACACGGCCATAAGGCTCCAAGGCCACACACAAGACTCTTGTAACTAAGTCAACCGCGTCATGCATCGCCACACGCGACCTAATTCATTTCGGTCTAGTGAGGTGTTCCATGGTGCGACCATTTGAAACAAGTTCAAACTAAAAATGCTCGCTGACCATGCAACAATCCTCAACATCTATAATCCCGTGGTAAGAACTTTACTGTCATATGTAAAAAAATTTAGTGATATATCTTTTCACTGCAGGTCAGTAATATTTATATATATGGAAAGATTTTTCCTGGTATAGTTCTGTTCCAGTTATAATTAAAATTTATTGTAAAGGGTTCTGGTTTTTGACCACTTTCATGGATGGAGAAGGTGGACCGCTCAGGGTCACAACAAGCAGATTTTTTTTCACAACAATGTCTTGATGAACATAATACCGCAATACCATAAGGCATCAGACCGCTAGATCACAGGGTTATGATCCGCCTAGATGTAGAAAATATATAAAAACATGTAACCATAATATAAATCATATCCTAACACGCGTTTAGGTAAGACCGTTTTAACCACTCCGGTATTAAATTATATTAAAACCACGGGGTCTATCTAATTTTATCGCTTTTTTAACACGTGAAATAGATACTTAGTCGTTTACAAAATTACACCCAATGAATAGAATTAAATGGTAAATCGTCAATTATCAATCGCCTAGCGCAGAGGTTTTCAAACTGTGCGTCGCGGCTCCCAGGGGCGTCGCGGCCCTCGGCTAAGGGCGTCGCGGTAGCTTGGAAAAAGGGTTGGGCTCGATATTATGAGCCAAGGTCCATCAGTAAATATAGATTTTTGTAGTATAGAGAGGAGCCGCGGTGATTTATGCACAGGTCAAGGGAGCCGCGGACCAAAAAAGTTTGAAAACCTCTGGCCTAGCGTCTTATAATTATTAAAAGCATATCTTACTGGGGAATAGCGGGTAATTAAATTTACGTTTACAGCTGGAGAAATTAGCTATATGTTTATTTAATACGTTATTCAGTTAACACCGAAATCCTAGTGAAATATAATGAAAAACTTTAACACGTTAAATACACTTAAATGCTAATATATATATATATATATATATATATATATATATATATATATATATATATATATATATATATTATATATATATATATATATATATATATATATATATATATATATATATATATATATATATATATATATATATATATATATATATATATACCGCAATGCAGGAAAACTGAAATATCTCCACATATTTTAAGTAATCCAATTGTATATGGCTCTACAATACGAGCTAGATGTATTTCAGAAATCTTTCCTGTGGCAACTGATAACTGTGTTTGGGAGGCGAGCTATATATTTAGAAATTCCGTTCTTTCCCCCCTTAATGTGAAAATTCGCACCTAGAGCAAATCTGCTGGTCGATTTCTGAATGAAAGCTTTATTTCTCGCCTTTGCCGACCGCATAGTCGTTTCCAGCGAGCAAACCGTCTTTTGATCACGGCTCTCTCTACTAATTGCGTCTCCTGGGAACACGAACAAACGGATGTGCGGTAAATGGTTATTGCCCCTTTCTGCATTCGCTTAATTCCCCCTGTCAAATGTAACCGATCAAATGGTACGTCTTCTGTATTACCGCCCTTGATTCTTCAGTTAACGACCCGTTCTCTTTTTTAGGGAACTTCAAAAATCATCGCGCCCCCCCCCCCCCGCGTGTTTCAGGGGCAAGGCGGTGACGTGATGTCGTAATCTGACAGCAGGCAGACGCCCTTGGCGCGTCCCCTTTTGAAGGAAAGACAGTTAGAGGTCTGAATAGCTGTATTGGTAGCGCTTGAAAAAAAAGCTAGGTAGGCGTGGCTAAACTATAAATAAGACAGATAGCGAAAGGCATGGCTTTTGCGCGATAACCCGAGCATGTTAATGAGGGAAGCAAACGTGGGGAAACCCGCGTTGGACGATTGATTGAAAAAGACTAAGGTGTGACTGTGGGAGTAAAGTGGACTGAACAAGGTGATCGATTTTCATAACCTGTCACAAGGATCAAGGATCAAAGAAGAATATGCAATTATAGGAAAGAGTCGGGAGATGGTAGGATGCAGAGAAGAGAAACAACACAAGTTAAGGGTTTGTTTGAAAGGGGGTGGTTATAACTATACACATATATTAGCAACAATGTAAGTTTTTGTTTTAAACAATAAAAGTGTATATTGTTTTTATTATTTTGTAACCGGTATTATAACGAGTAACCAGTTTGAGTACCAATATAAGAATTCAGCCAGAATTTCAAAGAATAGTTTTCAAGGGGAACTTTTTTTTATTGTTTCATTTGCCCTGGGCGCCATCAACCCTAGTTACGCCTCTGTTTGAACGAGAGTTCTACGGGATTTCAATTTTTTAAAATTGTTCTACGCATATTTTTTTTTTCTTAACTACTTCAGCCACAGTGGCGTAAGGGAAAGAAGCCAAATTATAAACGAGCAGTTCTTATCTAAAGCCAAAACAAGCTTCAAGATATACTCAACAGCTTAGAAATATTATCCACAGAATGTGAAGTAGCAAATAGACGTAAAGTTCGACACAGTTTTGAAAAAGGTTATGTAACAGAAAGCAAGATGTGATTTTAATATATAGTTCCCGTAATAGAACCACTGCAGAAGGCAAGAAATATTTCGTTACAAGTTTAGTTTCGTTGTAACAAGTTTTATTTTCTGTTGAACCGTATAGAACAAATGACGAGAAGGTCTAGTTATAAGTAGTTTTTACCAATAAATGTCTTTTATTTTCGCTGAACACTGGGAAGTTCCGGGCAGCGTTTGCGCAGCTATAAATAACAGTTTTGTTCAGGACCTCATCACGCTAGCAGATAGATCCTATTTGTCCTTTACACGACTTAGCATTCATCAACGCTGCACGAGCTAGCAGTGTTTTTTTTTTTATTTCAGGGCTTTATCGTTCTATCTCAGGGATCGGCAACCGGTCGATCTTGAACCACCGATAGATGTCAAGGTATCATTTGATAGATCTTTATGAACGGAGGGCGAAAGAAGAGTGTTTAACTTAGGTACATTTCGGACTACCCCTCTCGCACCGGCACTTAAAAGCGTGGTCCGACACTGTCGCTCCCCCTAAAATAATATATCCTAACTGGCCCGTATAGTTCACTGGGACCTCTGAACGCGCTAAGAACAAATACGATTATTTCTCTCTCAGACACATCGTACAAGGCGAGCAGAGCAACCTCATCGGATAAATAAAATTGCCACAAAACCCGCCACTGCCTGAGTATGTGAATGTTTGGTGCAGGCGTTATTCAAGGGGAACAACTACAGTTGGTGGTTACTTGCTACGTAAGGATTGCACATGAAAATGACAATGACGATATATCCTAATTATAACCCATCAGGGGTTGAATAGGACGTTATATTCCATTAAATTATGCACGGAGGTATATCTGGAGTCATCTTTATATGACCACCAGGTATGCACAATGTTACAGTATACACATGTGGAAGTGAACCTCTGTCTGTAAGGCTGATTACACCCTCAGTAACTTTTGAAATTATCCACACAATCCCAGGGATTCCCCCTGTGGTGAAACTTGTTGAGAACCCAGCATTGCACACTAAGCTTGGAGAAGTCACTTGCGCCCCAGGCATGATTCTCTGGATTTTACCAGGTTGACTGCATGCAGGAGGATCTCACTATGAAACCAGTGATAGGCAGGTGGAGCTGAGAAGTGGCTCTGTGCAGGACGTGACAATTCCGTATGAGAGTCCAGAACCAGAGCACGGTATTTCAGCTCCACATAGTTGGAGAGCCCGCTCGGATGGCGAGGAATGCACAGTATGCCGTTCACTTCTTACTCCTAGCTTGGGACCAGATGTGACGATCCTAAATGCAAGCCAAGCTGGAGAAACTGGAGCTCTTCATTTCAATTCATCACGTTTCGGAATAGCAGAAAAGCCCAGGGAAAGCCTAGATCTGCAGTGTAGATAATACCAAGGAGTCTTCAACTTGGTGTTGGCTGCAAAAGAGCGAGAGGCTCTAGCAGCCCTAGTTACATAACAACAACAACTCCATTAAATTACAATAACAACGTCATACTGTACTTATCAAGGAAGTTTAAAGCAGTCTTGTTTGTGTTAACATTTACGAGATAACAACAGGACGTTGTACCAACGGGTACAATTTCCACAAATAACCTGACAGTCTAACAGTAACATCCTGGTATGGGTCGCTGACTGCATTTTTTCGGTCCCAGTGTCAATAAACAAACTTCAACGGCACAAAAGACGGGAAGTTCCACAGAGAGATTTTCTCTTAAATAGGGTGGTGCTGTGTCTGAGATCGTTCGACTGGCTAAGCAGGTTTGTTTTTTAAACAAAGTATCCTGTTCAACACATGATGGGTTATAATTAGGATATAGTGTAATAAATTCAATACAATAAAATCTAATTTCCGATATCTAAATATAGTATTTGCTTCCCCCTCCAATCAGTCCAAATAGAGTAAATCAAAACCAAAATTGTGTGAATGTATGTGTGTGTGTGTGTGTGTGACCTCTCCTTTCCAAGAAACAAACAATACAAAATAAACAAATACAAACAACAAAAACACAAATTAAAGAAAAAATAAACATGATAGGAAACTCTATACAGTGCGATACAACAGGTGGCAATCTGATCATCAGAAGTAGTCCCCCCGTCGATCAAGTGTTTCGGCCCCTTATTCTCCTTTACACTCTAAGGGGGGGGCGGGCCCACCTGGGTCATGACTCCCAAGTGTCTCAGCCTCCTGTTGTCTTGTGTAGCAAATGAACCCATTCCACCCTGGCTGCAGCTTTAAAATCCACAACTCCGCCAGCCGGAGGCAATTGCGAAAGTAACAAAGTAAAGACAAATTATTGCGGTTGTTCCACAGCACACCACTGACACACCTGCGTGAAGCTGACGAAGCGCGAAGCCATTACGAGCCGGCAACTGAAATCAAACTTCACCCGACACCTCATATAATACACCGCGGGTTATCTGTTGAGCCGCCGTCCTTTCACCAACACAACGAAAAACTCAGTGCATTGCGGACTTTGAAAAATTTCACTATCAGGGTGTTTCCTACACCGATGATGGGGCTAGACTTACTGTCCCGAGCTCCATAGCCCATTGCGGTTGTTCCACAGTCAGCATGATGCCCTTTCCGCAGTTTCACTAAGCTTCTTCGGTGCCCTTGTTCTAAACTGTCCTCTCAGACCCAACAGTTTCAATAAATCTTACACTGACGCAGCCACGATCCCTCTTGCACCCACCTCAACAGCCATGACCCTTGCTGTGAACCCATCGTGTCTCAGAGCCGCGGTCAGATCACTATACTTTGCCGCTTTGAACGAATGTTGCTCGTCCAATCTGGATTCAAATGGCACGGTCAGTTCAATCATTATAACCGGCTGCGATGATGAAGAATGCAGCACTATATCCGGCCGTCTTCGAGATTTTCTGATACTCTCTGGATATGCCCCTCGTCCAGGTAGGTCTACCGCCATCTCCCAGTCATTTGCACAGTCAAGAAGATATGGAAAACTGCTACCTGATTTACTCGGTTTGGAGTGTGCTGACTTTCCTGCTCTCAGAAAGTATGTATTTGCGGTCTCTCATAACTGCTCTCTTTTTGCAAAAGGTGAAAAGGGGTGAGATGGTCTAGGGGTGTTTGAGATTACACCAAATCCACCAATTATCTCCCATCATTCACACGAGTCTGCCATCACTGGTGTCAATACCTTGTCGAGGTATGGCGGCTTGCGTACCCTGGTTACCCCCAGAGCTATGCCAGCGGGAGTTTTACTCCTGGAAGGTTCTACCAAGCTGGACAGGTTTGCGCGGGCAGGGGTCAGACTAAAGCAGACACCCTGGTCCTCCAGGTTGGGGGTTTTAGCATAGGGCTGACACCCCTGTCTATGTAAAAAGAAATGAAGTTACGGAAACGACAACAAATGAACAAACTTTGCTGCGGGATGGACATCCGGAGTCTGAGGCTCGTATGACTGTCAGTGGTGAAAGCCGAAAGGACGCCACTGACACGAAAACGGAAGTCCTGTCCGCAAAACGCGAAACAAGAATAGGATTTTGGAATGTGAGGACAATGAAAGAGACGGGTAAACTAAAACAGGTCACAGCAGAAATGAGAAACTATAGATTACACATTCTAGGGATAAGCGAGAGCAGATGGACAGGGGCAGGAAAAGTTAAAACAGCAACAGGAGAAACAGTACTTTACTCTGGAAGAGAGGATGGACAGCACAATGAAGGTGTAGCCATTATTCTACAGAAAGGAATAGAAAGGACATTACTGGAATGGAAACCGATCAAAAACAGACTGATAAGAATAAGATTGAGAGGGAGATTCACCAACACTACAATAATACAATGCTACGCACCAACGAATGATAGCGATGAGGTCAAGGATGAATTCTATCAACAACTGCAGAAAGAAATGGAAAACACACCTAGATATGATCTTATCGTAGTTTGGGAGACCTCAATGCGAAAGGTGGAACACACAATGCATATAATGAAAGAGTAATGGGGAAATGCGGCATCGGAACAGCAAACGAAAATGGGGATAAATTAATAGGTTTCTGTAGCATTAACAACCTGGTCGTTGGAGGAACATTTTTCCCACACAAAGAAATTCACAAATTAACATGGGAATCACCAAATGGTCGGGACAGAAACCAGATAGACCACATCATGATTAATAGTAGATGGAGACATGCATTACAAGATGTGAAGGTAAGAAGAGGTGCAGATGTGGGAAGTGATCACCATTTAGTAGTAGCAAAACTGAAAGTGAAACTAAGAACGGCTGGACCAACTGTAACTACACAGAAAAGGTTTGACATCAGCAAACTGAAGGACCCCCTTACCAGAAAAGCTTTTGTGGCTGATATAAAGAAGCGATATCAATTTGCCAAAAGTCAGGAAAAGACATTGACTGATGATATAGACCAGAAATTCAACACCATTTCAACAATATATAAGGAAAGCAGCTAATCATGTTTGGGATTCCAGGAAAGGAAGAAGCAAGACTGGATAACACCAGAAACATTAAACACCATAATGATGAGAAAGGAAATGAAAAGAAAGAAAACAGAAGCGAAGTCCCCCAGGTTAAAGCAACTATATAGCGAACAGTACAGTCAGCTGGACAAGGAAGTTAAACGCCAAACCCGAGCCAAGAAAAGGGATTTCCTAGACGATCTTGCAAGACAGGCAGAAGAGGCAGCACTGAGAAATGAACAAAGCACAGTATACAAAATAACTAAAATCATCAGTGTGACAGACGAACTCATTGACCCTGAAGTGACCCTGAAGTGTTGGATGATATAGTACGACCTTCGTAGCGACCCCTTGGATAACATCAGTGCCCCGAATATTGTAACCTTTCGTCAAACGGGATTTTTTTTTCACCTGGACTCATTAGCTATGCAACCGTTCCACACAGAGGGCAAACACGTTTGCTGATTAATATGTGGACAGTTTATCTACCGTTCATTCTGGTCATCGCATTGATTTAAGGAGAGATTAAATCACGCCCATGGATATCTCTTGAGCAATCATATGCTGTATTTTCATTAACTTGGCCCAGAGGGGGCGGTACCAGAATCAAACAGATAGCAGCGACCACGATCAAAGACACAGACTGGGGGATTTCAGGAAAGACTAGCGCCACGATCAAGGGCAGTAGTGGTCCCTGAAACGAGCGACGCAAGTTCCCGCAGGTATTTCGCATCTCGGTGTTAAACACAGAACCGATCGCAGCAGCGAGCGGAGATACGAAGACCAGGGGCGGCTTCTCTCTTTAGTCTGGCGGTCAGAACCCCAAAAGTGTCCTGAGATCAAAAAAGGTGTCAAAAATTCACATGTCCCGCTCATCTTGCATTTAAGTTTGATATATACAGACCATGAAGAAATACACTTTATCACTCGTTGGCCAGACCTTTACAGATGCACTAGCTATATTTGAAATCCTGCTAGATTATCCCCTGGATTTTTATATATATTTGCAGTGAATTCTATTTCTGTGCAAAACGGTAAAATATATATTGTGTAAAGTGATCAGTGGTCTAGTTCATTCATTCTATTTCACTGGATTTTGTGTTAATTTAAATCTATTAAATTAAACCATCTCAATAGTTCCAGTTGTAAATGTAATGATATATCTGCTATATTATTTCCAAAAAAGATAATAGAGGCTGAAATGCTTTAATTAACTTTTAAAGTCGCGAAGGAATTTATAATTAATAAATTTAGTTAAGTCCTATATTTATAGATGTGTGTTTTAACCATTAGAACTCGCGCAGTGTTTATTAAATACATAATTAAATACGCGAATATATATATATATATATATATAAACTCCGCCAATGCCGGTCCCAAGCCCAGATGAAAAAGGAGGAGGGCGGCCTGCATGGAGGCCGTAAGGAGGCAGCCCCTCCACCATGCAAAGGCACAACAGGCCAATCACCTGTTTGCTTTAAATCACGATTACTAGCAACACAAGAGAGAAAACTGGACTGATTCTAAAGGCGACGAACTGGAACGGACTACGGACTACGACTTATGGAACTTGGAACACAAGAAGTATAAATGGGAAGGAAGAGGAGCTGGTGGAAGAGATGAGGAAAGCAAAACTAGAAATCCTGGCTATAACGGAAACAAAGAAAAAAGGACAAGGAGTCATGGATCTCGATGGTTACACGCTGCTCTACAGTGGTGTACCCATGTCTGAAAGAGCTAAAGGGGGCGTGGGTTGCATTGTGGCCCAAAATCAAAAAGATAGTATCAAGGGATGGAACTTTGTCTCGGAGCGCATTATGGTTGTTAAACTAAAAGAAGGAGAAACCATAGTCAACCTGGTCATAGTGTATGGACCAAATGAGGATGAGAGAGCAGAGGTCAAGGAGGAATTCTTCGAGCTGCTTCAAAGGACAGTGGATGACTGCCTAGATGAAGTTATCATGCTCGGAGATTTTAATGCCAGAGATGGAAATGACCATGCTAGATGGGGTGGAGTTATCGGAAGATATGGAGAAGATACTCTCAATGACAATGGAAAGCGACTCCTTAGATTCTGCAGTGAGCAGAATCTGATCATTACAAACACAAAGTTCCCCCATAAGCGCATACATGCATACACTAGATGTGAACCAACAAAGAATGAGAAGTCAGTGATCAACTATGCCATTGTTTGGAGAAGCTCATTCAAATATGTCCGAGATGCTAGAGTCTGGAGGGGGCCAGAGATTGGAAGTGATCACTACCTGCTAACAATCAAACGAACAACTGAAAGAGTTGCTCAGCCTAGGAACTGCCCAACATCACGCAAGAAACCAAGTAAACGAGCAGGAGAAATGAGCATTAGGACCTACAAGCTGAGAGAGCCAGAAATTAAGACCAGATATCAGGGGCTTATTGCTACAGCAGTGAGCAACACAGAAGAACGACCTGATGACTTGGAAACCCTCTGGATTAAATTCAAGGATATCATAAAGACAGCTGCTGCAGAAGCATGCGGTGAAGTCCGACTTGGGAACCAGAGAAAGAGGACACCTTGGTGGACAGAGGAAGTCAAAGAGAAAATAAGAGAGAAGAAAATGGCATGGAAACAATACTTAGGAGCTAAAAACACAACAGGACAAATGGAAAAATATAGAGAATATGTGACACTCAGAACAGAAGCAAAGAACAAAGTGCTAGCAGCAAAACAGAAGTCCTGGGAAGAATTTGGAGAAAAGCTAGAAAAAGATGCACAAGAAAACCAGAAATTGTTCTATAAGACCCTAAAGAACATGAGGAAAGAAAAAACAATGCCCTCTCAAATTTATAAAGGACAAGCAAGGCAAATTGCTTACTGCCCCGAAGGAAGTAATGGAAAGATGGAAAGAATATTTCTCAGAACTCCTGGATGGTGAGCATGATGAAGCATCAGAAATGATAACCACTGACACAGAAGAGGAAACCAATGATGGTGAAGATGACATAAAGATGGAAGAACTGAGGGCAGCAATAGAGAAAATCAAGATGGGCAAAGCAGCAGGGCATGACGGTATAACACCAGAAATGGTTAAGTACATGGGAGCATCAGGCGACCTATTACTCTTAAAGGTCCTACAGGCAGCATGGTGCAACAAGACCATACCAAAGGATTGGGAGATTGCCATCATAACACCAATTTTCCAAAAGGGTGACAATCGACAATGTGGAAACCATAGAGGCATATCCCTTCTCAGTGTCCCTGGTAAAATCTACTCTAGAATCCTAGAGCAGAGACTCCGACGCCTAGCTGAGCCACAATTGGATGAGGTCCAGTGCGGATTCCGAGCAAACCGAAGTACTCAAGACCTAATCTTCACACTCAGACAGCTGAGTGAAAAGGCCCTTGAGTATAAGAGTGAGATCCATCTTTGTTTCATAGATCTGGAAAAGGCGTTTGACAGGGTCCCCTGGAGCAAACTTTGGGACTGTTTGGCAAGGAAGAATATTCCAGCACCTCTGATTCATGCTATACAGAGCTTCTACAAGTCTTGCAGAAATTATGTGAGGACAGCAAACCATAAGTCAGAAGAGTTCAGGACCACCACTGGTGTAAGACAAGGTGATATCCTATCACCTTACCTCTTCATACTCCTTATGGACGATGTCATCAAGGCATGTATAGAGAGAACAAGAAAGTATTCAGTGGGGTACTGGAAGATGAGACAGGTCTATATTTCGGAGCTGGCATTTGCTGATGATGTTGCCCTGATTGCTAAATCAGAGGCACATCTCCAATCCAACCTGCAAGTCTGGAAGGAAGAGCTGGAGAAGAGAGGGATGGTCATAAGCAGCTCTAAAACAAAATCCATGGTGATATCACGAGAAGAAAGAAAACATCAGATTAAGTTGGGAGAACAGGTCCTGGAGCAGGTCGACCACTTTAAATATCTCGGAGCTATTATAGACCGAAAGGGAGGCATCAAAGAAGAGTTGGCCACTCGAAAAGCAGCGGCTGGGAGACTTTTTCAGGCCATAAATCGTGGATTCCTCAGCAAGAAAGAGGTTGGTAAGAAAACGAAGATGGCTGTATACCGCTCCACCTATGTCCCAGTCTTGACATATGGATGCGAGTCGTGGGCAATGACTACAACCCACAAAAGCCAGATCCAAACCTCAGAAATGAGGTATCTGAGGAAAGTGGTTGAAGTAACAAGAAGAGACATGGTCCGCAACCAGACGATCCGTCAAGGCCTAAAATCCCATCCGCTGCAGACCCAAATAGAACAGTCCCAACTAAGATGGTTTGGCCATGTCTGCAGAATGGGAGAAGATCGGCTACCACGACAAGCATGGGAAACAAAGAGCCAGGGATCCAGACCTCCAGGACGACCCAGAGTCCGCTGGGAGGACAACATTAGACAATCTTTGAAGGACCGAGGACTAGAATGGAACCAGGCCAGGAAGAAGACAGCTGATAGAATGGTCTGGCGCTCTCTCTTCCAAACCTCTACACCTCACGGTAGAAGGGGAACGACTAAGTAAGTAAGTATATACAGACCATGAAGAAATACACTTTATCACTCGTTGGCCAGACCTTTACAGATGCACTAGCTATATTTGAAATCCTGCTAGATTATCCCCTGGATTTTTATATATATTTGCAGTGAATTCTATTTCTGTGCAAAACGGTAAAATATATATTGTGTAAAGTGATCAGTGGTCTAGTTCATTCATTCTACTTCACTGGATTTTGTGTTAATTTAAATCTATTAAATTAAACCATCTCAATAGTTCCAGTTGTAAATGTAATGATATATCTGCTATATTATTTCCAAAAAAGATAATAGAGGCTGAAATGCTTTAATTAACTTTTAAAGTCGCGAAGGAATTTATAATTAATAAATTTAGTTAAGTCCTATATTTATAGATGTGTGTTTTAACCATTAGAACTCGCGCAGTGTTTATTAAATACATAATTAAATACGCGAATATATATATATATATAAACTCCGCCAATGCCGGTCCCAAGCCCGGATGAAAAAGGAGGAGGGCGGCCTGCATGGAGGCCGTAAGGAGGCAGCCCCTCCACCATGCAAAGGCACAACAGGCCAATCACCTGTTTGCTTTAAATCACGATTACTAGCAACACAAGAGAGAAAACTGGACTGATTCTAAAGGCGACGAACTGGAACGGACTACGGACTACGACTTATGGAACTTGGAACACAAGAAGTATAAATGGGAAGGAAGAGGAGCTGGTGGAAGAGATGAGGAAAGCAAAACTAGAAATCCTGGCTATAACGGAAACAAAGAAAAAAGGACAAGGAGTCATGGATCTCGATGGTTACACGCTGCTCTACAGTGGTGTACCCATGTCTGAAAGAGCTAAAGGGGGCGTGGGTTGCATTGTGGCCCAAAATCAAAAAGATAGTATCAAGGGATGGAACTTTGTCTCGGAGCGCATTATGGTTGTTAAACTAAAAGAAGGAGAAACCATAGTCAACCTGGTCATAGTGTATGGACCAAATGAGGATGAGAGAGCAGAGGTCAAGGAGGAATTCTTCGAGCTGCTTCAAAGGACAGTGGATGACTGCCTAGATGAAGTTATCATGCTCGGAGATTTTAATGCCAGAGATGGAAATGACCATGCTAGATGGGGTGGAGTTATCGGAAGATATGGAGAAGATACTCTCAATGACAATGGAAAGCGACTCCTTAGATTCTGCAGTGAGCAGAATCTGATCATTACAAACACAAAGTTCCCCCATAAGCGCATACATGCATACACTAGATGTGAACCAACAAAGAATGAGAAGTCAGTGATCGACTATGCCATTGTTTGGAGAAGCTCATTCAAATATGTCCGAGATGCTAGAGTCTGGAGGGGGCCAGAGATTGGAAGTGATCACTACCTGCTAACAATCAAAAGAACAACTGAAAGAGTTGCTCAGCCTAGGAACTGTCCAACATCACGCAAGAAACCAAGTAAACGAGCAGGAGAAATGAGCATTAGGACCTACAAGCTGAGAGAGCCAGAAATTAAGACCAGATATCATGGGCTTATTGCTGCAGCGGTGAGCAACACAGAAGAACGACCTGATGACTTGGAAACCCTCTGGATTAAATTCAAGGATATCATAAAGACAGCTGCTGCAGAAGCATGCGGTGAAGTCCGACTTGAGAACAAGAGAAAGAGGACACCTTGGTGGACAGAGGAAGTCAAAGAGAAAATAAGAGAGAAGAAAATGGCATGGAAACAATACTTAGGAGCTAAAAACACAACAGGACAAATGGAAAAATATAGAGAATATGTGACACTCATAACAGAAGCAAAGAACAAAGTGCTAGCAGCAAAACAGAAGTCCTGGGAAGAATTTGGAGAAAAGCTAGAAAAAGATGCACAAGAAAACCAGAAATTGTTCTATAAGACCCTAAAGAACATGAGGAAGGAAAAACAATGCCCTCTCAAATTTATAAAGGACAAGCAAGGCAAATTGCTTACTGCCCCGAAGGAAGTAATGGGAAGATGGAAAGAATATTTCTCAGAACTCCTGGATGGTGAGCATGGTGAAGCATCAGAAATGATAAACACTAGCACAGAAGAGAAAACCAATGATGGTGAAGATGACATAAAGATGGAAGAACTGAAGGCAGCACTGGAGAAAATCAAGATGGGCAAAGCAGCAGGGCATGATGGTATAACACCAGAAATGGTTAAGTTCATGGGAGCATCAGGCGACCTATTACTCTTAAGGGTTTTACAGGCAGCGTGGTACAACAAGACCATACCAAAGGATTGGGAGATTGCCATCATAACACCAATTTTCAAAAAGGGTGACAATCGACAGTGTGGAAACCATAGAGGCATATCCCTTCTCAGTGTCCCTGGTAAAATCTACTCTAGAATCCTAGAGCAGAGACTCCGACGCCTAGCTGAGCCACAATTGGATGAAGTCCAGTGCGGATTCCGAGCAAACCGAAGTACTCAAGACCTAATCTTCACACTCAGACAGCTGAGTGAAAAGGCCCTTGAGTATAAGAGTGAGATGCATCTTTGTTTCATAGATCTGGAAAAGGCGTTTGACAGGGTCCCCTGGAGCAAACTTTGGGACTGTTTGGCAAGGAAGAATATTCCAGCACCTCTGATTCATGCTATACAGAGCTTCTACAAGTCTTGCAGAAATTATGTGAGGACAGCAAACCATAAGTCAGAAGAGTTCAGGACCACCACTGGTGTAAGACAAGGTGATATCCTATCACCTTACCTCTTCATACTCCTTATGGACGATGTCATCAAGGCATGTAAGGAGAGAACAAGAAAGTATTCAGTGGGGTACTGGAAGATGAGACAGGTCTATATTTCGGAGCTGGCATTTGCTGATGATGTTGCCCTGATCGCTAAATCAGAGGCACATCTCCAATCCAACCTGCAAGTCTGGAAGGAAGAGCTGGAGAAGAGAGGGATGGTCATAAGCGGCTCTAAAACAAAATCCATGGTGATATCACGAGAAGAAAGAAGACATCAGATTAAGCTGGGAGAACAGGTCCTGGAGCAGGTCGACCACTTTAAATACCTCGGAGCTATTATAGACCGAAAGGGAGGCATCAAAGAAGAGTTGCCACTCGAAAAGCAGCAGCTGGGAGACTTTTTCAGGCCATAAATCGAGGATTCCTCGGCAAAAGAGAGAGGTTGGTAAGAAAACGAAGATGGCTGTATACCGCTCCACCTATGTCCCAGTCTTGACATACGGATGCGAGTCATGGGCAATGACTACAACCCATAAAAGCCAGATCCAAACCTCAGAAATGAGGTATCTGAGGAAGGTGGTTGAAGTAACAAGAAGAGACATGGTACGCAACCAGACGATACGTCAAGGCCTTAAATCCTACCCCCTGCAGACCCAAGTAGAACAGTCCCAAATAAGATGGTTTGGCCATGTCTGCAGAATGGGAGAAGATCAGATACCACGGCAAGCATGGGAAACAAAGAGCCAAGGATCCAGACCCCGAGGACAACCCAGAGTCCGCTGGGAGGATAACATTAGACAATCTTTGAAGGATCGAGGACTAGAATGGAACCAGGCCAGGAGGAAGACAGCCGATAGGATAGTCTGGCCCTCTCTCTTCCAAACCTCTACACCTCACGGTAGAAGGGGAACGACTAAGTAAGTATATATATAGGTGTAGAGGTTTGGAAGAGAGAGGGCCAGACTATCCTATCGGCTGTCTTCCTCCTGGCCTGGTTCCATTCTAGTCCTCGATCCTTCAAAGATTGTCTAATGTTATATATATATATATATATAGTCTTAACGGGAAATTCATCGCGCTTTAGAACGTTATTTGATTTTTCGGTATATTACATGTCTTTTTCTTTCATACAGAGTGATCGTAACCTTTGCGATCCCAGCAATAAAGAAACCATACAGAGTCTTTTCAGATTCGGTTCTTAACTCCCAGACATATTGATGAAACATTTTTAAATTTAATCTTGTGGCGGTTCGATGCGACCTATCTATCATAATTACATGAAAGAAAGCCTACCCAAGACTATTTAAAGAACAATCATCATATTAAAATTACAAATCTGTAAGATAAACTAGAAGTTGAACAGTGCCAGTAGCGATACTTTATTTACTGCCCTACTGTGAGAGAGTACATATTTTCCTGAACTGTGACGGCTTAAGTTTTTCCTCACTGGATTAATAAACTTACCGGTCAGTTACTATCATCATGCATTGAAGGAATTTTACCACTAGCGGAAGATTAAAGAGACCACTTCATTTTCACCCCTGTGTCGAACTGTGTCAGTGCCAACCCATAGACTCCTTTTATATAATAAAACACAATAACTCTTAGGCTTCAAGTCCGGCGATAAGTGAGAATAGTGCTATCAGCAAACCTCGCAACATCTGGGGCGGGACACGGAAGTACCAGACCTTTTCATACGTCCATGGTGTAATTGCTGTTTATATAATTCTATTGGAGTGTCTGATGCTGCAATCGGTAAGTGTGTGAATATATGAGTGTGAATCCTCACGCGCGTGTATGAATGACAGGAAATTTAATCTTTTTTTGTAACCCATTTGTTAACTTGCTTACCGGGTAATACATTTTCTGTATACCCGGCATTGTTCCTTTAAGTAGGAAAATTTGTTAACTCTGTTTAAAACCCCCCTCCTTTAAGTGGGATAGTTGATAAACTCTGTTAAAAAACCCCTCCTTTTCATTTGCTTAGTAAAGGGAAGAACAATTGGGAAGAACAGGATTCTTTCTACCACCCATACCTAATTTTGTAACACCTCTTTCAGAGTAATTAACTTCACTGTTAGGTTAACGTACCTATGTTCCTGATAACTATCTATCTTTGGACTGGGTTTATCTTTGTCTAATAAGCGGGGCGGGCTTAGTCGATACCAATCTTCTTCACCCCCTCCCTACCTTGTGATTTGCATTTTTCTGTAATTATGATAATTTTTGCTGTAAACACATGATTATTGTTGTGATTGTTTTTTTTACCTTTAATAAACAACATAAACTTAATCGTTACTGTGTTGGAATACCCAAAGCCCACAATTTCCCCTATTTGTCTGTGTGTTTGAAGCACCAAATCGGTGTGAGCGCATAGGTGTGTCTGGAAACTGGCAAATAATTGTTTGACCAGGAGAGCCTGAAGAGTAGATTGAGAGAAACGATTTGTCGTAAATAAGTCTGTCTTTACTCTCCTCCAGCACTCTGTGAAGCAACTATTTACTCTCTACATTTTCTATCACTGAGCTTTTTTTCACCATCATTCTACACTCTAAACCGGACCACTATTTCTAAGACTCTTTCTCTCAAAATAAATTTACGACAATCAGTGGAAAACGAGGTGCAAACAATATTACATTAGTAAGAGATAAGCAAGGAAATCTCATCACGACAGCAGAGGGACAAGAAACAAGATGGGTAGAGCATTTTAGAGAAACTCTAAACAACGAACCACCAGAGACACAATTGAATGTTCCTGAGGCTGAAAACGATCTAGATGTTAATACAGACATTCCACGAAAAGAAAGAATCATCACAGCAATCAAAGGGTTAAAAAATGGAAAAGCTCCTGGCATGATAACTTAAATGCAGATCTATTTAAGACAGACCCTGAGCTAGCAGCAGAACTATTAGAACCACTATTTGCACAAGTCTGGAAATCAGGGACAACACAAACAGACAGGATGATATGTGGTTTGGGTAACACACCCGTAAGAATTCATCACTGTAGAAGTATGTTCTTGTTATCTGTAGGAATGTGGGTGGTTATTTCATAGCACAGTACACCGTTCATACCACACTCAGAAGTCAATGAAACGTTGGAAACGACTGGTGACGTTTCACATAGTTTAATACTGGACAATAGTGACATACGTTGACATCAGACAATTACACCGTCATGTAAGCACATATAACATCATGTAGATAGCATCAACTCATAGTCTTCAACACCACGAAGACTCTGCATGTAGAACTTGGCTACAAAATATACCGCACGAATGGCGGGCTACAAAAGACTACTATTCTCTGACTTCTCATGACCAAGCAGGTCATGTAAGACTTAGCTACAATATAAGCCGCACGAATGGCGGGGTTTCAATTGTCTAATAACAGTCTCCTATATTTAATACATCTCCGCACCCGGAGTAAGCCACCTCAATAACAAAGTTCTGGGCTACAAGATTAGATTCAAAGATATCTTTACCTGACTGCCGTCCAGGAATAAGACACAACACAATTTCCAAGTTCATGGCTTTACAGACATAAGCCAGAATTATCACTGGGGAAAACTTAACTATCCTCTAAAAAAAGGCTCCATTCCCCGAATAATAGTCAGAGACCAAACGCTGAACTTCACAGCTCAAAAAACCCCAAGTCGATTCTCAGGAAACACCGTCTTCTCGACCCGCGCGAATCATCACGCATGCGAAAGCCCTGAATAGAGCTTCCAGAACGTTCCGCGAAAACAGTGAAAGAACGCTCCCTATATGGCCAACTGAATAATACATATCCTAATATGGACATCCGAAAAATGGACATTGTCCAGACAAGGGAAATAACCACTAAATCTCACGCCGTAACAAAAATATACAACCAGTGGTTTCCCTTAGACCACAGAATACAAAAGTACAAAATCCTTATCTTAAACAGCTAACTGTAACAGATATATGTTGTTTTCAATTCCAAATAATATGAACAACTGCCGATATGAGAAAGTGGCATCACATTTGTCAAATCATTGTAAATAGGGACGATCACAATTATGTTTATACGTTAAATAAATATTTAAAAAATAAATAAATAAAATATAAATAAAAATAAAAAAAATCAAGAAGAAACTGAACAAGAACAATATTAAAGTGGAGAGGTGTAAAGGCCTAGTGGTTCCAGTTATATAACTGACTTTAACAGATATTTAATTGACTTTCATCTGTTTAAAGTCATATGCATTGTAAGAACAGCATCAGACCTTCACATTCCCAGCTACTATATATTAACATTTGTTCGTGTTAAATATTGTTGTACTATATTATGCAGTTCTCTAGGTCTGTCTATTCTTAACACCTCTTCTATATTTATAGGTAAGTTGGATGCTTGCAAATAATCTAATATTGGTATTCTCATTTGTTCATACCTCTTACATTTTAACAAGAAATGTTCTACATTATTGTCTTGAAGACATCCTGCACAGAAAGGTTCTTCTATTCTGAAATAGCCTTTCCCAGCTGTAGTCTGAGAAGTTTCTTATTACTGGGAATTTTCAATTCCCTAGATATCTGACATTTTCTTGTTGGAGCCTTGAACATCTTATATGCATGTCTTCTTTTCAGATTTTTATCCCACTCTGCTTTCCATTCATCTGTTATTAAATCTGTAATTAAGCTCTTAATCTCTGATTTACTCGTCCCTACATTTATTAGATTTTTATCAGATCTACCTTTCTTGGCTTCTTTATCTGCCTTTTCATTTCCTTCTATGCCAACATGTGAAGGTATCCAAGCAATTAAGACTGAACATCCTCTGGAATATAAGTATGTAGTAGCCAGAAATATCTCCTCTGCTATATCAGGTCTACTACATTCTCGTAAGTTTCTAAGTGCTTTAATTGATGAAAGAGTCAGTTAAAACTGTTAATTTTTTGGGAGGGTTATTAGAGAATATTTATAGTGCTTTTAGTATTGCCACCATCTCTGCAGTGAAAATGGATGTACCTTGTATTTTCCGTGATGCTATATTCTTTTGCCATTTTCCATATTGGAATATATATTCCTATCCCCAATTTCCATCCTCTCCCTTGGATCCATCTGTGTACACAGTAATGCTGTCTTTTGATATTTGTTGTATATATTTATTGGCTGTGTTTTTAATATTTTCTATACTATTTGTTTTCTTAAGTATTTCTGCTAGGTGGTAGTCCGTGTCTGGTTCTTGCTCTCCCAGGGCGGAATCACTGGCTTGTATTCATAACTGTTATTAATTGATGTAATTAATGTACCCAGGTGGACAATTTCCTCCATACACTTTCATCCTGTAGGGTATCTAGTGGTATTCATTGGATTGGCCTGAGTTGTTAGTTGGCATCTGGTAAAAGCTGCATGTGCTGGGTGAGACTTATCTAACATAACTCTGTTCATGTAATTTAGTCTTAACTCTTTTCTCCGTAATTCTAAGGGTAGAATTCCTAAAGCCACCTCTATAGCTCCTATTGATGTTGATCTGATTGCACCTGCTATTGTACATAAAGCCTGATGCTGAATTCTGTCTAATTTAATCTTGTTACCATGTGCAGCAGAGTCATATATTATACTCCCATAATCTATTTTTCCTCTAGTAAATGATTTATAAAAAGTGAGCATTGTCTTAGTGCTTCCACACCATCCATTACCTTTCAAATATCTTAATAAGTTAGTCAATCCTCTGCAAGACTCCACTAGTTTATCTATGTGTTTATTCCAGTTCAGCTGTTGGTCGAATATCATTCCTAGATATCGAGTGGTTTGCACTGTATTAATGTTTTGCCCTTGGATATTTATGTCTATAATTTTATTTTTTACAACCCTACCTTTACTGAAGATCATACCCAATGTTTTATTTGTATTCAGCTGAAAACCCCATTTTGTCATCCATTTACATACTTTATTTATTTGCTTCTGTAGATCCTTATATAATTTTGGCAGATGTCTTCCAGTCCTCCATATAGCAACATCATCTGCAAACTGTGACAATTTATTTGTTATATCATTAAATTCCTCACCTAAATCATTTACCATTATTGTAAAAATTACTGAACATTACTGATCCTTGGATTATTCCATTTTGTTGTTCACACAGCTCTGATCATTAGCATCAAAGTGAGTCTCTTAAGAGTAATATGTAAATAAATAAAATAAAATGGTATGGAACTTATCACTGATAATATTTTCTGTCAGGCCAGGTTGTTGCTTGATAGCGTTTGCTGGACCAGGTAAATGACATAATCATTTTCGGGCAGACTTGTTGTAGGCAATGATTACGATAAGGTATCCATCTTGAAAGAGATTATATGTGATGGATCTATGAAGTCGTGAGTGTAAATATGATCGATACTATACGGAAGAGAGAATACTTTATATGGGAAGTGACTTGTAAACATCACATTTGGTGTGTCACACAGGAATTTTCCAAGAGAGGGTAGTGGGAGTATACCCCTACCAAAACATATGCAAATTGCATGCAATTAGTTTGGCATTTGAGATGTTAAAATACAACATTTCTGTTTGGAGCCTTGTCCTATAGTAGCAATATGGATGCGTGGGCCGAATGTTGCCTTATAATCTAGCGGATCTTGATTCCCTATAAAAGTCTGTTTTTCAATGACGATTAATAAAGCACAAAATCAAACGCTTCAAATGGCCGACGTCGACTTGAGCGATGAGTGCTACTCACATGGGCAACTGTATGTGACATTTTCCCGAGTTAGCACGCCGGATCACTTACACATCAAGTGACTGTAATACCAATGTCGTCTACAAAGAAGCCCTTACTTAATTTTTTTTGGCGTTAGAAGCACACCTCAATGTAAAAGTATAATTAAAACAAAAAAAAGTTAAACTTTCCTAAAACGAGTCGCACCACACTCGACTTGCACCCATTCCGACATAGACCCGGGCTAAACCGGATGTGACCTTCAGTTTTAGAAATAAAAACAGAACACACCAGACTCAACAAGCGCTTAAACAAATTAAACCCCTGACATTAGCATAATTGCCGCAACTGTACCGATCAAAATGGGACAGTTAAATATGCGCTGCTCGCGTGGCCAGAACTTGCCGCAGAAAAAAGAAAGTTACTTCCGGTGTAGGAGGCAGGAAGTACTGAACAGGCAACACGCACTGTACAGTGCATGCCACCTTCAGGTAGGGGCCACTGGACAAGTGATTCTTGCCTAGGTAACAGGTACTTAACTCAGGCACGAAGAACTGTACAGTAACTCTTGTCTGAAAAATAAATAGATATATCGCACTGTGTTGTAGTTATTATAATCCATTAGGCAGATATTTCCACCGTTCCTTCCTTTATAGGGCAAAAGACTGGAGAAATAAAGAGTATGTTTTTATGTTTGCTTCATGTGGTATTCATTTATAGTGTGTAAACAAATTTCGTCTAAAATATATAATGGGAAATTATTATTTCAATATTCATTCCAAGCAGGTATCAGTATGGTGCGTGTAGTGCGGTATGGTGCGTGTAGTGAGGTATGGTGCGTGTAGTGCGGTATGGTGCGTGTAGTGGGATCATAATTTGGGCAGTGAAAATAAACATAAGGTAAAGGTGGTCCCATGGCAGATACTGCCGTAATGGAGTGACGTGTTACATACTTCACTATACTAGGTTCAGCATCGAGAGGTGAGGTGACTAGTTTTCTTCCTTGCTGCCTCTTCCTTCCTAACTCACGAGCAACGTCATGTACCCATTTACAGCTAGGTAAACTGGAGTGTGTCGATACCGTGAATCGAACCCGGTATCTTTGCCGCGAGAGACCAGCGCTCTAACCACTCTTTCAATGAGAAGCTCAATAAATCAATAAATAAATGATATTGTAATGTTTGTTAATTATAATTGTTAAACTAAAAAAAAATTGAAAAAAAGATCTTGGTT
Source organism: Oreohelix idahoensis (assembly GCA_024509875.1). Classification (NCBI taxonomy): domain Eukaryota; kingdom Metazoa; phylum Mollusca; class Gastropoda; order Stylommatophora; family Oreohelicidae; genus Oreohelix; species Oreohelix idahoensis. The sequence continues at coordinate 413,327 of JAMPIV010003254.1, read as the reverse complement.
GTTATATCACAATGTGTATACAAACAGACTGTCTCCGTTAAGGAAAAGACAGTGAAGTAAGCTTAATTTAATTATTAATAGGCATCATACTGAGACGAAATGTCAAGAGTGGTTGAAGTTAAATCTTAGTATACGTGTTCAAAAACCACATTGTTACGAGCTAATTTTAGGAAGAACATTTGAGACATGACTTCCATTACTGGTTTTACATTAAATAATTTATTTATAATGATAACATACAGTGTTATATATGAAAATGGGAAGAAATGAAAGAGCTATGACGTGTACTTAATTGAATTGGTCAGTGATTTTAAACATGCATGCAATATATACAGTATTGCGTGCAAACAAGAAAAAAAAAACGTGTACTTATCAATATGTATAATTCATTATGGAAAACTGTTTTAGGAGTTAACCACTTTCATTTTAAAGTAAGTTTATTTTTATATAATGTAGGAAAGTTTCAGTTGCTTCTGATCACGAATATAGTTCTTCTCACAATTTGAAATGTGTTGGCAATTACATCAAATATTACATTCAACTTTCTTTTAAAGTTCAATAATAACTGCTGTGGTGCGCTTCACATTAACGATTGTGACGGTATTGCCTCCCCTGCTTTGCAGTAGTGGTCCATCAGTGGCCAAAACTCAAGAGTATCTAATATGGGCCTCAAAAGTGTCTACCTTCGCACAAGATTACTCTTGGCAGAGTTGTAGATAGAAGGGTAATGACGCTTCTATCCTGAGGGTGAGTTCACAAGATATTCAGAAAAGCGAAAACAATGCTGAGCTGGCTGAGCACGTTAATTCTATGATCTGCCGACAACTTTTGTGAAGGATTAAGCAATTATTAATTTTTAGCTCGTTAAGCCCTCACCCTGATTTACTCAGTGGAATTCTTATTATTCTGGTATAGCTCTGTTTAGAGTGTGTTTAGTAAATTGACTGAGACAAACATGCAGTACATTTAAAATGATTGAATCGAAGTTAAATTTGTATAATTACAAATAACAGATTTAATAATCATTTAAGTTTAACAATGTTTTAGAAAATTTGAATAATGAATTATAAGCAAAAAAGCTTTCGTCACGGTTGTGATGGGGAGTTAGTTTTAAAAAGAGGTCACTTGGAAGCTTATTGGGCTACTTAACTTCCTATGGTATGTTCTGCTCCCGCTGATGGGTTGGTTCTGTACAGATAAGTCACTGGAGTTCTCGCATCTCTGGTCAAGATTAAAGGTGCAGCACGTTCCCAGAAATGTCAAGGAGTAACTGCCAAGCTGGTCCCGCATTTCTACGTCAGTCCACTTCTACCCTCACTTTGTTCCAGAGATTAGTATCCACCTGGTACCCCCAAAAACTATAGTAAAAGAATAGAAACGGAATGCTCTCCTGAGTATTGTGTTTCCCGGCACATACAAGTACTTGTGTGTCCCCTTTTTTCTTATTCTACCATTCCATCTATCTCAGGATTGACCCTCGATGAGAATTAAACTTAATCCCTCGAGAGAAACTTTCTTTACATTTAAATTGAAAAGCTTTATCCTTATTTTACATTTAAATGAAAAGGTTAATAGTACAGATAGAATACAAGGTATGTTTACATTTACATCTCCACTGTTTGAAAAGTGTTCACACTATAATCCGAATCTATTTTCATTTACATTTACACTGATTGAAAAGTTTGAAACTGTCATTAACTTTAAAGTGAATATGTTTACACAGACATTTACGCTGGTTTGAAACTGTAAGTATTATACTTAAAATGTACATCATTTCTTTCATCTTTCCCTCCCTGCTCCATATGGAACTTGGGACTACCGATTCTTTTAGTTCTCTGTAAAGACTAGCAATAAAGCAGTCACCAGTTCTTGCAGTGGTGGTTCATGAAATCATCATTCTATATGATGAGGTTGCCAGCCTCAAATAACTTGGACATCCACTAGAGATTTTCACATATTAATATTCACGTGGCAATATATACATATTAGTCGATAAAGAAAGATAGTGCGACAATCGAATAGATGTAAAGCATCTTATTACTGTATCAATAGTAATCTTGTCAGTCCTGTCTGTCCAAAATGTGCCATCCCGTAGCACGCAATAAAAATCAGTACAAAAATGTAACTGATACTGCTGTAGTGAAACAGAGATCGAGAAGAGTCTCCCCATTCTGTCACAACGGTCATAAATGCCTCACACCATCAGGCAAGTTGAGATAAGATTCGCCCGACACAGAGGCACCCGGAGGAGAGAGAAAACCCGTTTAATTATTCGTGCATGGAAGAAACTTGACATGTTTATTGCCACTATAAATTTTCTGAATGGTGAATAGTGGATTGTTCTGAGAATATATACAAGAGAAATCGATGCCCAAGCGACGGACTATTAGGAAATAAGTCTGTCCCTCAAACAATTCTTATGGGAGAAAAGGACTACTTTTATCATTTTTTGATAACCCTCCACGCACGAGGAAGAAAACGTAGTACTGTTGCAGGCAATAACTTTATATACACTCTTTATTTATACCCAACAGATACCTTACCAAGTAGAAAAAACGCATTTATCAAGTATTATTGCCTTGGTTTTACTGGCACTTATAACCGTCATTGATGTCTAATAAAGTAAGAAATATATGTATTTTGAAATGCTAACAAAGTTATTATATATTTTATTTTAGAAATAAATAGTGTTTTATATTGCAAATTAGCGTTAAGTAAACTGAACTAATTTTTTATAGCTGAAACTTCACGAAAAAATAAAATATAAAGATCACTGAAAGTCACAGGTAAAAATTTTCAACATTAAATGAAATGATTCTTTTAAAAGCTTTCATAAAGATTCGCGTATTTTTTTAAAATGTGCTCTTGTATCGTAATTCAAAACTGCTACTTATCTACAAACTCTTGAACTTGATTACTACAATTTTCAACTTATTACGGACGAAAAAATATGCTTCTGTCGTTACCCACACCGCGACAAGTACGTTCTGGCCAAAGACACGGTTTTTTTCACAATGCGAACAGATGACATTATAAATTATTTGACTTTTTATTATAAGGTAAAAAATAGTTTTAATGTTCCTTTGGTGATAGTTACTAAATAAGCAATATACATATTTTTAACAGATTAGACGTATACTGATTTTCGTTGGTCAGATCTATTTTCGAAGGAATGTCATTTATCCAGTTTTACTTTATTAATATTCTTTATTTGTACACTGCCAAGCAGGTGGAAAAAACGCAATTATCATATATTGGTAGGAAGCACTGAACAGTGTTTCCTATCGTTAAGTGCGTCCTATCTGCAACACCGGCCCCGCCAACAATCACAAAAACTATACGGCACCACACCCAATATGTACGGAACCTCCAAATTCTTCATCTTAGCATTGGCAGTGAAAGAGCGACCGTAGCCCTTGTTGAACAACAAAAACAACCACAATAAATCATCATTATTTTCCTTTAACGCTGTGAAAGAGCACGGGACAACCACTGCAATGTGTCCCCTTTTCCAGTTCCCAGAAGATCTAGCAGTGGTACGTTGTTTTATACGAAAACATTGCCGTACATCGTATATATCATTCGTTAACTCCCCTTCATATCTCTATATACAGTATACACAATCAACCACTTCGCTCCAGGCCGTCGTATCCTGAAGTACTTAGATTATTTTAACAGATAAGACATCTTCTGTCTGCTTTTGGTTGTACTTCATTACAGTCACAGCACTGAGACTGAAATATAAGTAACAAAGAAGCGCACACAATAGTGATATAATAAAACAAAAGCCACAGAACAGGTGAACATTGGCAGAGCTGAACACCAAGTGAAAGTAGAAGGCGGGAATTAGCAAGTCAGAACAAAGGTTGAAGAGGCCAGCATCATCTTTCGACGATGAAAATATTGCTAAAGCAAGAAGACATGACCATAAAGTGCTTAAAAATGAAAGAGGTAAGTAACATAGGCCTACTCGTTTTGTAAAAATAAAAAAAAGTTTGTTAACTCTTTCAGTCCCAAGCAAAAAAGTTGGTTTGGCCCAAGCAAAAATGGCCACCTCTGTGCATTTTTAAATAAATATCTCAAAACAAAAACCCGTTCACTCTTAAACACATGCAGTATTTAAAAGAATGAACTTGCAGTCAGAAATGACGTTTTGGGTGGTTTGTGTGTAGTTATAATTAGAAATAGTCTCAAACAGAGGCACATATACTAAACGCTTTATAAAGTTGATTGGGCCAAGCGCGTCTAACCCCTGAGGATATATAAAGTCGATTGGGACTTAAAGAGTTAATATCCATTTCCATTTATGATCTGTTTTTTTGTTTTGGTAAAAAATGTAGATTAAACGTACACGACTTTTTTTTCGTTAATCTGTTCCCATGTCTTTTCATTAATTCACGACCTCTCTGATTTGCATCTTTTATCTTCTGACTCTCTGTCCTATTGTTTATTTCTCTGCCTTTTTCTCACCCGGTTATTAATGTTCCAGTATTTATTTTGTGACCTCTCACTGAGTATCTATTTACAGTGCGGTCGCGAATTATGCGACCTCAATTTATGAAATTTCGAAATAACGCGAGCTAATTTTTAAAAAAAATCGATACCACTATTAAAATTCGTGATTTAATGCGCTTATTTTATGTTTATTATGTGTCTAGCTTCTTTTATCATGCTTTTTGTGAAAACATTCTTAAGAATTTTATTTTGATCTACTTTGCAAAAGCATGCTCTTAATTAAAACGTACTTAATTTCTATGAAGACAATGATATCAGATAACGCGAATCTCATATTACGCACGCGTCTCCGGAACGTCACCCTCGCGTAAATTTTCATCGCACTTATTTTTAATGTGCTGTATATTTATCTTGCTCAGTGTAAATGTAAAGGTAGTCCCATAACAAATACTACTGTATTGGGGTGAAGTGATAGTGACGTCATTATACTAGGTCTGAACTATAAGAGGGAGGGTGAACAGGTTCTTTCCTCGCTGCCTTTGCCTTCCCGCACTCAAGAGCAAACGATTCCAGGTTTTGAACCCGTTAATTTTTCCTCGAGAAGCAATCGCTCTAAGCGCTGCGCCACTCGACATTCCCTGCTCACTTGTCACTCACTCATGGTCCTTTTATACTGCTCGCCCCATGTGGTTCCTCCGGGTCTCCAAAGATTCATTAGATTATCTAATTTTGTTTTGCTTGTTAATTGATCCCTGTTTGTCAGCTGGCGAAGAAACTTTTGCCGAAGCCTGAGGCTGTTTTCTTACTGTACTTAGCCAACTTACCGATTTCCATTTTATATTGATTTCATTACCATAAATGTAGTCCCTGCTCGCGCTGTGATTCATTACATCTTGCACTGTAAGACCTCAGAAAGCAGAAGAAAAAAATAAATAAATAACGGCTCTTAATTACCTGGGACGGCTTTACATTAACAAAAAATTGTATACATGTTGATCACAATATAATCAAAATTACCTGCAGTGGCGTATCAAACGGTCGTAGCTAGTAACTACAGCCCACGAGTCCCCCGAACACAGAGTAAAATATAGTATTACCAAATACATGGAAATGGGACGGTACTCTATGTACGTTATAGACATTATGAAACGCCATAATAACAACTGCTATAAATAGCAGCCTCAGAGAATCAAGAAATAAAAGCATAATTGGTCATTGTGATTTTCCGTATTTACAATGATTTGACATATCGGCAGTTGTTCATATTATTTGGAATTGAAAACAATATATATCCTAATTATAACCCATCAGAGGTTGAACGTCCAAGAGGAATAAGATGGACTACATTTTCTACATTGGAAGATCTGGAATATGCAGATGACATTGCACTGCTGGCACATTCACATCAACACATCCAGGAAAAAACGGATAGACTTAATAAAATTAGCCAGCAGGTGGGCTTGAACATCAATTTAAAGAAGTCTGAGGTCATGACGCTCAATGTGAGCAACCCTGAGCCCATATCAGTAAGGAATCAGCAACTGGTACAGACAGATACCTTCACATACCTAGGAAGCATAGTAACACCAGACGGTGGGGCAGGCAAAGACATCAACATCAGAATGAATAAGGCAAGAACAGCCTTCTTTAGCCTAAATAACATCTGGAAGTCCTCCCAATACAGCACAAGCACAAAATTAAGATTATATCAGAGTTGCGTGCTTTCTGTGCTTCTCTATGGTGCGGAATGCTGGAGAGTTACAGAGAAGGAAATGTCAAAATTGTCCTCTTTTCACACAACATGCCTAAGAAAAATTCACCGCATCTTTTGGCCGAATACCATCACCAACCAAGATCTGCTTACTCGTAGCAAGCAAGAGGACATGCAACACCATCATAGCTGGCAGACGCTGGAGCTGGGTTGGTCATGTCCTCAGAAGAGACCCCGATACCATCACAAGAACAGATATGTTTTGGACCCCTGAAGGAAAGCGAAAGAGAGGCCGACCAAAAACAACTTGGCGGAGGACTGTGGAGGCTGAGATGCAAAGAATGAACCAGAGTTGGGGCACTGTACGAAGGATGGCCACCGACCGTGCAAAGTGGAATCAATTTGTTGTTGCCCTACAAGACGCCACTAGGCGTGATGGCCACTGACTGCTTTGACGGTCGGTGGTTAAGGATCGAAGAAGAAGAAGAGGTTGAACGGGATATTTTTCTTCATTAATTTAAAAAAAAGCAATGTGGAGAAAAATGTTGTTATTCAGTTGAAATTAGTAATGAATTAATTGGTGTCTAACGGCGCTTACTGTGTAGCACACTCACTAGCAACTATGGCAAGGCTTACTAGCCATTTTTGAGGAATCGCTAGTAATTTTTAATATATTTTTTTAAACTTATTTTTAATGGCGAAAATGAATTCTGGCCACTTGCCGCACTCAGATGAATTGTCAACAATAATCGTAGGGCACTGAACAGATTCGGCAATAAGAAGTTGTACGATTCATCGATTCGACTGAACGATAATTTCCTCTTTTTGAAAGAAAAAAATATCCCCTCAACCTCTGATGTTTGGCGCCCCCAGCGGTGGCGCACCTGCAATGCTTTTACAGCGCTTATCGTGCGCGCCGACCCTGCCCATGATTGTTAGTTATAGTCCGTTCGGAAATTCGTGCCCACAGAAAGCGTCAATTTTCTCCAAAACTGTTTGTTGTATGGACATGAATTTTTGCATGCAGTCTTAGATTTCCCATGCAGTTATTAATATATTTTTTGCCCTTACAAAACTCATGTCATGTTCGAATTTTCTTCTTTACGTTATATAAAAAACTCTTACTGTTGTCTGGGTTAATTTTTAGTAGCTTTACAGGAAAGTTACAAGATCCGTTCAAAAATATTTTTTTTGTTTGAATTAGTGTAGTGACACGAGTGGCACGAGTGCGCACCTATTGTACACATTCGCGAGTAACTAATTCAAACAAAAAAAATATTTTTGAACGGATCTTGTAACTTTCCTGTAAAACTACTAAAAATTAACCCAGACAACAGTAAGAGTTTTTTATATAACGTAAAGAAGAAAATTCGAACATGACATGAGTTTTGTAAGGGCAAAAAATATATTAATAACTGCATGGGAAATCTAAGACTGCATGCAAAAATTCATGTCCATACAACAAACAGTTTTGGAGAAAATTGACGCTTTCTGTGGGCACGAATTTCCGAACGGACTATAGTATTCTCCAAAATGTAATTTTCCGCCCATGGATGGACTTGGCTGATATTAGACGGGTTAAAAATAAAGAAGAAGAAAAAAAGCAGCATAATCAAACAAACTACAACCGCCCTAGTGCTTGTCCAGAATGAGGCAGGTCGACTTATCTCCCGTCTCTGAGGACACGAATTGTGTTAACAATACATGTTAGTCCAGCAGAATTTACCAGCCACGATCGTTTGCTAGATTCATCTCAAATACAGTACTAACTGTAGTAGTGAACATAACACAGAAAGTAATGATTGTTGTCAAACAAACGACAACGTAGACCTTACTGGACTATTTTTAACTCGTAGTATAGCAGGTCTAACTGCTCGAATTGTAGTAGGCCCTATTTTGATTTCGATAGCCTAAGTTTTGTTGATGTGCCGTGTCGGCCTTCAGATAAGTTGCAATGTTGAGTGGAAAACAGTTGAAGAGGGATAAGTTTATCAGTTTCAAGGTAAGTAATAAACAAGTATTGTACTCTGAATTTTCAGTTCTACACAGTAGGTCCACCAATTTAGCTCACAAAGGAGCATAGGCCTTCAACAAAGGCATGCCAGGTTGACATTAAGAGTGGTGGTCGACACAGCCCGAAAAAGAGAATTCGAAGAGACAGTAATAAGGGGAAAGGGTTAGGGGTTGAAATAAACAACAGTGGGACATGTTTTTGATGTCATCTAAACAAGTCGCCAACATCGTTAGGGTTATGATTATGTGGTAGAAATGAAGCACGGTGCGCCGTCTTCTTCGATGTCATTCCAGCAAGTCGCCAACGCCGTTAGGGTGAGAGTTTAAGGTTAGGATACCTAACCCGTACCCCTTTCTACTGCAACTCTGAATTCTTTTTTACGGCTCTATCAAACAGACCTCACACTGTGCTTCATTTCAGCCGGATTATGTTTAGGGTTAGGTTTAGGAATCCTGTTTAATATTTTTCCTGACACTGATAGTAACATTATTCCTTTAATTTGTGCACTCTTGTAAACCTTCTTTGGCAACTAGTCAGTCCCAGATGCTTCAAGAAATACCCTTGAATATGCAAAAATGAATGTGTAGATCATATATTCACTCTCAGGAACATAATAGAGCAGTGCTCAGAATGGCAAAGACAGCTTTACATTAATTTCGTTGATTTTGAAAAGGCTTTTTACAGCATACATAGGGACAGTCTATGGAAAATACTGAGGGCTTATGGAATTCCAAGCTGCATAGTGTCAATTATAAAAAGCCTCTATGCCAACTTTACGTGTAGTGTTGGGCAGAGCAACCTAACCTTCGAGGTGAAGACAGGAGTACGACAGGGATGCCCCTTATCAACCACTCTATTTTTAACAGTCATAGACTGGGTGATGCGCCAGACAACAGAGGGCAGTCCAAGAGGAATAAGATGGACTACATTTTCAACATTGGAAGATCTGGAAAATGCAGATGACATTGCACTGCTGGCACATTCACATCAACACATCCAGGAAAAAACGGATAGACTTAATAAATTTAGCCAGCAGGTGGGCTTGAACATCAATTTAAAGAAGTCTGAGGTCATGACGCTCAATGTGAGCAACCCTGAGCCCATATCAGTAAGGAATCAGCAACTGTTACAGACAGATACCTTCACATACCTAGGAAGCATAGTAACACCAGACGGCGGGGCAGGCAAAGACATCAACATCAGAATGAATAAGGCAAGAACAGCCTTCTTTAGCCTAAACAACATCTGGAAGTCCTCTCTATACAGCACAAGCACAAAATTAAGATTATATCAGAGCTGTGTGCTTTCTGTGCTTCTCTATGGTGCGGAATGCTGGAGAGTTACAGAGAAGGAAATGTCGAAATTGTCCTCTTTTCACACAACATGCCTAAGAAAAATTCACCGAATCTTTTGGCCGTATATCATCACTAACCAAGATCTGCTTACTCGTAGCAAGCAAGAGGACATGCACACCATCATAGCTGGCAGACGCTGGAACTAGGTTGGTCATGTCCTCAGAAGAGACCCCGATGCCATCACAAGAACAGCTATGCTATGGACCCCTGAAGGAAAACGAAAAAGAGGCCGACCAAAAACAACCTGGCGGAGGACTGTGGAGGCTGAGATGCAAAGAATGAACCAGAGTTGGGGCACTGTACGAAGGATGGCCACCGACCGAGCAAAGTGGAATCAATTTGTTGTTGCCCTACAAGACGCCACTAGGCGTGATGGCCACTGACTGCTTTGACGGTCGGCGGCTAAGGATCAAAGAAGAAGAAGAATGCAAAAATGAGTGTCAGCTTTTTTAATTTTCCTGATAAAGTAGGCCTAGATATTTAAAAAAAAAAGAGGAGGGTTTCAGTATGACTGGTTTGTACTGTCATTTCTTTATCCGAGTAAGACTTACACTATGTTCGTTCATCTTACTGTACGCCATCTTCTGCGTATCATTTAATATCAAATAATGTTTGGTAAGATGGATATTTTAAAGAAACATCCAAACCATGCACCACAGTGAATAGTGCAGTGATAGAAGTCAGTAGACCATATAAGGTGTGAGCCACAACAGTTTTGAAGTCATAAACATAGCAAGTTATAAAAACTATGAATAAGAAGAAAAGCTACAAAAAGTCTGAAAGGCAGACGTGCATATATACTAGACGCCATTAAAAACGCATCGAAATCGTGACATGTTTTCATTGTTGAAATGTTTATGCAAGTGAGCGATTTTCAAACCCCGAAAGGGTGCAAGTGATGAAGTTCATGTATTCCCACTTTACTGTCGATGTGATGTTTACTTCAAATTTTGCGTAGGGACGTGCAAAACAAGGTTTTTGATAAATTCTGGCTTTATTAAAAGTCGAATCACATTGAAATTTGGCACACGCATTAGTCAAGTTTCAGCGAGTAAAAAGCCATTATCTGTTTTCATCGAAAGAAAGTCTGTTAATGTTTTTGTCATGCCTCAACTGTTGTCACAAGAGTGATGGCAAGCTGTTGGTATGCTCAGCAGTGGAATGGCGACCAGAGAAGTTGCCAGACATTTCAATTGTGACCAGTCCACTACACTATAGTGAGGCTGAACCAGCGATTTTGGGCGACAGGTACCACCAATGACCGTCCCAGGCTTGGTCAACCTCGTGTAACAACACTAGCTCAAGATCGCCAAATTCTGTTGTTACATCTGCGCACACGCTTCCAAACAGCAACGACGGAGACGCCAATGCCAAGCCTGTATTGATGCTGTAGGGGGTCATACACGGTATTAATGATGGCTGTGACTGAATGACAGTGAGTGCGACTTTTGTTTTTACACCTAGGGTTGACAACTGCTTAGGAGCCGGTTCTGAATTGTCTCATGTTTAATAATACAGCAAATTTGGGTTAGTAAATGGATCAGAAATGTAAAATCAGGGGTTTCATGTATTTTAAATTTAGCACAACGAGTTGCGGTTCATAAACTAATGCGATGCGTTTTTAATGGCGGCTAGTATATGTTGTTCAAGGCTTCAGCAAGAACGTGTCAAATCTCTCGGAAACTAAACATTCCCAACCCTTAGAAACTACTTAGACTACAACTGGAAATGGGCTATTTTAGAATAGAAGAGCCTTATTGTGTTGGAAGTATGGACAACAGATTATTAAGATGTGATAGGAAACTCTGTACAGAGCGATACAACATGAGGTAGTCTGATCATCAGAAGTTGTCGGACAAGTGTTTTGGCCTTTTTTCTTCATTACACTCTGAGGGGGGCGGGCCCACTTTGGTCATGACTCCCAAGTGTCTGCCTCCTGTTGTCTTTCCTGCCTGCGCTGCAGATTGAATCCACTCCACCTTGGTTGCAACTTTGAATTTCAATCCTGGTTTTATCCATGCTACCAGCTTGAGGCAATTCTGAAAGTAACCATTATGTTGTGTTTAAGTTATTGTCAGTTGCCGGCCACTGATCTAAAGCTTACCTAATCACCCAGTATGGATCCTGGGGGGTCTCTGAGGAGATGGAGGATATGACCACTGCTTCTACTACATGTGTCATCAGAGGCAACAAAGGTTAGATTGTGCATGGAGTTAAAGCCTTATTTTGTAACAGGTTAGTGCAGAAACTGCCAATGCAGGCTCCCTTTAAGGTGTTTTGGTGCAGACTTCCTGCTGTGAGGCCAACTTCAGCTGTGGTTTCATGCTCTGAGGAGAATTAGAAAAAGAGACATTCACAAACCCTGCTGCTGAACTAGCTGCCATATGAATAAATATAGAAGAAAATGTACTTTAGGAGAGGTCAAGGATAAATAAGACAAGAAACAGATGTGCTTAACACAGCTGAACAAATATTCCAAGTGTGTGAGAGATGCTTCAGTGTCAACTTATCAGCCTAGATACACGTTATCTAGTGATGGGTATTAGTCAGATAATCATAGTGTGGGGTCACAGGAATCTTTTGACTCAGGCAACAGGGCAACACGTGATGTTTCCAGGCCACCTTCTACTTCATATTCTTATGAATTACCATATGGGACCATAGATAGGCTGATGAAATGAGTCAGTGATTCTAAAATTATTGTCCACCAGCCACTGGGGGAATTGGAAGCTTGTTGTGAGAATTGTTATGAGCTGAATCTGTTCACTTATGAGCCTTTCTTTGTTATTGCTTCTTTTCATTTCTCTTTGACAGATAGGAATAAGCAGAGTTAGTGAACACGGTACAATTTGCCCTGAATAAGTGTCTATTGTGGATAAAGTTTGAGAAACATTAATCTCATCTTAGAATGCCATTGAATATTCCAACACAATTTTTTTTTTTTTTACAGATGAGGACAGACTAGAGAGTGATTGAAAAACACTTCCTATTTTTAAATTTTTTCTTCGCTCCTATCCAACTTATTTGTATGAAACAAATGTGAAGAAAAAAGAGCATTGAATGCTGTTTTATGACAAAAAATATGCCACAATAACATTCAATGTGAGATCCGACCTTTTCATCGCATGACTTCATAGCGAGCAGCAGTTGTTTGACTATTGTCACATCCATTTTTTTGGTGGCCATGTTAGACTGTATTTAATTTTTATTTTATTTCCTGAAAAAAAATAATTTATTAGTCACATGGCAGTTGTTAGTTGTTGCTCCTTGGTTTAAAGTTTGTTTATTGGATATCCATTAGATACAAGTGAGGATATAACAGTTTTAAAATATGGAGTACCACCACCAGTTCTCTTCTTCTTTGTCTTCTTCTTCTTTCATCCTTAGAAACAGACTGCCAAAGCAGTCAGTGGATGTCATGCCTGGTGGCGTCTTGTAGGGCAATAACAATTTGCTTCCACTTTGTTCAGTCGGCAGCCATCCTTCATACAATGCCCCAACTCTGGTTCATTCTTTGTATCTCAGCCTCCACAGTTCTCGCCAAGTTGTTTTTGGTCGGCCTCTCTTTCGCTTTACTTCTGGGGTCCATAGCTTAGCTGTTCTTTGTTCTTGTAATGGCAGGAGGATGTGGCCAACCCAACTCCAGCATCTCTGCCAGCTATGATGGTGCATGTCCTCTTGGTTACTCCGAATAAGTAGTTCTTGGTTGGTGATGGTATTCTGCCAAAAGATTCGGTGAATTTTCCTTAGGCACATTGTGTGGAAAGAGGAAAGTTTCGACATTTCCTTCTCTGTTACTCTCCAGCATTCCGCACCATAGAGAAGCACAGAAAGTACACAGCTCTTGTATAATCAAAATTTGGTGTTTGTGCTATACTGGGAAGACTTCCAGATGTTGTTGAGACTAGCAAAGGCTGTTCTCGCTTTATTCATTCTGGTGTTGATGTCCTTGCTTGTTCCGCTGTCAGGTTTTACTATGCATCCTAAGTATGTAAATGTGCATGTCTGTTCTAGCTTCTGGTTCCTTATTGTTATTGGCCCAGGATTGCCCACATTGAGTGTCATGACCCCTGTCTTCTTCAGATTGATGTTCAGACCCACCTGCTGGCTATACTTATTCAGTCTTTCGGTTTTTTTTTCTTGGATGTGTTGATGTGAATGTGCGAGTAGTGCAGTGTCATCTGCATATTCCAGGTCTTCCAGTGTAGAAAATGTTGTCCATCTAATTCCTCTTGGACTGCCCTCTGTTGTCTGGCGCATCACCCAGACTATGACTGTCAAAAATAAAGTTGTTGATAAGGGGCATCCCTGTCATACTCCTGTCTTCACGTCGAAAGTTAGGTTGCTCAACCCAACACTGCATGTAAAGTTAGAATAGACGCTTTTTATGGGGTCCAAATGGGGCAGTGATGCGCAATACAAGACTCAACATGTCTCTTAGCCTCTCCTGCCCAAGTCTACCTCACCTACTCGTGGTGGACCCCGTTATACCCAGTAATCTTGCCGAAGGTTGGGTATCAACCCCAGCGGGAGGCAAGATGGGACAGCAAACGAGGTAAAGGCAAAATCAAATCCCCCAGCCAGAGGGGGAGGCATGAGCACACACTGCCTTAAGAAACAGGTGCTGAAGTCAGATGTACCAGGCCAGGAGGCGCACCAGCAACCATGGTACCATGCAACCCGCTTTGGTTTAATATGTCTACACAACAGATGTCAAAAAATTATCGTTATGGTGCTCGCCCTGTGAAGTCCCTCCAGGCAGGAGCAGTGCCGGATTCTGAGCCTCGACAGAATCCACCCTCAGCTACTGGAGGTCTCCTTAGTCCGCCAAATGGAGCCAGGAGGCGGAAGGAGAAAGTAACTGGCCAACCAGATAAGACGACGGCCCCTCTGAATGTCATGCATTGGAATGCAGAGGGAGTCAACAACAAAAAGACTGAACTAGAGAATACCCTATTTCGGAAAGAAATTAGCATATGCTGCATACAAGAAACCCACCTACAGGAAGGAAAACATTTTAAGATACGGGGCTATCAATGCTTCAGAGTTGACAGAAAAGATCGGAAGAAGGGTGGCATACTAACACTGATAAGGAATAACCTCAACGCTATAGAATCCAAGACATATAAAGAAGGTGCAGAATACCAAGTAATCCATCTAAAACATAACACTCTGGAACTGGATCTCCTAAACTTCTACTGCCCCAATGACATACCACTGAACATGACTAGCATAGATGTCCCCATTGGCAACTTCATAGCGGTGGGAGACTTCAACAGCCATTCCCAAAGCTGGGGATACAACCAGCTAGATAGAAGGGGCGAAGAGATAGAAAACTGGCAAGACGACAATAACCTAACCCTTCTAAACAACCCTAATGATCCTCCAACCTTTTACTCCAGAAGATGGCATAGCACCTCTACTCCAGACCTGGCATTCTGCACACCTGATTTGGCTGGGATAGTGGAAAGGGAAATAGGAGAACAACTCGGTGGAAGTGATCATCGTCCTGTATTCATCAAAATTAATAGAACAATTAATACAAGTCCAAGTCAGCCAAGATGGAATTATAAAAAAGCAAATTGGTCCATTTATCAACACAGAGCAAATCTGCTTACAAAAGATATTAAGGTACTAGACAGAGACATTAACAGAGTCATCTGGGATTTTAATAATGGAGTACTCAAGGCAGCAAAGGAGACAATACCGAGAGGAGCGAGGAAGAACTATGTACCATATTGGTCCAACACACTACAAAACCTACATGAAGATATGAATGAAGCAAGGCACACTGCAGAGGTACAACCATCCCAACAGAACCATATCATGCTACAAAAGGCAAAAGCAAAATTCATTAAAGGAAAGCTAGAAGCCCAGAGGAGAAGCTGGAGGGAAAAAACATATAAACTAAACCTTGAAAAGGAAGGGAGAAAGTTGTGGAAACTCACTAAACAATTGAATGACGATAACAATTCTCAACGACAAACCATTACACTAGACGATGCAGGGAAACTATATACCGGCAAACAAGCAGCAGACATATTTGCGGAATCCTACAGAAATGAAAGTAACATCTCCGTCAATTTACGCAGACAACGAGACATTCGTCAAGAAATAATCCACACTAGAACTAATGGAAACAGTCCGGACGTTATGTCCAAACCTTTCAATATGGACGAGTTAAAAACAGCCGTGTGGAAACTTAAAGACAGGAAATCACCAGGCCCGGATGGTATAACCAACGAAATGCTAAAACACCTAGGATATACAGCAATGAGCAAACTGTTGCAAATATACAACTACAGTTGGATGACAGGCAGTGTGCCACAGATATGGAGAGAGGCGCTCATGTGTCCCATCATAAAGAAAGGAAAAGACAACAGGAAGGCCACCAGCTACAGACCAATAAGCCTAACAAGCTGTGTATGTAAGACAATGGAGAGGATGATCAACAGAAGATTGAAATGGTACTTGGAATCCGAGAAAATTTTAGTGCCAGAACAAGCAGGGTTTAGAGAGTGCAGCAGCACAGAAGACCAAATCACATACCTGTCACAGATCGTTGAAGATGCCTTCCAAGAAAAGAGAAAAGTCTTTACCCTATGGATAGATCTCCAAAAAGCTTTTGACAAAGTATGGAAAGACGGGTTAATAGTAAAAACTGCAAAGGAACGGAATCAAGGGTAATATGAGAAAATGGATCCAGTCGTTCCTACACAATCGGAAAGCAAGAGTCACTATGGAAGGTCACAACAGCAAGAAAATCCTCCTAAAACATGGAGTTCCTCAAGACTCAGTATTGTCTCCCACCCTGTTCCTTGTATTCATCAATGACCTCATCCACGATCTGCCACAAGGTGTGAGAGCTGCCCTATACGCTGACGACTTGGTGGTGTGGTGTGTAGAAGAACATCTAACTATCGCTAATAAGCGAATACAAAGGGCAGCAGACAACATAGCAGCATGGGCAGAGAAATGGATGGTGCAGATCAACGCTGAAAAATCATCAACAACACTTTTCACGCTCTCCAACAAAGACAAAGCAGGAGAGATACGACTTGGAAATATACATGTCCAAACAGATGAGGAACCGGTGTACTTGGGCATTACATTAGATAAGAGAATGACATGGAGGCACCACATCGAGAGAACAGAGGCTAAAGCGAGAAGAAAACTTTCCATACTGAGGAAAATAGCTGGATCAAGTTGGGGAGCTAACGAAACAACACTAAAGAAAGTGTATACAGGTGCAATAAGACCTATATTAGAGTACGGATCAGCAGCATGGTCTACAGCAGCCAAATCACACCTACAAGCCTTAGATAAAGTACAAAATCAAGCGCTTAGGTTGATCACGGGTGCCATGAAGACCACACCAATAAATGAAATGGAAAAAATCACAGGCATTCCACCTTTATTATACAGACGAGACACTAAGACCCTGATCCAAGCAGAAAAGTACAAGAACATGCCCGCACATCCAATGAAAACTAGATTTGGAGATTTAGCCAGTGGGAGGTTGAAGAGAAGCAGTTTTGTGCATCGGTCCAAAAAACTAATTAGAACATACAAGGATGAACTACCAGACATCACTAAGGAAATAACTCCCACACTCCTCCCAAACCCATGGGAACAACATCAAAATTTCAGTATTAAGACCTCCATAACTACCACCTGCCCCATGGGAGAGCTAAATACTCTCCAAAGGAAAATAGCAGCATGTGACATGATTGAAGAACTATACCCCAGAGAAGCATGGATCCAAGTATATACTGATGGATCTGCAACCAGAGCAGTGAAGAACGGAGGCGCAGGAGTTTATGTGGTCTATCCAGACAAAGAAAATGAATCCACCTGTTCACCTACTGGAATATTCTGTTCAAACTATGCTGCTGAAGTACAGGCCATAAGCATTGCTGCAGGAATAATAAATAACACAATAAGCCAATGTCAGCAGGTTGTATTCCTTACCGATGCAATGTCAGTTCTGCAAGCCCTCAACAGTGATAAACTGCCAGAATTAAACAAAGTCCTATGCGAAGTAAATATCAAAAGAAGGGTAGTGCTACAGTGGATACCATCACACTGTGGCATACCAGGAAATGAGAGAGCAGATATGTTAGCAAAAGAGGGAGCAACACAGGAACAAAAAGAACAAACAATCACATTCCAGGAAAAGAAGACCCTTATCAAGACCATCAGGAAAATTGATCAACAAAGAGACAACTATCAATATCTTGATCGAGCAAAACAGGTGATCCTGTTCCGTATGAGAACAGGACACAACAGACTGAACAGTCACTTATACAGACTGAGATTGGTCCCATCACCCCTATGTACGTGTGGACAGGCAGCACAGACAGCCGAACACATCCTGCAAGACTGCCACATGCTTAGTCAATTGCGAACTGAACATTGGCCCACAGAGACGCACATCCACACAAAGCTGTTTGGGAGTCTTGAAGAACTTTCAACCACAGCAACATACATCCAGAAAACCGGACTTCTTGTGTAGACATTTCTAAACAACAGCGAACGAGAAGAAGAAGAAGAAGAAGAAGATGCTTTTTATAATGGAAACAATGCAGCTAGGAATTCCACTTAGCCCTCAGTATTTTCCATAGGCTGTCCCTGTGTATGCTGTTAAGTCTTTTCAAAATCAACAGAGTTAATGTATAGCTGTCTCTGCCACTGCTCTATTATGTTCCTGAGGGTGAATGTATGATCTGCACATCTTACGTTCTTTCTGAATCCTGCTTGTTCTTTACTCAGTTTATGGTCAACTGCTTTTGAAATTCTCTGAATAATTATCCTGCTTAGTATTTTATTGGGAACTGAGAGGAGAGTAATTCCTCTCCAGTTGTTGCAGTCTGCAAGGTCGCCCTTCTTGGGCAGTTTTCTTTGTCTTCTACTAAAGGTTATTTGCTGGAAGTGCCATATGTCTTACTTGCTCTGTAGGATTATTGTCATGGTTGCATCTTGTCAATTTCTTTGTGACTTCTTGCCTCTGCAGATCCTTTTATTTTGACCATGGCTCTCAGTTACTGTCCTTCGCCTCTTGTCTACATTTTTTGTTCTTGCTTATATGCTGCCACTTTAGTTTCTGGCTCGGTCTTTCGATTTCTATTTCGATTTAAAAAAAAAACATTTCCCAGTTCTCTTAACCGAAGTCTGTATCTGTTTCATGTCAGTTCCTGTGACAGGCTCTTTCAAGTTCTTTAGTTGACTGTAACTGTCCCAATTTTTTTTCCCCAGTTATTTCTTGTTCATGTGAACATTATCTCCCATGGCCTTATACTTGTATTTTATCTACACATTCTTCATTGTCTTGTATAGTTTCCATTCATGTTTATATCTCACATTATTATTATTATATCTCACATCAAAGGGAGGAGATTGGAGTACTGATGGAGTTGTCCGTGTGTAATGAAGATAGTCCTTAAAACCAAACTAAACCAAACCAATCTCACACCTGTTCTTTTAACAGAATATTTGTCATTATTTCCCTTATGAAACATGGAGTCTCCACTTTAGCTGGTCATTATCCAGGAAGCCTGCATCAAAGCATTCATGTGCTCGTGATGATACCAGTTTTCTATCCCGGAACCCGGTAACTTCACACAAACCAGTTAGCCAGTAGGGTGACCTTTCGTGACATATTTGTTAGGGTTGTAGTGGTTCTGTTTTTAACTTCCAGATAAACATCATTTGTTTCCCTTTGTGCTCCTTGCTGAGCATGTAACCACCACTGCTGCAGGTCCTCTTGCGAGGTAACCGGGTTAGAAACCTGGTAGTGTCACATTCCAGTCTACCCAGCTGTAACAATGGGTACCTGCTCATGAATTAGGGAAGGCAAAAAACAGTGAGGAAGGGAACAGGTTACCCCTCACCTCATAAAACTGAGACCTAATTTACTGAAAAGTCTTGAAATCTTCACTCCCTTATGACAATGTCTGTTTTGGGACTACCGTAAAATTAAAAAAAAATTTAAATTTATAATCAGAGCGGGGACTGTATTAACGATATATGAATGACACAAAAGCTGTAAGATAAGTTACTGTTAATGAAAATGAGAAAACACAGGAACAAGAGACTGGATATTTAAATCAGTGAGAAAGTAGGTCAAATTAGTTTATCTGGTCATGTGATGTGATACTGCATTTGCTTTGTAGAACAAGTGATCTAAGCTATGCTGTAAAACATAATCCACAATAGATCACTGTGCATCTAATGATGTAGATCATGTTAGTATAGATTAGTGTTTGCGCTACTTCATAACACAGTGTCTGATCCAGGTCATCTCATTAAGATTTTGCTCTCTGTAGTGATAGTGCATAATATTTGTTTTGGAGGAATATAGCAAGCCTTTGGTTTGTACGACGATAAAGAGATGTCGGATATCTTAAAGAACCACAGCATGACAGCATATCATCCTACAGTATATGCACTGGCTCAAAAACCGGTAATCAGCATTAAATATTCTCTTTAGACTAGTAAATTATACAGTGACATCCCATTGCAATGTAAGCACTCCAAAAGGAATAAATAATTAACTAGCCTAAAGGGGAGATTAAACCCCCAAAATGAAAAACACAGAATTATAAGTTAATAGCTATATCTAGTCATTTATACAAGCAAAATGACTGAAAAAAATACAAAACATTGAGGTATATACTAAAAACTTGCGGTCTATAGGTGAAAAACAGCAGAAAATAGGCAAATTTTTGCTTTTTAGGGGTATTTTGTTGCCCAAGATATCTCAAATGTGAGTACAACTTGAGTTATGAAATTTGGCTGTTTCATTTGTTAATACATGATAATCATTTTAAACTAAAATAATTTTGATTGGTTTGATATTTGAGTTTTTTTTTGGGGATTTTAACATACCAGTCGAAAAATAGTTGAAATATTTAAGGGGGGGTATCTTAGCTATTTCTTAACAGTTTTGTAGTTTGTTAACGTATATCCTTTATTTTAGTTCATTTTTTTGAGCACTGTGTGTACATCATTTGGCCCAAACTTTGCAGCTGTATCACTAATAGTTTTTGAAAAATCATGGGCTACGTGCCCACATTTGTGTGAAAAATGCTGTTTTGAGAAAATTAAGAAAAAAGGGAAGAATTACACTCTTGCACAAAATTTACTCACCTCAGTATCCCCCTGCTATGTAGGAATCATCTCTGGTATTTTCCTTTATTGATTCCATGGGCTGTTTCATACTTCGCAGCTTACTTTTCATTAAATTCTTCATTTCAGCAGACTATGCGCTTTTTGTCAGTTCCCCCCCCCCCCCAAAAAAAAAAATACATCCTTTCTCTGGTAGACATGTACTATGTGTGGGGAAGCGATTGCTCTACCCTCAGCAGACTCAATACATGTAGGAGAGGCTTTGCTCTCAGTATTCACAAGATTAGGATATCCTTATCAGATATTAACTGACAATGGTTCACAGTTCAGAGGGAAACTGATGGAGGAAGTTTTTAGCATTTTTAAAAATATACTCGTCCACACATGTTATCATCCACAATCCAATGGACGTGGAAAGAAATAACGGGACTCTACTTACAATTTTACGGAAGCTCGCACAGGAGAAACCAGAATCCTGGGATTCGTTCTTATCTGCAGCTTTATTTGCGTATAAGGAGGTACCCCACCACTCTACTGGAATACCTCCAGCCACGTTATTATTTGGACGACCCATCAAAGAACCCCATGGTTAATAAAAATTAGCCAGTCAAAATTATTTTTACACATGAAACGATGTTTAAAAAACTTTAATTCTGTTTGCTTCAGGGAAATGAATACCGAAACAATTTTTAAATCCATGTATTAGAAGCGAAGATATACCAATTCGTATATTTTGCATATATAATTAGGTACAAATACACTTACCTGACATACTTTTAAAATTTATAAAATCAACCACAAAGGTTTTAGTGAAAATAAGCATACAGAAATGTGGGCAAATGAATGTACTTTCCAGTGCAATATATATCTAAAATTTGATACTTTCAATGAAATTCTTCATTTTTGGGGGTTAAACCTCCCCTTTATAAAAGAGAACCTTTATCTAATCAGCTTTGTCTGCAACACTAACCAATATAAACAGTAGAAAAGTTTTAGAAGACCATAGGATACAGATTAGGACACCGACCTGCATCTGGATTACTTAGTTTACTTAACTGTTGATTGGTGACGATCTGGAATTTTACTGTCAGATAAAGGCATTGTTGATTAGTTTGTCTAATTAAATATTGATTCAGTGATGCTGATTATGCTTCACGCTGGTCAATGGTATTGCCTTGGAGCCTTTTGTGAACACTATACTTGAGTAGGTTTGACTGTATCAGAGGGTTCTTATACAGCTGTGAATTTGTGTAGGTTAGACTGTATCAGAGGGTTCTTATACAGCTGTAAATTTGTGTAGGTTTGACTGTGTAAACTCGTGTAGGTGTGACTGTACCAGAGAATTCTTATACAGCTGTAAGCTTGTGTAGGTTTGACTATAGCAGAGAATTCTTATACAGCTGTAAACTTATGTAGGTTTGACGACCACAGAATTCTTATACAGCTGTACACTTGTGTAGGTTTGACTGTATCACAGAATTCTTATACAGCTGTATACTTGTGTAGACTTTGCTTATATCGAGGTCTTCTATGTATTATTGTACTATTTCTTTACCCTGTTGAAATAAAGACTTAGTTCGTTCTTTCGTTCTATGACTACCTTAGATTCTTGTGTATGTTGTATAGGGCGAACCAAATTATTGGTGTTTTTATTCAGAATTGGCATCATTGCACACGAGTCAAACCCATATGTGCTCAGTCTCTCCCTCAGCAAATGTTGAAAGGTATGAATGCTGATTGTTCCTATAGTGTGCTGGTTGTTACCACACATCATTCATTCATTCGTTCATAACCCTCCACTCCCAAATGAGCATAGGCCTTCAACAAACATATGCCAAGTCCTCCTGTCACGTGCCATCATCTCAAGTTCTTTCCACGTTCTCCTCATCATTTTCACCTCTGTTTCCAGCTCCCTTCTCCATGTGCTTCTTGGTCTGCCTATGCCTCTCTTGCCCTGGGGGTTTCAGAACAAGGACTGCCTTGTAATTCTGTCAACAGGTTTCCTCAGCGTGTGTCCTATCCATCGCCATCGTCTTCTTCTCATCTCTTGTTCCACTGGCACTTGTCTAGTTCTTGTCATCAGTTCCACGTTGGTAACCTTGTCATACCATTTTAATTCTTCTATTCTACGCAAGCACCCATTTATGAAAGTCTGGCAGCAAATCAGAATGGTATGGAATGAGACATGTGAACTAATACTGGGGGAAAGGGAATGACAACAAAAAGCATGGATAACAACAGAAACCATCAATAAGATAAAAGACAGAAAAAACAAGAAAGCAGATTTAAACCCAAGCAAAACCAGAAGTTCCAAAGCCAAGGCTCAAGAAGTGTACACAGAAGCAAACAAAGAAGTAAAAAGAAGAAAAAGCACGCCTTATGCGCCCTCTCATATGTCCATCCCTGCTAGTCTTACATTTGATGCCAAATTCCAGAAGTCTTGGCCTTGAAGGTTGCATTTTCCTTCTGTAGCAGACTATCGCTTAGGAGTCTTTAGTATTTCTCCTTAGTATACCAAATTATACAAACTGCAAAATCCAGATCACAAGATCTTTTATAATAGGATATGCATCCTAATATAACCAACAGACCCTGTTTCTAGGCTGAATGGTGCATCCTTTGCCAAATTAAGGCTAAATTTCTTTTTTTTTAAAAAGACAAACTGCAAACATTGACAGGGCTATTCATTTTATTTAAAATATTTAAGTATTTATTAAATGTTGTAAACCAGAAGCTGTGGGGTTCTACTTTAGTAACAATGAGCTTTGTGAAGATCAATCTTGATAAAATCAGGTCTGTTTTCAGATGTCAGAGTATTTAGAATAAGTGGAGCCTACATTTAACTTTTATCTCTGACAATTTGCTTCCTCTAATTTCATCACCAGAACAGTGGACAATTCACACTAAATGAAATTGTACCAAATTTTAACTTCACTTCACAGATAAAATCACATTCCTATCTTATGCAGTTCACAATTAAAGTGAATTTTGTGAGCTAGCTTGTAAGTTTTCACTGGGACTGTGAAGTTATCTTTAATTCTGGGTATACAGCACTTTTAAATGCTGACTAGGGAGAGGGCTAGTTTGAAATTTCTCTGCCTTTAAAATTGTTTCACTTTTCCCCCTTCGTCACCTAGAGATTTACAAAATCCTTTCCTGTGATCTACTGGTAGATTTAGATCGAACCCCTGGTGTAAACGAATGATTTAATAGTGCTTCATGGCATCACTTTGATACAGCACCCAATTTAGAGTAATGGTCAAGCTGTTGAACGGCCAGGGTTTGCTAAATGCTGTATTTATGGAGGAATTGTTTATTTATAGTTTTAAGTACACCAGTAGACAGTAAGCAGAATAGATCAGTGATTTTAAAAAAAAAAAACTATATCTGAAAATAGTATAAAGTCTGGCATGTGAAAAAGACAGTTGTGTGAGCCAACGCTAGATCAGTTTTATTAGCTGTGAGTTATTTACAAAACCATGCTGAACACCGATACAGACTGTATTAAGTTGAGAGATGTGGTAAGGACACTTTTGTTTTTTATACCTTTTTGCTGCGGTCAGTTTTGATATAATGTTATATGTGCATAATCAAACACAAAATAGACAAATAATCAGTATTACATACATCCATCACCCTTGATAGGAGCATAGGCCTTCAACAGACTTATGCAAACTCTTCCTATCCAGTGCCATCAGCTCAAGGTCTTACCATTTCTTCATTTCTCTTCTCTGTGGTTTCTTTAGTCTTTCTCTACCTCTCTTACCTTAAGGACTGCCTTGTAATACTATCAGTAGGTTTCTTCAGTGTGTGTCCTATCCATCACCAGTATCTTCTTCTCATCTCTTGTTCCACTAGCACTTGTCTGGCTCTTGTCTTCAGTTCCACATTAGTGATCTTGTCATACCACTTCATTCCATTCTATGCAGGCACTGAATCATGAAAGTATGTAGCTTCTTTTTTTTTTTTCAGTTATTGTTTTTCTTGTTCTCCATGTTTCAGAGCCATACAGTATTACTGACTTGGCATTTGAGTTGAAACTATAATAAGCATTATAGGACTCTATATCATCAAAGCATGTGTTAACCATATGTCATTGTCTTGTTTAGTGATCATGTCCCATAAAGTAGATGTTTGTACTTGTGTTATATTATCATTTTCTTGTCCCATAAAGTAGATGTTTGTGCTTGTGTTATATTATCATCATCATGTTCATGTCCCATAAATTAGATATGTGTACTTGTGTTATATTATCATCATTTTCATGAGCCATAAAGTAGATATTTGTACTTGTGTTATATTATCATTCATTTTCATGTCCAATAAAGTAGATGTTTGTTCTTGTGTTATATTATCATCATCATTTTCTTGTCCCATAAAGTAGATGTTTGTTCTTGTATTATACGAGGGTGAGTCAAGTGAAAACCGGAAATACGTTATAACAATAAGAATAATCATGCCATTATATTGTAACTTTCCAATATTGTTGTCCTGGATGTCTCGAGTGTCATGCATGCGCCATCGTGGTGATGACGCATAAGGTGACGTCATAATGACATTTTAAAGATAGCCGCCCCGCTAGTGGAATGCACCAAACAGCAGCAGCGTTCTGTTGTTCAATTTTTGATCAGGGAAGGGGTGAAACCAATAGAAATTCATCGGCGAATGAAGCTCAAGTACGGTGATGCATGCATGTCAAGGTCGCAGGTGTATGAATGGTGTACAAAGTTCAAAAACGGCGTGATTTCTGTGACAGATTGTTCACGACCGGGTCAGGCACACAGAGTAGTGACTCCAGAATCGATAGCAACCGTTGAACGACTCGTACAGGGAAACCGCCGATTGACTGTGGATGATATTGCTACACATCTTGACATCAGTCACGGTTCAGCACACCACATCATCTCTGATGTGCTACAGTACCACAAAGTGTCTGCAAGGTGGGTGCCATGGCAGCTTACTCCAGAATTGAAAATTGAACAATCTGTCACAGAAATCACGCCCTTTTTGAACTTTGTACACCATTCATACACCTGCGACCTTGACATGCATGCATCACCGTACTTGAGCTTCATTCGCCGATGAATTTCTATTGGTTTCACTCCTTCGCTGATCAAAAATAGAATAACAGAATGCTGCTGCTGTTTGGTGCATTCCACTAGCGGCGAGGCCATCTTTAAAACGTCATTATGACGTCACCTTATGCGTCATCACCGCGATGGCGCTTGCGTGACACTCGAGACATCCAGGACAACAACATTGGCAAGTTACAATATAATGGCATGATTATTCTTATTGTTATAACATATTTCCTGTTTTCACTTGACTCACCCTCGTATTATCATCATCATGTTCATGTCCCATAAATTAGATATTTGTTCTTGTGTTATATTATCATCATCATTTTCCTAAGTGCTACTTATGGAGAATGGAGCCATCTCTGTAGCTGTTCCCCGTGCAGGAAGCCTGCACCAAACATTTACAACATCCTGCAGACGTTGTTTCTGTGGCACTTTGTTGTACATGATGAGTTTGCCAGCCCCATGCACAAGCTCATATTAAATGCCCTGTAAGATATACCTGCCGATGCAGAAATTCTATTCTTTCCTTGTCTCTACAGAGATACCTGGAGCCGAGGTAGAGCAATGGTTAGTGCACTGGCTTCCTAGCACAGTGGTCTGTGGTTCGATCCCCAGATGAAGTGGGATTTTTTTAGACCACAAACGGCTCCGGGGTTGACCCAGTCTCATGAATTGGGTACCAGAGCAACTCTGGGAAGGTTAAGGTGGCCGGCATGGTGCTGACCACATCACTCCTAGTGTGCCAGTGGTCAAGAAAATATGGGCCTAACACCGTATTCCCAAAATGCCGCAATGGGCGTGTAACGGGATCCTTTACCTACAGAGATACCTGGGGAACTATACAGGGCCTTGTTATATTATGTGCCAGACAAATACTAGTGGAGCAATAGGAAAAATGTTGGTGTTGGTAAAAAAATGTTGGTGTTGGTTAAGACAGACTTTGATAAAAACATTTGTAATACTTCACATGGGTGTTTTTCTTTGTCCGTTTAAAGTGAAAAAACTAGTCACAGTGAACATGGCTTAGTTTAGCATAAAGTGAACAAACTAGTCACAGTGAACATGGCTTAGTTTAGCATAAAGTGAACAAACTAGTCACAGTGAACATGGCTTAGTTTAGCATAAAGTGAACAAACTAGTCACAGTGAACATGGCTTAGTTTAGCATAAAGTGAACAAACTAGTCACAGTGAACATGGCTTAGTTTAGCGTAAAGTGAACAAACTAGTCACAGTGAACATGGCTTAGTTTAGCATAAAGTGAACAAACTAGTCACAGTGAACATGGCTTAGTTTAGCATAAAGTGAACAAACTAGTCACAGTGAACATGGCTTAGTTTAACATGCTGTTTAACCGGTTGATCGTTATCTTTATTTTCCTTTTCACACCTTATGGAGTATGGATTCCCAACTGTGGCTGGCCTCCTTGTTGTTTCATATGCTCTTACTGCAGTAGTTTCTGTAGCAATCTGTTTTACATACAAAATATGGACTATTAAGTGTCTCTTATTAACTGAGATAATTTTATTGGAAGATGTGTTGTACTAGTTAGTTTGTTTTATTTACCTCATCATGCAGGTTGCACGTTTCTTGTTTTTTGTTTCAGGAGCTGTTACCCAGAATAATAGTGAAAGATCCAGTCACTCATAACAGCTGGGATAAGGGGAGGTTTACTACTTACCTTGTTTGTATCAAGGTATGTTGAGTGGTTTTTTTATATTTATTTTTGTTGTTGTTGCTGTGACAGAGAGAGAGAGATAAGGAGGGAGGAAAGTGGAAACATAAAATTTGAATTGCCAGCATGAAGGAGTCTCTGAGGAGACAAAGACTACGCTTACTGCTCCCCCATGCATGTCGTAAGAGGCAGCTGATATGAGGTTGTGTATGGGGTGGCAACCTCATCTTGTAAAATGAATTGCTGCAGAAAGCACCACTGTAAGTGTATTTTCTTTGATGTAGGCTTGCTGAAATGGGCCATTAGGGGGTGATTGATCCATGCACCACGAGGAGCAGAAAAGATGAAGGCAAATTAGTGGTGTTAATAAAATGGTGAAGGTACATATGTAGTTTCCACATTAAACAACTCATGTAACAAACTTGATGTGTGGTGGTGTTAATGAGTGGACGTAGGTACATATGTAGTTTCCACATTAAACAACTCATGTAACAAACTTGATGTATGGTGGTGTTAATGAGTGGACGTAGGTACATATGTAGTTTCCACATTAAACAACTTATGTAACAAACTTGATGTATGGTGGTGTTAATGAGTGGACGTAGGTACATATGTAGTTTCCACATTAAACAACTCATGTAACAAACTTGATGTGTGGTGGTGTTAATGAGTGGACATAGGTACATATGTAGTTTCCACATTAAACAACTCATGTAACAAACTTGATGTGTGGTGGTGTTAATGAGTGGACATAGGTACATATGTAGTTTCCACATTAAACAACTCATGTAACAAACTTGATATATGGTGGTGTTAATGAGTGGACATAGGTATATATGTAGTTTCCACATTAAACAACTTATGTAACAAACTTGATGTATGGTGGTGTTAATGAGTGGACATAGGTACATATGTAGTTTCCACATTAAACAACTCATGTAACAAACTTGATGTGTGGTGGTGTTAATGAGTGGACATAGGTACATATGTAGTTTCCACATTAAACAACTTATGTAACAAACTTGATGTGTGGTGGTGTTAATGAGTGGACGTAGGTACATATGTAGTTTCCACATTAAACAACTCATGTAACAAACTTGATGTGTGGTGGTGTTAATGAGTGGACATAGGTACATATGTAGTTTCCACATTAAACAACTCATGTAACAAACTTGATGTGTGGTGGTGTTAATGAGTGGACATAGGTACATATGTAGTTTCCACATTAAACAACTTATGTAACAAACTTGATGTGTGGTGGTGTTAATGAGTGGACGTAGGTACATATGTAGTTTCCACATTAAACAACTTATGTAACAAACCTGATGTATGGTTGTGGACTTTACACAGTTGCAGACTTACTGCAATCATCATCATTATCACCCTTCAGCTGCCTGTGATGTCCTCTCAAGATCTTTCCATGTGTTCTGTATCCCTTCCATTTCTGTCTCCAGTTCTCTTCTCCATGAAATTTTCTGTCTCTGTCTACCTCTCATACCCTGGAGATTCCAGAACAAGGATTACCTTGTAATGCTATCAGCACAACAACTCATTGTATGTTCTGTTCATTGCTGGTATCGTCTTCTCATCATATATTCTTACTGTATTAATATATGTAGAAAGTACTTAACTGGCTAATATTTTCATCCATATGTTAACAGTACGGACATACATGCTGACAGTGCTCAAATGTATATTAACAGTACTTTGGTACATTTATTACAGCTAAAAAAAGTGTAATGAGAATGTTCTGGAAGAAGCCTGTTGTTCTTATTTAACCAGAGCTGCTGAGCTTCTCGCTCTTTTGCAGCCAATACCAAGTTGAAGACTCCTTGGTATTATCTACACTGTAGATCTAGGCTTTTCCTGTGGCTTTTCTGCCATACTGAATCATGCTGAGTTGAAGTCATGAGCTCTAGTTTCTCCATCTTGGCTAGCATTTAACTGATTCCGTACGCAAGATCTTTTAAAAGATGCAATGGCCGACCGCTGTGTCCGCAAGATCTTTTAAAAGACGCTTATTTATTTCGTTGTTTCTTTCTATTCTGATATTTTATACTGCCCGGAATTTATCTCGAACGGAAGTAAACACAAAACTGGACAAATTTCAACAAGCTTCAATGTCTTTTATTTGCGCTTGAAGGGATTTTTTCACATTTATCTTCATCTTTAATCGTGTTTTGTCGTATCGCCATAATGGCCGAAAACACACAGGATATGTTACTAATATGTGAACAGTGAACAAACTGTGTGATCAACCATAACTTTCTTACTTTTTCTGTGTTTCTAAATGGATTACCTGCACAAAGAGAGCAGTGAAACTGTATTGTGTTAACAATTTATGTTACAAGCCTTACGTAAGTCGAAGATTTTTGTTCAAAATTTCAAGTTATCTTTTTTCCGTGTACATGTTATCTGTTATAACATAAACATAACATAAAATTAGCTAGAAAGGCATATGGATTTATATTGTTCATCCAATGTACTTTAATTTGATATATAATATGTTATACTTAACTCATGATTAGACCACACATTGTCAGTAAACGTAAATTATGTATGTGTAAATTTTTGGGGCTTAAAAATAATTCCGTCCAGAGCTGAAAATAATTACGTACTGAATCAGTTAAAGGATCATCACATCTGGTACCAAGCTAGGAGTAAGAAGCGTGTGGCATACTGTGCATTCCCCGCCATCCAAGGGGGCTCTCCAACTATGTGGAGCTAAAATACTGTGCTCTGGTTCTGGGTTCTCCCAAGGAATTGTCACGTCCTGCACAGAGCCACTTCTCAGCTCCCCCTACCTATCACTGGGTCCATTGTGAGATCCTCCTGCATGGAGTCAACCAGGTGAAAGCCAAAGAATTATGTCTGGGGCTCAAGTAACTTCTCCAAGCGTAGTGTGCAATGCTGGGTTCTCAACAAGTTTCACCAAAAGGGGAATCCCTGGAAGTGTGTGTATGATTTCAAGAGTCAATGAGGATGTAATTAGCATCACAAACAGAGGTTCACATCCAAATCTACATACTATAGCATTGTACATAGCTGGTGGTCATGTAAAGATGACTCCACATATGCACCCATGCATGGAAGAAGCCTGTGTGCATAGGGTGCTTTGTACTCACATTAGAAGGAAGTAATCCACTTTCTTTGGGCATGTTTTGGAGATATTAAAAAAAAAGGAAGCTGGAATATAAGAGATCAATAAAGGGGGAAGATACTAGACACTGTCATGTCATTGCATGGAAAGAAGTCAATAACAATTGATAAACAGAAATGGAAGCAGGAAGTTGTGGAGAGACATGATCACATACACCAACAGGCATGGTACTTGAAGAAGCAGAAACCACACACACTCTGTGTCAGAACAGGTAGTGGGAACTGAACATAAATTCACTTTTTTTTTCTCATAGCTTGTGTATAATAAATTCACTTTTTAATTTTATTTGTCTTTATGTTAACTTGCTCTCTTTGTTTGTTTAGACAGAACACCCAGCATTCCACCTCCGGTTGTCTGCTGTGAGAAGGCGTTTTTCAGAACTAAGATGGTTGTACAAGGTCCTGAAGGCAAACCACTCGTATGTGTAAGTGGTTATCATGGTTATTGCCATCATCATCATCATCATTTGTACTTAATATGAAGCTCACAAGACATGGACAAAGAAGAATACGCTGTTTGCAAAGAGAAAAATTATGTTTTTGAGATCTTTATAATGTTTTATAATATCCAAAGTAATAAAATGGGTTTACAAAAAATAAAAAACATCTGTTTTATCTAAGTCACAATGTCTAGCTGATGGGGAACTGAGCCATTATATTTATAGGATTGTACATCGGTGAAATTAAAAATATCTTTGTTATTGTATTTCTTCATTTCTATCTTCAGTCAGTTTCCAAATCCACCCTCTAAGAAGGTTTTTGCTGAGAGATTTGACCAAGACTTTATCAATTCCAGGATGGTGGAAATCCAGAGTTATCTGAATGAGTGAGTCAGCTTTTTTTTCTCTTCCATGCTGACGTCTGTTCCATTAGGCAGTGCGTGTGTATGTGTGTTATGAATTACCCCATGTAGCTCCCTGGGGATTGCTGAGAAGACAGATGAGACAAGCAGGACTGCTACTGCCACCATGCATGCTGTAAGAAGTGACTGAGACAAAGTTGTGTCTGGGACTAGGAGCTTCTTGTCAAATAAATGAATTTAGAAATCACTACAGCAGGAGCACATAAAAACATGAGCTTCTTACAGTGGTGGGCTTCAAGGTTTGTAAGCAGCAAAAATGGGACAATCATTCATGTTGTGACTTTTCTGGGTAGTTTTTTTAGTCTGCTTTTAACGGAGTACTTGGCTCACCAATGAAAGATCGAAGTTATCCAAGACAAAAGTACAAAGCCACAGCACAAGCTGGAGTAATTGAGATGCTAAACTGGTCGGTCCCAAGAGAAGACAGAACAGCAACAGACAGTTAGAAGGTTTCTAGGTGATTTTAGGCTAGAAGTTGGAATCAAAATTACCTGAATAAAGGAAAATCCCCAGACCAAATGATACAACAACAGAGAGCTGGGAAGTTGTATCTGATTTTAGGATAGAAGTTAGAATAAAGCTTTTAAATGATATCTACATCATACAGAACTGGAAAGTTTTAGCTGATTTTAGGATAGAAATTAAAATAAAGGTAAGGTCCCCAAACCAGACAATACAACAACAGAAAACTGGGAGGTTGTATCTGATTTTAGGATAGAAACTCGAATAAAGGTAAGGTCCCCAGACCAGACAATACAGCAACAGAAAACTGGGAGGTTGTATCTGATTTTAGGATAGAAATTAGAATAAAGCTTTTGAATGATATATACATCACTGATCATCACTACTCTTCAAATCCCTATGGAGAATAAAGTGCTGTAAATATTGGTAGTAAGCAAAAGATATTAAATTAATATTAATCAGCATAAAAGAACTGTTGTATAACATAAGTATGCTGTATAAAGTGTTCAGCACAACTGCACACACCTCTTTGAAAGAAAAAGACAAATTTTCCGCCTCATTGCGTTGTAATGATAATATAATAATAATAAATTCTTTAAGCACCAAACATGGCGCATAAGGCAGAAACCAGTGCTCTCCAGGTTGTTCGTTGTGACGCCACTCCTCTTAGCTCTTGCCCATTATTTAGGCCCAACGTTCTTCCTTCTCTTATTATTGTTCTTCTGAGTGTATCCAATTTTAAAAATCTCCTTAGCCCCCAAGATATTAGAATGAGTCATGTTTACTGTCGAGCCTGGTTCTGTTTCGGTAACAATCGCTTGTTTTACGATAGTGACTTGTTAACTCTCTGATCAACCCTCCTATCCAACCGACCGATTCGAGGGTTTCGAGGTCAGTTATAGGAAAATATCTACACCACTAGATACTCTGATAATATGCAGTAATATAAAAAAAAAGATTTTGAGTAATTTTTATGTTTTTATTTAGAGGTAAAAAGGTAATGGATCCCCTTACGTGCCCTTTGAGGCATATTGGGAATATGGTGTTAGGCCTATATTGTCTTGACCATCGGCACACTAGGGGTGATAGCCGCCTTTAACCTTCCCAGAGTTGCTCTGGTACCCAATTCATGAGGCTGGGTCGACCCTGGAGCTGTTTATGGTCTAAAGAATCCCACCTCAACTGGGAATCAAACCAGGACTGCCGACCTGGGAAGCCAGTGCACTAACCACTGCGCTACCCTGCTCCAGTCTACCCAGCTGTAAATGGGTACTGACTTTGTTGAGTTAGGGAAGGAAAAGGCAGCGTGGAAGGGAACTGGTCATCGCCCATCTCTCAGTGCTGGACCTAGTTTAGTGAAGTCTCTAACAGTTCACTCCCTTATAGTAGTTTACACTATGGGATTACTTTTACCTGTTTTATTGTGGCGGTCTTATGCTACTTGTGAAGCAAACAAGAGAGTCAGTCGTGAATTTGTATTATAAACTGCTGTCTACCAAAATGGTCTTTCAGTAACAGATTGATCTATTAACAGTCTTTGCCAGTCTAAAATAACATCTGGAAATCTTCTGGGTACAGCACATACATTAAACTAAGATATATTATTAACAAGAACTAAAATTAATATATGAGGATCAATGATGGTGTGAGGATAAGGGGAAGTCTGATGGGGTGCTCTTCTGGATGATGACATAATTGGTGGATTTGATGTAATCTCACATGCCCCTGGGCTTTCTTACTTCTTTTCACCTTGTTAACAACAGGGCAGTTATGAGAGACTTTCCTATGTTTTTTTTTTCGTTCATTTTTTGTTTGTTTGTTTTTAATTTTTATTGTTTGTTTTTTTGGAAAGGGTAGGTCACACACACATACACGATTTTAGTTTTAATTCACTCTATTTGGACTGAGTGGAGGGAGAAAAAAGTTACTATATTATCTTGAATTTATTACGCTGTATATCCTAATTATAACCCATCGAGGGTTGAACAGGATACTTTGTTTAAAATAAAATATGAGAGTTGCGTTCCTTTTGTATTCTGTACGGTGCCAATTACTGGAGTGTCACAGAAAAAGAAATATCATCTTTCCACACAATTTTGTGGCCAAACAAAATGTCATCAATAACCATGGGCTGCTTACCTGAAGCAATCAAGAAGATATGCACAAAATTATAACAGGTGGGTGCTGGATAAAGACACACCATCACCAGAACTGCCATGCGATGGATCCCAGAAGGAAGGGGAAATGTAGGCCAACCGACCTCAACTTAGTGGAGAACTGAGATGAAAAGGATGAACCAAAGTTGAGGTATTGCATGATGGATGGCCACAGACTCCGCAAAATGGAAAGAGTATGTTGCTGCCCTACAAGACATCACTAGGTGAGATGGTCACTGACTGATTTGTCAGTCATCAATGAAAGATCCAAGAAGAAGGTTATTCTATTCAGTCATCATTATTTCCAGTAGTTATCATTATTTTCAATGGAAGTAACATCAATATTAGATAATTCAGTCTGCCTTAACATCAGTCATCACTATTTGTTTCATTTTTCCAAGACTTCATAATGCTGTTGTCTCCTCAGGCTTCTGGTAACAGACACAGTACTCTCTGATGCAGCATTTCACTTCTTTATACAAACTGACCTAACCACAGAGGAGATTGAGGAGTACCTGAATGGGGCGCTGCCAGAGACGATCGTGACAGAAGCATGGGAAAATGCTGGTCATCTGCATACGAGCAGCTATGTTGTTAAGTATGTGGTAGTTGTAATAAATGTTGGTTTCAGGCGTGTGGTTTCGTGTGTGATGGCTTGTCTGTTCGTATTAGCTTCTGAGTGTTTTATAGTTTTGATATGTACTATAATTTTTGTGTTTATGATAGCCTTGATGTGTGCAATAACTTTCATGTTAGTGATAGCTTTGATACTTACTTACTTAGTCATTCCTTTTTCCTCCTTGGGATGTAGAGGTTTGCCAGAGAAAGTGCCATACTATCCTATCAGTTGTCTTTCTCCTGGCCTGGTTCCAGTCTAGTCCTCGGTCCTTCAGAGATTGTCTGATGTCCTCCCAGGGGACTGTAGATCCATGGCTCTTGGTTTCCCATATTTGTTGTGGTAGCTGATGTTCTACTATTTTGCAGACATGGCCAAATCATTGTAGTTGAAACCGTTCCACTTGGGTCTGCAGGGGCTGGGTTTTGAGGCCATGACGTTTCATCTGGTTGCGGAAGATTTCTCTTCTTGTTACTTCAACCACCTTCCTCAGATATCTTAGTTCTGAGGTTTGGAGCTGGCTTTTGTGGGTTGTAGTAATTGACCATGATTCACATCCATAAGTCAAGACTGGAACGTAGGTGGAGTGGT
The DNA here is from genome assembly GCA_024509875.1 of Oreohelix idahoensis. NCBI lineage: Eukaryota > Metazoa > Mollusca > Gastropoda > Stylommatophora > Oreohelicidae > Oreohelix > Oreohelix idahoensis. Next base: position 378,065 of record JAMPIV010003254.1, on the reverse strand, counting down.
ATACAGCCATCTTCATTTTGCCAATTTCTGTTTGCTGGAATCCTGGATTTATGGCCTGAAAAAGTCTCCCTGCTGTTGCTCTTCGGGTAGCCAATGCTTCTTTGATACCTCCCTTCCATTCTATGACAGCACCAACGTATTTAAAGTGGTTGACCTGTTCTCCCAGCATAATCTGATGACTTTTTTTTCTCTCGCGATATCACCATCATTTTTGTTTTGGAGCCGCTGATGACCATCCCTCTTTTCTCCAGCTCTTCCTTCGAGACTTGCAGGTTTAAAGATGTGCCTCTGATTTAGCAATCAGGGCAACATCATTGACAAATGCCAGCTCTGAAATACAGACCTGTCTCATGATAGCTTTGATATGTACAATAACTTTCATGTTTATGATAGCTTTGATGTTAGCTTTTATGCGTGTAAAATTACAGTTGTTAATATTGTAAGTGATAATATCCACATTATAATAAAGTAGGTATCTCTTACTTTTGATTATTATGCTGATGAAAATTCTTGTTGCTTCTTTATGTTAAGAACACATTTACTGTTAATTTATCTGACAGCGAGAAAAAAACGCTTTTTCCTTCATCTGATGATGAAAATACACTTTCTTTTACTTCTTCTAGTGGTGATATTGTATTTATTTTTACTTCTTGCAGTAGTGACATAAAATAGACTTGCACCTTCTGATGGTAAAATTAAATTTACTTGTATATCTTGTGATAGTAAGAATACACTTACTTCTTAAAATAAGTAATCACTTACATCTTTTAATGGTGAGGATACAATTATTGTTTCCCCTGTGTAGTTCCGGGGGGGGGGGGGGGGGGGGGGGGGGGGGGGGAAAAAAGGGGGGAATCGGGTCTCTGATGAGACACTGAAAGAACAGACTACAGCTCCCTCAGGAATATCATACAAGGCGACTAATAGGAGATTGACAACCTCATCATGTAAAACAGCTACAGAAACCTCTGCTGCAAGAGCATGTGAATGCTTCATACAGGCTTCCTGTAAGAGAACCAGCTGCTATGGTGGCTCCGTGCTCAATAAGGAGTGAAGAGGAAAATAATGATGATACAATTAATCCTGCATTTTCTGATGGTGAAAATATACTTGTATCTTCTGTACAGCACAAATATTATCCCACACGAGCCTCAAGAAATAATCATGAATGAAGAAGATCTGCAGCCCGCTCAGCATAACTCCCGGTCTTTCGATGCCTCACACTCGCTTTCCAGTTTTGAAGACTCTACTTCGGCTGTAGCAGAAGCCAACGATGTATTCTTAAACGATCCTGCACCAACAACCACTAATGGTGATGAGGTTGCAGCTGTAGATTTGATCAGCCAGAGTGAAGCAGCTTCCTCAAATAATGGTGCAGTGAGTAATGGTGATGATGCTAAGGAGTTTTCATCTGAATTCTGTGACATTTCTGATGATAGTGAGGTGGTAATTTACACAGAAAGTGACGTGGTGAAGATAACATTACCAGCAAAGAATGTATAACTATTTTACCAGGATAACCGGTAAAGAATGTTTATTTATTTTACCAGAGTAACCGGTAAAGAATGTATAATTATTTTACCAGGATAACCACTAAAGAATGTTTAACAATTTTACCAGGATTACTGGGAAAGACTGTGTTTATTTATTTTACCAGGGTAACCGGTAAAGAATGTATAATTATTTTACCAGGATAACCACTAAAGAATGTTTAACAATTTTACCAGGATTACTGGAAAAGACTGTTGAACTTTTTTTTTTACCAGAGTAAACTTTAAATGTTTACAACCGTTTTAAGGTTGTTTGGACTGACATTAGAAAGTGCAAAGTTCACCATCTATAATGGCGAAGAAGTGGCATTGAAACAACACATAACAGTCCTGATTTGGAGAGAGGGATGATAGTGGTGAAAATCTGAAGATAATATGGCATCATGGGATGTGTGATGATATTAGATGTTTAAGAGTGGATGATGAGATTTTATGTTGTTTCTTTAACCTCTTAACACCCACAACGCCAACATTAACCAGTTGGGAAATTCAGTTTTGCATTATCAAGACATTTATAATAGGCTGCTAGAAGACATAATTAGTAAGTTTTTCTTGTCCAGACAAATGCTGTGCACAATAAGTGTATAATAGATAAAGCATTTAATATTAAAATTGATTTAAAATTATTAATATATTATTATTTTGAAGTGAACAAATACATTTTAAAAATTGAAACAGATTGCTACAGAAACTATAGCTGTGAGAGCACATAAATGCTGGTACAGGCTTCCTGCATGGAGGCCACTGTTGTAGTTGTCCCATGCTCCATACGGAGTGAAAAAGGGAAGAAAGAATGAATGGAATATCTGATAATGATAGACATTAGCAAATATTTCCTCTAAAAACTGTCACCCAACTGGTTATGATTCCTGGATCTAGTCACTTTTTCTTTACTAAAAACATGTGAAGGCTTATGGGTAACATTATAATTAGCAGCTGTCTAAAAATAACTTAAATAGAATTTTTTTTAAAAAATTCTATTTGCGCCAACATATTCAGCTTCCGCATGTCGGGAATGATTGAAAAACTTGCTTGGAGAATTAACACAACTTTCCCAACTAGCAGGAGGTGGCGAGAACAACTTGGCGTGCACAGTTAAGGGATTAAAGAAAGCCATATTTTATTTGACTATTGTAATAATCTTTGCACTTGTCCCCCCCCAAATTGTTTTACCAAATATACTTCCCTTTATAGATGACTCCTACTGTTGGTATATTAGGTGTGTTTCTGTAAAGTCACAGAAGTATAACATCGTTATATTACAATATTGACTGTTGTGCCTGATATATTAAAATACCATATTAACATCTGTAGAACTTGTGATTATATATAACACATAACAAAATCTATGTAGTCCTGTTTCTGACAGGGATATACCTACCGACTTCTTCTTTCCCTGGACTGAAGGAAGCTGATGTGTTATTCAAGCTATTGTACATATACTTTTATCAATTTTGTACTTATGTCTAGTCCAGAGGTTTTCAAACTGTGCGTCGCGGCTCCCAGGGGCGTCGCGGCCCTCGGCTAAGGACGTCGCGGTGGCGACCACAATTGGTATCAGATGTAAAATATGCACATTCAGAAGTCATTAATATCTTTTTGGGTACAATTGCTTATATATAATATATAGTATAGAGAGGAGCCGCTGTGATTTATGCACAGGTCAAGGGAGCCGCGGACCAAAAAAGTTTGAAAACCTCTGGTCTAGTCAGCTTTAGTTTGGGATCCACCCCCTGTTTATTTGCTTTAAAAAACAAAATTTTTATACAGATTTTCCTCAACTTACAGCGTATGTGACTTGCGATCCTAGAAGTACTGTACACTTGTGTTTCATTACTTATTACAGTACAGCAATTTTATGTTATAAATTTGTATATTGTATTACTTCACTAAAAGAGAGGCCGACCAAAAACAACTTGGTGGAGGACTGTGGAGGCTGAGATGCAAAGAATGAACCAGAGTTGGGGCACTGTACGAAGGATGGCCGCCGACCAAGCAAAGTGGAATCAGTTTGTTGTTGCCCTACAAGACGCCACCAGGCGTAATGGCCACTGACTGCTTTGACGGTCGGCGGCTAAGGATCAAAGAAGAAGATTACTTCACTATAAACAAAGAGTACAATTTATTTAAATATATAACAAAGCAGACATGTTTCAGCAGACGTGTTACTTGTTAACATTTCCTTACGGTTCATATAGTACGAGAGGCGTTCAGAAAGTAATGCACCACATCGTTTTTCTCAGGAGCTGTTTATTCAAAAAGCATGAAATTTATACACAATATACATGGATATGTCATGTAAACATCGGTATTATTCAACATAATCCCCATCAACTTGTACGGCTTTATGCCAGCGCGAAATAAGTGCATGTATTCCTAGCCCGTACCAGATTTTGTCTTGATCATGTAGCCATTTCTTCGCTGCATGAATCACTCCATCATCTTCAAACCTTGTCCCACGGAGTGCATCTTTAAGTGGACCAAATAGATGAAAATCAGAGGGTGCCAAATCGGAACTATAGGGTGGATGGGGTAGTACAGTCCAACCCAATTTGGTGATTGCTTCCCGTGTTGCCAGACTTGTGTGAGGTCGCGCATTGTCGTGAAGGAGAAGCAGGTCTGCTGGATTCTTGTGCGGCCGAACTCTGCGAAAACGTTGATTGAGTTTTTTCAATGTCTTAATGTAAGCTTGCGAATTGATTGTCTCTCCTCTTGGCATAACGTCCACAAGAATCACATCTTCATTGTCCCAAAAGACAGTGATCATGACCTTTCCAGCTGAAGGAATTGTCTTGAATTTCTTGCTTCGTGGTGATTGCGGATGATGCCACTCCATTGACTGTCTTTTTGTCTCAGGTTCAAAATGATGTGCCCAGGTTTCGTCACCTGTAACGATCTTAGCCAAAAAGTTCTCTCCATCAGCATTGAAACGCTCCAACAGTTCAGAAGAAATTGCTTTCCTTTGCAATCGGTGGTCATTTGTGAGACTTCGAGGAACCCATCTTGCGCAAACCTTAGAAAATCCGAGAGTTTTATAACTGCAATTGCACTACCAATGTTGACTGACAGCTGTTGAGTAGTGATTCGCCTATCAGTAAGAATAATGCCCTCAGCGCATTTCAACATTTCTGCGTTGGTGGCTGTGGCAGGACGTCCACAGCGCGGCCGATCAAGCAGCTCCTTATCTCCACTTCCTGATTCTTTGATTCTCTGAACCCAGCAACTGACTGTACTCCTGTCGACTTCAAAACTTCCATACACATCACATAGACGCTTGTGAATGTTCACAACAGTTTCCTTCTCTGCAACAAGAAATTCTATCACAATTCGCTGCTTATAACGCAAGTTGCTAACATGCTCCATTTCAACGGTTTAGGGCAGCCGTATTATTTGGCCGGTTGCAGTGCAATTTGGTGCACACAATTGGCACATGCCATATTTAAAGTGTGCAAAATTTCATGCTTCTATCATCATTATTAGCTGAGAAAAACGATGTGGTGCATTACTTTCTGAACGCCCCTCGTATATAGTGATTTCCGATCAGTTCAACTGACAATGGATTCATTGGAACAGAACCCTGTTGTAAGTTGAGGACTACCTGTATTACATTCAGATCACATTAGATGAGAACGAACGAATGAACTTTATTTTCAAAGGGTTCAGAATTGGGCACGCAGGTCCGTCTGACATTCTGCCCTTCCTCTCTCTCTCACATCATGTATACTAATATCCTTTCATCCTCACATTTACTTTAAGCATTTTTAAGGCATTTATCATTATAAAAGTAATATTACATTTGCAATAATCATAATTAAAGTGTTTTTAAAATAAAATAAAAAAAAACCAAAAAAAAAATTAATAATAATAATGAATCTGAAAAAAATAAATAAAAATAGAGAGAGAAAGGTAGCAGGAGAGAAACCATATTCTGGCTAGTTTTATCTAAACAACCTTTTTTTTAAGAGAGTAAGAGTGAAAGTGCTTCCTTTTATGTTGTTGTTGAACTAGGCCTGCCGAGCTTGTTTCTTTTTTGCAGCCAGTGCCAAGTTGATTTTCTTGGCATTATCTACAGTGTAGATCAATGGCTTTCCAGTGACTTTTCTGCAATTCTGGAACTTGCTGAGTTTGAGTAATAAGTTCCAGTTTCTTCCCAGGGCATTCCATCTTGGCTCAGCACACATTTAAAGAATCCTCACAGCTGGTTTTAAGCTAGCAGGGAGAAAGAGCTAGGAGCAGCATGTTGTGCATTCCTCGCCATCCATGGGGGGCTGACCAGATCACCATCATCTGCCATCTCCAGTCTCTTGTCTTGATAGTGCACTCTGATAAGACTCTTTCCTGTCCATCTCTTGATGTTAACTTCCCACTAGCGCTATCTTTCCCTTGCACGTTTGCCTTCAACTCTCCCTTCTATTATGGTCCTCTGCAAGGTGTTATGTCTTTTTATGTGGCCAAAATATTTTAGCTGCCTAATTTTGATTCTCTTTCATTAGTTTTCTTTTCATACCTACATTTTCTAAGACCTTATTTGTTTTCTTCTCTTTCCATGAGGTGCGTCCCTTTCCTCTGTATATCCACATCTCAAGAGCCTCAATTCTTTCTTCCAATTGCTTATTCATTTTCCATGTTTCTATACCTTACAGTAATGAAAAATATATGATAAAGCACTTGAGGATCTTAAATATGATTCTCAGTTTTGCTATTTAGTTTTTTGTGATATTAATGATAATTCTGTTTAAATATGCAGGGCTATGTTATGGGCTTTCCCAAGGAGTTTCATTTGTATAAAACATGCAGTTTTGTCTTGATTTTTTTGTATGTTCAGAATACTGACAAGGTCATGTCATGCCTCCCTTGTATCCATTGAATATCTATGAAACAAAATGTCTAAATATGGAGCAATAAATGTTGTTTTATGTCATAGGAGTGAAGAAATAACACTTTAAAAACAGGAAGTGACTTTTCAATTGGCTTACACTTTCAGGACTGTTTTCATACATCTTAACCTTAATAAAGACCTTGTGGCCTAACCTAGGTTGCAGTTTTCCTGCATCCTAGTAGCACTTTCTGTACTGCCTACTTTCGTTCATCCCACCACTGTTATGAGGTGCTGTCCAAAAGTTCCCGGACTGTAGCTATTAAAAAGTCTGAAGTTTTAATTGCAGCCATCTCCTTCAAAGTTGTTTCCTCGGGAGTTGATAAAACAATCCCAGCACAGTTCCCACTGCTGGCAGCACCTCTGGAATTCCATTTTTGAAACTTTATTCAGCACCCTCAGCAATTCCACCTAAATCCCCTGGATGTTCTTGAACCATCACCCCTTCAACTGAAATCATTAACCAACATTTGCTCATATTTAAGTGCAAGAACCACTCAGAATTATGGGTTCCACCCATAGAATCATCACCAAATGCTTGCTAAAGAATTTCATAGGTCCTCTGATGCATTTTTTGCCAGGCTTGGAACACAATTTCAGTGCTGCTACTTCAAGTCTGCCATTTCAGTGAACATGAGAAAGCAGAATGCCACTTACAGCACTGTACAAAAATGCTTGTGAAAAAGGAACATGCACGGGCACCAACATGAAACTTTGCAAAATGCTTCAAAAAAGAAAGTCTAGCAATGTTTAGCAGTGCAAGTATATACTTTAAGTCTAGTCAGTGCTGCACATGGCCAGTCCAGGGACTTCAGATATAGCACCTTTATTTGTAATCTTCATGGACCAGAGTATTCATGAAACTAACACAGATCATGAAAGTTTTAAATGCCTTACTTTTCTCAAGCAGTCAGCATTATTATGTGTATACAAGTGATGAGGAACAACTGAAGAAACGTTTTTAAAATATAAATAGCAGCTGTAATAAATATAATATAAATGATAACAAAAACTATGAAAGTAATTTAAAAAAACATTAAACTGATAACAAGAACTAAACTGGTGCCAGAGTAGCAAGAGATGAGAAGATGCTGGTGCTGGTGTGACCAACAGTCACCACTACACAAACATCAAAATATCTCTATGGAAACTAAACGACAGCTGATAAATAGTATATTCTTACAAACACTATATTTTCAGTGTCAAACACAGTCCCTGAGTGGGGGGTTGGAGTGGTTAAGAGGTATGGCATCTGCCTCGAATTCTAGAGGTACCGGGTTCAATTCCCAGTTGAGGGAATATAATTTATTGAAATTCTTTTCAGAACCAGTGGTCCTAATGATGTAATACTCTCTCCTGGGTAGTAAGATCGGTTGACTAGCCTTCTCGGATAAAAGCAAAAAAATAGGAGGTCCCTTGAGCATGTTAAAAAATCCCACAGCAGTTGGAAATCGTAAAGAGGTGGCCTGTCAGGCTGCTGCCCTGGCAAAATTTAAAAATTAGAAACCTACCAACCACAACAATATTTATAGAATGTGTGATTCTTATATTCACACACTGGGATTCTCGCTGGTGCTGCAGAGTTCGTGCACTGTGCTGAGATCCTCCTTGTGTGATCTAAAAGAGGAGATTAGAGCATTGGTGCGGTTGTCCGTGTGCAATGAAGATAGTCCAAACAAAACAAAACCAAACCTGAGCAAAGCATAGGAGGGGAAGATCACATCAAATGAGATAAGATGCTTAAGAAAAACCATAAATGTTACCTGGAGAAACAAAATATGAAATGATGACATTGGAAAAATTGTATAGAGAGACAGAAAATAAAGTGGTATGGCCATCTTATGGGAATGAAGCCTGATAAACTACCACTACACGCCTACAACGGTAGAAGATCTGGTTTCAGCGCACAGAGAAGACCAAGAGGCAGACGGACAGAAAACTTAAAACAACACAGGCTCACAGTAGCCAATGTCACATACCTGGCTTAAGAACGCAAAACTTCAACTGCCCACTCCACTTCAAGGCAAGAGTGAATTGAAAAAGTAAGTTATGGAAGTATCAGAATATGTAATGTTCAGGGAGGTATTGTGATGTGATGAGAACACTTATACCTCTATAAAGTTAGAAAGGATCACAATATGCAATTTTCAGTGCAGTATGGCCATATTTGATTATATGAGAACACTTATGCCTCTATAAAGTTAGAAAGTATCACAATATTTAAAAAAAAGTAAGTTATGTTAAGGAACTATCGGAATAGACCAGGTTCAGTGATCTTCTTCTTTGATCCTTAGCCGCCAACCGTCAAAGCAGTCAGTGGCCATCACGCCTAGTGGCGTCTTGTAGGGCAACAACAAATTGATTCCACTTTGCTTGGTTGGCAGCCATCCTTCGTACATGTTGCTGAGTTATTTGCCGGTTGAAGATCATGTGCTGAGTATAGTTATTTTAGTGATTTCTTGTTCATCGTGCTTGTTTTATCATTACGCGAATTAGGGTGAAGCGTTCATACAACTCAGTAGCATGGTATGAAGAAGTAATATGTAATACTTGAACTCAGCAACATTAATGAAGTAATTAATGCCTTCAGGTTGAGTCCGTAATATTTAATCACATGTACACACAGGATGATCATTTCAAATATGAGCAGAACATAAGTCCGTATAAGTCATGCATAAATTAATCAATAACGTAGACTGCTGGTTTACGTGTCAATGTCCGTTTAAGGATACAATGCAGTATTGTAGTCAGAACATCACAGCTATATGCACGCGCAGATAGACATGGCTACCTGCCGACAGTGAGACTGCGAGTCTGAATATTTCATACGGATTGGACGATTATTCTCCTCCTTCTGAGGATTCTAGTTAAACACTAACCTCCATAAGATTCCTCTCATATAGAGTTCTAGGACTGACCCTGGTCCATCATAAATGCACATATAAATGGCTATATCATGCCATTGAATTGGAAGGTTAGAAAACGCAGCTATTCAGCTTGGCGGTCAAGTAACAAAGGGTAGCGTCTCCTAGTTACCGACTGTGACCCAAACAACGCTAGACACGTCATAATCGATCGTGTATGGAGCGTTCAATAATTGAAACATCTATCGTAATATATTAAATGTCTTAACCTTTACAATTGCACGTCTGCTAACCTTTAGCAGACGGCGTTAATAACATATACCGTAACAATTCCCTGTACACCGGGGAAAAAAAAATCGATAGATTTTTTTTCAAGATCTATCCGACTTAACAATTTTTCAAAAAAATTTAACACAATTGTGACATATGGCCGACGATGTTCTGAGTAGAACCGTGTCGCGGTCATGTCAACTAACTATTTGTCATAGTCATCTAACATTAATCATATTATATATCAATATTATGCATATTATTATATCAACTAAATAAAATGTCTAATGTCAATAGTGAATGATAGAATTAAATTAAAGTAAGGTCTGTCGTATTAGTATGTCATATAGGAATTAATTTGACTAATTAAAATTTAATTAATTAATTAAACTAAGAGTTAAATTATTAAGATTCTAATGTAACGCGATGTTATGAGAGAAGAAAAGACAAATAAGTGAGAAGAAATAGAAAGAAATTCGAATATAAGTTTAACTTAATTGTGTGTGTTAAGTGTTAGTGAATAATAACTATCTAATTTAACTAACTAAATAACGTATAGGTACATTTAAAAAAAAATATTAATCTAATACTTGTGTGAGATTTATTTTCTCTTTTCATAATTTCTTCTTTTCATATTTCGTTCTTTTTTTTTTTTGTTTTTCATTTCATTTTTCTCACATTTCATTTTATTGATATTAATTCAATTAAGAAGTTAAGTTAACTAATTAATTAGTATAGGATATGATGATCCATCCTGATCCTGATGAATTCTTTTAGACAAAGTGTTGAAACATTTACGTCGGACAGAAATGTCAATTATCCTAGGATCCAAGAATTAAGTGCACATAGGATAATAAGTTCGACTTGTCGTCAGATATTGTTCCATGATTGTTCAACGAATATTCATATATTGTGTATGGACGTTAGACGAAGTTTCAATGTCAATATGCATACCTTGATTGTCTTTAGTTCAATTCTGTGATGCATATAGTGTTTATAAATATTAAATTGAAGTCAAGGTTAGTTCCCTTATAGTTGATACTTCGTTCTATCCAATGTAGTGATGATTGACGTATTTTAGGAATGTCAATGTTGATTATTCGTCGTCAATAGGATTACGTGACAAAGCATCCGCCACAATGTTTTCAGTGCCAGGAATATGTTCAATGGAGAATTCAAATGGCTGCAGGATGATCGCGTATCTGGCGAGTTTTGGACTTTTGTGGTTTGATCTACGCAAAGATGCTACAGCACGCTGGTCAGTCTGTATGGTGAATGGAGCACCAAGCAAGAACTTCTCTAGTTTCGTGATTGCCCATATAAGTGATAAAAGTTCCTTGTCCACTGTGGAATACTTTGTTTCTGCCGGCTTTAGCTTTCTTGAAATATATAAGGTAGGATGTAGAACGCCATCATGGTTCTGGAGCAGGCATGCACCGATGCCGTAGTTACTAGCATCTGTTCGTAAGAAAAATCTTTTGGAAGCATCGGGAAGTCTTAAAATTGGTTCATGCGAAAACAAATTTATAATTTTGTTGAAAGTTTCATTGCATATACCAGTCCATGTCACCTTCACCGGCATGTCTTTTTTTAACAATGAAGACAATACAGCCGTGATGGATGACAAGTTTGGTATGAATCTACTGTAATATTGAACAAGTCCTAACAAACTCCTGACCTGTTTCTTCGTCTGAGGAACTGCTATGTTTAGAATTTTGGAGACCGTACTAGGTAACGTTCGGATATATCCCGCTCCAATGATATGTCCCAAAAAGGTTATCTCATTACACGCGATCTGCACCTTTGTAGGTTTAGCAGTTAGATGATAATTCCTTAGAGTGTCGAAAACATATCTAAGTCCCGAAACATGTTCCTCAAACGACGAACTAAACAAGCATATGTCGTCAATATATGTAATAACGTCTGGTCTACCTGATAAAATTTGTCGCATCAGGCGAATGAAGGTAGCTGGCGCATTAACAAGCCCAAAAGGCATCACATTCCACTGGTATAGACCTTGTGGAGTGGAAAATGCGGTGTAGTACTTAGCCTTTTCGGTCAGTGGTATCTGCCAATAACCTTTAGTTAAGTCTATCTTACTAAATATAGTTGCGTTGGATAGACGTGGCAGTAAGTCGTCGATAAGTGGATGTGGTTCGCTGTCAACTATAGTCTTAGCATTTAATTTTCTATAATCAACACATAGTCTGATGTTATTGTCCTTCTTCCGGACAATCACTAATGGAGAAGAGAATGGCGAATTACTAGTCTCAATGATTCCCAGAGACAACATCTGTTCAAGTTCCTTAGTAGTTTTAGCAAGGAAATGTAAAGGAACCGAATAGGGATGTACACGAATAGGTGTATCGTCATTGAGAGTAATGTCATGACTGATAGCCGATGTGCGACCCGGGACGTCGGTCAACACATCTGGATAAGATTGTAATAGATTAGCAATCTGTAGATGCTGTTGCGGTGTAACCGTTGAAGAAATGGTTACATCCCGCCAAGATTCAGTAGGTTGAACTACTGGTACCGGTAACGGTAACTGTACCTCAGGAAAAGAAGATTCTTCTTCCTGGATGACGGATAAGTTAGAATAATAACAAGTAGATACTGTGGTGTCATCTAGTTCATGAAAAATTGACTGTAAGTGTTCAGGACGTGTATGAAATTGCTTGAGCATGTTAATATGAAATATCTTTTTGTGTCCCTTGATATCTAAGACGTAATCAACGTCGGAAATTTTATCAATGACTTTGTAAGGACCATTCCAAGATATCAATAATTTATTGTTATTGTGAGGAAGTAACACATAAGCCTCATCGCCTGGGAATAATTGGCGTAATCGTCGAGACCTATTTTGTAGAGATCGAGCCTTAGCTTTTGCAGCCTCAGAAGAAGCTGTTGCCAACTGGCAAGACTCAATAATGTTCTTCCGAAGATTAATCACATACTCGTAAGATGACTGAGTGTCCTGAGTCATCTCCGCGTCAATTAATAAGTCTTTTATTAGTCCCATAGGACCTCTTGGGGAGCACCAAAAACTAATTCAAAGGGAGAGAAGCCAGTTTGTTCATGCGGTACCTCCCGATAAGCAAATAGAACAGCTGGGAGTGCTCTGTCCCAGTCATGAGGGTGCTTAACAGTAACCTTATGTAGTAGTTGTTTAAGTGTAGGTTAAGTCTTTCAACTGCACCATTACTCACAGGATGATAAATACTACTTAAATTCCTATCAAAGGTTTTCATGACTTCCTTCATGGTGTCAGATATGAACTGTGACCCATGGTCTGATAAAAGTTTTCTAGGAAACCCTATTCTAGAAAAGATGAGATGTAGTGCATCAGCTACATCTGTGGTAGTGGTGGTCTTTAAAGGGATAGCTTCTGGCCATCGTGTGCACAAATCAATGCACGTAAGGACGAATCTATGTCCTCTGGCCGATGGTAGCAATGGACCAATAATATCTATGGCCATCTTGTCAAACGGTCTTACTGAGATATCGCAAGCCTGAATAGGCGCCGTGTGAAAAGCTCCACGTGCTTTCACTTCTTGGCATGTAGTACAGGAACGTACATACTGCGAGATATCTCTTGACACTCCTGGCCAAAAGAATGAAGACAGTACTCGAGATCGTGTTCGAGTATATCCCATATGTCCAGCACACTGTGAGTCATGCGCATGTTGAAGAATGTACCGTCTAAAAGTATACGGGACCATAACTTGTTGTTTCATTTGTGATTTGTCATTAAAACATCTAATCAATATGTCATTTTTAATAACAAACCAATGTTTGTTATTATTACCTGAGGATAGATTGTCAACTTTATCAACCAGCTTAAAAATTTTTTTTAAAGATTTATCCTCTTTTTGTTTAGTTGCAAATGTTTCCCTGTCAATAGGTGAATTGACTACAAACTCCTCTTGGTTGTCTGCATCCATCTTATTATCACTAACTTTCTCCATGAGTTGAGTCTGCGCTCTAGTCGTCATGGCGTTTCCAGTGCATAGGTTATGTTTCTCCCATTCTATGATCTCATCTGGAGTACAATCTTTACTGCCGTGTATACGACCAACCATCAGATCAGCAATAGGCTTTTTTAGCATACATACTTTTACATTCCCTGTGAAAAAGGGTGTTCTAATATGAACAATAGCTGTGGGGTAGAACTCAATAGTTCCACCAAATGTCATGCAGCGTACATATTCTCCTGTCGCACAGCTAGGATGTACCAGCGACTGACGTACACCAATCGTTGTGGATCCTGAATCTCTCAGCACTGAGACGACGGATCCATTAACGATTCCCCTGTTAAAAATTAGTGAGCCTGTTCCATCGTTGACTGCAAGACCTACCTCTGGTGTAATATGTCCGCAGTTAAGCACTGTTTCTTTCGCCTTCTGAAAAATAAGATTGCATTGTTGGCAACTATTTGCCACATTATAATTAATAGCAAAACATGCAGCAGAAGACTGTGTTGTATTATCGTCAAGTGGGACCTGAGCTATAGGGGTAGTATTATTTGTAACTGCCGCCCCTGTATTATGGTTGTACTGAGATGATCCCCGAGAATGAGATCGATTACGAGTATAATTGTTAGAATTATCTCGTCGTCCTCTATAGTAACTATTATCTCGATGTCTCGAGCCATGATTATTACCATTCCAGTTATTGTTATTATTGGGGGTATGTGATCGATTATAATTAGTGTTATGTTGACTATTGTGGTAGTTTGTTTGAGGTGAATAATTTCTATCTCGTGATCTACCTCTGTTGAACTCATTTTTATTGTTGAAATCATTATTATGTCCCTTCTGAAAGTTAACATTGTGATTTCTTTGGAACCTACTTCTGTCTACACTGTGATGTCTTTGTTTGTTATTATGATTGTAGGCCATATTAGACGCCACAGGTAGAGGTTCTCTTAATGAAGAGTTAGAAATGTTCGCATTCGGATGTGCCGAACAGTAGTTTAAAGAAATTTTTTCCAACTCGTCAATAGTACCTGGTTTACGCTCCTGCAAATATGCAAAGAATGGTTGGCTAACCGAAGATAATACCTTATCCCGTAGTAGTAAATCAGCTAATTTGTCGTACGATTTGTTGACTTCTGCCAGTTCAACCCATCTATTAAATGTATTGCTTATGTTCGCAATGAATCCTGCAAAATCTTTTGGAGATTCAGGTAAAATTCCCTTAAATTTCAACCTACAGTGTTCCTCGTCCAGGTGAAACCTTCGTAAAAGCAAGGACTTAATAGCACCGTAGTTATTTGCTATTGATGGGTCAGCATTTTGAGAAGCCGTCAATGGTTCTCCAACCAAGAATTCATTTAACTTGAGTACCCATGACTCTTCGGGCAAATGATTTGTTTTGCAAGTCTGTTCAAAACGTGACAGGAATGATGAAAGGTCGTCCACGTTTAAGTTGAAAGTGGGTAATTTAAAGTTTTAGAAATGTTTAGTTTGGCTGGATGACGATCCATTTTGTGCGTTATTATTCTGGTTTGCATCAGCACTTTGTGCTTGTAATCTTGCTGTCTCCAATTTAATACGCGCCAATTCCATTTCTTGTTGTAAAATAATTTCCTCTCGTTTCAATTTATTCTCTTCTTCCTGTCTGGCAATTGCTCTTTGCTCTTCTCTTTCACGTTGAGCAATCTCTCTTAATCTATTTTCCTTGGCAATTTGCTTCATCTCACGTTCTGCTTCCTTTCTTTCACGTTCCTCCTCCTCTTTCTTTAATGCAACCTTTTGTTCCTCTTCCTCTTTCTTTAATGCAGCCTTTTGTTCCTCTTCCTCTTTCTTTAATGCAGCCTTTTTTCTCTGCTTCTTTTCTTTCACGTTCCTCCATTTCTGCTTTATGTTTTTCCAGTTCTGCCTCAGCAAACTGACGAAGTTCTTGAGATTTATAACCATATTCTTTACCAATTTTAACGAAATGGTCTATAGTAAGCATTTTGACTTTTATCTGGTAAGTAATTATTGATAATTACTGATTAAAATAGTCAACAGTAGCTTCAGAGTAATTATTATACTTACTCAACTTAGGAATATTCAATATAAATAATCACAATAGTACTGAACTCTTATGTCTAAGTTCAACTAATAGACAATATTTTGTAACAATATTGTATCTAAGTACTAACTATATCATAAATAGTTATGATATCTGTTAACTATAATGTAATTACATCACACAATTAATCTTAATATCCAATAATGTTGGGCATGATTCCTAGTAATTATATTGTTCAATGTACTAAGTCACTCTCTTAGTACCAGAAAAGTATATTAAATAATATACAATGGGTCTGTTACCTCAAAGGTAGACTATAAGATTATTTTATTTGGTCAATATATATATTATTATGCCCTAGGCATCTCTTATAAATTGTAGTGCTAATTTCTTGGACTATCACTGCATAATTATGCAATGTCCCATATTAACCTTAAATACACTGGCTAACAAAAAAAATTTTTTTTTTTCTTTCTCTAACATTTCTATGTTTTTCTGGTCAATTTTAATGCGCTGTTTTTAAATCTGCAAACCGTTTTTCTCTATCAGGTCGGGATCTCTAGAAATACGCAATTGAAGTTTTTTAACAACGCATACAGTATTACAACATCATTTGTACAAGAAGTATAACAGTTATGTAGGCTTGAATTTCTTTGCAGTCGACTTTCGTCGGTGAATGGCATGTGGTACATCGCGATGAAGCATCCAACAATAATCGGCAAGCATGGTCACACTCCACTGTCCTTGATAACGTGACTCCATTACGGCGATATCTTGATGGAATCGTTCTCCATGTTCATCGCTGACTTCGCCAAGGTTGTCAGGGAAAAAGTCAAGATGCGAATCGAGCAAATGGATTTTGAGGGACATGTTACAGCCCATAATTCTGTATGCATCTATGCACTGCTTAACAATATGCACATAGTCGACAGATTTGTGATTTCCCAGAAAGTTATCGACGATCGATTTAAATGCCATCCATGCGCGAAGTTCACTACCATGTAACAAGTTCTTGAATTGTTTGTCTGCAATAACTTTCCTAATCTGAGGTCCTACAAAGATACCTTCCTTTATCTTTGCATCGCTAATTTGCGGAAACTTTTCTCGAAGATAAGTGAAAGTTTTGCTCGTTTTATCTAACGCTTTTACGAAATTCTTCATGAGCCCCAACTTTATATGTAACGGTGGTAAAATGATGCTCTCTTTGTTAACTAATGGCTCGTGTATTACATTTTTATGCCCGAGCTGCATACGATCCCTAATAGGCCACACCTTTCTTGCATAATGTTCCTGTCTGTTGCGGCTGTCCCATTCACATAGGAAGCAACAAAATTTAGTATACCCAGTATGCATGCCCGTGAGAATTGCAATGACCTTTAGGTCTCCACAAATCCGCCATTGGTAGTCATTGTACTTTATTTTTGCCAAAAGTATAGCCATATTGTCATAAGTTTCTTTCATATGAACAGAGTAGGCGACTGGAATTGATGAAAATAAATTTCCATTATGCAATAACACGGCTTTTAGACTAGTCTTGGAAGAGTCGATGGAAAGTCGCCATTCGTTGACTATGTGCTCATGACCGAGGTGCACCATTAGACCTTTTACATCTTTGCAATAGCAAATGTCATCATCCATCTCAAAGTATTGAACAAGTTCTCTGTGTCTATGACGAAATTTAGATATCGGAGTATTGGGCGCTAAAAGATTCCATTCTTTGAGTCGCGAACCGAGTAATTCCGCATGTCCTTTGGTGAGAGCGAGATCACGTATTAGATCTGAAAGTTCTGAATGGTTAATTAAGTGAACACCATCATTCACCGGTATATAATCCGAGTCAGAATTAGTTTCTAAAGCAGGTAAACTATCACTTTCTGATGGTTCATTCACGTCCAACGGATATTGTTCTGGTGGAACTGGGATCGGACACGTGATTGGATCATGAGGCACTGGTTTCGAAACCGATTCAATATTTGGATAAACCACAGACTTTCTAGTTTTAAAAGTGAAACCATAGATATTTGTCAAGCAGAAGTAACAATCAGTAGCGTGATTTGTCGGCTCACGCCATATTACTGGCACTCCAAAAGGCATCGACTTATGCTTCGGCGATTTTCGTAACCAACCTGCCAATGTATTTGCACAAGTCGAACAAACTGCATTTGGCTTCCAAGATTTATTTGCATCATCAACTTTCGAATCGAAATAAAGTTCATATGCTTTCTTTATCAATGGTGTAAAGTTTTTCTGGTGAACACGATCGGTAAAATATCCGCACACGTAACAGAACAGATCAGCCGAATTTCTACAACTTCTAGAAGCCATATTTCACTCAGAATTATTTCAAAATACAGTAACTATTTGAAATATAACGTAACATATGTCATGCATCTTTTAGCAGTATAAAAAGTAGAATTATTTTGCATTTTATTAATTTTTAAAAAGTTATATAGTAAAAATGAAACGGAGCAAATAACGGTTTCCCAAAAATATATTATTCACAAATATCTTAAGAACCCGACGTGATAGAGATAAACGGATTTCAAATTTGAAATCAGCGCAAGAAACTGACCTAAGAACACTTATTCTTATATAAGAAAGAAAAATGTTGTTTGTCAGTGATATCAGAAAAAATTAATTAAATTAAATTACAAGTGTATTATTGAATATAATATCATATTATTAATGTAGTATTTAATATATATCATGAGGACAAACAAAACAATGATGCAACTAAAGGGTACAAACAATGTCAAGACGCAAACAAGACATTTTCACAATTAAAAATGAATTTATGAACTAAATAAAACAAGCGGAAGTGTCACAAGCCAAATGAGGGGTCAAGGACTGACCCGAGGTCAACTTAATATACAAAGTACACAAAAAAAAATGAATGCAAAAAATGATGACATCACAGGACTCATAACGGACAAACATTTAACAATCATAAAATAAATTGATAGTAAGAGTAGACTGGACGAAATAGTTAACGAACATGATACAAAACTGAATAAAAATGTGAACTTAGTACAAATAAAATACGCCAGTTATCTACCGAACGGTACAGCTAACACAAACGTCGAACGATAGCAGATCTGGACAGGCAGTCCATTCGGCAAACCTCAATGGGGCTTCCAAAAGTGCAATCGTTTAACTGCCATAAGACCGACTGAAATCTAGGTGGTCAGCTGTTCGCGACATTCCCCAGAGATTTCAGTTCCCTCCAACCGGCCCGCTAATTAACAACACATTAAAACAACCAAAAAAAATACATGAAACACATTCAGAAAAAAAAAACATGCCTATGCAGGCAAAAGGCATGGACTCAGTATTACTGTTTGCAATGACGACAGTTTAAACAGCTAGACTTATCTTTTCCGTTGCTTAGATCAGTGCTAGAGGTCGTCAACAGCTAGGCTAAAGCCCCTGACTGTCTGCTCCTTTAGTCCATATCGTGTGTTTCCTCCAAATGGCTCATGTTTCTCCCTGTTAGACTTAGAATACGGCTGTGGTTTCTCCGACAGTTCACCTACACGACCTTCGGTGACGTCACGTTGTTAGTCATTATAATGAGTACAACGTCATCTTCGACTGGATCATGTGATCGAAACTTGATCGTAAATATTATGGTTAACATGTGCGTAAGGAACAGAAGTTTGTTTCTTTTTTTCTGTCGTTCCCAACAATCGGCCGCCACTTTGTTGCTGAGTTATTTGCCGGTTGAAGATCATGTGCTGAGTATAGTTATTTTAGTGATTTCTTGTTCATCGTGCTTGTTTTATCATTACGCGAATTAGGGTGAAGCGTTCATACAACTCAGTAGCATGGTATGAAGAAGTAATATGTAATACTTGAACTCAGCAACATTAATGAAGTAATTAATGCCTTCAGGTTGAGTCCGTAATATTTAATCACATGTACACACAGGATGATCATTTCAAATATGAGCAGAACATAAGTCCGTATAAGTCATGCATAAATTAATCAATAACGTAGACTGCTGGTTTACGTGTCAATGTCCGTTTAAGGATACAATGCAGTATTGTAGTCAGAACATCACAGCTATATGCACGCGCAGATAGACATGGCTACCTGCCGACAGTGAGACTGCGAGTCTGAATATTTCATACGGATTGGACGATTATTCTCCTCCTTCTGAGGATTCTAGTTAAACACTAACCTCCATAAGATTCCTCTCATATAGAGTTCTAGGACTGACCCTGGTCCATCATAAATGCACATATAAATGGCTATATCATGCCATTGAATTGGAAGGTTAGAAAACGCAGCTATTCAGCTTGGCGGTCAAGTAACAAAGGGTAGCGTCTTCTAGTTACCGACTGTGACCCAAACAACGCTAGACACGTCATAATCGATCGTGTATGGAGCGTTCAATAATTGAAACATCTATCGTAATATATTAAATGTCTTAACCTTTACAATTGCACGTCTGCTAACCTTTAGCAGACGGCGTTAATAACATATACCGTAACAGTACAGTGCCCCAACTCTGGTTCATTCTTTGCATCTCAGCCTCCACAGTCCTCCGCCAAGTTGTTTTTGGTCGGCCTCTCTTTCGTTTTCCTTCAGGGGTCCATAGCATAGCTGTTCTTGTGATGGCATCGGGGTCTCTTCTGAGGACATGGCCAACCCAGCTCCAGCGTCTGCCAGCTATGATGGTGTGCATGTCCTCTTGCTTGCTCCGAGTAAGCAGATCTTGGTTGGTGATGGTATTCGGCCAAAAGATTCTGAGAATTTTTCTTAGGCATGTTGTGTGAAAAGAGGACAATTTCGACATTTCCTTCTCTGTAAATCTCCAGCTCTCCGCGCCATAGAGAAGCACAGAAAGCACACAGCTCTGATATAATCCTAATTTTGTGCTTGTGCTGCACTGAGAGGACTTGGAGATGTTGGTTAGACTAACAGGTTCAGTGAGGTGTGGCCATATGTGATGTTATGAGAACACTTATGCCTCTATAAAATTATTTAAAAAAAAAAGTAAGTTATGTTAAGGAACTATCAGAACAGACCAGGTTCAGTGAGGTGTGGCCATATGTGATGTTATGAGAACACATGCCTCCACAAAATTAGCCACTTTTGCAAATGCTAAAACAAGAAAATTGTGACAAATAACACTACGTATTATGAAAAATGTGAATCAATAAATTACTGGGATCCATCATCCTTAATTAAATCTGCTTCTGAAATGCATTTAAATTGTATTTTCATAAATATTTATCATCATTATCTTTAAAGCTCTATAAAGAGCACAGATCCACCACTGCAGATGGCCCCCTTCAGGGAGTCTATGCCAAAATATACATTCTAATAGCGGTGGCTTCTGTAGCAATTTGTTTAACATGCTGCACACACAACCTCATATTAGTCGCACGTATTAACATACTGTATTAACAATGTATTAAGAACTAAAAGCTAATTCCAAATTTGATATCTGTGTTAAACAACCTTTACCTCTAATGTGTAAGTTTTTAGATATAAGGGAAACAATACAATTAATGTCTAACTTTCAACCAAAGTTGCATGCCTTAGCGTTACTGACAGAAAAAGCTAGGATTGTATATATATTGATAAGTAAATTTTGTCTGCCCCTATGTAAAGCTCATCTATTCCACTATTACTAAGAGCTCTAAATGGCAAATCTGTGATGCCAAGATCTCTGTTCTTCAGCAACCAGACCAATAACTGAAATGTTACTGTGTTAATGCACATACTTTATGTGTTTATCATCTCAGTTTTCTTAGCAAGCCTGCACACTTAGGCAGCAATATAAAATGATATGAATCACACACAACCCTGGCTACAAACATATGTACATATAACCTTTTATTTTAAATCTTCTCGGTAACAATGATTTTACAACGCAAAAATTTGGTCTCTGAAGAGTTACTACTTGAAATGTTCATTTCTCATATTTCAAGCGTGTTAAGTTTCAGAGTACAACACTGCTATAAAGTGCACTCTAAATGAGCTCAAGGTACTTTTATATTGTGTTTTATTTTTTTATATATACGTAACATCTACCATCATATGGCAGATGCAAAAGATTCAAGAAAATGCATGTTATCAGTGTTACTTTTTATTTCAAAATCTTTTCAGTAACACTAATTTACAATGCAGGAATTTGACATCTGAAGAGTTAATATGTGAAATGATTATTTCTCAATTTCAAACACATTAAAAAAACTGCTTTAAGGCACTATTTTTCCTCAGTACATTAAGGTCTCAGGTTATGAACGAGTTCTTAAAGGTGGTAGTAGCCTGATTTTGAAAGCAAGTCACTGCTGTTAGTATGTAGTTTGTAATACATGTCCACTAGTGTACAATATTGGCAAAAATAATGCTTTAAAACATTTATTTTACCTAAAAATGCCTGATGCTAATTAATGATTACAGGGTAACAAAATACAATAAATTGTAAAACATAAACAATTCAAACTAAAAAATGTTAAAATCAGGGCATAAAAAATATCTGTTACCATTAACTGAAGATCATGAACAACAGTAAATGAGAGAGCGAGTTGACTAAAAATAATGATACATTCCTACTCCTCAGCATCAGTGACATCTGGCATGTGTCTGCTTTTGAACTAGTTTGCCTTGATTATAAGTTACAAACGGAAATCGCAAAGCAGTTGACAATTATTTAACATTTAATACAAACTGGGCATTAACTCTTTGCTTCCATAATTACATTCCAACCTGTGCTGTAATTATTATTTGAAGTATACTAAACAGTGAAGTGTACTATCTTTTAGTGTAAATTTTATGTAAATCTTTTCTGTGAACATGTACTTACTATATATCAAACAGTAGGGAAATAGAGAATTATAATATATAGTGTCTTTTGTAGTATTGACACACGTACATTCGATATACTTAAAACACTTATGCAAATTGAAAAAACACTAAAAAGTTCACAGTAGAATACAAGTTTACCAAAGACAACCAAACTTTTGTAGACAATAAAACCTTTTTAGTCTTCAAACATCAAGGTAATCCATTTATGAAATAATAAAACACTAATTATGATCACAGTTAGGACATTTAGTGTTATTCACACCAATTTTTTACTGTTATCCCATATAAGAATAAAATAAATTATGAAATACTGCATTACGTAATTTTCAAACAAATAAAGAAGAATAACATCATATAAAAACTTTTTACATTTGTTTAACTCTTACTATCCGGCAAGCCCCGTGAAGTGGCGCGGGTTTAGTACCAATTTTACGGCTCGCCAGTTCAAGTGGCGCGCAATGGTAACAATAGCTAAACTAGCGCGTAAAAACGCGGTTTTAGCTCACGTATAGTAAGAGTTAAGGTTATAATAGTATCCTTAGCTTCATCTTCTACCTAGGACGAGTGATTAGATGTTACTTTTGGTCTAGTTCTGTTGCTTTTCGATTGGCCAGAATAGGACCACACCCACTCATCAGCTAAATCTAATGTGTATAGCCTATCTGCACCCATTCTGTTATTTGACAACAAACTGTGACTACCAAACAATCATTGTCAATGTCAGCAATGTTTCTAAGTAGTTTAACACAATTTTCTCTCAGGAGGCTTAGAAATTGTAAATATAAAGACTGATATATTTCTGTACCAATAAGAAGAAAACATACGAATCGTCACACAAATTGTAATAATAACATCAAAACACGCATACGTGCTGGTTAACTACACTAAAATTAGTTGTTTAAATAGTAGCGAAAGTCATTCTACATGTTCTCAAAAGTGAACTGCATTAAACTTATGATTTTTTGGGTTTCTTCGTGATGAACTAAAAAAACGCTTTGAGCTTTGTTTTGGCATGGGCGTCAAACCTGACCAACTGTGAGCATTGTAACGGAGACAAAGAGTTAATGGGTCATACGGTCTTGTTTGTATCGGCAAGCTACCACTAAGTCAAGACCGTTATAATCCGAGACCTTAATGTATACTGAGATTTTGCCATAGTTAGTAAGTTCTCATACAAACTGGGAAAGTTTGCTAGAAAGAATGCATCACAACATTTACTCAAGTAACAAGAATGACATACTGATAAAGAAAAATATAAAAAAAATGTCACAAGACTTCACTTTTCCACAACAGAAAAATGAAAATTGTCACTCTACTATGTTCAAGTTTTCAACAACAAACACAATAAATGTGAAGTAACAGGACAAATTAGGTAACATGTCAGCCCTTTGAGATATTCATCTTCGTTCTGCTCCTAATGTAACATAAAACCATCACTACGTCTGGCTCTTGCAGGAATCCTGCATCAAAAGCCCCCATGCTCATGTAATGGTGGTGTCTGTAGCAATATGTTTTACATAATGAGGCTGCCATCATACACAACCTCATATTAGTCACCTGTTACAACATGCCATAGGAAGCAGCTTTCTTTCTGTCTCCTCAGAGACACTCAGGAACCACACCGGACACTTGTGAGATATTGTAACCAACAACAACAACACAACAAAAATGCTGGTGCTAACATTTCAAGAAGTTTCAAAATTTCAAAACCGAGAAGACAGAAAGAATAGGATTACTGATCCATCAAACATGTTTACTGAAGGTGACTATGTTTACTGAAGGTGACTATGTTTACTGAAGGTGACTGTTTACTGAAGGTGACTATGTTTACTGAAGGTGACTATGTTTACTGAAGGTAACTATGTTTACTGAAGGTGACTGTTTACTGAAGGTGACTATGTTTACTGAAGGTGACTATGTTTACTGAAGGTGACTAACACAAACAAGGTTGTACGTTAGGGATGGTAACCTCATTATGTAAAACATGTTGCTATAGTAACCACCATTACAAGAGGAGCTTTCATTGCATTGAGAAACATGGAGAACAAGAGAAATCAAGTCCAACACGAAAATAAGAATCTTTAACTCAAATGTCAAGTCAGTCCTATTGTATGGCTCTGAGACATGGACAGCAACAAAAAGAACAACTGAAAAGGTACAGACTTTTATAAACGGGTGCTTGCGTAGAATAGAAGGACTGAAATGGTATGACAAAGTCACAAATGTGGAATTGATGACAAGAACCAGACAAGTGTCTGTGGAACAAGAGTTGAGAAGAAGACGCTGGCGATGGATAGGACACACATTGAGGACACCTGTTGATAGCATTACAAGGCAGTCCTCGTTCTGGAATCCACAGGGGAAGAGAGGCAGAGGTAGACCAAAAAACACATGGAGAAGAGAACTGGAAACAGAGGTGAAAATGATGAGGAAAACATGGATAGAACTTGAGCGGATGGCACAGAACAGGAAGACTAGGCATGTGTTTGTTGAACGCCTATGCTCCTCGGGGAGCTAAAGAGTATTGATTGATTGAACCACCATTGCAATAGTGTGCGCTTTGGCATAGACTTCCTCAAGGGGCCATATTCAGTAGTGGCTACATGATGCATAAGAAGCTAAAAAGGAGATAATACTTTTAACCAAATAAAATTTTGTAGGTATTTTTCTCTAAATCATTTTATGCCAACGTGTTACCAGTATTGCTTAAGTACTTGTCACAAATACATACTAATGGTCCCAAACAATAGCAGTCTCTGAAATATTGTTGTAAAGTAAGCGTGACCTGCTCTTGGGTTAGTGTTGGATGATGGGATTGTGTAGTAGAACATTGAGATCTTTCGGACAGTGGCGGTTTTGGTCATTGGCAACCTAGGCTTTTACCTATGGCCTCGATCTTTTAGAGGCCTTGCACATAAATATATGCTTGTCGATACAACAGGAATGCATTTCAAGTTCACGCTTGCCTTGGGCCTCACCACAACTTAAAACCACCATTGCATTCGCTTTCCAACAATAATCCGCAAATAAATCTTATGAGAAGAAAAGTTCTGATTATATTCTGAAAATAATATAATAAATCATCAATTAATTAAAATATTAAACAAACCTTGCACATGCAACTCTTGGATATGAACCCTTCCATCGAAGCATTTATAACAAAAACATTCACATTCTCCATATGGTCTCTTAAGATAAGCATTTAGAATTTCTGGTAACGTCTAAACCACAACAGATTTTTTTTTAAAAATTAAAAGAGCCCTTAGAAGGACGTCACATAGGAAAAATAATTTTTCATTGAATTACTTAAAAGGTAACGGTAGTTCCACAGTATATACTACCATACAGGATTGAAGTATCAGAGACTTCACTATACTAGGTCCCTTCCTAGGGCCTTTGTCTTTATTAACTCAAGAGAAGAATCAGATACCCATTTACAACTGGGTAGACTGAAGAATGACACTACTGTATGTTTTAATGAAGAAAATAGCAGCAAAGTTCGAAGTATTAGAAACACAACATCGTGCACACATGAAGACTGATGGCAAGAGACAGGAAGATTTGGCATGAGTTTATTGAAGGCCTGTACTCCTTGAGGAGATAAAGGCTAATGATGGTGATGATGATAGTCATGGAGTTTTGTTAATAACAGTATAATCATCTAATATGTGAAATATATGGCTGTAAGATCTAAGAAAAACCTGGCCAATTTTTGACATAAACAAGCAGTGGAAAGATGTTAATTAAAACAGTCAAATAAACCTAATGTACAAGAAAAAAGCATCCACTCCACAAATGCAGCTGTCAGTATGTACCAAACCACTGAAACATTCCACATTCTTCTTCTTAAAGTACCATGCCTGGTGGTGGCATAGGACATCATATCTCTTCTCCACAACTTCCTGTCTCCAGCACTATTTATCAATTCTTTTGCTGACTTCTTTCCATGCAGTGATGTCAAACTGTCCAGAATCTTCTCTCTTTGTTGTCCTCCATCACTTTTTCCTTTAATCTTTCCTGTTGCCAGCTTTCTTCTCCTCATAACATACCTGAAGAAAGCGGATTTCTAACATAAAGGATAAGCTTCCTTACTGTTCTCTTTCAGGACATCCTCATTACTCTTATTAGCTGTCCATGGTATTTTTCACATTCTTCTGTAAAACCACATCTCTGTGGCCTTTAGTTTTTTTCTACTTGTCCTTGACTCACTTCCTTATGTCAGGATTGGTTCTATATAACTCTCTTTCTTACTTCCATTGACAAAGTATTGTTGCGTAAAATACTTTTCATTTTATAGAGTTCTGTTTTTGCCTGGGCTAATCTACTCTTCACATTCCACATAACTGATTAACAACTAACAAATGAGGGACATGCTTATGATGTCTGCCCTTCACTGTCACACTCTCTTGAATTTATAATACATTTTTATCTTGACACACTGGGCAGACAATATTCAGAGATGGGCAGGAAGAACTTCTTCAGTGAAATAAGACAAACATGTGTGGGCAGAAACATAATGTAAAGCTCTCAGTGTTGCTCTATGAAAGAAGGAAGACACATTTTCACATTCAGGAACTGACTGAGTGGCAGGTCTGGTTGTATAAGTCAAATATATTTGTTTCTGGAATAGAAAGGAAATTCTCTCACTTCGTCAAAAAATATCTCGTGGAAGCAAAAGAAAACGCATGATGCTGGTTGTGATGATGCAGAATCATCATTATTGTCATTAGTTTCCTTTTATGCTCCTTACCGAGCATGCAGCCACCATTGTAGCTAGTCCCCTTGCAAGAAGCCTACACCTAGTATTCACATGTGCCTGAAGTTGTGGTTCCTGTAGCAACTGGCTTTACAAGATGAGGTTCCCAGCTCCATGCACAACCTCATCGTCAACTTGTAGGACATGCTTGAGGGAGCAGTAGTCATATTCCTTCTTTGTCTCATCAGAGCGCCCCCCCGAACTACACGAGGCTGGTGACATGGAGTGTAACTGTAAACCATAATTTGTACTTTCTGCATCACCGTTTCTGGACAATGCATCTGATATTTGAGGTTCTACTTTGGGAAAGATGCAGCAACACTGAAATACTGAAGGTATAAAACAAATATTTTGGAAGACAAGTTCAACAAGCTTTAAGGGTGCCACCAGGATAGACTAAGTTTGAATCTCTGGAGAAGGCACTCTATCTTTTCTGTCACCTAGTCTTCTGTGTGTCTTCTGAGTACTTTGAAACAAACTGCCCAGGCGGTCATTCTGTTATACATAATTCATAAACCGAAGAAAATGGCCCAAAAAACAAGATGCTGGAGATGGATAGGACACACATTGAGAAAACTTGTTGAGAGCATTACCAGACAATCCCTGTTCTGGAATCCCCAGGGAAAGAAAGGTAGAAGAAGAACAAAGAACATATGGAGAAGAGAACTGGAGACAGACATGAAGGGAAGGAAGAAGACATGGACAGACCTTGACCTGATGGCACAGGAAGGTTTGCTGAAAGCCTATGCTCCTATAGGAGTTAAAAGGTGAAAGAATAATAAGAAAACACAAGTCAATTACAGGAAAACTCTTTTTTTGAAGCTGCTGGGAAGGAAAATGCAAATTTGATCTTTTTGAAGCAATATTAACCATAAAATCTTTGGAAATAGAACAGATTTTTTCATTACCTAGGAATTTTGTTTTAAAAGATGTTTGACAAAGATATTCAGATAAATCGATTCCTTAGTTTTCCTCCAAAGTTATTGTATCAAAAATCCTTAACTATGATGAAATAAATCATGTTATTTTTCATTTTCAAATATTTATACTGTTCTTTCAAGACCTTACCTCTAGACTGGAGAAAGTAACAAGAACATATGGGATGGAAATTAATATAGAAAAAAGCAAGATATTGGTGAATAGCCATAAGAAACATGTTCCGACCAACATTACGTTAAATGGGCAAACGTTAGAAGAAGTTAACACCTTTAAATATCTCGGCTATATGTAGTGATGGGAGATCAAGTAAAGAAATCAAGACAAGACTTGAGATGGCCTCAGCTGCCATGACAAGACTGAATGTGATCTGGAAAAATTCTCTTATATGGGTGTGAGAGCTGGCCACTCACTGCAAATACGGAGCGAAGGATTCAGTGTTTCGAGCATAAATGTTATAGAAGAATTTTGCGCATTTGCTATAAAGAGCACAAAACAAATGTCTATGTTAGAGAGAAGATAAACACCTATGCAGGCTACCAAGAACCACTTTTGTCAGTAGTGAAACATCGAAAGCTTGCCTGGTTTGGGCATGTAACTCGTCATGACTCCCTTTCGAAAATGATCCTCCAGGGAACAGTCGAAGGTAAACGGAGAAGAGGAAGGCAAAGAAAATCCTCGGCTGATAACATCAAAGAATGGGCAGAGCACGGTTTTTCCACACTTGTACGCATTGCTGAGGATAGAGAGCAGTGGAGGACCCTGTCTGCTGATGCTTCCACCATGGCACCCCTACGACCCATGACGGGTTACGGGTTGAGATGAGATGATGATACTGTTCATCTTAAACTTAACGATGATTATATATAAACAGTGTTTGTGTGTATGTATGTGTATATATATAGAATTAGTCAGGAAAAATCAGAATCACTAGTACTTACACAGAACAGAGGGATTCAATTGGTATAAACAGACCAATAATGTTGATTCAACACTATTTTGGCAACTCGTGCGACGTCGCTGGTACCAAACTGTATTGGCTACTGCCATTCCTTTGGACCTATCAGCTATGTGGAAAGGGGAACATGCTTGATCTCCATATAACTCTGCCCAAGCTTGCACCCTGGAGAGGACACTCCAGATTCACCCTACATGAGAGTAGTAATTTCTGGTTATAAGCATTTTGCCCAAATGGCGCCAGGGGCTACTTCCGACAGTGGGAGAGGTTCCAGAAAATTAGACATCAAGGTGCATCATCGCTATAGTCAGTACTACAAAGAAAAGAACCGGACAAAAACCAGTGGAACAAGATATGAACTGAAAATGCTGGAGACAGTTAGGACACCCACTGAGAAAACTAGCTGATATATTTACATAGGCAGTCTCTGCTCTGCAATCCCCAGGGTAAAAGAAATAGAGAAAGGCCAAAAAACACATAAAGAAAATTACTACAGACATGAAAGGGATAAAGATGGTGTGATGGAGTTACTGTGATTTAGTCTTCAATAGGCCCCATTTCGTTTTCTCGTCGTAACTATTGAGTTTGCCATTTTTGTCTTCCCTCTATTAAAGATTGGGAAGTACTCTTTTTCTCTCTGAATAATAGGGGTGTTTAGATTTGTTCTGTAGGTAAAGTCATTGCAGGTTTTTTTCTATAGGGATTAACGTAAGTTAGTACTGAAGGGCACCAGTCTTCCCATTTCTAAGTATCGCGATCGTGAAATTCCATTTTTTTGCGTTGTTAAATTTATCGCGGTCATTTTTCGTGGGTAAGGGGAGATGACCCCTACCCAGGTAACGTCCAACGTAAGTTGGAGCGAATCACATTCGGTTCTGCTCACGCTAGCGGACGACGTTAGGTAACGTTACGCAGCCGGAAATACGCGCGCATTTAAAGGAAGCAAGAATACACTGGTTCTAAATTTAGAGATGAGCGCATGGAAAATTTTAGAGTATCTTTAATTCTATTGGTTGTAGTGAGACGCCTTGCCTCAAGTAGGTCGGGGGTCAGAGCGGGAAAATCTAAGATAAAGTAGCGCTTTTCGATTTAGCGGTCTCTTCCTGCAGAAATCCTGGGCCGTGTATCCAAGCATATTGTCGGCTTCTAACGCTGAACGCAGTATTGGTATGTCAGTAATTTAAAGTAGCGTGGTAATTAAATTTAGTTTCTCAAATAGAGCCTTAGTCTGTTCTAATTTAATTTATTTTTGAACTTTATAACTTGTAACGCCATCATTTATTTCTACAGTGATAGCAGTGTCTATGAGTGATAAAGAGATATTACGTAGGTGTGCTCTTTAGATTTAAAAGAAAGTCTGTAGAAATACACGCATCCTAGATTTATATTAATTTACAGAATATTCTGAAGCGCATGTATTTTATTTCAGTGAGAGATTAATTCTGATAAGTCTCATAAAACATAAAATACGGGAACGGATTTTTCGGGAAATTTAATCACGTGGTTACCGGAATTTATTTGGATAGAAATTCTAGATGGATAGAGAAGATAATTAAAGTATTTTTCTATCGGGGGAGTTAAAGTATAATTTCAGGGAAACCAAATGTGGGGTAGAGGTGAACGGAAATTTATGGTGCCTTGGTTGTGTAATTAAATATTATGCAGAGTAGTATTTGATTTTTGTGTTATGGAATTTAATGAGTTCTAGGAAATATAGTCTATAGAGATAGATATATTTCTGTGTATAGAGATGTAATATATAAATGTAACGGTGAATTTTAAACATTGATGTGCATTGATGTGCAGTTAATTGTTGTGCATTTTTATCATAAGGGGGAAACGATAAGGTCCTGAGACCGCTTACAGAGTTAAAGTAGGCCTCAGTACGGGAGGTTCCCCTACCTGTTTTTAATGTTTTAAGGCCTGAGGCAAGCTGTGTATAACACTAGTCAACAACCAAAATGTACCAGAAATGAAAATAGCTGATCTTAACTAATTTTGGTGTGCTGAAAACGAAAATGACATTAAAAAATGTAGATTGGCTCTAGTTTTCAAGATATATGCTACTAGTTTATTTAATTACGATCAATTTATATATATGACGCAACTGTTGTGGGCGATTGCATAATTTTTTCTAATGACCAATAAAAATGTAACTAGAAGTTGATGATTACATCACCTTTGTGTATAAATGTCTTATCTCTGATAAAATTTTGCCATTAGTTAGTGCATTTGTCCTTATCAAAAGTATCGTAGTTAGAAATGCCTAGGACATGTGTGAACAGTGCTAATAATTTCTGCTATATATGTGGTGAGGTGACATTTCTATCACAAAAACGAAATATAACTAAAGTGATTAAGAAGGCGTACAGTTTTTTTTTTTGGCTGCAGAATAGGAGATCAAGATAAGAGCTGGGCGCCACACATATGCTGCAATACATGTGCAGCACATCTTAAACTGTGGTTGACTGGCAAAAGGCAAGCTATGCATTTTGCAGTCCCAATGATTTGGAGAAAGCCCACTGATCATCTCAACAACTGTTACTTTTGCATGGTCCCTCCAATTGGGAAAGGCATATCAAAGAAGAAAAAATGGACTCTGGAATATCCAAACATCCCCTCTGCAATACGTACGGTACCACATGGCGATGACCTACCAGTTCCCAAAGTGCCAGAATCATTTTCAGCTGCTTCCACTGATGAAGAAGAGGACATTGGTGGTCCTGAACCATCAACCTCAAGCGACCCAGATTTTGAGCAAACTACATCCACTAAACTTCACTTAATAACCCAAGGTGAACTGAATGATCTTGTAAGAGATTTGAATTTACCGAAGAACAAGGCGGAGCTTTTGGGTTCCAGATTGCAACAGTGGAATTTCCTGGCAGAAGATGTTACAATTTCTGTGTATAGGAACTGCCAGAAGCCGCTTATTACATTCTTTTTCAAAGAGGGTGACCTTTCTGCGTGCCACAACATTTCTGGTTTAATGGCAGCCCTCAAAATCAATTACATACCGGAAGAGTGGAGGCTTTTCATTGATTCATCCAAGACGAGTCTTAAAGCTGTTTTGTTGAATAATGGTAATGTGTTACCGTCAATTCCAGTTGGTCACACAGTTCATATGAAAGAAACTTATGAAAACATTAAGCAGCTTTTGAAGTGTATAAACTACGATCATCATCATTGGTCACTTTGCGGTGACTTAAAAGTGGTCGCTCTTTTGCTTGGACTACAGGGTGGATACACCAAGTACTGTTGCTTTCTCTGTGAGTGGGATAGCCGTGCACGAAGTGACCATTACATCAGAAGACATTGACCAATCAGGCAGTCATTGCAGCCTGGCAGTAAGAACGTTGAGAACCCAGCACTTGTCGACACCAGCAAGATTTTGTTGCCACCCTTGCACATTAAGCTTGGTCTCATGAAAAACTTTGTCAAGGCAATGGAGAAAACAGATGAGGCTTTCAAATACCTCATCAGAAAATTTCCAAGACTGAGTCAAGCTAAAATAAGAGAGGGAGTATTTGTTGGTCCGCAAATTCGAAAACTTCTTCATGATGACGAGTTTCTTTGCGTGTTGCAAGGCAAGGAAAAAGCAGCATGGCTAGCATTTAAGTCAGTGGTGGACAATTTTCTTGGAAACAACAGATCTGATAATTACAATGAAATTGTAGAAAATCTCCTTCTGAAGTATAAGAGTCTTGGCTGCAACATGTCTTTGAAAATTCATTTTCTGGATTCTCATCTGGATTTCTTTACGTCACACTGTGGAGCGGTCAGTGATGAGCATGGTGAACGATTTCACCAGGACATTGCTGCTATGGAGACAAGGTATCAAGGCAATTGGAGCCCTTCAATGCTTGCTGATTACTGTTGGACTGTGACAAGAGACACCTCATCGATTGACTACAAGAAGCAAGCAAAGAGAGCTCGAACAGCGACTGAATAATGACGAAATGGGTTCAAATGGGCCTTTTTAAAACATGATATGTGAACTTTAAATAATGTTTTTATTGTTTCTATCATTTTATGTTGAAATATCAATTAATTGAGTATGTAACCACAATTTTTATAATGCTAAAGTAGAAAGACTAGCTGTTCATCCCATAGAATTAAACAAGCATACATTATTTGTATTACTGTAATGTAAATTCATCATTTTAAAAAAAACGAGAGCCAATTGGTGAATTTCATTATGATATTTGAAATCAGCATGTTAAAATCAATAAGAAATTGTATATTTAATTTCTGGTACAAATAACTTTTGAAAATTTGTTGACTAGTGTAATTAGTATTGATCAGTGAGTCGGGTTTACTAGACAAGCAGGGGGTTGTTGGGAATAGCTGACCCAGGGTCAGGAAATATTTACGTCGTGCACAAGAGAGGGGAAATAGGGGAGCAGTCTTCGTTCGGGTGTTTACATGTTTGTGCTAAGATGTGAGCGTGACTGAAGCAGCAACTGTATATGTTTTAATAGGTAAGTTATTTTATGAGAGTATTTTAGTATTGTAGTACAGAGTGGCATTTCTTTTGTGTCCACAGCAGTGGTCACGGCCCGAAGAGCGGGGGTTGCCAATAAATCTTGTTCCTGACAGCTGGCAAAGGTAGCCAGTCTTCTCAAGAGAGAAAAAGTCGAGGAAGCGCCAGAGGCGTAAGAGCTTGTACCGCGGTGGGTATCAGCTCTGAGTATTGTGGGCCCCAGAGAGAGGGAGCGAGGAAGAGCAGGTCGAGACAGCGACGCAGTCTTCAGTGAAAAGGGTTTTCTTAAGACCCGGAGCTCTAAGCTCATACACACCCATCGAACCCAAGCAAGCGGGTTGGTGTGTCTTTTTTTTTAGCCTCGGTCACAATACCGAAGGGCCTAAACCCAAATGAGGGGTAACATAGCAAGGGAGAATCAGCTTTCTTTTCGCCAAATAGAGAAGCCTCTACAGTCTACGGCAAGTGCCTAGTCATCAGAAGTACGAGTCAGAACCAGGAAGAAAGGGATATCATTTCCCGGTTGCTGAAATGAAACGAGAGCAGCAAGGCAGGAGAAGTGGAGAGAGAGATGGTGAAAAATAGATCAGGGACCTGCAGAGTCTCATATTATTCTTAGAGGGTAGCCTCTGAGCCTTAGAGTTAGAAAAAGTCTATTAATTAGCAGTGCAGAGTGTGACTTAGTGGCGGATATCGCTGACAGAGTTAGCTACTGTGCAGATAGTCTTCGGCAGTACCAGCAGAACCTTGACATTAGAAATAGTAAATTATAGAGCGTGGCTTTAGTTGACGCCCCACCAAATTAGACTGTAGTTAAGATCACTTATCATTTTTTAAATTTTGTCCCCAGCAGGGTGTATGAAGGAGTGAAAGTGGTTGGAGTTTTTTTAATTTGGTGTGCTTATAATCAAATTGATTTTCTTTGTTTTTCCAGGTCGGTGCAACCTGGCACGATATATGCTTTTCTTTGTTTGTTACTATGTTATAAAAAAAATTCTGTTGATTTGTATAATAAACTTATTTAATGTTCACTGGATCAGCTTCTTCACTGTATAGTCCTTAACTGTTGTCTGTACAGTGGTGTCTGTAGTGTTAGTTTAACCTTATCTCCTTTAGTCTGTTAAAGGTAGCCAGAGGTGGTGAGTTTATAGCATTTCTTGACGTCACGATTTGGCAAGGAAGATTTAATTTCGGTTATCCTCCTCGGGCCAATAGACTCACCTTACTACATTCATTGTCATTTCTCAAAATAAATCTATTATCTTAGTCTTTTCTCACACTAGGGTTTTGTCCTACACTTGGGCATAACTCTAACTTAAATCCAACTCGTGACAGATAGCAAGGAGAGACCTTGAAAGGATGGCACAGGACAAGAAGGTTTTGGAATGTATTTGTTGAAGGCCTATGCTCCCAAGGGAGTTGAAAGTTAATGATGTTTGAATTTATCAGAAACAGTAGAAAAAAGTCAACAAAATGTCTTCTTCAATGGGTAGTGGATTATGATTCATCAGCGTGGAACTGATGACAAGTGGAACAGGAGATGAGAAGAAGACGCTGGTGATGGATAGGACACACATTGAGGAAACTTGCTGATAGCATTACAAGGCAGTCCTTGTTCTGGAACCCCCAGGGAATGAGAGGCAGAGGTAGACCAAAAAACACATGGAGAAGAGAACTGGAGACAGAGGTGAAAACGATGAGGAAGACATGGAAAGAAACTGAGCTGATGTCACGTGACAGGAAGACTTGGTATGTGTTTGTTGAAGATCTATGTTCCATGGGGAGCAAGAGGGTATTGATTTGATTGATTTTACATATTCTCTAGATACATGTCGGCCTCTGTGGCCTAATGGATATGAATGCAGTTTCATAATCCAGATATACCAGGTTCGAAACCTGCTGCAGGCGGTTTGGTAGCAGATCGCTTTGTGTGGTTTTTTTAACAATGGTATAAGCGCCGTACCGTTCAGAAAGCAATGGCAAACTACTGAATGAAAAAATTGCCTAGAAAAATCACAAAATAGCCAATAAAAGCTGGAGTTGATTGCCACGTCCTGTAAAGGATAAGCAATTAACTTCTAGATACATACATGCGTAATGGAGCATTAGGTGCTGTCATGATTGATTTTACATATTCTCTAGATATGTACATGTGTAATGGGGCATTAGCTGCTGTCATGCACTGGCCTTCAAAGCATGTATATGTGGCGTTGGCTATTGCACGCCACACGCCAGAAACTAAACAAGATTTTGGTGCTGATGAGCGCAGCACGATGATGAGTGTCGCTATGTGTATTGCGCACATGACGTGAACAGATTTGAGAAAAAATATACAGAGCTTGTGTTTACCCTGAAGGGTGGATAGTGTTTCTACTAGATGGTAGATATTCGAGAAATGTCGAATGAAAAATATATCGAAAGATAATAATGTGTTCATATTTCTAATCAGGAATGGAAGAGGAATTAGATAATATTGATTAGGACCCACGGATTATGAAGTTGCTGAATTTACCTAACTTGTATTGCCTTGTAAAGATGTCAGTGTCATGTGATTAAATGTGGAAAAGCTAACATAGTTTAAAGTCGATCTGTTGCCTGTTGATATGGGTCTTTGGAAGTACAGTTATATAAATGGATTGTGGTGGTAATGAACCCTGAGGACACCTTGTATAATAATCCTAGACACATGAAAGAAAAACGAGTATAATTGTTCAACGGAATGGAATGAAATATAACGCCACAGATATGGGGGCTGCGTCCTTTGATTATGAAGTAATCGTGTGAAGTTGTATACAAGGCTGTACTGTGGAAACTACTCAAGAAAACGGATGTTTGAAATCACAGTTTTCGTGCGAGGTCATGCCAAGACCTTGGACTGTTTTGAAGACGTTAATGCCAAACAACATATATTCTATTGAAGTCGCTGAACATGCATTTGACTGCCTACGAACAGATATAAAATTTCGACACAATATATTGCGGTCACAAGTTATTATGATGAATATTGTCACCTCGAGGCCATCTCACGTTGAATCGTTGTAATGAACCGTTACATCAAGGTCACCTTAACGGACTTTTACATCCTAAAGTAAACTTACCAGTGGACATTTATTATACGAATAACAACTATATTAATATGAATCGTGAGGATCGTGATGGTATCCAGAACCAGTCTTTCAAGTCTGACAAGTCTTTCAATCCTGATGTCCGAGAAATCATTTCGTTTGTCTGCAATGGTCAAGAAGGATGATTTAATCTTTTACGTACGTCATCAAACAGATTTGCTGACCACTTCGATTTCGTAATCAGGAACGTGGAACATCTTGAACAGGACGCTCTTACGTGTTTTGGAACTCAGACTTTACATTCTTTCATTGACCCTGGTGTATTGCATAGATTCAAGGCTACAGTGCGAGGTTGAAAGCTTCTTGTCTACAGCGAGGATTGGCGGTCGTGGATTTTTTATTCATATAAGTGAATATATGTTGTGTAATGTCATGGTCTCCAGTGTCAGGCACATCTTGTTTTGTGTATCTTTTGTGTTTTATGTTTTCTTGTGGGCGACACTCAATTATATCCTTGGATGAATTTAGTTGTCGTCGTTCTATAGATTTTGATTGTATTGATCTCTTTCAGGGATTCAGCATTCGGTGCTGTCGTATTTCCGCTCTGACTGAGATTAATATTTTCTTATTTGTTTAGCTGTGCTGTCAAGTAACATACTGTCGTGTATTTCTTATTTAGTTCAGTATGATTATGTTCGTACCCGTAGGTCTTCTCTGACTTTCTTTTTAATATATACAGCAGTTCTATGTGATTGTATCTCGTCCTGTACTGTTCATTGGCAGTGGAAACAGTTGTTTAGTATATTGCATTATTTTATGACTTTTTACATTGTTGTCTTTTTCCTTAGTTGTTTCCAGCGTTGTCTTTTAGTATTTTGTCTAATGTGATATTATGGCATGCTTTTAAGTAGGTATTAATTGCGGTATGTATTACTTGATGGTGATTATATTAAATTGTTAATTGCTGATATGTTAATATATATGATGATTACATATACTCTGGGAGAGAAGTGGATAAGTATCATATACTTCAGAGACAAGTATATCACACAAAACGAATAAATACTGTATATACAGTTGGTTTTAAAAAAAAGGTTTGAATTACCTTACGACTAAGTATAGTCATTTAATTACAAGTGGGATAGATATACATTTTGCATCTATATCCCATTACTCTTTGATTCCATTATGGCTGACTTTGTAAAAGTTAAAGCAGGATTTATACAAAATGGGAATGCCTGTGGTTTCTCAGGTGATGATTTGATATCTTATGTAGATAAGGAAATTGCAGAATACAAAGTAAGAGAAGAGAGAGAGAGAGAAGAAAAAAGAGAAAGAGAAGAAAGAGAGAGAGAAGAAAAAAAAGAAAGAGAAGAAAGAGAGAAGAAAAAAAGAAAGAGAAGAAAGAGAGAGAGAAGAAAAAATAGAAAGAGAAGAAAGAGAGAGAGAAGAAAAAAGAGAAAGAGAAGATAGAGAGAAAGAAGAGAGGGAACATGAGAGAATGGAGAGAATTCGTTTAGCAGAAATTGCGGCAGAACAAGCAAAATTTGAAAGAGGAAAACCTTTGAGTTAGAAAAATTGTGTTTACAATCTTCTTGTTCTAGGGAATCTTCTGGTACAGGATCGTCTAAGATCATTAATTTAAAATTACCAAATTTTTCTTCATTACATGACGATACAGGATTCTTTCTTTTGAGATTTGAATCAAGAGTTACTGCTTTAAATTTACCTAAGGCCTCATGGCCTGAACATTTTGTCGGGTTACTTACTGGTGAAAGTTTACAGACTTTTTTTAACATTGCCGATGACAAAAGAAATGACTATGAATCCATAAAAGCAGTATTCCTTCGCAAATATTGTTTGGACGAAGAAGGATATCGTCTAAAATTTAAATCTATGGTTCTTGTGGAAGGTAAGGATATCGAAGACTTTGTGTCGTCGGTGAAGATGTGTCTTAAGAGATGGATCGAACAGTCAAATATTACTAAATCTTTCGAAGGTTTATGTGATCTCATCTTAAGAGATAAAATTTTATCTTCTGTAAATACTGAAATTTTCTCATTCCTTCAAGAAAGGAAACTGATGAATTTAGGTGAAATGGAGAAATTAGCTCAACAATTTTCTGTCGCACACCCAAACTTGCCTTTAAGCAAGACGAGGGTCCTGGAAACTTTGCCTGCATGTGCTGTCACTCATGATAGATCACGCACGCGTAGCATGGACCAGCGGTATAGGGACGACTATCAAAACTCATACAGAAGTGGATACAATTTCCATCATAATCGCTCGCCCTCACGGGGTGGAGAGAGGCGAAACTTTAACCATAATAGTAATTCATGGCATAGAAATAAACAATATGCATATAATAATTACAATAACAAATATCATGTCTCACCACCATCTCGTGATGATTCTTCTCGCACGGACAAAAAGGAGTACTATCAGTCTGACCGTCCAGTGGATCGGAGAGAAACACATTTTTCTAGAGGTCACAGTAGAGCGAGTTCACAGGCTCACGCTTGTCAGATTAATGTTGGTAATGATAATATTTCCAATAATGAGAATAATACTCACGCCAATGCATGTAATGTTGATCTTGAAATTAGTGGTAATTGCACAGAATGTGAGACTCTATTTCAACCTGGGTCTACTACATACTTGAGATGCGGACATGCCCTTCCAGTTTTGGCTTTAAATGATGGGGTCGGCTCCCTCATCATACATAGGGGTTTTGTGTTTGAGAGGCCCATTTCTATTTTACGTGACAGTGGATGCTCCACCATTGGACTAAGGAAGGCACTAATTCCTCCTTATTGTTTCACGGGGACTTCAGTGAAGTGCGTGACTTTCGGTGGAACTGTTGAATGTTATCCGCTGGCAGATGTGGAAATAGACACTCCTTTCTTTTCAGGAAAAGTTAGAGTGCGTGGTCTCGATCGACCTTGTTGTGATTTGATTATTGGTAGCATAAAGGGTGTTAAAGAATGTTCTGAACATGATATTCTTAATTGGGAGAGAGATCACCCGTCTTTGGCTAACGCTATTACAACCAGAGCGCAACAAGCTGCAGAAACAAATGAATTAAATTCTTCTCTACACACTCAACACAGTGCAACTTGTCATTACATTGACAAAAATATATCTATTTCTCACCAACAACAAGATTCTTCTTTGGGACATTTATTTCCATTAGCTAATGCTAGAAAGTATGTCAATAAATATACACAAGGTAACAAAAGGAAAGTCTCTTTTCGAGGGAGGTACAATTTCCCTCCAGCCAGTGCTTCATATCGGAAGCATAGTTGTTATGATGATACATGGAGGCGACATGCCATGGACAGTACTATCAATATGACGGATCATGGTATGTCTATTAAAAAGAAAAATTTATTTAATCGACCTGATCATTATAACGTATGTCGTAAAAGGGTAGAGAGATATGATAAGGATGACATATATTTGACTGACAATAATAAGTTGAATCCTTCTTTTAACGAGGTAGTGCAGGCTGAACCTATTGTTAGATTGGGTACGACATGCCCAAAGACTGCATGCTCTGGTAATATTCATGATATTGAAGATCAGCATGCACGTCAGTCCAACACAACACATAATGAAATGACTGAGGACAATTCTATTCAGTCTAGTATAACCAGGAACAACTTTTGTTTCCCACTTCGCTCTTGCCGAAGTTTGTCTTGTGGTGAAAGACTGCACAAACCCGCACCGTGCAGGTGCGACATTTACCACATCGCACAATCTGGTGAGCACATGCATATTTCCTGCACACCGCTAATGTTCCTTATACGCATCTTTTTCCTGTGCATAATTCTATGCGCATTTGTTTTCTTTTGTCTTAATATCGATGCGCATGAAGCTATTGGTCTTACGAATGGTTCTTCTTGTTTGTATTACTGTCTCGATATTAGATTGATGCATGATATAGCACCACGCGTCTGGTTTCATTCTTCCGGAAGTTGACTTCATTTGTTCAGATATATATTCTGGTGAGTCATTTTTACTATTTTATTTTAGGTAAATTGGTACTTTCTTATTCATTTTGTTCATTTCAACCTTTAGATTGGTGTGGTCTTTGCTACTTTTGTTATTTCTTTCACACTTCGTGGTTTTTGCAGAGGTGTATCTGTCTATTACAATTGCAGTAGTAAGTACTGAGAAGCAAGTATGAAGCTTGCTGGGGCTTGTACCTTCTATCTTAGGTGCATACCGAAGTTTTCTTCTTTGACTTATGTTCTATCTGCTCTCAGGAAAATATGCCTGACAGAATAGAATGGACGAATAGTATGACCATGCTTTACATAACATAAAATCACGATTTTTCATAGTACGAATACAATTCTTATATTGTCAGACTTACGATGACCTTTTCTCGTTGTAACAGATTGCATCAATAAATGATGTTGGTGGACACTTGAACTTTGATGGCTAGTACCATCCTATTTTTTACTAGTCAGAACATTATCTGATGCTGAGTCCAGGTACTCTTTGGTTGAGAGGAGAGTTGTCTAACAGTGGTATGGACTTTAAATAATTTACAGAAATTCCGGGTAGGTACTTATTACACTTTACATGCAGACCAACAATCATTCACATATTTACAGACTTTTACGTCCAATGCACGTCTCACCTGATGGTCTTTACAAATTCAAGGGTACGATTTTGACGTTCTCCCGACAGCGGGAAAGGACAATGTCCTGGCTGACACCCTCTCAAGAGTTATGGAATAACTCGAATACAGATGTATTTCATGCTTCCAATATTTAACGTGTAACAAGGTTGATAGTGCATAGGTTTTGTAACAATGGGCACTATAGACAGTTGGATCACTATGCAAACATAGACCATGGTTTTTAACTGTGATGATCACACTTATATAGACAATATGCAAATAAGTACTTATTTATTCATATTTGTATTACTGACATTACTATTTTCCTAATATCTTGATTGCAATCTATATTATTTAATTTGTGGTAGATAATCATCGTGGATTAGCGGTGATCTTAAGAATTTGATCTCGCTTCATATGATAATTGCCTGTCTGAAAACTATGTTTTCAGTCGTTCGATGGGGGGTAATGTGGCGCTGGCTATTGCACGCCACACGCCAGAAACTAAACAAGATTTTGGTGCCGATGAGCGCGGCACAATGATGAGTGTCGCTATGTGTATTGCGCACATGACGTGAACAGATTGAGAAAAAATATACAGAGCTTGTGTTTACCCTGAAGGGTGGATAGTGTTTCTACTAGATGGTAGATATTCGAGAAATGTCGAATGAAAAATATATCGAAAGATAATAATGTGTTCATATTTCTAATCAGGAATGGAAGAGGAATTAGATAATATTGATTAGGACCTACGGATTATGAAGTTGCTGAATTTACCTAACTT
The DNA here is from genome assembly GCA_024509875.1 of Oreohelix idahoensis. NCBI lineage: Eukaryota > Metazoa > Mollusca > Gastropoda > Stylommatophora > Oreohelicidae > Oreohelix > Oreohelix idahoensis. The sequence continues at coordinate 336,053 of JAMPIV010003254.1, read as the reverse complement.
GTATTGCCTTGTAAAGATGTCAGTGTCATGTGATTAAATGTGGAAAAGCTAACAGAGTTTAAAGTCGATCTGTTGCCTGTTGATATGGGTCTTTGGAAGTACAGTTATATAAATGGATTGTGGTGGTAATGAACCCTGAGGACACCTTGTATAATAATCCTAGACACATGAAAGAAAAACGAGTATAATTGTTCAACGGAATGGAATGAAATATAACGCCACAGTATACACTGCTTAGCACAGATTACGCTGGCTTTGCCATGTCCGTCACATGGAACATGGTCAAACCGCCAAGGTTATTTTCTAGAGACAACTGACAGAAAAAGAACTGCCAGGCGACCACAGCTGAAGTTTAAAGATGTGTGCAAGAGAGAAAGCACAGAACATAAATCCTGCAATCAGGGAGGACAAGGCTGCTGATCGTACCAAGTAAAGATGCTCCCTATGGCACTACCATAGATTAGGCGAAAAACTCTTACAACAAGCAGAAGAGAAGAACATGCCGAAAGGAACACCAGGCAAAAAAAGAGCAGCGGAGTGATATCTTCTCATGGGTGCACAATTCTCATAGTCAGTTATGACTGGAGCAGGCTACTACTAAATGGGGCATATTGCTTCCACAATACAGTCTTTCAGTTAAAAACCTTCATTTTTCATAATGGTAACCTTAGTTCATAAGATGGGAGCCGCGCTGGTGTAAAGGTTACCACACTGCGCTGGTGATCGGGTGATCCAGGTTCAAGCCTGGGCGAGGACATTTGAAGTAGTGTCGTCGACCGGGACGTGGATGATTCGAGCCCCTGGCGAAGACATTTGAAGGAGTGTCGTCGACCAGGGACTGGAATAACCCGAACGGCTCCTGAGCCAACCCAGCTCTAATGGGTACCCTCCGAAGATGGCGAGTATCTGCCTGAATGACGAGAGGACACCTGTCAGCGTCCAGGGAAAATAGGATACTCATGTAAAATCAGTCTCAGGTTAGATATACTAACCGGGGATTTCGCCTCGAGTAATAGCGGGCGTACGTTAAAAAAAAAAAAAGTTCATAAGATAACAGGCCTGAGTAATTAATTGCCAAACTATCATCACTCCATCATCTCTTCATATAAATAACTTTCTGAACATTTTAATAAGACATTGTTTAACAAAGTTCAGGACTTGCTTGTTAGCCATGTCTTAAGAATACTGTGAACTTGGCAGGTAATTCAAAACTCACCCTTATAACAACATGGTGAATAGTCCCAGTAGATATCACTGCATATGTTATGTGATATCATTACTGCTCCGCACGCTACTCACAAATAATTTCAACAAAACTTTGGAAGTTTTACATTAAAGAGCTTTAAAACATTTGCTATAAAACATGCCTTAACACAAAAGTCACTTCCGATGCTGTAAAATCCACTGACTGTGGTATGCCACCAGTTTTGTTATCAATGGGGCTTCGATTTCTTGACCCGCTGCCATCTCTGCCTCACTCAGCCTCAGTATCTCTTCACTCTCCTTGGTTACTATGACAACCTCACTTTTTCGAGTATCCAGCAGATTGGCTACGACCACCTGAGTGGACACATAATCAATAAATGTGATGTTAATAAACAGATCAGGTAAAATGAGCTGATGGGATAACACATATTACTTCATCTCTGTTAAGGTTGTTTTCGGCTATGCATGTGTTTTCGGCTATGCAGATTTGCCGATCAACATATTTATAGTCCAACGCGACTTGTAATATTTATTGTCATAATTGTGACGGAATTCGATTAAGAAAAAGTTAATACACTTCTCTTGAAAACGCCTTCCAATACTGGCATATAATTAACAAGTGGTGATCATCATTAGATCGAAGAACACTTCATATACTTTGAAATATCTCCACCTCCTCGGAGCACATAGAATATACGTCCACACACTATGACTGACACAGCCAAAAGAGGCTGAAAGTTAATGGTTATGTTTTGAAGCAGATGATGCTTACGTCACACCTTTATTACAATATACGTCATAGATGAATTACATGGTGCACATTCAATATCAGTGTGTTTGTGTACTCTCATCTTGCGCACGGCTATACCTTCCTAGAGAACGTATGCCTGTGTGCAAGAATGAGGCGTAACAATCTCCTTATGGAGCCATTAGAGCAGGCAGCCTCTTTATTGCATGAAGCTGGCATCAAAGTATATACTACTGCAGCAGTTGTTTCAGCAACAATTTGTTTTATATGATAAAGTTGCTGGATCAATGCACAACTTCACATTAGTCATCTTGTACGACAAGCCTGAGGCAACAGTCATATTCTTTCTGTCTCCATAGAGACCCTGGAAACCACATTTGTCAAATAAATACACAAACATAAAACTCGTGAAAAGGAAAACAAATTTAAATAATAAATTAAGAAATCAAACCATATAACTGTAAATCTAAATGTCACAGTGTGGAGCACTGACATAGGAAATCACATCGATGGTGTAGGAGGCTTTTAGTAAGGTTTACAGGGCTGGCTCTGACAGACAGGAAATGGTCAATAGCATTCACAGTTCACTACATGAGGTGTTTAAATAGTGTGAGGAAACTGACTCTAAAGTCAATCCCAACAAGGCCTGCGTGATGTGGTGCTCCGTGAACAACTCGGTTGTGAAAGTAGACCTTCCAGATATTACTCTCAATGGGCAGAAAATTGAAGACAAGCTGAAGCACCTTGGAGTAACATTTGATCATGACCTATCGTATAAGCACCATATTGATCACATCATACAGAAGTGCAGGAGAGTTCTAGCAGCCCTGAAAACAATGGCAGCAGTTTACTTGGAGCAGAGATTACTATTTCTCCTGTATCATTAGCTAGTCATATCGGTAATCAAGTATGTGCTGGGAATATCATTTGTCAGCAACACAATGTGAACGACTGGAACGCATTCAAAATGAAGGAATGCGTATAATCTTGGGATGTACATGAGATACCCCCATTGAGACAATGCGGTACATACTTGGATTGCTGTCAATTAGATCCAGATATGCCATGGCCCAGGAAAAAGCTTATACGTGAGTAACCAAAGACAAAAGGCATCCCCTGCATGGAAATGTAGCTGACATCAAAGGAGCAATAATAAAGAGGGGGATATCATGGATGGTGCAGGCAGAGGCAACTGTTAGACAGGTGATCACAGCGAAAATATATTCAAGTGGAGTGAGAACTGGGCAAACTACAAGCAAGTCATCAGCCTTGGTAGAAAGTGCAGAACTTGGGTCAATGGGAGGGCAGAGCTGGAAATTGATCAGCTGATAGATGATCATGCTGGGGATGATGATGCCATTGTGTATACTGATGGGTCTGCAATCTGTGGTGAGGAATCTGGGTGGGGTTTCTCTGCTAGAGTAAAGGGCAGAATCGTCGCTGAACATAGCAGAGCTTACATGATAACAACCTCCAGCATGAGAATGGAGGCCTGGTTCCATTCTAGCCCTTTGTCCTTCAAAGATTGTCTAATGATGTCCTCCCAGAGGACTCTGGGTCATCATGGGGGCCTGGATCTCTGGCTCTTTGTTTCCCATGCTTGTCGTTGTAGCCGATCTCCCGTTCTGCAGACATGGCCAAACCATCTTAGTTGGGACTGTTCTACTTGGGTCTGCAGGGAGTGGGATTTAAGGCCTTGGCGTAACGTCTGGTTGCAGACCATGTCTCTTCTTGTTACTTCAACCACCTTCCTCAGATACCTCATTTCTGAGGTTTGGATCTGTCTTTTGTGGGTTGTAGTCACTGCCCATGACTCGCATTCATATGTCAAGACTGGGACATAGGTGGAGCGGTATACAGCCATCTTCGTTTTCTTACCAACCTCTCTCTTGCTGAGGAATCCTCGATTTATGGCCTGAAAAAGTCTCCCAGCTGCTGTTTTTTGAGTGGCCAACTCTTCTTTGATGCCTCCCTTTCAGTCTATAATAGCTCCGAGGCATTTAAAGTGGTCGACCTGCTCCAGGACCTGTTCTCCCAGCTTAATCTGATGTCTTCTTTCTTCTCGTGATATCAACATGGATTTTGTTTTAGAGCTGCTTATGACCATCCCTCTCTTCTCCAGCTCTTCCTTCCAGACTTGCAGGTTGGATTGGAGATGTGCCTCTGATTTAGCAATCAGGGCAACATCATCAGCAAATGCCAGCTCTGAAATACAGACTTGTCTCATCTTCCAGCACCCCACTGAATACTTTCTTGTTCTCTCCTTACATGCCTTGATGACATCGTCTATGAGGAGTATGAAAAGATAAGGTGACAGGATATCACCTTGTCTTACACCAGTGGTGGTCCTGAACTCTTCTGACTTATGGTTTGCTGTCCTCACATAATTTCTGCAAGACTTGTAGAAGCTCTGTATAGCATGAATCAGAGGTGCTGGAATGTTCTTCTTTGCCAAACAGTCCCAAAGTTTGCTCCAGGGGACCCTGTCAAACGCCTTTTCCAGATCTATGAAACAAAGATGGATCTCACTTTATACTCAAGGGCCTTTTCACTTAGCTGTCTGAGTGTAAAGATTAGATCTTGAGTACTTCGGTTTGCTTGGAATCCGCACTGGACCTCATCCAATTGTGGCTCAGCTAGGCGTCGGAGTCTCTGCTCTAGGATTCTATAGTAGATTTTACCAGGGACACTGAGAAGGGATATGCCTCTATGGTTTCCACATTGTCGATTGTCACCCTTTTTGAAAATTGGTGTTATGATGGCAATCTCCCAATCCTTTGGTATGGTCTTGTTGAACCACACTGCCTGTAGGACCCTTAAGAGTAATAGGTCGCCTGATGCTCCCATGTACTTAACCATTTCTGGTGTTCCAGGACTTCTGTTTTGCTGCTAGCATCTTGTTCTTTGCTTCTGTTCTGAGTGACACATATTCTCTATATTTCTCCATTTGTCCTGTTGTGTTTTTAGCTCCTAAGTATTGTTTCCATGCCATTTTCTTCTCTCTTACTTTCTCTTTGACTTCCTCTGTCCACCAAGGTGTCCTCTTTCTCTTGTTCCCAAGTCGGACTTCACCACATGCTTCTGCAGCAGCTGTCTTTATGATGTCCTTGAATTTGAGCCAGAGAGTTTCCAAGTCATCAGGCTGTTCTTCTGTGTTGCTCACCGCTGCAGCAATAAGCCCCTGATATCTGGTCTTAATTTCTGGCTCTCTCAGCTTGTAGGTCTTAATGCTCATTTCTCCCGTTCGTTTACTTAGTTTCTTGCGTGATGCTGGGCAGTTCCTAGGCTGAGCAAATCTTTCAGTTGTTCTTTTGATTGTAAGCAGGTAGTAATCACTTCCAATCTCTGGCCCCCTCCAGACTCTAGCATCACGGACATATTTGAATGAGCTCCTCCTAACAATGGCATAGTCGATCACTGACTTCTCATTCTTTGTTGGTTCACATCTAGTGTATGCATGTATGCGCTTATGGGGGAACTTTGTGTTTGTAATGATCAGATTCTGCTCCCTGCAGAATCTAAGGAGTCGCTTTCCATTGTCATTGAGAGTATCTTCTCCATATCTTCCGATAACTCCACCCCATCTAGCATGGTTATTTCCAACTCTGGCATTGAAATCTCCGAGCATGATAATTTCATCTAGGCAGTCATCCACTGTCCTTTGAAGCAGCTCGAAGAATTCCTCCTTGACCTCTGCTCTCTCATCCTCATTTGGCCCAATTACTATGACCAGGTTGACTATGGTTTCTCTTCCTTTTAGTTTTACAACCATAATGCGCTCCGAGGCAAAGTTCCATTCCATGATACTATCTTTTTGGTTTTTGGCCACAATGCAACCCACGCCCCCTTTAGCTCTTTCAGATGTCGGTACACCACTGTACAGCAGCGTGTTGCCATCGAGATCCATGACTCCTTGTCCTTTTTTCTTTGTTTCCGTTATAGCCAGGATTTCTAGTTTTGCTTTCCTCATCTCTTCCACCAGCTCCTCTTCCTTCCCATTTATACTTCTTGTGTTCCAAGTTCCATAAGTCATAGTCCGTAGTCCGTTTCAGTTCTTCGCCTTTAGAATCAGTCCAGTTTTCTCTCTTGTATTGCTCGTAATCGTGATTGTGATGCTACACTGTAATTCTGAATTCCAACCGGCCCGATTCTGTCGTCTATTTTTGTATTTCCGGCCCGATTTTGTGGTTCTAGTTTGAGTTTTCACCATTTCTCTTCTCTTTGTAATTATATGGGGTTTGCCTTGGTTCTTCTCATGTGAATATATATCGTGTTTGGTAATTTTGAGTAGGAAAATTAAACGGGTTCGTTTTATGATGGTAGGTTTATTTTATTCTAGCATCAGTTTTACCCTCTCCTATATTTTTCGCGATTCCCGTAGATTCCATTGTTTACGAAAATCGATATTTTCGGGCACTCCTGTATGACGCGTCAGTAGCACGAGGCCTCACGTAATGTGACGCAATTTTCCGGCACGCGGGATTTGCAAAGGTTGCTAGTATTGATTTTTCCTAGCGCTCCCATTGGTCCGCGATTTGTGTAGGACGGGAAGCCGCGTGGGCGGTTTCTCTTGTATATAATGAGACAGCAAACGGGGATTCGGTCTCTATGAAAAATAATTGCCTGGCCGTCAGACTACGTGATTTATCGTTCTCCATTGCGGGAAGAAAAAAACGATAATCGCGAGTCTCGGCGAAACAGTGGGGAGCATAATTTTGTCAAATAAAATTATCCACGGCAAAAGACATCTCAGGGTCAGAGTACTCGAGTATCGTCAGGAGCAAAAGAAAATTACCCTATGGTCTCTGGCAGTGAAGTCCCTATGCTTCAGCTGGACTGAGGCTTATTTATCATACAGCCGAGAGCATCGCTATTATAGTCTCTAGCAACGGCAGGTGGCCGGGAGACTAGTTTCATTTTGTACAGCCTGAAATCAAGGCTGTGCTTTTTTCCTCTAACTCCGGAGCGGGTTAAAAGAGGGAAGCTATCCAGCAGCAGAGAAGTTTTGTCTACAGTTAATCAAGTCCCTCATGCTTGATATCCGAACATCGTCATCACCAAAATCAGGAACAGGTGACAGGGTTACCATACCTAGGTCCTGATAGAAATCAAGAGAAGAGCGTAACGGAGACGCCGCATCATCAGCCCTCGAGTGTTAGAGAGACACTGAGCTCAAGAGAGAAAGATAGAGAAGGAGGGAGAAAATAGACAGGACCAGTAGGGTCTGTTCAGCATCCATTTGATGGATAGACACTGAGTCTGCGTTCGAAAAAAAACCAAGTCTATTATTTTAGCATTTCTTGTGGTGCAGTTATCGGCGCCTATCGCCTAACTAGTAAAAAGCTGTGTAGCCGTTCGTTGAGGAAGAGTCACCAGGACTAAGACAGTAGAAATTTATTAGTGTTAGAGAGTGGAGGCTAAAAGGTGACAGCCCCACCAAATTAGATTTGGTTTAAATCACTAACCATTTTTATTGTTCCTCAGCAGGGTGACAGAAAGAGTGAATGTGATTGAGGTTTTTTTTTGTTGAGTGTCTCTCAATTTAATTTGTTACTTGTTTTCCAGGCCGTGCAACAGTGCACGCTATCGACTGACTTGATGACGTAATATTCCATTTTAATGTTTTTCTTGTATGTAAATAAATATATACATATATTATTTACTGGATCAGCTTCTATTCTTTACTATACTTACTCTATGTTGTCTGTATAGTGGTGTTTGTGGTCGTATTTATACACCTTATCTCCTTGTATTTAAAGGAAGTCAGAGGAGGGCGAGACTATAGCCAGTCTAAAGTCACGAAGCGGCAAGGGGAGATTCAAATCCTGGTTCTATCCCTTGAGCCAATAGTCGCGTCTGTCCACAGGCATGTCATTTTCCATCTAAATTCTATCTTCTCAGACTTTCTCATACTAGGGTCTTGCTTTCATTCAGGCACACTCTATAAAATTAAAACCACTTCGTGACAGTGATTTAAAGCAAACAGGTGATTGGCCTGTTGTGCCTTTGCATGGTGGAGGGGCTGCCTCCTTACGGCCTCCATGCAGGCCTCCCTCCTCCTTTTTCAGCCGGGCTTGGGACCGGCCTAGGCGGAGTTCAGTTACAAACTGCGTATTATAATTTGGAATAGTGGTCACAGAAAGATGTCCATTATCATCATCACTTTTCAGCTCCACACAACAAACTTATGTCATGGCTTCCTGCTCAGCTCAAGGTCTTTACATGACAGACAGATCTTACCAGTAAACAAATCACAATAAATTGAATATGCTATCTGCAGTAATAAACACTTATGCATCCTAATTATAACTACTATGGGATTTAAAATTAAGTTAGACCACGATAAAAAATAATTTGAACGGTCAGAAGATTAGTTAAAGCACCGAGTTGAAATGGGAGCCGCAATAGCATAGTGGTTAGTGCACTGGCTTCCTAGCTCAGTGGTCTATGGTTCGATCCCCAGACGATGTGGGATTTTTTTAGGCCGCAAACGGCTCCTGGATCGACCCCGCCCCAACTGGGTACCAGAGCAACTTCTAGGAAGGTTAAGGTGGCCGGCGTGATGCTGACCACATCACCCCTAGTGTGTCGATGGTCAAGAAAATATGGGCCTAACACCATATTCCCAATATGCCTCAATAGGCGAGTAACGGGATCCTTTTACCGAGTTGAAATGATACTAAGTAATTTGGACAGTAAAAAGATTATGTTAAACCACCGAGTTGACCTGATAACACATAATTTGGACAGTAAAAAGATTATGTTAAACCACCGAGTTGACCTGATAACACATAATTTGGACAGTAAAAAGATTATGTTAAACCACCGAGTTGACCTGATAACACATAATTTGGACAGTAAAAAGATTATGTTAAACCACCGAGTTGACATGATAACACATAATTTGGACAGTAAAAAGATTAGTTAAAACACTGACTTCACATGATAACAAGTAATTTGGACAGTAAAAAGATCAGTTACACCACTCTTGCAATGAGGCAATGGTACTGTTCGTATAGTCCCTGTCCGATTCACCTGTGAGCCTAACACTTCTGTTAGGTTTCTATTGTCTAGTGCCCTCCTTTCTTCCTTTCATACAAGTGCCCTCCTTCTCTCTTCCTTTCATACAAGTGCCCTCCTTCTTTCTTCCTTTCATACAAGTGCCTACTATTTACCCATTTCCAATTATTATTTACTACTCACTGGCCTCAGGTTTCCCACTTTTATTTATTTCTGTGTTAACAAACAAAAAGCAGACTGTGCTAAATCTAATGAAGGACTAGTGTTTTTATGGTAACAAACAAAAAGTAGATTGTGCTGCATCTAATGAAGGACTAGTGTTTTTATGGTAACAAACAAAAAAGCAGATTGTGCTAACTATAATGAAGTTCTAGTGTTTTTATGGTAACAAATAAAAAGTAGATTGTGCTAACTCTAATGAAGTTCTAGTATTTTTAAGGTAACAAACAAAAAGTAGATTGTGCTAACTCTAATGAAGTTCTAGTGTTTTTATGGTAATAAACAAAAAGCAGATTGTGCTAACTCTAATAAAATAAGGATGATTTTTAAGGTAATAAACAAAAAGCAAATTGTGCTACATCTAATGAAGTTCAAGTTTTTTTATGGTAACAAACAAAAAGCAGATTGTGCTACATCTAATAAAGTTCTAGTGTTTTTAATGGTAATAAACAAAAAGTAGATTGTGCTAATCTAAGTGTTTTTTATGGTAACAAACAAAAAGTAGATTGTGCTAATCTAATAAAGAGTGTTTTTTATGGCAACAAACAAAAAGCAGATTGTGCAACATCTAATAAAGAGTGTTTTTATATGGTAACAAACAAAAAGACTCCTTAGATTCTGCAGTGAGCAGAATCTGATCATCACAAACACAAAGTTCCCCCATAAGCGCATACATGCATACACTAGATGTGAACCAACCAAGAATGAGAAGTCAGTGATCGACTATGCCATTGTTAGGAGAAGCTCATTCAAATATGTCCGGGATGCAAGAGTCTGGAGGGGGCCAGAGATTGGAAGTGATCACTACCTGCTAACAATCAAAAGAACAACTGAAAGAGTTGCTCAGCCTAGGAACTGCCCAACATCATGCAAGAAACCAAGTAAACGAGCGGGAGAAATGAGCATTAGGACCTACAAGCTGAAAGAGCCAGAAACTAAGACCAGATATCAGGGGCTTATTGCTGCAGGGTGAGCAACACAGAAGAACAACCTGATGACTTGGAAACCCTCTGGAATAAATTCAAGGATATCATAAAGACAGCTGCAGCAGAAACATGCGGTGAAGTCCGACTTGGGAACAAGAGAAAGAGGACACCTTGGTGGACAGAGGAGTCAAAGAGAAAATAAGAGAGAAGAAAATGGCATGGAAACAATACTTAGGAGCTAAAGACACAACAGTACAACGGGCTGATCACCTGTTTGCTAGTCAATTTGATTACGGAAACAACGGCAAACGGATTAATTTGCTGTTGCCCTAAAGATGCCACTAGGCATGACGGACTACAATGGCAAAGAAATCAATTTGTTGTTGCCCTAAGATGCCACTAGGCGTACTGGCCACTGACTGCTTTGTCGGTTGGTGGCTAAGGATGGAAGAAGAGAAGAAAGACACAACAGGACAGATGGAAAAATATAGAGAATATGTGACACTCAGAACAGAAGCAAAGAACAAAGTGCTAGCAGCAAAACAGAAGTCCTGGGAAGAATTTGGAGAAAAGCTAGAAAAGGATGCACAAGAAAACTAGAAATTGTTCTATAAGACCCTAAAGAACATGAGAAAGGAAAAACAATGCCCTCTCAAATTTATAAAGGACAAGCAAGGCAAATTGCTTACTGCCTCGAAGGAAGTAATGGAAAGATGGAAAGAATATTTCTCAGAACTCCTAGATGGTGAGCATGGTGAAGCATCAGAAATGATAACCACTAGCACAGAAAAGAAAACCAATGATGGTGAAGATGACATAAAGATGGAAGAACTGAAGGCAGCACTGGAGAAAATCAAGATGGGCAAAGCAGCAGGGCATGATGGTATAACACCAGAAATGGTTAAGTACATGGGAGCATCAGGCGACCAATTACTCTTAAGGGTTCTACAGGCAGCGTGGTACAACAAGACCATACAAAAGGATTGGGAGATTGCCATCATAACACCAATTTTCAAAAAGGGTGACAATCGACAGTGCGGAAACCATAGAGGCATATCCCTTCTAGAATCCTAGAGCAGACTCCGACGCCTAGCTGAGCCACAATTGGATGAGGTCCAGTGCAGATTCCGAGCGAACCGAAGTACTCAAGACCTAATCTTCACACACAGACAGCTGAGTGAAAAGGCCCTTGAGTATAAGAGTGAGATTCATCTTTGTTTCATAGATCTGGAAAAGGCGTTTGACAGGGTCCCCTGGAGCAAACTTTGGGATTGTTTGGCAAGGAAGAACATTCCAGCACCTCTGATTCATGCTATACAGAGCTTCTACAAGTCTTGCAGAAATTATGTGAGGACAGCAAACCATAAGTCAGAAGAGTTCAGGACCACCACTGGTGTAGGACAAGGTGATATCCTGTCACCTTACCTTTTCATACTCCTCATGGACGATGTCATTAAGGCATGTAAGGAGAGAACAAGAAAGTATTCAGTGGGGTACTGGAAGATGAGACAGGTCTGTATTTCAGAGCTGGCATTTGCTGATGATGTTGCCCTGATTGCTAAATCAGAGGCACATCTCCAATTCAACCTGCAAGTCTGGAAGGAAGAGCTGGAGAAGAGAGGGATGGTCATAAGCAGCTCTAAAACAAAATCCATGGTGATATCACGAGAAGAAAGAAGACATCAGATTAAGCTGGGAGAACAGGTCCTGGAGCAGGTAGACCACTTTAAATACCTCAGAGCTATTATTGACCGAAAGGGAGGCATCAAAGAAGAGTTGGCCACTCGAAAAGCAGCAGCTGGGAGACTTTTTCAGGCCATTAATCGAGGATTCCTCAGCAAGAGAGAGGTTGGTAAGAAAACGAAGATGGCTGTATACCGCTCCACCTATGTCCCAGTCTTGACATATGGATGCGAGTCATGGGCAATGATTACAACCCACAAAAGCCAGATCCAAACCTCAGAAATGAGGTATCTGAGGAAGGTGGTTGAAGTAACAAGAAGAGACATGGTACGCAACCAGACGATACGTCAAGGCCTTAAATCCCACCCCCTGCAGACCCAAGTAGAACAGTCCCAACTAAGATGGTTTGGCCATGTCTGCAGAATGGGAGAAGATCGGCTACCACGACAAGCATGGGAAACAAAGAGCCAAGGATCCAGACCCCCAGGACGACCCAGAGTCCGCTGGGAGGACAACATTAGACAATCTTTGAAGGACCGAGGGCTAGAATGGAACCAGGCCAGGAGGAAGACAGCCGATAGGATAGTCTGGCGCTCTCTCTTCCAAACCTCTACACCTCACGGTAGAAGGGGAACGACTAAGTAAGAAAGTAACAAACAAAAAGTAGATTGTGCTAATCTAATAGAGTGTTTTTTTTATGGTAACAAACAAAAAGTATATTATGCTACATCTAATATAGTCATGGTATTTTTCAACAATACAAATTCACTCAAACAAAAAAGTACTGGTAAAAAATGAAGAATTTTTCTATAAAAAGGGAATACAATGGAGACCAAAACAAAATAACAATAATAGAGAAGGCAATCTCCCCTCGATACTACACACTGACATGAAGGAATAATGATTCTCTGGTGGGATTGAAAAGAAAAAAAAGGTAATACATCTTACTATTCGTTTACTAAGGGGCTACGTGTGGTCCGTTCTTTTATATGGATGCGAATGTTGGACAATGAGTAACCAAATGGTGAAAAACTGGAGGCAGCGGAAATGTGGTTTTTGAGAAGGATACTGAGAATATCGTGGACAGAGAAGAAAACAAATGCCGAGGTATTGACAGCTGCGGGTGTTAATAGATCGTTCATCAAAACCATCAGGAAAAGACAAATGAAATTTATGGGCATATTAACAGAAGAGGAGTGGAGGAATTAGTCTTATGTGGGAAAATACCAGGTAGGAGAGGAAGAGGAAGGCAGAGAAAGATGTATGTGGAAAGCTTAAACAACTGGGCAACAAACAACAGTATGGGCAACAACAACCTCATTAGACTTTCAAAAGACAGAGAAGATTGGAGGGCCAGACCAGGCACCTGAAGAAGAGGAAGAATGCATCTTACTAGGATAAAAGAAAAAATTACTATGCTACGGCCACAAGGCCTTTGTCCGAGGTAAATGAAAAAAACAAAAAGGAAAGAAAGTGAAACAAAAAGAAAAGAAAGTGAGAACTAAGTAAAAAACATGAAAAATAAATAGGAATACACCTGATACTCCAGAATGGCCAGGCTAAAAATGACTGCCACTTACGGAAGTAGACCCAGTATCTGCATATCATGCAAGTGTTTTGGCTCTATTATCATCTCAGTATTTTCAGGGGCCCATTTGGGTTATAACTCCGAGTCATTCTCTTTCTTTTTCTTGAAAGTTATTTCTCTTTCCTCTTCCCCCCAATCATTACCATCATTAAAAAATAAATTAACTGCTGACACAAAAAGTAATGAAATATGGCTACAATTACCAAGATATTCCTAATACAAAGCATTGTAACAACAGTAAAACATGCCAAAAGCATCTACAAATGAAAGCCTCATGTCTTTCACATACTTATGTCCTATATTTTACTTGTGAAATATGGCAATTATAAAACAAAAAAGATAAACTGAACCACCTTGAAGGAGATAATGAAAGCCTGTGGTGCCCATTCTTTGACCAGTGGTTTCAACATCTTCGGGGTCATCTCCAGCTTCAGCTGATGTGCTCCTTCTGAAGATTGGATTTTGTGTTCTGGCTTGAAGATATTCATAAACTTGTCTTTATGATAATACATGTCAGGGAGAGATGGCTTGAAAATATTCATAAACTTTTCTTTATGACTATATGTCAGGGAGATATGGCTTTAAAATATTCATAGACTTTTCTTTATAATAATACATGTCACGGAGAGATGGTCTGAGGGTGTTCATAAACTTTTCTTTATGTCAGGGAGAGATGGTCTGAAAATATTAATAAAATTTTCTTTACGATAATATATGTCAGAGAGAGATGGTTTGAAAATATTCATAAACTTTTATTTATGATAATACATGTCAGGGAGATATGGCTTTAAAATATTCATAAACTTTTCTTTACAATAATATATGTCACGGAGAGATGGTTTGAAGATGTTCATAAACTTTTCTAAAAAAATGATTAGTTATTCAAGGTAAAATGGAGGATATGCGCTTTAAAAATCTAAAATAAATATCTCAGAACAGAAACACGTTCAACTCTTAAACACGTGCGGTATTTAAAAGAATGTACTTGCAGTCGGAAATGACTTTGTGGGTAGTTATAATTAGAAACAGTCTCAAACAGAGGCACATATACCAAAGGCTTTTTAAAGTCGATTGGGCCAAGCGCGTCTAACCCCTGAGCCTTTATAAAGTCGATTGGGACTTAAAGAGTTAAATTTGGACATGCACCCTAATATAACTGATAGACCTTGTGTCTAGGTTGAACAGTGCGGCAAAATCCCCAATTTAAAAAAAAATTGAGGATATTTATACACTTTCCGATAACATTATATATGTCAAGGAGAGGTGGATTGAAAACATTTATAAACTTATTGTTAATGATTATGTATGTCAGGGAGAGTTGACTTGAAAATATACATCTTCCTTCATGACTATATATGACAGGGAGAGATGGTTTGAAAGTATTTATACACTTTCCTTTAAAATTATACACATATGGGCGAGATGGTATGAAAATATTCATAAAATTGTCCTTATGATTATAAGTGTCCAAAAGAGACAGTTACTAGTGCAAACACTCATTCAAACTTTCCATTTTGATTAAGAATGGATGGTGTAAGCATTAATATAAACTCCCTTTTACAGAGACAACGATCAGGGTAAACAGAAATAAACTTGTAATAAATAAACTTTAAAATGATACTTCTGATTAATAAAGAGATGAGTTTTTGATAATATTTCATCCATGGCCCCATGTAGATCCCGGGGGGGTTTGTGAAGAGACGAAAGAAAGAAGAGGACTACTGTGCCCTTAAGGCGACTAATACTGTCTACGTTGTGCCTAGGGCTGGCAAACTCATCATGCAAAACAAATTGCCACACAAACCACTGTTACAAGAGCATGTAATTGCTTGGTGCAGGCTTTCTGCCAGGGGACAAGCTACAGTGGTGGTTCTATGCTCCACAAGGAGCACAAATGAAAATGATTTCATCCATGAATACTTAGAAATATCTTTGAAGTTTAAATAAATTATCCAGGGCACATGTAGTCAAACAATATTCAAAGACTATTTATGGGAGGCTGCAGAACTGCTAAGCACAATATAATAAGAAATCAAGGAAATAATTTAATAAAGATTGATCTCAATTAATTACTAAATATCGCATAAGCACCAGCTTAATTAAGAAATCTTGGCTTTAATAATGAATGAGTGTCAAAAAGAATGAATGCCATTAACATCTAATGCTGGTTTTAGTGAAAACTAAAGTCCTTAAAGCAGCATTTCTCAACCTTTTTGTGTTCACGGCACACTTTTCAATTTTCTAAAAATTTGCGGCACACCTATCTGACCCCACGCCTGATATATACCGCGACATACACTAAACTAAATACACTAATTTGTGGGTACTTCAGAATAAAGAAAACTCTCAATTAGATTTTCTTTTAATTGTTTAAAATAATTAGAACATATATTTGACAAACAAAAAAAAAGATGTTTTTCATACAAACCTGATGATTCTAATGTGATACTTGAGCTTGATGCTTTTGGGTAATTTCTTCGATATTAGGGCGTATTTGAGATAAACAAACTCTTATTTCATCTTAAACAGAGAGACGTCTTTCCCTTTCCTTTGAATTTAATGCTTGTAAGTGCTGAAAATCCCAACTCACATAAATTTGACGTAGAAAACTGCATCAAAGTAATTAAAGATCATTTTGCAATAACAGAATACTCGTCTTTAACAGAAATCCAGAATGCGTCCAGGGGTATCTCAAAGTGTTTCATTTTAAGACTGTGATCAGTCGAAATAGAAGCTAACTGTTCTACTATTATTGAAAATCCAAGTCACATGAAACTGGCAAAAATGTATTTCTTACCCAGTCGAATCTCTCTGTAGTCAACAATGGAAAGTAATGTTGGATATTTTGCTCCAATGCTTCCAAATGCTCCATTATGAGGGTAGCAATGTCTTTTATATTGTTTTTTGGGTACCAGTGGAAACATATCAAGATTACCCTCCCTAGCTCTATTTAACCAGATTAATATACTTTTTAAAATGACAGTAGCTTATCAGTAGATGTAAGGATGTTTTCATTTCGCCCTTACTTACTGGTATTCACGCTGTTTTGGCACCTAAATATTTCTGTCAGGTATAATTAGGTCCTAATGGAAGTACTATGCTTCGTCCATGGCCTTTGCACATTGTTCTTGCGTTTTTGTTATATCATGAAATTTTGAAGTATATATATTTTTGTTCAAAGCAGTTAATAGCTCAAATTATTATTGAATAAATTCAAGCTGTAAGATCAGTTTTATATTACATGATCACTAAAAATATACTTCATGTAGTAAAGTTACAACATTTTTGCGGCACACTTTGATAGGCGAGACGGCACACTAGTGTGCCGCAACACACCACTTGAGAAACACTGCCTTAAAGTCACAACTGCATCCATCATGTGCTCCAAGCATTGTAGCTTTGACAAGAGTAAATAATCAAATCATGTGATAACAGAAATACTAGCAATTATACAATAAATCTAAATGTAGACAGACAAGAAAACACAGTAAGACAACACAATTTCCAATATTAATATACACAACTGATGACAAGAACCAGAAAAGCACCAGTGGAACAAGACATGGAGATGGATAGGACTGTTAAGTCCTTATTGCGCGTGTAATTTAAATGTTGATCACCTCTAAGAAAAGATATATGATTAATTATTTATGCGCTGTCATACACTATGTTGAACACAAAAGCGCAACGTGGTGCGCTCGGTTTTGGTTGCCATAGAACAATTACGTTATGAGAGGAGATGCCTAATGTCTATGACCTGAGACAGTCGTCTTTGGACGGAGCTGATTGTAAGTCTTTCCCACATTGTGGGAGGCATTCATGAAGCTATTGTTGATTTGATATTACGTGATAAAGTAATGTCATCAGTTAATGCAACATTCCTTTCATTCTTACATGAACGAAAGCCTACGAATTTGAAGGAAATGGATCAAATCTGTACACATTTCTGTACTGCACATGCTAATATGGTATATAGCCATTTGCGGATTAGAGAAGAATTACCCGTTGCTTCGGCCATGCAACACATTAATCACATATCACAGTCGTTGTTGTGCAACCAAGATAACTAACTCTCTTTGCCAGGTTGGTGAATTATTAACACTGTATTTAACTTTAATTGCGGATTGATTAGTGACATTTTAATTTTTCACGAACAATATTAGTACCACACTGTTTACTTAATTAGTTTATTATATTATAAAAAAAATGTGGTATATTGTCATAATTATTTTACGATCACACATTAGTGACATTTTATGGTTTTGGCACATAAGTACAATTCATGTGTCCTTATTAGCTTATCTACTTAGGCCGTGTTGTTGATTCTCCAACTCTTGCTATGGACTGTGTCAATTTTCTTCTATTGTTTTAATTTCCATATTGATTTTGTTTCATTCTTGTTACCAATTATCATACTTTGGCTCATACATTCATACTTCCTTTACTCAAAATTTGTAACATTTTTTTTTCTCATTGTTGTCTTCATTTTTCACCATTTCTTTTCATCCTTCGATACTATTATTTCATTGCTTCATTGGTATTTCGTACCATTTTGATACATTATGTGACATTTCTTTTGTTTGAATTTTGAATTTGTTTTCTTTTTCCATACTTCATCCCACATATTAATATTTACAAATACCTTAACATTTAAATGATATTACATTAATTGTTGAAATGAACTTGATCAATTTCTTCGGTACAATTTAAAACAAAAAAAAGCTTTGCTTTTTTGTCTCGTGGGGGGAAGGTATCTGTTAAGTCCTTTTTGCGCGTGTAATTTAAATGTTGAACACATCTAAGAAAATATATATGATTAATTATTTACACACTGTCATACACTATGTTGAACACAAAAGTGCAACGTGGTGCGCTCGGTTTTGGTTGCCAAAGAACAATTACGTTATGAGAGGAAATGCCTAATGTCTATGACCTGAAACGGTCGTCTTTGGACGGAGCTGATTGTAAGTCTTGCCCACATTGTGGGAGGCATTCATGAAGATATTATAAACCTCTTTGTATGGAGTATCTACGTTAGCCAGTACAGGGCTCGTTTGCATATTATATATTATGCTATTTTCGTCATTGCCAAGATCTGGCTGAACTTTGACACACATACGCCATGTTGTGTCGCTAGTGGGTTCCAGATCCTATATTTAGAGGGTTATTCAATAAAACCCCTGTCGTTTTATACAAGCTCTGTAATGAAAGCCATGGTAGAACTACTTGCTGTAAAGTTCATCGCCGTCCTTGAAGGGTCGGCCGTTATAGAATGTCGATCAAGTCCATGATCAAAGTTATATGATAATGCAATGAACTATGATGTCTTGATGTTATAACCTAATCTATTGATATGATGCCTACTACTACAATGATTGATCGTCTGTATTGCGTCCACCAAATAAATGTGTGTCTGATGTCAAGCCATGACTTCAATCAACATTGAATACAAGTTGGTCAAATTATGTATTAACCTTGGCCCATCTTTCGGCCCATGATGTTTATTATTTGCGTTCTATATCAGTCGGCAATCCTTGTAAGCCCGACCAAGACTGACAACAATTTAAGTCAGTAGACATACTGGCAGTCTCGTATAAAGACATGCCGTGTTAACCCAAATCACACATATATGAATAAAACTTACGGCATATCAAGGACACACATTAAGGGAAACTGCTGATAGCATTATCAGGCAGTCCTTGTTCTGGAATCCCCAGGGTAAGGGAGGTAGAGGAAGACCAAAGAAAACATGGAAAAGAGAACTGGAGACAGACATGAAGAAGACATGGAAAGACCTTGAGCAGACGGCACGAGACAGGAAGACTTGGCTTACGTTTATTGAAGGCCTATGCTCCCTGCGAAGCTAAAGGGTGATAATTGAATATACACAAGTTTTGTATATTTACTGAGGCAACTAAAAGAATAAGTTATCAATATTTTGTCTGTTCAAACGTGAAACAATCTGTGAAAATGAACTTAAAACAGTATATCAAGAAAAGAAAAAACATAACAAAAATAACAATAAAATATGCAAAACATTAAACAAATACAGAAATAACCAGATTTATTTTTTAAAAGTGACAATAACAAGAATTTTTTTTTTTAAGCAACAAGAAAACAAAACACATTAAAGGGCAAGATCAAAATACAACACAGTAATAAAAGATGATTTTGCGAAGCAAAAACCAGTGAATCGACCTGAGTCGGACTTAAATCACCATAGTAACTCATCTCAAGACTCGACTCAGGAATTTTTTATGAGCAACTTAACTCAAGTTGAGACTCAAGTCGAGATCTGCCTATTTCAGTGTTGTCGACCAAAGTAGATCAACTCAAACGCAAACTGAAGTTAAATCACCACAGCAATTCAAGTTTTTATTCATATCTCGACTCGACTTAACTCTTTCCGTACGTAATTATTTTCAGCTCTGGACGGAATTATTTTTAAGCCCCAAAAATTTACACATACATAATTTACGTTTACTGACAATGTGTGTCTAATCATGAGTTAAGTATAACATTTTTTGTTCACTGTTCACATATTAGTAACATATCCTGTGTGTTTTTCGGCCATTATGGCGATACGACAAAACACGATTAAAGATGAAGATAAATGTGAAAAAATCCGTTCAAACGCAAATAAAAGACGTTGAAGCTTGTTGAAAGTTTCCCAGTTTTGTGTTTACTTCCGTTCGAGATAAATTCCGGGCAGTGTAAAATATCAGAATAGAAAGAAACAATGAAATAAATCAGCGTCTTTTAAAAGATCTTACGTCTACAGCGTTCGGCCTTTGCATCTATTATTAGATCTTGCGTACGGAATCAGTTAACACTTGTTAGGAGAGACTTAATGACACCTTTAGCAAAAACGACACAGATGGCAGTGCAAGCAAAAAAAATTAAACCATCAAACATTCAACAACATCAATTTAATCACCATCTGGTCCTTTGGAATGTAAAAATCAGAAACGGCAGCTGCAAGGTAGATCATTCCATAACGGCCACAGACAAGGAAAGACTCGGCAGCAGCCCACAACAACAAGAGGTAATCTGTCAGTGTGGTGAAGTCAATCATGAGTAACATCCCTTGGTCCCGATATTTATGATAATCCTTCACCACAGGGGCTAGATCTTTAACGTGAGACTGGTTTACTGTGAAAGAGAAGTATATGTTTTTCCACGGACACAAATCTTTACAGTTTACTCGTACGCAGGAACTGCTTTGACTAGTGAACTTTGTAAGATTATTAAAATTATATCTAGTCCTTATTCACCAGCAGCATTACCTTTCAGCTCCCAAAGGAGCATAGGCCTTCAAAAAAAACTCATGTCCTGTGCCGTCTGCTCAAGGTTTTTCCATGTCTTCTTCATCCCTTTAATTTTTTTCTGCACTTCTCTGATCCACATATTTTTTTTTTTGGTCTCCTTCTACCTCCCTTGCCCTCAGGATTCTAGAACAAGGACTGCCTTGTAATGCTATCAATAGGTTGTCTCAATGTACATCCTATCCATTACCAGCATCTAGTCCTTATTTAAACAAATGATAGGAAACTCTTTACAGAGCGATACAACAGGAAGCAATCTGATCATCAGAAGAAGTCCCCCCATCCTACAAGTGTTTCGGCCCGATATACTCCTTTACACTCTAAGGGGAGCGGGCCCACTTGGGTCATGACTCCCAAGTGTCTCAGCCTCCTGTTGTCTTGTATCGAAAATGAACCCATTTCACTTATGGTAGCAGCTTTAATCCACAACTCCGCCAGCCGTGGAGGCAATTGTGAAAGTAACAAAGAGAAGACAAATTATTCCGTTCGTTCCATCGCACACACTGCAACACCATCGTGAAGCCGACGCCCCTGCGCGTTCGCCACTGAAATTCTGACACTGACACCTCTATAATATACACCGCCTGTCGCCTCTCAGCCACAGCCCTTTCACTAGTACACCAAAAACTCAGAATATTGTGGACTTAGAAAACTTCCTGGTGTTTTCTGTACCGCAGCGTTTATTGTCACGATTTCCATTGCCCATTGCGGTTGTTCCACAGCCAGCCTGATGCCTTTTCGGCAGTTTCACTAAGCCTCTTCAGTGCCCTTGTTCTCAACTGTCCCCTCAGCCCCAACAGTTTCAATAGATCATACACTGATGCAGCCGTGAAGAGGAGGTATTCTACACATCACTCTTGTTCTACCGATTCCAATGTGATGCAGTGAAATAAAGAGTTGAGAACTGGTTTCTACTTCGATTCACATTGTACAACCTGATGTCTTGTCGGACTGTGTCTTCTTAAAGTGTCTGCCACACTTCTTTCCATGTTCTCCTGGGCCAGTCGGCATTCCTGGTCCCTCACATTCTAAATTCAAGGTCCATGCTGTTAGTTGATCAGAATTCATCCTCAAAGGCCTTATAGTCAAAATTCTATACACCTGTATTGCAACATTCTTGTGAATGGTACTATAATACTTTCTAAAGCAGTGCTTCTGGGGTGAGCAAGACTGTTTAGTGTGCAAGACATGCCACATATTTTAGAAGGTGACCCATCATAAACACAACATATTACAAGAACTGAAATATATTTCTACAAAATAAAACTCTGATGAGAATTCAATGAATATATTGTATTTAAAATATTAACCTTCTTCAAGAAGTTTAGAATATTGGTGTGTGTTATACTCAAATGAATTACTTTCACTATGCCTAAAGCTATATATTTTTTTTAAAAATGCTGGAAATTACTCATAACAGTACTCCTAAATCATGTGCCTCTAACGACCAGTTTCCTATTTTTTCAGGCTCACTACGTGCATTAAATGTATAAATAAAATGATATTTTCCTGAAATTGACAAGTCATAAAATTACAATTTACTGAATTATTTATTAATGTACATCTAGTTTCTTATTTCTCTTTTAAAAATCGGAAGATCTCAATTTTTTTATAAATTTTTGACATCTCACAGAAGGTTTTGGAATATTAACACTTAGGACTTAGCTTTACATTCCTGGACAATGTCTGGTAACACACGAGTGTAGTTGGAATACAGCTTCTTGGATCTTATGTTTGGCTAGCCAAGGAATGATGGAGCCAAAACACTTGAACTCTGTCACACACAGTATATGTTGAGTGGATGGTAGTTTCAGATCAGGCTGTTCCAAACTAGACCAGTAAACCTGCAAAATATGTAGCATGTGGCTAGTCCTTGTGTGGTGATTTCTCACAGGTCTGCGTGTTGTGAGGTGATGTGTTCAGTGTATGTTTATATAGGTATGGCATAAGTTCTGGTTCAATGGCAGTGTATAGGCAATGACAAGGCTAAGTGATTACATTTTCAAAAATACATAATACAATTTCTGTACACAGTCATGATGCTGCAGTTTCCTTCTACAGTCAGTTTGAATTGCAGTCATCAATAAAACAATGTTATACAACATAGGCCTTCCCTTAGTTCTGCCTTTCCATTCCTGCGCATCTCTGTTATGCATCTTGGTCCTTGCCTCATTCTCCATTTTGAATTCAAATGTTGTCTCGCAGTTTAATTTAATTATCAAACCTGTAAAAGAAGTATTTACATACATACATACATATATATTCGTAATATTACATACCCCTTTTAGGATAAATCAGAAGTAGAACTGACTGAAGGCTTGGCAAAAGTTCAAACTGCCTGGCATAACAAATAGGAATGATCTTGCTCAGGTGTTGATCCTTCTCTCTATCTGCCTTCAAATTCGTCTCTCTTCCGAGGTTTTAATTTTGCGTGTGTACACTGTCTGCCACGGTTCCTCTCTATTTATACACAGCCAGCGAGCGAACGAGAAAGCATCTCACGCCTGCTGCTAAATTGTTAGTTCCAACCGGCTCGCGCTGCGGTTTTGTGTTTTTTTAATTTCTTCCTCCTTTTTGTTCCTTTTATCTTTTGTATGGATCACGTTTGTTGATACCTTACTGTTATGGTATCATCAACAGCTTCTTTCCCTCCAATAATTTCCTCTATTGGGTTGGTCTTAGAATTTATATAATTTTTCAAAGTGGCTTAACTTGACAAAATATGATGAAGTTGTGTGTTCTCAAGCTTCTATCTTCTTTTTGCAACAACGGTGTAATTAGTTGTTTGAAACGAAATAAATGTGGACTTCTCCGCTCCTAACGGTACTATTATCAACTCTTTCTGATCATCCCTTTGTTTTATATGAATTTTATTCGTTAGCCATCAAAAACAAATATCGCTTCATTTATGTAGCCAGTACACAGCGCTAGAAAATGATAGAGAGAGGCACTCGCGTCCGCTCGGTTTAAAAGTATCACCAACCAAGAATTTGTCTTGCGTATTTTTTTCTCACCACGCGACAGTTGGCCACAGATTTTTATTTTAAATAAAATTTTCCCTCATTTTGGTGAGGCAAGCACCATTCAACAGACACAAGGTCTGTCAGTTATATTATGGCACATGTCGAAATATAAAAGACCTTGTGCTCTGGTTGCCAAAGATTTGAAAAATCTTCAATTAAGAATGGTCATATGTTACAGTTGTGGTAAATTCTGCTTTATAGTTAGCAAAAGTATGTTTTTTCTGCTAGATTATTCTCTGTCTGCTGATTACTTACGGTGGTTGTTAATTTCAAGACAGTCAACTTACCTGTTATTACAGTTTCTGTGCCCTCATTTACTGATAAAACATCCAGTATATTTCGGTCAACTCTCTGAAAAAATGGCTGCAGCGACCTGTGCCGATGCATGAACACAACAGCATAGCCTTGTTTTAAAAAATATCTTGCGTTAAGTTAATCGGTTAAGGATAATGAAAGAGCAGAAAAATGCCACTAAGAGAACGGGCTATTTCTTACGTATTCTTTTGTGGAAATATGCCACCAAGAACCACTTTTGTCAGTAGTGAAACGTCGAAAGCTTGCCTGGTTTGGGCATGTAACTCGTCGTGACTTCCTTTCGAAAACGATCCTCCAGGGAACAGTCGAAGGTAAACAGAGAAGAGGAAGGCAAAGAAAATCCTGGGCTGATAACATCAAAGAATGGGCAGGACACGGTTTTTCCACACTTGTACGCATTGCTGAGGATAGAGAGCAGTGGAGGACCCTGTCTGCTGATGCTTCCACCATGGCACCCCTACGACCCATGACGGGTTACGGGTTGAGATGATGATGATGCTTCCTCATAATAAGTAGATCTGAAACTCATAAATTTAAGAATATTTCTCCATTTTTGTTCAGTGTCCAAAGCATATGTTTTCACAAGATCTCTTCTGGTCTGTTGCTTTATTTGCATTAAGGTCATCCATTAAGATGTCTTCATTTCTCTTTTTGTCAGGGACATTTTGAAGCCTGGAGTAAAATTATTCTTTCACAGCTTCTTGTTTGTCATTAGTTGGTGTAAAACACAGAATGATGTTTGTCTTTATTTTCCTTTCAGTAGTTCTGAATGTTGCCGATATTAGTCTGGGCCCCATTGTCACTCATTCTATAAGTGCCTTCTGCACTTCCTTTGACAGTATTTTTGCTACTCCTTCATTGTGAAGTGTGCTTTCTTCCGACCGTCCGGAAGATAAAACTGTTACTTAAGTATTCATTTTATTCTTTTCTATTCCATTCCATCTTGTTTCACCAGTCCCAGGAGTCAGTTTTATAGTTTTTTTTTATTTCTGCTGCCACATGTGCAGTCCTTCATTGTTCGCCCAGTATGTGAACATTCCAGGTATCCAATCTGGAGGCTCTCCTAGGGGAAAAGAGGTGAGTCCGCAACAAAGATTCCATTCAGTTTTCTCCGTTCTTCGTCATGAACTTCATTGATGGACAGCTTACTTTTGACCTGGATGGCCAAGTTGAATTACTTGCCATGGATATCTGGTTCATGTTTCTGACTGAAGTTTATGTGGCTCAAGTTTTTGCATCATAGCAATGCTGGTGCCTTACCAGCCCTCCTTACTCTTCTTTGCTTCCCTTGTGAACCCGGGTAACATACTGGCACATGTATATTGTATTTATGATCATTTTTTTTTGGGGTCGAATATAACCTATACCACTGTACAGCAGAAAAACTGAATTTTTATATAAATCAGAATTCTCAAATCATCATTTTTAGCCAAATTAAATGTTTGTTTAATCTTATTTTTGTATTCTTCTCTATACCAGATATCAACTGCTTTCATGGATGCTTTCATGGAATTTTAAGTTGTTGATCTGCCTTTCCTTCCAGCCATAATTCTACATCTGACACACTCTAAGGATACTCAGCTGAAGTTGCCCCTCTTGTACCAATGCTGAAATTATCAAGAAAACGAACAGTTCTGCTCTCAAGTGGTACAGTAGTTCCACCAGACTGTCAAGAAAACAATTAAGAAATATTTATTTACACATCAAATGAACTTCCTGAAATAGGAACAAAATATATTAAACTTGCAAAAAAAGAAAAAATTTTTTTAAATCCATCTTTCTCACTGATTTAGCTTTTGTGATCCTGAAAAAAATTAAGGTCTGATGCTGTTCTTACAATGCATTTGACTTTTAACATGTGAAAGTCAATTAAAAATCTGTTAAAGTCAGTTATATAACGCGAACCACAAGGCATTTACACCCCTCCCACTTAATATTATTCTTGTTTGGAGTTTCTGCTTGATTTTGTTCGGTTTTAGCTCGTTTTTGTTTGTTTGGGTTTTTTTTAAACTTCTTCTTCTTCTTCTTTGATCCATAACCGCCAACCGTCAAAGCAGTCAGCGGCCATCATGCCTGGTGGCGTCTTGTAGGGTAGCAACAAATTGATTCCACTTTGCTCGGTCGGCGGCCATCCTTCGTACAGTGCCCCCAACTGTGGTTCATTCTTTGCATCTCAGCTTCCACAGTTCTCCGCCAAGTTGTTTTTGGTCGGCCTCTCTTTCGCTTTCCCTCGGGGGTCCATAGCATAGCTGTTCTTGCGATGGTATCAGGGTCCCTTCTGAGGACATGGCCAACCCAACTCCAGCGTCTGCCAGCTATGATGGTGTGCATGTCCTCCTGGTTACCCGAATAAGTAGTTCTTGGTTGCTGATGGTGTTTGGCCAAAAGATTCGGAGAATTTTCCTTAGGCAGATTGTGTGGAAGGAGGACAGTTTCGACATTTCCTTCTCTGTTACTCTTCAACACTCTGCACCATAGAGAAGCACAGAAAGTACGCAGCTTTCATACAGTCTTAATTTGGTGTTTGTGCTGTACTGGGAAGACTTCCAAATGTTGTTGAGAATAGCAAAGGCTGTTCTCGCTTTATTCATTCTGTTGTTAATGTCCTTGCTTGTTCCGCCGTCAGGTGTTACTATGCTTCCTAGGTAAGTAAATGTGTCTGTCTGTTCTAACTTCTGGTTCCTTACTGTTATTGGCTCAGGATTGCCCACATTTAGTGTCATGACCTCTGTCTTCTTCAGATTGATGTTCAGGCCAACCTGCTGGCCATACTTATTCAGTCTATCAGTTTTGTCTTGAATGTGTTGGTGTGAATGCGCGAGCAGTGCAATGTCATCTGCATATTCCAAATCTTCCAGTGTAGAAAACGTTGTCCATCTAATTCCTCTTGGACTGCCCTCTGTTGTCTGGCACATCACCCAATCTATGACTGTCAAAAATAATGTTGTTGATAAGGGGCATCCCTGTCGTACTCCTGTTTTCACTTCGAAAGTTACATTACTCGATCCAACACTGCACGTAAGTTAGAATAGAGGCTTTTTATAATGGAAACAATGCGGCTGGGAATTCCATAAGCCCTCAGAATTTTCCATAGGCTGTCCCTGTGTATGCTGTCGAAAGCCTTTTCAAAATCAACAAAGTTAATGTACAGCTGCCTCTGCCATTCTGAGCACTGCTCTATAATGTTCCTGAGGGCAAATATATGATCTGCACATCTTCTGTTCTTTCTGAAGCCCGCTTGTTCTTTCCTCAGTTTATGGTCAACTGCTTTTGAAATTCTCTGGATGATTATCCTGCCTAGTATTTTGCTGGGAACTGAGAGGAGGGTAATTCCTCTCCAGTTGTTGCAGTCTGCAAGGTCGCCCTTCTTGGGCAATTTGACAATTGTTCCTTTACTCCACTCTGTTGGTGTTGTCTCAGTTTCCCAGACTTGTGCAAATAGTGGTTCTAATAGTTCTGCTGCTAGTTCAGGGTCTGTCTTGAATAGCTCAGCATTCAGATTGTCGTGACCAGGCGCTTTTCCATTTTTTAGCCCTTTAATAGCTGTGATAATTTCTTCTTTTCGTGGAATGTCTGTATTTACGTCTAAGTCACTTTCAGCCTCAGGAACATTCAGCTGAGTCTCTGGTGGTTCCTTATTCAGTGTTTCTCTGAAGTGCTCTGCCCACCTTGTTTCCTGCCCCTGTGCTGTGGTGATGAGATTTCCTTGCTTGTCTCTTACTAACGTTATGTTGTTTGCACCTCGTTTTCCACTGATAGCTTTAGTTATTTTATAAACTGTGCTTTGTTCATTTCTCAGTGCTGCCTCTTCTGCCTGTCTTTTTTTTTTTTTAAACATACAAGCATAATTGGTATTTGTGATTTGCCCTATTTACAATGATTTGACAAGTGTGATGCCAATTTCTCATATCGGCAGTTGTTCATATTATTTGGAATTGAAAATAATATATATCCTAATTATAACCCATCAGAGATTGAACGGGATATTTTTCATCATTAATTTTAAAAAAATAAAAATTTAGTTTTTTTTTTTTTAGGGTAGACTTCTGGGACATAAAGATATTCGGTAACACTAACCTTAACCCTAATCATGTTTCCAGCTTTGGTTGAAATGAAGAAAAGTGGGCCATGTGTTCGATGCGGCCTTTAAAAAAAGAATTAGGAGAAGCAGTAATAAGGGGTACAGGTTAAGAATCCTAATGACGCTGGCAACTTACTAGGATGACATCGAAGAACACTTCCCACTATGACTACTTCATTTCAACCTCAACTTTTTTTTTTTTTTTTTTAAATAATGTGATAAATAGATTGGATTATTGATTTAAAAAACATGTTTAAAACAAAACCAGCAACAACATTACAACTAGCCATTTGTTACTGCGTTTCCGAATTCTAATTCAAGGGCGTAGAGACTTGGGCGACTTAACTGGCCGACGTATGGATAGTCATTTGGGCGAAATCGAACGTGTGTCCCCATCTTGCCCCAGTTTGTTGTTAAAGATGTTGTTACCTTTCCGAACGTCATGTAGGCCTAGTCATTGCACTGTTCATTTGCAAAGCTGATATTCATACCATACTGCATTAGGCCTAGGCTATTTATATTTAATTTTTTAAAATATCTCTTTTCATAAACACTTCAACAATATTTGCTAGACACTTGCCAAGCCAGAACGTTGTGAATAATGTCATTTAGGCTACTCACTGTAACTAACACGACACGAGTATTCCTTTCCGCATGTTTTTTAGTGAATTCATCTATCTGTATTTTCTTGGTATCAAAAGATTCTGACGGAGTCAGGTCTTGAAAGAACTGTCTGTACGCGTCAGATGTGGGAGAGTTTGGAGTTGCCATACTAAGTCGGATCAAAGTCCTTACTGTCTGTGGTCTGCCATTTGTTTTTGTTGATTATTTCCCTTGACGAGGACTCCAGGATTTTTTTATAGATACAAAATCGGTATCCATTATCATCATTATTATAGGTAGATAACTTCTTTGCAAATAAAGACAAATAAGTTTTAAACATTTCTTTGATGTGTAACGTATATTTTCGCCAAAGAAGATTTTAGAAGTACAGCTATTATTTTTTAAATTAATGAAGATAAAAGAAATCCCGTTCAACCTCTGATGTCTAGAATAACAGCTGAGTTATATTGAGAGCGCCTAATGAACCTGGTTTTTTTTTTTTTTTATACTGAAGAAAAATATCACGTTCAACCTCTAATGGGTTATAATTGGGATATATATTGTTCTCAATTCCAAATAATATGAACAACCGCCGATATGAGAAAGTGGCATCACATTTGTCAAATCATTGTAAATAAGGAAAATCACAATAATCAATTATGCTTGTATGTTAAAACACAAACAAACAAAAACGAACAAAATCAAGAAGAAACTCTAAACAACAATAATATTAAAGTGGAGGGGTGTAAAGGCCTGGTGGTTCCAGTTATATAACTGACTTTAACAGATATTTAATTGACTTTCATCTGTTAAAAGTCATATGCATTGTAAGAACAGCATCAGACCTCACATTCCCAACCACCATATATTAACATTTGTTCGTGTTAAATATTGTTTGACTATATTTTGCAGCTCCCTAGGAAGTGCGTTACGTGCCCTATGGTAAATTTCTTTTTCAGTTGTGCCTCTTTTGGCGAGGCGCGCACTGTTCAACATAACCACACGGTTCGTCGGTTATATTAGGCCCCGTGCGCTTTGATATAA
The DNA here is from genome assembly GCA_024509875.1 of Oreohelix idahoensis. NCBI lineage: Eukaryota > Metazoa > Mollusca > Gastropoda > Stylommatophora > Oreohelicidae > Oreohelix > Oreohelix idahoensis. Next base: position 306,272 of record JAMPIV010003254.1, on the reverse strand, counting down.
CCAACGGACTTCAGTCTTGGTTGAAAAGATCGAGCCTCGCCACAAGAAGGCAAAAACTCCAAGGAAAATTTTATTGTATCTCTCTTTCCCCCCTTTCCGCTCTTTTAAAATGTGAACCCCTTATTGGCGAATTCGCGTAAGCTTGTAAACAATTTATTCAGAAACGCCTGTCAAAGCTCACTTATTCAAAACTACACCTGAAACACGCTGAATGTTTATTATTAGTCTATCAAAAGCTTTCCTCAATATCTTTAGTAGCCATGACCAGCATCTTCTTCCACTGGCCTCCGGTACACAGGATTCGATGTGCCTGACATTCTCCTGTCTTAGTTTTACTCCTCCCCATGTACACTGGTTGAGGATTCCCAAGTCCCTCTAAACGTACGTATAAGAACAATATTATTGGTAATAATAATAAAAGTAATACTATTTAAGGAAAACAAATGAAAGAAAAAAGTCATAACGTGCTAATAATTAATAAATAAAAACAAACACACCATTAATAAAATAAGCCACACATTTATATATAATTCAGGATAAACAGTAAAGTAATAGCCTACTAGCAACACGACACGTGAAAACTACCAATAAGTGCAAATAACGATAGATATTTCATATTAACACAAAACTGAAAATAAAATTACACCAAATACCCTAATTATAACCGACAATTAGGTTGAACAGAGTAGACCAAAAGGGTGAATGAGCGGAGACAAAGGATTGTCTGATGCTAGTCTGCTTGTCTCACATTTCCTTAAAAAAATATTAAAAAAAAACAATTCCACTGCTTGTCTGGTTCTTGTCATCAGTTCCACATTAGAAATGTTGAACAATTTCTTCTTCTTCTTCGTTCGCCCTGAAAAGGACGTTGGTTGCGTTGTGTCCGTTTACAGCGAAGCTGCGATATTTGCGCCTTTCGGCCGACACATCCGACTTCAGCACGGCATTTTTGGGACCGGGTTAGTCTTCCCTCTTCGATCCCTACTCACTCAGCCAGACTGCAGTGATGCAGCCTGTTTCCAGGACCACCACTTGGAGGTGGAGTAGGGTCTTGGTCAGCTCTGGTTCGCTGACCCTGACGCAAGCAGTCAAGCTATGAGTCACTGACTGCATTCATCTGCATTCAACTCTGCATGCCATGTCTTCATAGGTCTTCCTTATTAAGTTAATAATCTTCATGGGAACTCCATAATACCTCATCAATTTCCAAAGTGATTCTTTGGAAGAGAAAAATCAATGAAGGAGGAGAAATGGACTACACTGTCAAATGCCTTTTCATAGTCCACGAATCCAATGTATAACGGTGAATTCCATTCCAGACTTTGTTCAACTATTATTCTCAATGTAGCTATCTGGTCTGTACAGGATCTGTTTTGTTGAAAACCTGCTTGTTCATCTATCAGTTGCTTGTCTATGGACTCGTTTAATCTCTCAAGGATGATTCTGTTTAATACTTTTCCTGGCACTGATAGTAACATTATTCATCTATAATTTGTGCACTCTTGTAAATTTCCTTTCTTAGGTAACTTGACCAGATAACCTTCCTTCCATGCTGCTGGTATTGCTTCTCTCTCTCAGACTTTACCAAGTAGTTTGTATAATACCTCTGTAGAGGAATCAATATCTGTTTTAATGGCCTCTGCTGGAATTCCATCTGGACCAGCTGCCTTTCCATTTTTCAGAAGCTTTATGGCTTTCTTTACTTCTTCTCTACTTGGTCATTCACAGCTGATTAGTAGCTCCTCTTCTGCTGGCTGGATGTCTGGGGGATTAGTTGGAGATGGTCTATTGAGAAGTTCCTGAAAATGTTCTGTCCATCTCTTCATGGAGCTGGTTACTCCATCCCGTAAAAAACTTTTTTTACCAAAAAACTTCAACAAACATGGACAAATCAACTCAGCTGCCCAAGACAGAAGAAGGTCCTCTGGAAAGGAGGCTCATGAAGCAGCCCAGAAAAAGCTGAAAGGAGTCTGGGTTGCCGACTAACCTTTTTTCGTCTAGGAAAATCTCCAGGATTGGCACTTGGAATGATCGCACTCTATGTGAACAAGGGAAAACAGCATAGGTAGCAGCAGAAATGGAAATTACAGGATTGATATCCAGGATCTCTGCGAGACACGGTGGAAGGGCACAGAGAGGAGAAGATTGATCACAGGAGAAATTGTGTTGTCCTCAGGACACGAGGAGGCAAGAGCCCACCACAATGAAGGGGTGATTCTAATGCTGTCTAGGGACGCACATAAGGCACTTATAGAATGGGAAGCAATTGGACCCCGAATTATAACAACTTCTTCTTTGATCCTTAGCCGCCGACCGTCAAAGCAGTCAGTGGCCATCACGCCTGCTGGCGTCTTGTAGGGCAACAACAAATTGATTCCACTTTGCTCGGTCGATAGCCATCCTTCGTACAGTGCCCCAACTCTGGTTCATTCTTTGCATCCACAGTCCTCCGCAAAGTTGTATTTGGTCGGCCTCTCTTTCGTTTTCCTTCAGGGGTCCAAAGCATAGCTGTTCTTGTGATGGCATCGGGGTCTCTTCTGATGACATGGCCAACCCAGCTCCAGCGTCTGCCAGCTATGATGGTGTGCATGTCCTTTTGCTTGCTCCGAGTAAGCAGATCTTGGTTGGTGATGGTATTCGGCCAAAAGATTCGGGGAATTTTTCTTAGGCATGTTGTGTGAAAAGAGGACAATTTCAACATTTCCTTCTCTGTAACTCTCCAGCATTCCGCACCACAGAGAAGCACACCGCTCTGATATAATCTTAATTTTGTGCTGTACTGAGAGGACTTCCAGATGTTGTTTAGACTAAAAACGGCTGTTCTTGCTTTGTTCATTCTGTTGTTGGTGTCTTTGCTTGCTCCACCGTTGTCGTGTATGATTTATCAGATAGGTAATAGATGTTTATAGCCCTGTCTGAGCAGAGGTGATAGTGATGACAATGTGAAAGTAAGGGGGTAAGATATAGTTTTTATCACGAGGGTGATCGTGTAAGAGAAAGGACAGTCTCTGGATAGAATAATTTATCTAATCCAGCTTATCTGGACGACGATATTTAAATCAGACGCACTTTCTCTCCTTGTACGAAAATACAAGTTACACTACATTCAAATGCACACAATTCTGTGACAAATAGGCACGAACGTGAAAACAAACTATGAATAACATATAGTGGATAAGGGTTGACCGACACGATAACTAAATGTTTAATAAAGTTTATTATAAATAGAAAATCGCAACATAAATCATATGCATCAAGAGATCATGGTTTACAGACAAAAATGAAAATTAATCAAATAGGTTCTCCCCTCTGGTAAAGGAAAAGAAAGGAAGATCCCAACAGAGGTTAATTAACCCAAAAGATCAAAGGTTAACATCAAGTTATGAAATAGTCAGTATGGGAAAAGAATAGGTTCCTAATGTAAACTATCCCGTGACTAATCAGATTATTGAGATTTAAAAAAAAAGAAAGAAGAAACCATATAAGTATATGATGTTAACAAAGGACATAAGTTTCTTTCTCTGTTCATTCAATTCACATACACGCAGTGGCCACTTTCAGATGCACTTACCCCAGTAGTTGTCGCAGGCATTCCAAGGAAATACACTAATAAGTAATATATATTTAGTGTCAAATTTAAGTTTGCCAAATCCAGCCCCAGACTCTCCGTAGTTGCTGACTGCAATTTTCACAGGAGTCGCTAGAGTCGGTGTTAAATTTGTACTGGATACAATAAGTCTTCTTCTTCTCGTTCGCTGTTGTTTAGTAATGTCTACACAAGAAGTCCGGTTCTCTGGATGTATGTTGCTGTGGTTGAAAGTTCTTCAAGACTCCCAAACAGCTTTGTGTGGATGTGAGTCTCTGTGGGCCAATGTTCAGTTCGCAATTGACTAAGCATGTGGCAGTCTTGCATGATGTGTTCGGCTGTCTGTGCTGCCTGTCCACACGTACATAGGGGTGATGGGACCAATCTCAGTCTGTATAAGTGACTGTTCAGTCGGTTATGTCCTGTTCTAATACGGAACAGGATCACCTGTTTTGCTCGATCAAGATAGTGATAGCTGTCTCTTTGTTGGTCAATTTTCCTGATGGCCTTGATAAGGGTCTTCTTTTCCTGGAATGTGATTGTTTGTTCTTTTTGTTCCTGTGTTGCTCCCTCTTTTGCCAACGTATCTGCTCTCTCATTTCCTGGTATGCCACAGTGTGATGGTATCCACTGTAGCACTACCCTTCTTTTGATATTTACTTCGCATAGGGCTTTATTTAACTCTGGCAGTTTAACACTGTTGAGGGCTTGCAGAACTGACATTGCATCGGTAAGGAATACAACCTGCTGACATTGGCTTATTGTGTTATTTATTATTCCCGCAGCAATGCTTAAGGCCTGTACTTCAGCAGAGTAGTTTGAACAGAATATTCCAGTAGGTGAACAGGTGGATTCGTTTTCTTTGTCTGGATAGACCACATAAACTCCTGCGCCTCCGTTCTTCACTGCTCTGGTTTCAGATCCATCAGTATATACTTGGATCCATGCTTCTCTGGGGTATAGTTCTTCAATCATGTCACATGCTGCTATTTTCCTTTGGAGAGTATTTAACTCTCCCATGGGGCAGGTGGTAGTTATGGAGGTCTTAATGCTGAAATTTTGATGTTGTTCCCATGGGGTTGGGAGGAGTGTGGGAATTATTTCCTTAGTGATGTCTGGTAGTTCATCCTTGTATGTTCTAATTAGTTTTTTGGACCGATGCACAAAACTGCTTCTCTTCAACCTCCCACTGGCTAAATCTCTAAATCTAGTTTTCATTGGATGTGCGGGCATGTTCTTGTAATTTTCTGCTTGGATCAGGGGATACAATAAGTTATCTATGCCTTCAGTTGGTTGGAGTAAGGTTCATGCGTGGTGATCGCCGATGTAGAATAAATAGAACATATACAGTTCCTAGGTGGTTTAGCCTCAGGTGGCTGAAACGCTAGGTTTAAGTTACACAAATGTTGCTGACAATATATTGCCACCGCTGGCTGATGAGATTTGAGATAAGTAAATCTAGTAATAGTTCTGGCCCAGTTAATATTATAATTCAATGGTTCTATTCTGGTTTCTCTCATGAAAATGAGGAAAATTGGACCGCTCATGTCACAGCAAGAAGCTCATCAATATTAAATATTCTTGGATGCTTATAATATTATAAGTTCGTATGATCATAAGTTCATATGGCCATAAGAAAATAAGCCGCTAGTACTCAGGTTTGATCAGCCTATATTTTAGGAAAAGAACATATAAACATTTAACCAAATTATCTATATCATATCTAACACGTGTTAAAAAATAGGACCTTTACACCACTCTGTTATAAATTAGATTTAAAACACACGTGTCTACCTTATCCTATCATTCCGTTAATGCGTGATATGAACACTAGTCATTAAAAAAAAAATTACATAAAATGGATAGAAGTAAATAATATATGCCGTCAGTAGACAGTTATTTAATGTATGTACTAGTCAATTTAAAACATCTCTTACTGGAAAAAATAGCGAGTAATTAAATTTACTTTACGGCTGGAAAGTTAGCTATAAGTTATTTAATTAGCACAGAAAATCTCAGTGAAATATATATTGAAAACTTTAAACACACTAAATCACTTCAAATCTAGTATATAAATTACAGCAATCAGAAAAATGAAACACTCCACGGAATCTATTAATTTTCACTCTATACGAGAAATCTTAAGATAACGAGCTAGTGAATTCAGATAGATTTCTGGCAACTGATCATGGCTATCGGAGAGACATGGTATATATTGATATGTTCCGTACTATCGTTCTTTAATGCGAAAGTCACACCACTGCCAGACCCGAGCCAATTTGCCGTTCGATTTCTTAAATCAAAGGTAATTTTACCACCTCTTGACTTTCAACATCTCCGCCTTGCCGAAAATCAGCTACTTAATTTTCACCTGAAAGTTTTACAATCCAAGGTCCGTCTCACTGAATATCGTGTGTTCCCCTGATCAAAGAATATATTACGCCAAGCTCCGCGCTTCGCTCTCTGTTTCACATAGGGCTTGATTGCCAGATGGCCCCCGTGTTAATTAAACTGGTGAATCCTTCCTTCATGTAGCAAAAGTATACTCTAGATGGGGAGGGGCAAAAGTGGATGATTACTGCTGCCCTATTTTCATCTGTGACAACCGTCTTGTGTTATTATGCATCCTAGGTATGTGAAGGTGTCTGTCTGTACCAGTTGCTGATTCCTTACTGATATGGGCTCAGGGTTGCTCACATTGAGCGTCATGACCTCTGTCTTCTTTAGATTGATGTTCAAGCCCACCTGCTGGCTATACTTATTAAGTCTATCCGTTTTTTCCTGGATGTGTTGATGTGAATGTGCTAGTAGTGCAATGTCATCTGCATATTCCAGATCTTCCAATGTAGAAAATGTAGTCCATCTTATTCCTCTTGGACTGCTCTCTGTTGTCTGGCGCATCACCCAGTCTATGACTGTTAAAAATAGAGTGGTTGATACGGGGCATCCCTGTCGTACTCCTGTCTTCACCTCAAAGGTTAGGTTGCTCTGCCCAACGCTACATGTAAAGTTGGCATAGAGGCTTTTTATGATTGACACTATGCAGCTTGGAATTCCATAAGCCCTCAGTATTTTCCATAAACTGTCCCTATGTATACTGTCAAAAGCCTTTTCAAAATCAACGAAATTAATGTACAGCTGTCTTTGCCATTCTGAGCACTGCTCTATAATGTTCCTGAGGGTAAATATATGATCTACACATCTTCTGTTCTTACTAAATCCTGCTTCTTCTTTCCTCAGTTTGTGTTCTACTGCTTTTGAGATTCTCTGTATAATTATCCTGCCTAGTATTTTGCTGGGAACTGAGAGAAGAGTTATTCCTCTCCAATTATTGCAGTCTGCAAGATCTCCCTTCTTGGGCAATTTGACAATTATTCCTTTGTTCCACTCCGTTGGTGTTGTCCCTGTTTTCCAGACTTGTGCAAATAGTGGTTCTAATAGTTCTGCTGCTGTCATGGCCAGGAACTTTTCCATTCTTTAACCCTTTGATTGCTGTGATGATTTCTTCTTTTCGTGGAATGTCTGTATTAACATCTAGATCATTTTCAGCCTCATGAACATTCAATTGTGTCTCTACTGGTTCCTTGTTCAGAGTTTCTCTGAAATGCTCTGCCCATCTTGTTTCCTGTCCCGCTGCTGTCGTGATGAGATTTCTTTGCTTATCTCTTACTAATGTAATATTGTTTGCACCTCGTTTTCCGCTGATGATTTTAGTTATTTTGTATACTGTGCTTTGTTCATTTCTCATTGCTGCCTCTTCTGCCTTTCTTGCAAGATCGTCTAGGAAATTCCTTTTGTTGGCTCGAGTTTGGCGTTTAACTTCCTTGTCCAGCTGACTGTACTGTTCGCTATATAGTTGCTTTAACCTGGGGGACTTCGCTTCTGTTTTCTTTCTTTTCATTTCCTTTCTCATCGTTATGGTGTTTATGTTTCTGGTGTTATCCAGTCTTGCTTCTTCCTTTCCTGGAATCCCAAGCATGATTTGCTGCTTTCCTTATACATTATTGAAATGGTGTTGAATTTCTGGTATATATCATCAGTCAATGTCTTTTCCTGACTTTTGGCAAATTGATATCGCTTCTTTATATCAGCCGCAAAAGCTTTTCTGGTAAGGGGGTCCTTCAATTTGCTGATGTCAAACCTTTTATGTGTAGTTACAGTTGGTCCAGCCGTTCTTAGTTTCACTTTCAGTTTTGCTACTACTAAATGGTGATCACTTCCCACATCCGCACCTCTTCTTACCTTCACATCTTGTAATGCATGTCTCCATCTACCGTTAATCGTAATGTGGTCTATCTGGTTTCTGTCCCGACCATTTGGTGATTCCCATGTTAATTTGTGAATTTCTTTGTGTGGGAAAAGTGTTCCTCCAATGACCAGGTTGTTAATGCTACAGAAACTTATTAATTTATCCCCATTTTCGATTGCTGTTCCGCTGCCGCATTTCCCCATTACTCTTTCATTATATGTATTGTGTGTTCCAACTTTCGCATTGAGGTCTCCCATTACTACGATAAGATCATATCTAGGTGTGTCTTCCATTTCTTTCTGCAGTTGTTGATAGAATTCATCCTTGACCTCATCGATGTCATTCGTTGGTGCGTAGCATTGTATTATTGTAGTGTTGGTGAACCTCTCAATCTTACTCTTATCAGTCTGTTGTTGATGGGTTTCCATTCCAGTAATGTCCTTTCTATTCCTTTCTGTAGAATAATGGCTGCACCTTCTTTGTGCTGTCCATCCTCTCTTCCAGAGTAAAGTACTGTTTCTCCTGTTGCTGTTTTAACTTTTCCTGCCCCTGTCTATCTGCTCTCGCTTATCCCTAGAATGTGTAATCTATAGTTTCTCATTTCTGCTGTGACCTGTTTTAGTTTACCCGTCTCGTTCATTGTCCTGACATTCCAAAATCCTATTCTTGTTTCACATTTTGCGATCGTCCTGACCGCGTCAGTGGCTTCCTTTCGTCTGTTTTCGTGTCAGTGGCTTCCTTTCGGCTTTCACCACTGACAGTCATACGAGCCTCAGACTCCAGATGTCCGTCCCGCAGCAAAGTTTGTTCATTTGTTGTCGTTTCCGTAACTTCATTTCTTTTTACATAGACAGGGGTGTCAGCCCTATGCTAAAACCCCCAATCTGGAGGACCGAATTATAACAGCAAGGTTTAAATCAGCCAAAAAGAAAGTAAATATAAACATCATCCAGTGTTATGCACCAACAAATGATAAAGAAGAATCTGAGAAAGAAGACTTTTACACCAGACCACAAAATGTCTTGGACGGAAAGAAAAGAAAGGACATCACAATTTTGATGGGGGACCTAAATGCGAAAATAGGAACAGACAACACCGGTTTAAAGAAATCATGGGAAAGCATGGATTAGGTATGATGAACGGGAAGAGAAGGAAGACTCGAAGGGATAGGGAAAGATTCTTCAGGGAGCCCACAAAATGTCTTGGACGGAAAGAAAAGAAAGGACATCACAATTTTGATGGGGGACCTAAACGCGAAAATAGGAACAGACAACACCGGTTTAAAGAAATCATGGGAAAGCATGGATTAGGTATGATGAACGGGAATGGGGAACTATTAGCTAACTTCTGTGCTTCAAATCAACTAAATATAGGAGGAAGCATATTTCCACATAAAAGAATACATAAAGCAACATGGATATCCAGACCACAGAACTTAGAATCAGATAGATCACATATGCATAAGTAAGAAGTTTAGGTCATCATTGCATGATGTAAAAGTATGTAGAGGAGCAGATGTGGTATCAGACCACCATCTTCTGTTGGCTAAAACAAAATTAAAACTCAAGAAATTTACAACAGTAAATAGCTATAGACAACAGTATAATGTGGGATATCTAAGAAATCAGGAAATAAGAGAAAAATTTTCACTCACAATATCCAACAAATACCAAGTACTCCAACAACTGGAAGATGAAGCAGATACTAAGACCACTGGCAACAAGTAAAAAATATATGGAACGAGACTTGAAGAAGTACTGAGAAAAAGAGCAAAGCATGAATAACAACAGAAACCATTAGCAAGATAGAAGACAGAAAAAAATAAGCAGATTTAAACAGAGGCAAAACCAGAAGCTCCAAAGCCAAGGCGCATGAAGTGCACACAGAAGCAAACAAAGAAGTAAGAAACATCAAAAGAGACAAGAGGAAGTATATTGAAGAGTTGGCAAGGGAAGCAGATGAAGCTGCAGCCAAAGGAAATATGAGGGACCTGTACAATAACACAAAGAATCTAACAGGGAAATATAAGCAAGCAAATGGCCTCATAAAAGATAAGAATGGAAAATTGCTTAGTAATATATAAGAACAAATGAAGAGATAAGGAGAAAAAAAGAAATGAATAAATCTACATCTTGTAGGGGTAAATGAATGAATCTACATCTTGTAGGGGTAAATTAGTGAATCTACATCTTGTAGGGGTAAATGACTGAATCTACATCTTGTAGGGGTAAATGACTGAATCTACATCTTGTAGAGGTAAAGACTGAATCTACATCTTGTAGAGGTAAATGACTGAATCTACATCTTGTAGAGGTAAAGACTGAATCTACATCTTGTAGAGGTAAATGACTGAATCTACATCTTGTAGAGGTAAATAACTGAATCTACATCTTGTAGGGGTAATCTACATCTTGTAGGGGTAAGCGACTGAATCTACATCTTGTAGAGGTAAATGACTGAATCTACATCTTGTAGAGGTAAATGACTGAATCTACATCTTGTAGAGGTAAATAACTGAATCTACATCTTGTAGGGGTGTTTCTTCAAGTGTAATCTGGCTATTACTTAGTCACATTTATTCTCGAAATTTTAGTCTTTTCCCTGAAAATTTCCAGATACTTGATGTGACCTCTCATCAAGTATTTTCATTTTGTCTAGCGTCTGATGACATTCATGAAACAGATGAGCAAGATCGTCAGAAAAACAGGTATGATCAATTGAATTACCATACAAATATGGAAATCTCCAAGAATCTGCATGTCGTACATGCGTCGGGGCCTTGCTAAGTTTTAGTATATGTATATAGTACACCCGTTGAACAGCTTAATTTCATCTGTGTACTACCCCTAAGTTGACTACTATCTCTTCGAGTGCCCAGCATTCGATGATGTTAGGAAAATGCTCCTTCCTCCAAGGCCAGATAAGTGAAGCAAAAAAAGAACTTGCGAACACATGCAGATATCACTACATGGCTTTGGGCCGACGGGCGAGAGCTCAAATGCTGCTGAATCAATAACAACAGCAACAGCTTAATTTTATTTTTCTGGGAAGGAACTGCTTAGTTCTATACTGGTCAAAGATAACTAAATGAAAATCTGGCTTTATTTATTCTGGCAGTGATACCCTGGTTTGTTTCCCCGTCTTTGTGTGGATGTTATGTTCCAAGCCCATGTACCAAAAAATGTGAGGTCTTCCTTGGGCACAGAAAACCCTGATCATCCCCATGTGGGTTATAATCATGGTAGAACAGTGTCGTTACTTCAAAAGTAAGTAAAGCTATGCACTTCTTCAACCACATGACGACTGATCACATGATGACGACTGGTCACATGACGACTGATCTTTATCGAATTTCATCATTACCTGTCAGCGCCCTAAGAAGCATAAATCTTCAACAAAAACCTTCAAAGCTTGCTTGCCCGGTGCCATCCTCTCAACATCGTTCCATGTCTGTATTATTCCTTTCACTTTTATCTCCAGTTTCCTTCCCCATGTAGTTCTTTTTTTTTTTCAGAGGCATCCAATTGGCTAAGTGGTTACAGCACTTTCCTCTCACGGCAGTTACCAGTAACGAAACCTGGTAGTGTCATGCTGCAGTCTGCCCAGTTGTAAATGGGTGCCTGACTCTTGCTCTTGAGTTGGGGAAGGCAAAAGCTGCAAGGAAGGAAACTGGTCATCCCACTTCACAAAAAGATGGACCTAGAAAAGTGAAGACTTCACCCCCCCCCCCATCCATGGCAGTTTCAGCTTTGGGACTACCTTCATTTTGTTACCTACATCTCTCTTACAATGGGGATTACAGAATAAGGACTGCCTACATCTCTCTTACAATGGGGATTACAGAATAAGGACTGCCTACATCTCTCTTACAGTGGGGATTACATAATGACTGCCTACATCTCTCTTACAACGGCGATTACAGAATAAGGACTACCTTCTCTCTTACAATGGGGATTACAGAATAAGGACTGCCTACATCTCTCTTACAGTGGGGATTACAGAATAAGGACTGCCTACATCTCTCTTACAATGGGGATTACAGAATAAGGACTACCTACATCTCTCTTACAATGGGGATTACAGAATAAGGACTGCCTACAGAATAAGGACTACCTACATCTCTCTTACAATGGGGATTACAGAATAAGGACTACCTACATCTCTCTTACAATGGGGATTACAGAATAAGGACTGCCTACATATCTTACAATGGGGATTATAGAATAAGGACTACCTACATCTCTCTTACAAAAACGATTACAGAATAAGGACTGCCTTGTAATGCTATCAACAGGTTTCCTCAGCCTGTGCCCAATATATCCCCAGTGTTTTATCAAATTTGTTCACCTATTATTTATTCTCATTTCCTTTATTTTATTTAGACAGATCTGGGAGTCCAGTTTTTTGCTGCTCCTATTGTCATCTATGGCAGTGGTTCACAACGTGGGCCATATGACCCCCCAGTAAGATGGTACCTTTGTTCCAGCTAACAGTGACTATAATAACACTCAGAGGTAAATGAAGCTCAGAAGGGGACCATGAGCAAGAATGGTTGAGAACTCGTGATCTGAGGTACCTGACCAAAGCACAGGAGAGACAAATCACACCCTGAGAGATGAGATGCTTAAGAATAACCATTAATGTTACCGGTAGAAACAGAATGACATACATGATGACATCAGTAGGAACTACATCCGGCACTCAGTGTATATTCATTCATTCATAACCCTCCACTCCCAAAGGAGCATAGGCCTTCAACAAACACATGCCAAGTCCTCCTGTCACGTGCCATCATCTCAAGTTCTCTCCACGTTCTCCTCATCATTTTCACCTCAGTTTCCAGCTCTCTTCTCCATGCGCTTCTTGGTCTACCTCTGCCTCTCTTGCCCTGGGGGTTCCAGAACAAGGACTGCATTGTAATGCTATCAACAGGTTTCCTCAGTGTGTGTCCTATCCTTCGCCATCGTCTTCTTCTCATCTCTTGTTCCACTGGCACTTGTCTAGTTCTTGTCATCAGTTCCACGTTGGTAACCTTGTCATACCATTTTAATCCCTCTATTCTACGCAAGCACCCATTTATGAAAGTCTGTAGTTTTTTGGTTGTTGTCTTTGTTGTTCTCCATGTCTCAGAGCCATACAATAGGACTGACTTCACATTTGAGTTGAAGATTCTTATTTTCGTATTGGATCCGATTTCTCTTGATCTCCATACATTTCCCAATGCAATGAAAGCTCCTCTTGCATTTTGTATTCTTAGTTTGATATCACTCTGTCCCTCTAACTTTGTCTATATTGCTGCCAAGATATGTGTACGATTCTACATCTTGTATTGGTGTTTCTTAAAGTTCAACCCTGTTATCATTACCTGCATTTATTCTCATTATTTTTGTCTTTTCCATGTGTATTTTCAGACCCAGTTGCTGTGACCTCTCATCGAGTGTTTTCAATTTGTCTTGCATCTGATTACGGTTATGGGACAGAAGAGCCAAGTCATCAGCAAAATCCAGATCATCCAACTGCTTAGTTAGAGTCCACTGGATTCCACTTCTGTTGTGTGTTGTCGATGATCTCATAACCCAGTCTATTGCTAGTAAGACAAGAAATGGAGACAAGAGGCATCCCTGTCGCACTCCTGTTCTTATCCCAAACGGTTCTGTAAGCTGTCCTTCGTGAAGAACTCTGCATGTCATGTCTTCATATGTTTTCTTTATTAAATTAATGATCTTCAGGGGAACTCCATAATGCCTCATCAATTTCCAAAGTGATTCTCTGTCTACACTGTCAAATGCCTTTTCGTAGTCCACAAATCCGATATATAGTGGTGAATTCCATTCCAGACTTTGTTCAACTATTATTCTCAAAGTGGCTATCTGGTCTGTACATGATCTGTTTTGTCAAAAACCTGCTTGTTCATCTCTCAGTTTCTTGTCTATGGACTCTTTTAATCTCTCAAGGATAATCCTGTTTAATACTTTTCCTGGCACTGATAGTAACATTATTCCTCTATAATTTTTGCACTCTTGTAAATTTCCCTTCTTAGGCAACTTAACCAGATATCCTTCCTTCCATTCTGCTGGTATCTCTTCTTTTTCCCAGTAATTTATATAACATCTCTGTCATCATCATGTGACGTATTCTTTCCAGAACGTTGTCTCCATTACAGCTGCTCTGAACGCATCACGATTCTGGGCAAGTCGACCTGCATCAGCCAAAGACAAGTTCAGACTCTCTGTGATGTCCTGGGTCCACTGTCGTCTAGGTCGACCCCTTCCCCTTTTTCCAGGGACCATGCCTTCCATCACTGTTTTTTCCAGACTATTATGTCTTTTTATATGACCGAAAAATTTCAGCTTCCTTATTGCGATGGTATTTAGGAGCCAATGTTCCTGTACGTTTAGTGAGTGCAGTACTTCTCTGTTGGTCTTTTTTTCTGTCCAGGGTATTCTCAACATCCTTCTGTAGCATTTCATTTCGAATGATGTAATCTTTTTTGCAACTGTTTTATTGAGTGTCCAAGTCTCGCAGCCGTATGTTGCTACTGGGAATATACATGCTCTGATCAGTTGTAACTTTGTTTCTTAACATCTCTGTAGCCGTGTCGATATCTGCTTTGATGGCCTCTGCTGGAATGCCATCAGGTCCAGACGCTTTTCCATCTCTTAGAAGCTTTATGGCTTTCTTTATTTCTTCCTTCGTTGGTCTTTCACCGTTAATTTGTAGCTCTTCTTCTGCTGGCTGGATGTCCGGGGGTTTTTGTGGAGCTAGTCTATTGAGAAGGTCCTCAAAATATTCTGTCCACCTCTTCATTTGCTCTTGTATATTGCTGAGCAGTTTCCCATTCTTGTCTTTTTATGAGGCAACTTGTTTGCTTGTATTTCCCTGTTAGCTTCTTGGTGCTGCTATACAGTTCTCTCATATTTCCTTTGGCTGCAGCATCTTCTGCCTCTCTTGCCAACTCCTCAATATATTTCCTCTTGTCTCTTTTGATACTTCTTTGTTTGCTTCTGTGTACACTTCTTGAGCCTTGGCTTTGGAACTTCTGGTTTTGCTTGTGTTTAAATCTGCTTTCTTGTTTTTTCTGTCTTTTATCTTATTGATGGTTTCTGTTGTTATCCATGCTTTTTGTTGTCGTTCCCTTTTCCCCAGTATTTCTTCACGTCTCATTCCATACAGTTTTGATTTGCTGTCAATAGTCTTCTGTATTCTCTACATCTTCTAGCTGTTGGAGCACTTGGAATTTGTTGGATATTGTGACCGCAAATTTGTCTCGTTTCTTGATTTCTTAGATGTCCTACATTAAATTGTTGTCTATAATTTTGCATTGTTGCATATCTCTTGAGTTTTATTTTTACTTTGGCTATCAGAATGTGGTGATCTGATGCCACATCTGCTCCTCTATATACCTTTACATCCTGCAATGATGATCTAAACTTCTTGTTTATGCATATGTGATCAATCTGATTTTCTGTTCTATGGTCTGGTGATATCGATGTTGCCTTGTATATTCTCTTATGTGGAAACATGCTTCCTCCTATAGCCAGTTGATTCGAAGCACAGAAGTTTGAGAATAGTTCCCCATTTTCATTCATTATTCCTAGCCTGTTTTCCCATGACTTCTTCAAAGCCTGTGTTGACTGTACCTATCTTTTGCATTCATGTCACCCATCAAAATTGTGATATCTCTTCTTTTTACTTTTTCCATAATTTCCTGTAGTCTAGTATAAAATGCTTCTTCCATAGACTCTTCTTTGTCATTAGTTGGTGCATAACATTGGATGACATTTACATTTATTTTCTTTTTAGCTGTTTTAAAAGTAGCTGTTATTTTTCTGGGTCCAACAGCTTCCCATTCAATGAGTGCTTTCTGGGCTTCTTTAAATAACATAAGAACTACCCCTTCACTGTGGTGTGAACTTTCGTCTTCATGTCTTGAGGACAACACCAATTCACCAGTGATGAGTTTCTTCTTGTCTACCCCCTTCCACTTTGTTTCACACATTCCCTCATTTCTGCTGCTACTTGTGCCACTTTCCCTTTTTCGTTTAATGTCCGAACATTCCAGGTGCCAAATCTGGAAGTTCTCCTAGAAGAAAGAAGGTTAGCCAGTAACACAAGACTCCTTTCGGCTTTCTCTGGGTTGCATCATACGCCTCCCTGCGAGAGGACCTTCCCCTGTCTTGGATGGCTGTGTTTTATTTTCCTTAATTGACTTGTCCATGTTTGTTGAAGTTTTTTGTGGTTTAAATTTTTTACAGGATGGGATAACCAGCCCCATGCCCAACCCTCCTTAGTCGCTTTCTACGACATGCATGGCAGGGAACAGTGTTACTATTCTTTGCTCCCGTTTCGGGCCCCAGTAACACGGGTGTCAGTGTATATAGAGACAGAAAATTAAGTCATTTGTTCATCTCATGAGAATGGAGTCTGCTAAACTACCACTATGCGTCTACAACAGTAGATTTGGTTTCTGGGCATAGGGATAACCCAGAGGCAGATAGATAGACAACATCACAAATCCTACAACACGAGCTGACAGCAGCCAATGTGATTCGATAGGTTCAAGAATGCAGACTTCAGCTCTCCAAAATGCTTCATGGCAAATGGACTGAAAAATGAAAAAATAAAAGTAAGTAAGTAAGTATTATGTTTATTGTTGTATTTAGTTGAGATCAGTCTAAGCACTGGAAAATAAATGATAATTTCAGGTCTAAATGACCTGTCGTGCTGCTAAAGAAAAAATTACATGTAGGCACACTATATGGTAAAAACAAAAACTAAAAAGCTACAAACTTTCACAAATGGGTTCTTGCATAGAATAGAAGAATTGAAGTGGTATGACAAGAACCAGACAAGTGCCAGTAGAACAAGAGATGAGAAAAAGACGATGGCGTTAGATAGGACACACACTGAGGAAACCTGTCGATAGCATTACAAAGCAGTCCTTGTTCTGGAACCCCCGGGGTAAGACAGGTAGTACACCAAGAAACACATAGAGAAGAGAACTGGAGACAGAAGAGAAAATGATGAGGAAAATGTAGAAAGAGCCTGAGCTGATGGCACTTGCAGGAGGACTTCGGATGTGTTTGCTGAAGGCCTTTGCACCCTCGGGACCTAAAGTGTATTGACTGAATGACAAAATATGGCATATAATGGAACTAAATAAATGAATACAACATATTTTTAAATACACAATTTAACAAAACAAATAAATTACTGTGTATTTTGTATAGCACTGTGTAGTTTATTTAAATATATTGAAAATTTGACAGACAATAAACGTTTTTGATGATACAAGATAAATTTTGTTCAGACCATGTAACTTTCACAGGGTGTGTCTGATGCGACTGGACAAGAAAAAACTGTTATCAGATCTAGTCACCAAATACAATATGGACTAATAGTCATCATTTGGTCACAACCTCGAGTGGTTAATGTCATCATTCTTATCGCTAATCTCAATGGCTTCTTTACACGTATCTTATCAGTATCACAACTTTTACTACATGTATTTTATCCCCGATACTACAGCATTTACCACACATTATTCTCTCTAAAACTTTTCCGATCCCAGGGTTATGAGTTTTCACTCTTTTTTCCCCTCTGCCAGGTAATGAAATGCAAACGACTTCTTCAACTGTTTTGCGTCTCTGTTAGTGATGGTGGGGTTTGGTGGTATCAATCACTTCTGCTTATGCACAACATGTATCTCATAAATTACATCACAACTTCATATTCTAGTAAAAGTTTTAAAGAGTTGTAGTATGAAGATGGAATCTTATCTGTTTTATTCTGCATTTCTCTTTTAAAAAAAAAAAAGGCAAACACCAATTCTAGGGTTTTTTCTTTTCGTTGAATCAGGCTATTTTTTACTTTCTGTGTTCTGCATTTTTCTATTAATAAAAACACAAGACAAAGCCAAACACCAATATCTGTGTGTATGTATGTGTTTTAATTAATGAAAGTTACCTGCACCAGTATTTATTTTTTTTTCCACTTACAATTTGTTCTCATTATGTTTGCCCAATTCAAGTGCACATATTTTTTTTCTTAAAGACCAGAAATTTGGCTATTTTAAAATCTCTGTGGGCGGATTTTTCACAGAATATTTCCAGGCCTCTGCTTTTGACCTCTTTATTTATGTCACACTTGCCAGGCATCTATTTCCAACTTATTTCATAAAGTTAAAAGCTTTAAACTAAGAGTATACTGTTCAAACTAAACATAAAATATTCTTCTTTGTTATAACCTCAAATACAGTTTCCCCAGTATAAACTAATACAAATTGTATCAGCAAGTCACAGACTAGAAATATTATACACAATATTAAGCCAGAATAAATCTAAACAAATGCTACAAACACATATTACTTTATATATTAAGGACTTATAAATGTAATGCGATAAAAGTAATTCATTACAATGTAAATCCATAATGAAAATAAAAAGTTCACTGTGTTTTTAACTGCTTTACAAAAATAAATAATTCATCGCGGTATGACTTCATTGTAAATATATAATTCATTGCAGTGTGAACTCTTCATATAAAAAAAAAGCCTTATTTTTAAAAACATTATTATTTGCAGTTTTATTTCTTTACAAAAACCCCCCAAAAATAAGTAAGCCACTGCATATTTATTAAGGATAAACCTGAAAGAATTATTAAACACACAGCTAAACCAGAACTGTGGCGAAAGAAGAGAAAATCGTAACAATTCCAGAACATCAGCTGATGTGATAAACACTTAAAGTGAAGTTTTAAAAATATTAATAATAATTTGTTCAAACATGTAGGCAGTAAACACTGAGTGATATCACTGTGTTGATTAAATTCATTAAAAGCTTATAACTGGCACACACTAGTACTTCATTATCTCTTTGATGACAAAAGAAGAGACGCTGTATCAATAGAAGGCACTAGTAAGGTAAAAACACATTACACATGCCCCCTACACACAGGGGTCACACACGTCCCCATACACACAGGGGTTGACAAAAGCACACTATTTTTGGGAGGGCTTTCAGCAACAGGTTATTTTTTATAAAAAAAATCGACAAACTTCATTTTCCTTTTCACTCATGAAACAGTGCCACCACTGCAGCGCGTCTGCTTGCAGGAAACCCGTACCAAAGCATTTATAAGCTCTTACAGCAGAGTTTGTGTAGCAACTTGTTACATACGTACAGAAATGTACATGCATAAACACAGACAAATATATAAATCACAACTGACTCGACTTCTATGAAGACCATGATCACAAAAGTCTGTCACAGACAGTGCACACAAAAAAGGGGCCAAAGTTCACTGTAAATTTACAAAGTTCACTCACTAGGTTAGGTCCTGTCTGCGACCTAATTCACTAAAACAAACTACAAAACTTAGACTAAACATTTTATGTCACAACATACACCACTGTATTCATTACAACTGTATTAAAACATAAAAATACACAGTTATGGTAGAACATTTCAATGTAAAAATACCTGACAAAACAAATGCACACAGATTTGATTCATGTGGTTTGTATTTTTTGCTCAAGTGGTTTTTGAAATATGAAATCACCGAATACAATGAAATATGATTAGACACACAGCAAATCTACAGGACCTCTCACAAATCTTTTTATTTTTTTTTTTGGGAGATATACATAAGGAATGCTAAAACAAAATTCAGAATTATTCATAAATATGATGCATGATGGTTGATAGCAACCAATAAAGTTGTCCTGAAAAAATCCTTGTAGTTTCCTATATGTATGTACAAGTGATAGTTGTACAATTAGTCACGGTAATATAATTCATTTCAATTCCATTTTTGCTTCTTGTGGAGTAACCATTGCAACTGGTTTATTTGCTGGAAGCCTGCACTTCAATACTCATGTGCTCGTGCAGCGAGTTTCTGTTGCACTTTGACTTACATGATGAGTTTGCCAGCCTCTTGCACAACCACCTGGAACCCACATGGGAAAAGAAGAGTGGGGAGGCCAAAGAGAACTTGGAGAAGAATAGTTGAAGAGGAGGTTAGGGAAATTGGAATGATTTGGGCACAGCTGAAAAAGACAGCCCAGAATAGAAATTGATGGAGAGCAACTGTTTCTGCCCTATGTTCCACAGGGAATGAAAAGGAATGATGATGCACAACCACACATTAGTTGTCTTGTAGGACTTAACTATTGGTTGCCACGACAAGTATGGGAGGCTAAGAGCCAGGGATCCAGACCTCCAGGACGACCCAGAGTTTGCTGAGAGGACAACATAAGACAATCTCTGAAGGACAGAGGAATGGAATGGAACCAGGAGGAAGACAGTTGATAGGATAGTATGGCGCTCTCTCTTCCAAATTTCTACACTTCACGGTAGAAGGTGAACGACTAAGTAAGTAAGTAAGCAGGACATAACTGAGGCAGTAGTAGTACTATTCTTTCCTTGTCTCATCAGAGGCCCCCGGGAACTACACAGAGCTTTATATATATATATATAACATAACGCCATTAAATCAAAAGCACATCAGCATTTTAAGTTATTCTGACATTAGTATCACAACAGATCATTGCAATGGTGAAAAAATTATCAAAATAAAAAAATCTGGTGTAAGGTTATGCATGCCTTGAGATGGCATATCTGAAATGACAAATTCTGAGAAAATCAATGTTTAGAGTCATACAGATGTTTTAAGTTCCAATTTCATATGCCGTTTAAAGTTATTTAAGGTCAATTACAACACATGCAACTTGCACAACTTTATAGCTGAGAAGGGGTCAGAGTGGCTAAGAGGTATGGCGTCCGCCTCAAATTCTAAAGGTACTGGGTTTGATTCCCAGTAGAAGGAATATAATTTATGGACATTTTTTTCAGAACCAGTGGTCCTAAAGATGTCATACTCCCCCCTGGTATGCTGGGTAGTGAGATTGGATGCCTAGCCTTCTCGGACAAGGGTGAAAAAAATAGGAGGTCCATAGAGCATGTAGCGCAAGCTAAAAATCCCACAGCAGTTGGAAATCGTAAAGAGTAGGCAATAAGGCCGCTGCCTTGGCAACATCTAAAAATGAGAAACCCCCCCACCACAAAAATATTTATAGAATGTCTTCTTCTTCCGTCCTTAGCCAACGACCGGCAAAGCAGTCAGTGGCCATTACGCCTAGTGGCGTCTTAAGGGCAACAGCGAATAGATTTTCTTTGCCGTTGTTCCCATCACGCCTAATGGCGTCTTTAGGGCAACGACAAATCAATCCGTTCGTCGTTGTTTCCGTAATCAAAGTGACTGGCAAACGGGTGATCAGCCCGTTTTATAGAATGTAAGATTCCTATAAACACACATTGGGATTTTCTCCGGTGCTATGGAGTTCATGCACAGTGCTGAGATCCTCCTTGTGTGATCTAAGGGAAAAGATCAGAGCACTGATGGAGTTGTCCATGTGCAATGAAGATAGCCCTTAAAAAAAAACCAATCCAAAACCGATAGCTGAGAAGCTGAAGTTTCATAAAATATAAATGTCTCAAAATAATAAAGTTTAATTACATAATTGTCTAACGTTGATTCAACACTTTTCTGGCAACTCCTGAGACGTCGCTGGTACCAAACTGTGTCAGCTATCGCCGTTCCTTTAGACTTACCAGCTACGTGGAGTAGGGGAATGTGCTGCATGGGTAACTGCTTGATCTACATATAACTGCCCAAGCTTGTGCCCTGGAGAGGACACTCCAGCTTCACCCTGTGGTACCAGTACAACACTGGAAGTAGCATTTACTAGTTATAAGCATCTTGCCCAATTAGAGTAGGGAATGGCGCAGAGGGCTACTTCTGACAGTGGGAGATTCTAGGATCTCACTGGAAAGCTACCACCCATTTCAACCTGGGCAGCCAAAAGCCAATTTAGTGCTATCCCGCAACTGTCCATCTTCCCCATTGGTTGTATGGGGATTAGGGTCAAACCTGAACTGCGAGTAGAACATATTGTTCTAGGCAAAAGCTGATCGCACCAAGTGGAGAAACTCCCTACAGTGCCACCTCAGAATGTGTGAAAAGCTCTTACAATAAACAGAAGAGAAAAGAAGACGCCATAAGTTACAGCTGAGGATTATCCCTTCAAGGGCGCATCATCACCATGGTCAGTTATGACTGGAGGTTGGTGGCTACCACTAATTAGAGTTTTTTCCCCTCTTAATCTTCTACTAGTGTAAAAGCCCGTCAGAAGATGGGAATTAAATTTAAAAGCACCAATACCTAACGGCAATTTTAGTTATTCAAAAGTATTTAAAAAAACCACTGTGCATCACCACAGTTCTATAAATATTTTTGTGTACACCATCATTTGCGCACTTTTCTTTGTCGAGTGTTAACTATTACTGTTTTCAGAAGAGTACATATAAGGGAAACAATACAATTAATGTCTAACTTTCAACCAAAGTTGCATCCCTTAGCGTTAGTGACAGAAAAAAAGCTGGGATTTTATGTATATTGATATTAGATATTCTAAAATGACATGAGATACAGTGTTGGTATAGCACTCTCCTGTAGTTCCCATGAGCCTCTGATGAGACTGAAGACAGAATAGGACAACTCCCAACTCTAGCATGTCACAAGAGGAGATAATTATGAGGTTGTCCATGGGTCAGGCAACCTCACTGTGTCAAACAAATCACTAATACATTACAAGGCAGTCCTTGCTCTGGAATCCACAGGGAAAGAGGAGGCAGAGGTAGACCAAAAACAGATGGAGAAGAGAGCTGGATACAGAGGTGAAAATGATGAGGAAAATACGGAAAGAACTTGAGCCGATGGCACGTGACAGGAGGACTTGGTAGTGTTTGTTGAAGGCCTATGCTCCTTGTGGAGTTAAAGGGTATTGATTGATTGAATACATTGGTGCAGGTTTCCTCCAAAACGGGACCAGCTGCAAAGGTGTGTTCATGCTCTAAAGCAGGGGTCCCCAAAATGGTCGATACTGACCAGCCCCAGAGGGTCGATCGAACTTGGAAGAGCATGATGACTTATGACTAAAACTCACCAATGTTCAACCAAAATAAATGCCCATGTTAATGTTTATCAGCCACATCCTTCCCATTAATGAATTTAACCAGTTCAATAAAAAGGTAATGTTAATTTATTGTGCTGCTATAATTACCAGTACTTTTTTTTTTTTTTTTTTCAAGGGGTCATTTAAGGATCAAGGATTCCATGGAGGGGTCGGGACTCAAAAAAGTTTGGAGACCCCTGCTCTTAAGGGAGAAAAAAACGAAAATTAATGATAAATGAATGACTGACAAGGAACTCCATTAAATGATACCACCATACGATGCATATAGAACCAGTGGTCCTTAGTCTGATATGTGTGTAGTGTATATAACAACTGAGCACTATCTAAAAATACAATAAGAAAAATAAATGCATTATACCATGACAAAACTTAGAAAAAAAAACTGAATGCAAACGTGTATAAAACGTGTATATAAACTCACTTTTCATTAACTGCTAAAAAAATATGTGGTTTGGAAACATGTGAATTATTAAAAATTAAAATGTTGAGTATCAAAACTGATTCAAATAATTTTAATACCGAGTCCTGTTACATCTTTGTGGACTGTTTTTCCTAAAAGACATGCCTGAAAGTATCAGTCGTATGAACTGAAATAAATAGTGCATTAAATACAGCAAGGACAATATTTAAAATCCAATCTATAAACCGCATTATTGGCATTGATACTTAATTTTGCCCAGCGCTGACGTCAGTAAAAAAAAAATTTCACAACGAAATATTTGACTTTGTTTTTGTTGGGAAGTGGGAATTCGCCAGGCAAATACTACAGTAAATGTAATATGAAAAGTTCTTGACATCCATTTTTTAAAATGTCTTGAGTGCTTGCATGGCATCCTGATCCAAGAGCTATGCCAGTGGGAGCCTTGTGCACCTGGGAGGCTTTTAAAATTTTGTTTGCATCATCATCTTCTTCGTTCACTTTCAGACGTCAACTTGAATATGTTCAAAGTAAGCAGTGGTCAGCCTGAGGTTGTTGATATCTTGGTACAGTTTTTCTAGAAATCATACCGGTGATGGCCATATGCACTTTCTGTTCCTCTCATGTTGGGACACCTTTGAAGTAGATGTTCAGCAGTCATTTTATTGGTGCCACAGTTACACTCAACAGTAGTTCATATTTTTAGCTTGTTACATTAGATGTTTGCCACCTGCACATCTTACTCAAACACAGACGTGTCAATCAGTTAAATAAGGATGACTTTTTAGTACAGCCCAAACTTTTCCCAGATAGTTCATGATGTAGACAATATTCTATATTCCTCCAGGTGGTGCTTTCTTATTCCAGTTTAGTGTTATTATAGAAGACATTATTTTCTTTTTATAGCCCAGCATCTGCTTTGGATCTAAGTTTCAAACTATCAATTGCTTGACTGATTAAACCAAGGGTGAACAGGTCATAGGGGGAACAGGCCAGACAAAGAGGGGATTACTGCTTCCTAACAGGCTACTAATATGAGGCTGTGTATGAAACTGGTAACATTATCATGTGAAACAAAGTACAATAATAAAAGCCTAGTGGCAGCCATCTTTGCTCTAACATGTGACAACACATAAGGGAGTACTTTTCTCTTATTTCTGTAGTTCCATGTTCTCCACTTAATTCTCACTCTCTTTCCCTCCTGTCTCTTGTTTGTCTGTCCCTGACGAAGGCCTTGTGGCCGCAACGTAGGTTTTTCTTGTCCTTTCTCTTTGTAAGATGTATTACTATTTGTGTGTTTTTGTAAATTTTTATTCATTCTACTGTAATAAAAGCCACAATTGCAAGAGCACATTAGTACACTGGTGCAGGCTTTCTGCAAGCAGACCAGCAGAGAGTGGTGGCTCTATGCATAAGGAACAATCAGTGAAATGATCATGATAAAATATATCCCTCTTCCAGTAAATGAGAAAAGTCAAATTAACAGCAACAACTTTCAAAACTTCAGTAACATCTGTCAACTGGCAACTTTTTCTATATAAATACGTACAAAAAAGAAAGAATGAGATCAAGAATATGGGGATACAACAAAGAAGGACACATATCAATTTACTGATACCATTCACTCATACTCAACCACACATATGTATGCACATGCATGTACAAACAGGATGTGAAAAGATGCCACGAATCAGGCGTATGTCAGCTTTGCTGGCATAGAGAAAATGATTAAATACACTGAATTGCATTTATCAGCTCTGATATTTGAGTACTCTGCTATCAAAAAGTATAGGTCATATATTATTTTTTTTGTACTTCTCTGAAATAAAAAAGTACAGCTCAAAAATAAACTTCAGTGCTTCTCTGCTAACTACAGGTATAGGCCAAAAAATTAACTTCAGTGCTTCTCTGCTATAAAAAAGTATAGGTCATACATTATTTTCAATGTTTCTCTCCTTTAAAAAAGTACAGGTCAAAAATTAATTTCAATGCAACTGTTATCAACAGGTGTAGGTCATAAATAATTGTCAATGCTTGTTTGCTATCCAAAGATCAAAAATCATTTTCAAAGCTTCTCTGTTATCAAAAGGTGTAGATCAAAAATCATTCTCAAAGCTTTTCTGTTATCAAAGGTATAGATCAAAAATCATTTTCAAAGCTTCTCTGTTATCAAAAGGTATAGTTCAAAAATCATTTTCAAAGCTTCTGTTATCAAAAGGTATCGATCAAAAATCACTTTCATAGCTTCTGTTATCAAAGGGTATAGACCAAAAATCATTTTCAAAGCTTCTGATATCAAAGGGTATAGATCAAAAATCATTTTCAAAGCTTCTCTGTTATCAAATGGTAAAAGCAGAAACTGCCATAAGTCCAGCTTTATGAGATGGGGTGACCAGTTCCCTCCTCCTTTGTCTTTGCCTTCCCCAACTCAAGAGCAGAGCCAGGTACCCATTTACAGCAGGGTAAACTAGAGTGTGACACTACCAAATTTCGATCCAGGAACCTGGTATCTTTGCTGCAAGAGGCAAGTGTAAACATCAAAAATCATTTTCAATATCGTAAACCTGTTATTTGAGAAACATCACTGAAACATATAACTTTAACAACTCCATTTTTCTCATACCTTAACACTGTAGGTATACATCCCTCATCATCAAGCAAACACACCTTTTCACTCATATCACCTTCATCATTCACCCTTTGTCTCCTGTGTAGAGAGCACAGGGGGGCTAGCGAATGCTGCTCTTCTATTCTTGGCAGTTCCTTTAGCATTACTTAAGACGTTCTGGATACTTTCATTTCCTAGTCTACCATCATCCTTTTTGCTATGCTTACAACCCAAATCATAAGTTGTCTGTTAATTTCTCAAGGCAAATGATTTTC
Source organism: Oreohelix idahoensis (assembly GCA_024509875.1). Taxonomy (NCBI): domain Eukaryota; kingdom Metazoa; phylum Mollusca; class Gastropoda; order Stylommatophora; family Oreohelicidae; genus Oreohelix; species Oreohelix idahoensis. Next base: position 280,102 of record JAMPIV010003254.1, on the reverse strand, counting down.
ACAAATTTCTGTCCTCGCCCAACATTTTCCAACCCTTGGCAGTGAAAGTGCCAATTTGTTTTTTTCTAATTCTTTATTCCTGGGTTTTTCATCAGCTCATGATGGTCACAAGTTTCAGTTTTTGACTGCCTTTCAAGCATATTTTATGGAAGACAACTGCTTTAAATAAAAACAAAACAAAAAACTGACTTTTCCATCCACACTATTTAACAACTCTGAGATAGTTATTTTCCACAGGGATCAATGACAACTCATGCTGAACATTATATGTCCCCCTCGTAGTTCCTGAGGGTCTGGTATGAGAATAGCACTAATGCTCACTCAGGCATGTTGTACAAGGTGTCTAGTGTCAGGCTGGTAGCCTCATCAAGTAAAACAAAGTGCAAGCTTCCTGCAAGGGAAGCAGACGCAGTTCTGGCTCCATGTTTCACAGGGAGTGAAAAAGGAAATAGATGATGATTACACGTAACCTTATTTAGTCGTTCCCCTTCTACCATGAGGTGTAGAGGTTTGGAAGAGAGAGCGCCAGACTATCCTATCGGCTGTCTTCCTTCTGGCCTGGTTCCATTCTAGTCCTTGGTCCTTCAAAGATTGTCTAATGTTGTCCTCCCAGCGGACTCTGGGTCGTCCTGGGGGGTCTGGATCCCTGGTTCTTTGTTTCCCATGCTTATTACACGTAACCACCGAAGTAAAAGTCTTAAAACAACACTTCATTTCACTGGCTGAGCATCCATTCACGATGTAGTCACAGCAAGGTGATGGCACCGTTTGGTTGGTTCTGGGTTAGATTCCCGTTAAGCCTATCACTTATATTTTCTTTTCTGTTGTCTAGTGCCATCCTTTATGTCCAACGAGTACCTATTAATTACCTTTATTTATTTATTTACTATTCATAGGACTCAGCTTTCCATCATTATTCATTTCAACATCAGTATCCCAGTACTGCAAAACACACGTGCCAGATTTTGTAGTATCACACAAAGCATACTGTACATTGTATACGGTGATTGTAGACATAAATGTATGGCAAAATTGCAATCTATAAATAAAGAAATGTTTTAACATAATGATATGAGGCAGAATAAAAGTTATGATTAGTAAATATTTTGATATTTGATTTTTATGATTAAGTCATTGAAAACAATAAAAACATGACATTGTGTTAGTACATCGACTAGATCAGATCATTTTGTGACATACAACAAGAAGCATATTTTACTAAATTGTAAAACCAACTATTCACATCTAGTATTAAATTATGAAAATTAATCTTAGTTGTTAAACAGGCAACAAACAAGCATAATGGAATATTACAATGACAAGACCAAAACAATTTTAAAAACCAGCACTGAATCCAAATATGCGCTTAACTTCTATAATAGACAAATTTAAAAAGATAAAAGTAATCCCTGATATCAGATACTGCTGAAGGGAAGTGTAGTGTTGGAGACTTCATAACCCTAAGTCATGTGACTGAAGTATTAGAGACTTCACTATTTTAATTCCTGCTTTATGAGGTGGGGTGACCAGTTCCTGTTCTCGCTGCCTTTGCCTTTTTAAACTCAAGAGCAGAGTCAGGTACCCATTTACAGCTGGGTAACCTGGGCGCTACCAGGTTTCGATACTGGAACCCGGCAACTTTGCCACTGAGAGGCAAGTGCTCTAACAGTTAGCTAACTGGAAGCTCAAAACAAAATATGCCTCCCTTCAACAGCAAACCAGTGCTGTTTCTTCCCCCCTCCCCATGCAATGTACCAGAACTGTGCTTCAGTAGATGTTATACTTCATGTCCTCCAGACCCTTTGGAGCCCAGGTGGGAAACTGCAATTTCAGTCAAGCCAAAGGTGCAATGAATTTCATGATTCATTCACCACATCACATTTAAAAAAAGGTTCATAACTACTTTGATTAAAGGGGTTCCATGCCCTGGTTTAAAATTACAATGACCCAACGTCAGATGAAGAAACAGCAAGTATGGACGTGCAGAACTGAATCATCCAACAGACAGGAAGCGTTGTTGTTGTTGTTTAACTAGGGCTAATGAGCTTCTTGCACTTTTACAGCCAATACCAAGTTGAAGGAGGACTCCGTGGTATTATCTACACTGTAGATCTAGGCTTTTCCTGTGGCTTGTCTGCCATTCCGAAACATGCTGAGTTGAAGTCATGAGCTCTAGTTTCTCCAGCTTGGCTTGCATTTAAAGGATCACCACATCTGGTCCCAAGCTAGGAGTAAGAAGCGTGTAGATAACTGTGCATTCCCCACCATACAAGGTGGCTCACCAACTATGTGGAGCTAAAATACTGTACTCTGGTTCTGGGCTCTCCCAAGGAATTGTCACGTCCTGTATACAGCCACTTCTCAGCTCCCTCTGCCTATCATGGCAGATGAGAATCCTTACTTACAGGTCCATAGCGAGATCCCTGGCTAACAAAAAAAAAACATCCTGCATGCAGCCATAGTTTTTTAACAACGCCAATATAGTAGGTTAACAGTTATGTAGGCTGAATTTCTTTGCAGTCAAGTGACTCATGAAGCAGCCAAGCCTTAAATGATGTTCCCCTCCATGTTCATACGTTTTCACAAAAAAAGTTAAGATGCCAAGTTACGTCTTCGATTACGGAAACATCCAACATGTTGATTTGCCCACAATGATACCTTCCTTAATCTTTGCATCGTTGCCCTAAATAAGTGAAGCTTTGCTCGTTTTACGCCAATCCTGTTGTTAGGGGAAACAATGGCAAATTCATGAAAACCTATAATGTTCTGTCCTGTTGCCCTAGTGTAAAATGGACCAATGCTATGGGGTCGACTGTGGAAAATAAATTTTCCAGTATGCAAATAACACGGAAGTCCTTGAAGAAGAAAAAGTGGCCAAGAAGATGGCACCATTAGACCGTTCACAACATGTTTCACCACAGGGGGAATCCCTGAAAGTGTGTGGATGATTTCAAGAGTCAATGAGGGTGCAATTGGTCTCACAGGCAGAGAGATTCACTTCCACATATGTATATTGTAGCATTGTGCATATCTGGTGGTCATAACAAGATGACTCCAGATATGCCTCCATGCATGACAGGAAGTGTAATATATACTGTACACATGTCCCCATGCATGTCATATTTTAGCTGTTGAACCATATAGATACTGGGAGAACCCATTTTCAGGACAATTTATGTATTTTAAATGTAGACATTTCTTTTTGAAGAATTTTTTGTTCAGTATCATGCCAGATACTAATAATAATCCTATCTGCTACACAAATGTTGCCAATTTGCCATGTGTCGATTGGCAAACATATTGCTCATCCCTGCTCTGTAGGAACTGTCCATGGCCGAAGTTCTGGTCCCTCCCCCATTAAAAAATTTTTTTACAAATAATTCCAGCACATTTTTTTTTCTTTGCTTAAAAACAAAGTGTAACAAAATGCTGTGATAAAAAAAAAATAAAAGGTTAATTACAGTAAATTTTCTCACAATCTGGATGTTTTCAAATATTTTGTTTTAGAGCTGCTTATGACCATACCCTCTCTTCTCCAGCTTGCAAGCATGTACGTGGGATATAGATTTTTTCTCATCTTATTTTAAAAGCAAACAAAAACCAATGAAATAAAATGTCAGTATTTTCAACATTCAATAACCTTACATTTACACAACCAAATATTTTCTCAGAGGTACTTAAAAAAGCAACAAAAACAGAAAAAAAAACCCCAAGAAACAAAATGACGGTACTTTCAATGTTCAATAATTTACACAACCTAATATTCTCTCAGATGTGTAAAAAAAAAAAAAAAAAGCAAACCAGTTAATGCAAAACACTTTCTAAGGGCTTTGTTCTTGTCCTTCCTCTTCCTCCTTGGGGGTCAAGGCCTCAATAACCTTACACCTGTACTTCATGTGCTGGCTGTAGGAGCCAGAGTGTGAGAACCGCTTGTCGCAGTAGGTACAGCGGAATGGCTTCTCACCACTGTGGAGTCGTTTGTGCTCTGTTAGATGATGGCGCTGTTTGAAAGCCTTATTGCAGACTTCACAAAGAAACTTACGTGAGTTATCTCCCTTATCTGCCTTCTCCCTTTTGCTTGGAGAAACTGCACGGAAGACAATCAAGTAAGAATTGCATCTTAAAGTTACTTATATACAAAATCTAAAATACAGTTCTTTAATGGGTAATTTGTGTAATTCTAACATGTAATTTGCGTAATTCTAACATGTAATTTGCTTTATTCTAACATGTAATTTGCTTTATTCTAACATGTAATTTGCTTTATTCTAACATGTAGTTTGCTTTATTCTAACATGTAGTTTGCTTTATTCTAACATGTAATTTGCTTTATTCTAACATGTACGAGGGGCGTTCAGAAAGTAATGCACCACATCGTTTTTCTCAGCTAATAATGAAGATAGAAGCATGAAATTTTGCACACTTCAAATATGGCATGTGCCAATTGTGTGCACGAAATTACACCGCAACTGGCCAAATTATACAGCTGCCCTAAACCGTTGAAATGGAGCATGTTAGCAGCTTGCGTTATAAGCAGCGAATTGTGATAGAATTTCTCGTTGCAGAGAAGGAAACTGTTGTGAACATTCACAAGCGTCTATGTGATGTGTATGGAAGTTTTGCAGTCGACAGGAGTACAGCCAGTCGTTGGGTTCAGAGAATCAAAGAATCAGGAAGTGAAGATATGGAGCTCCTTGATCGGCCGCGCTGTGGACGTCCTGCAACAGCCACCAACGCAGAAATGTTGAAATGCGCTGAGGGCATTATTCTTACTGATAGGCGAATCACTACTCAACAATTGGCCTTACAGCTGTCAGTCAGCATTGGTGGTGCAAATGCAGATATAAAAACTCTCGGATTTTCTAAGGTTTGCGCAAGATGGGTTCCTCAAAGTCTCACAAGTGACCACCGATTGCAAAGGAAAGCAATTTCTTCTGAATTGTTGGAGCGTTTCAATGCTGATGGAGAGAACTTTTTGGCTAAGATCGTTACAGGTGACGAAACCTGGGCACATCATTTTGAACCTGAGACAAAAAGAGAGTCAATGGAGTGGCATCATCCGCAATCACCACGAAGAAAGAAATTCAAGACAATTCCTTCAGCTGGAAAGGTCATGATCACTGTCTTTTGGGACATTGAAGGTTTGATTCTTGTGGACGTTATGCCAAGAGGAGAGACAATCAATTCGCAAGCTTACATTAAGACATTGAAAAAACTCAATCAACGTTTTCGCAGAGTTCGGCCGCACAAGAATCCAGCAGACCTGCTTCTCCTTCACGACAATGCGCGACCTCACACAAGTCTGGCAACACGGGAAGCAATCACCAAATTCGGTTGGACTGTACTATTCCATCCACCCTATAGTCCCGATTTGGCACTCTCTGATTTTCATCTATTTGGTCCACTTAAAGATGCACTCCGTGGGACAAGGTTTGAAGATGATGAAGGAGTGATTCATGCAGCGAAGAAATGGCTACATGATCAAGACAAAATCTAGTACGGGCTAGGAATCCATGCACTTGTTTCGCGCTGGCATAAAGCCGTACACGTTGATGGGGATTATGTTAAAATATTTTGGCCATTTAAAAAGACATAACACCTTACTGAAGACCATAACAGAAGGCAGAGTTGAAGGCAAACATGCAAGAGAAAGACAAAGTGGGAAGATAACATCAAGAGATGGACAGGAAACAGTCTATCAGAGAGCACCATCAAGACAAGAGATTGAAGATGTTGGAGATCATTGCAGCTGACTTTTGATGTGAAGATGGCACTTGATGATGATGATGAGACTGGAGCATGACACCACTGTGTTTTGAACCCTGTATCTATACCGTGAAAGGCAAGCACTCTAACCACTTTACCAATCTGATGCTGTATTCTAATGTGTAGTTTGCTACATTTCAACATAAAAGTAAAATGAAAAATGGTTATGAAATCAGCGTTACAAGTGAACATTACATCAGAAACTGTTTTGAGGCTACCCTTCGTCAGACATAGCAAATAAAGATGAGAAATATAGAAAATAATAATTAATGAACAAATTAAAATAATAAGTAGATGAATACAGAAACGCTATGAGAAAATTGAGAGAGAACAAGGCAAACAAGTGTAACAAATAATAAATTACTGTAGAGCGTCTAATTGGGAACCTTTGGTTAATCAAATAGTTAGGATAATCAAACATACATGAGAATACCCAGTTTATATGAAACAGTCTGCTTCCTGCAGTTCCATCAAAAGAGCGGCAGAAAATTTAAACTAAATGATATCTTACCGAATGTTAACTTCACCCCAAAGATATGATCAAGTTCCTATCTCTTGCAGTTCATTATTAAAGTGAATTTGGATAAGCTAGCTTGTGAGTTCTTCTTTGATCCTTAGCCGCCGACTGTCAAAGCAGTCAGTGGATTAGCAAGTCAAGCTAAACGGATTAATGAGTAAATTTGAAATAAAATACGTCGGCAAGAAAATATTTATACTAAAGCAGACAAATGGAAAATGTGCAGTGTTGCACCAGTAGTAAAGTTATTAATGTGAAGAATATAAACTATGTGTGCAGCAGAACATACAAATGCAATTACAGCATAATGGTGGTGCTTGTTAACATATAATTGAAGATGTACTATGACTCGTAGTGTTGCCAAACTAAATTGAAGTTTTTGTCTCAAGTGTTGGAACAATCTATGTATTATTAAATCCTATCAACCGTCCATAATGGAGTTGGAATGGACTTATTAGAAATTGGTTGAGTTATCAATTTCAAGTTATTTTGTTGTGTGTGTCTTTCTAAAGAACAATATAATAATAAATAATCAGTATTTGTGGCAATACACTGGTGTACAAATACCAGTATCAATCAAATAAATTGAGAGAGAGGGAGTTCTCAACAAACTGAGGATCAACAAGCCCTGACAAAGTTCTCAAAAAACCCAACACTGCATGTGAAGTTAGCATAGAGGCTTTTTATGATGGAAGGCTTCCAGATGTTGAGACTAGCAAAGGCTGTTCAGTTGCCTGGCGCATCACCCAGTCTATGACTGTCAAAAAAAAAGTTGTTGATAAGGGGCATCCCTGTCATACTCCTGTCTTCACCTCAAAAGTTAGATTGCTCAACCCAACAGTGCATGTAAAGTTAGCATACAGGCTTTTTATGAAGAAACAATGCAGCTGGGAATTCCATAAGCCCTCAGTATAGGCTGTCCCTGTGTATGCTGTCAAAAGCCTTTTCAAAATCAACGAAATTAATGTACAGCTGTCTCTGCCATTCTGAGCACTGCTCTATAATGTTCCTGAGGGTGAATATATGATCTTTACATCTTCTGTTCTTTCTGAGTCCTGCTTGTTCTTTACTCAGTCTATGGTCTACAGCTTTTGAATTTCTCTGGATAATTATCCTGCCTAGTATTTTACTAGGAACAGAGAGGAGAGTAATTCCTCTCCAGTTGTTGCAGTCTGCAAGGTCACCCTTCTTGGGCAATTTGACAATTACTCCTTTATGCCACTGTTTGTGTTGTCTCTGTTTTCCAGACTTGTGCAAATAGTGGTTCTAAAAGTTCTGCTGCTAGTTCAGGATCTGCCTTGAATAACTCAGCATTTAAACTGTCGTGACCAGGAGCTTTTCCATTCTTTAACCCTTTGATAGCTGTGACGATTTCTTCTTTTTGTGGAATGTCTGTATTAACATCTAGATAATTTTCAGCCTCCGGAACATTCAGCTGCGTCACTGGTGGTTCTTTATTCAGTGTTTCTCTGAAGTGCTCTGCCCATCTTGTTTCTTGCCCCTGTGCTGTGGTGACGAGATGTCCTTGCTTGTCTCTTACTAACGTAATATTGTTTGCACCCATTTTTCCGCTGATAGTTTTAGTTATTTTATATACTGTGCTTTGTTCATTTCTCAGTGCTGCCTCTTCGGCCGGTCTTGCAAGATCATCCAGAAGTTTCCTTGTTGGCTCGGGTTTGACGTTTTACTTCCCTTTCCAGCTGACTGTACTGTTCACTATAAAAAAAAAAAAAAGGTAAAGGAACCCGTTACACGCCCATTGAGGCATATTGGGAATATGGTGTTAGGCCCATATTATCTTGACCGTCGGCACACGAGGGGTGATGTGGTCGGCATCACGCCGGCCGCCTTAACCTTCCCAGAGTAGCTCTGGTACCCATTTGGGGGCTGGGTCGACCCAGGAGCCGTTTGTGGCCTAAAAAATTTTCCGCCTCATCTGGGGATCGAACCATAGCTGCTTTCCTTATATATACTTGAAATGGTGTTGAATTTCTGGTCAACATCATCAGTTGCTGTCTTTTCTTGGCTATTGGCAAGTAAATATCATCTCTTTACATCAACCACAAAAGCTTTTCTAGTGAGGGGGTCCTTGAGTTTGATGATGTTATACCTTATCTGTTTAGCTGCAATTGTTCCAGCAGCTCTGAATTTCACCTTCAGTCTTGCTACTACTAGGTGGTGATTGCTTCCCACATCTGTACCTCTTCTTACTTTCACGTCTTGTAGTGAATGCCTCCATCTACCATTGATCATAATGTGGTCTCTTACGTTTGGTGATTCCCATGTTAACTTGTGGATTTCTTTGTGTGGAAAAGTGTTCCTCCAATGACCAAGCTGTTAATGTTGCAGAAGCTTATTAGCTTATCCCCATTCTCATTTACTGTTCTGCTGCCACATTTCCCCATTACTCTTTCATTATATGTAGTGTGTGTTCCAACTTTCGCATTGAGGACTCTTATTACTATGATAAGATCGTATCTAGGCACAGTTTCTATTTCCTTTTGTTGCTGTTGATAGAATTCGTCCTTGACCTCTTCATCACTGTCATTTGTTGGTGCATAGCATTGTATTATTATGGTGTTGGTGAATCTCCCTCTGTCTTGTTCGTATCAGTCTGTTGTTGATGGGTTTCCATTCAATGACCTTTTTATTCCTTTATTTAGGATAATGACTACGCCTTCATTGTGCTGACCATCCTCTCTACCGGAGTAAAGTACTGTTTCTCCTGTTGCTGTTTGAATTCTCCCAGTTCCAGTCCATCTGCTCTCACTTATTCCCAGGATATGTAATCTGTATTTTCCTCATCTCTGCCGTGATCTGCCTCAGTTTTCTTGCCTTATTCATGGTTCTTGACATTCCAGAATCCAATTCTTGTTTCGTGTTTTGCGATCAGGGCATCTGTTTTCACCACTGACAGTCATATGAGCCTCACACTCCGGATGTCCTTCCCACATCAAAGTTTTTGCATTTATTGCTGTTTCTGTAACGGTTAAGATTTTATACATAGACTGGGGTGTCAGTTCTGTGCTAAAACCCCCAACCTGGAGGACCAGGGTACCAGCTTTTGTCTGACCCCTACCCACGCAGACCTGTCCAGCTTGGTTGAACCTACCAGGAGTAAAACTCCCACTGGCATAGCTCTGGGGGTTGTTAGGGTACGCAAGCTGCCATACCGCTACAAGGTATAGGTACCACTGATGGCAGAGCTTGTGAGTTACAAAGTGCCAAATGTCGGGGTGTTGTCATGTGCTGGCCTTCAAAGCATGTATACACTGCTTAGACAGCGTAGACCACGCTGGCTTGGCTATGTCCGCCGCATAGAAGATGGTTGCATCCAGAAAGATATCTTCTATGGACAACTGGCAGATGGCAAAAGAACAGTTTGGCGACCGCAGCTGAGATTCAAAGATGTGTGCAAGAGAGATATGAGGGCACTAGACATACATCCAGCAACCTGAGAGGATAAAGCTGCCGATCACAACAAGTGGCGATGCTATCTATCGTGCTACCTCAGATTGGGCGAAACAAAGCTCTCACAGCAAGAAGAAGAGAGGAGAAAACGTCAAAAGTAATACCAGGAAAATAAGCAGCTGAGGGCTGTCACCTCTGGGGCGCATTCCCATAGTCAGTTATAACTGAAGGGGCTATTATTATTATTCTTATTATGAATTACTGGGAATGAGAAAAAAATAGCTTTAATTCTGTGGAGACCAAGTTTTTAAATGCAGGATTTTCATCTGACTTGCATCTGGTTTGTTAACAAGATACTTCAAAAACTACACTCTATTCCTAGTAATGTTGGTATAATGATTTAGAAATATAAGGTTAATTGCATAGAACTGCACCTTTGTTTCTCAACCATTTTACCATTGTAGAACCCATAAGATAGTTTTCTTTTTTTTACAGTCCATGGAACCCCATGAATATGTGGGTAACAACCAACAAAAGACACCCCCTACATGAGAACGTAGCTGACATCAAAGGAGCAAGAATAAAGAGGGGGATGTCATGGATGGCACAGGTAGATGCTATGATTGATCAGGTGACCAGGGTTGAAAATATATCCAAAGGGGAAGAGTGGAGTAAGTCAGGGAAGAACTGGATAAACTACCAGCAGGTCATCATTAGCCTTGGCAGAGAGTGCAGATCTTGGGGCAATGGAAAAGCAGAGCTGGAGATTAATCAGCTGATAAGTGATCATGCTGGGGATGATGACACCATTGTGTACACTGATGGGTTTGTAGTGCATGGTGAGAAATCAGGACGGGGCTTCTCTGCGAGAATAAAGGGCAGGGTCGCCGCTGAACAGAGTGGAGCCTACATGACAACTACATCCAGCATGAGAATGGAGGTAGAGGCAGTTACTGCAGCAATGAGGTGGCTGTCTGAAACTCCATCAACCAGGGCAGTTATATTGTCAGACAGTCAAGCCAATCTTGAGTCTGAAAGTTCAGAACAGATGACCGCGGCAGGAATGGAAAACATCAATGGAATCCTCAAGTCTTCAAAAACTGGTGTGGATCTACTGTCCTGGTCATGCAGGGGTACGTGGCAATGAGAGAGCTGACAAACTGGCCTCGAGAGCACCCATAGTGGGGACACTGGACATGGATAAGGGAGATATACTAAGGGCAATTATTAATGATCGCCTGCTGGATAATGACACTGCAATTGATGAATCAACAAGGCTGAGACTGTTGAGTTTGGCATCAAATGTGGGACTAGCAGAAATGGACGTGAGAGAGGATGCATCTGTCGTATGTACAACCAGCGTGCTACAGGTACAATTAGCATTCATACTCTTCGACATTTGCTGAGGGAGACTGAGCACCTATGGGTTTGCCCGGAGTGCAGTGAGGTCGATTCTGATTAACAATAACATGGAACCCCTACTTCAAACACGTTTATATGCCATAAAATTGACAGGAAAGAATACAACTCAAGTGTTATCATAAATTTTCAAGGACTTTTACGCATATAAAAGTATCATTTCCTCTATCACCATCATTTTCCATTGTGCTCCCCACAGAGCATAGAACCACCACTGTCACTATTCCCCTTACAGGAAGCCTGCACCAAGCATCACATGCACTAGCAGCTGTGGTTTCTGTGGCAACTGTTTTACATGATGAGGTTGCCAGCCTCATATTAGTCAACTCGTATCCTTGACGATGCAGTAGCTCTCTTCTTTCTTTTTCTCATCACAACCCCACAAGAACTACACACAGATGCATTTCCTCTCACAGCTCACAACAGAGATGCATTTCCTCTCACAGCTCACAACAGAGATGCATTTCCTCTCACAGCTCACAACAGAGATGCATTTCCTCTCACAGCTCACAACAGAGATGCATTTCCTCTCACAGCTCACAACAGAGATGCATTTCCTCTCACAGCTCACAACAGAGATGCATTTCCTCTCACAGCTCACAACAGAGATGCATTTCCTCTCTCACAACAGCATCACACAGCTCACAGAGATGCATTTCCTCTCACAGCTCACAACAGAGATGCATTTCCTCTCACAGCTCACAACAGAGATGCATTTCCTCTCACAGCTCACAACAGAGATGCATTTCCTCTCACAGCTCACAACAGAGATGCATTTCCTCTCACAGCTCACAAACAGAGATGCATTTCCTCTCACAGCTCACAACAGAGATGCTTTCACAACTCACAACAGAAATGCATTTCCTCTCACAGCTCACAACAGAGATGCATTTCCTCTCACAACTCACAACAGAGATGCATTTCCTCCTCACAGCTCACAACAGAGATGCATTTCCTCTCACAGCTCACAACAGAGATGCATTTCCTCTCACAGCTCACAACAGAGATGCATTTCCTCTCACAGCTCACAACAGAGATGCATTTCCTCTCACAGCTCACAACAGAGATGCATTTCCTCTCACAGCTCACAACAGAGATGCATTTCCTCTCACAGCTCACAACAGAGATGCATTTCCTCTTACAAACAGAGATGCATTTCCTCTCACAGCTCACAACAGAGATGCATTTCCTCTCACAGCTCACAACAGAAATGCATTTCCTCTCACAGCTCACAACAGAAATGCATTTCCTCTCACAGCTCACAACAGATGATGCATTTTTCCTCTCACTGCTCACAACAGAGATTCTTTTCCTCTCCCAGCTTCCAACAGAGATGCATTTCCTCTCACAGCTCACAACAGAGATGCATTTCCTCTCACAGCTCACAACAGAGATGCATTTCCTCTCACAGCTCACAACAGAGATGCATTTCCTCTCACAGCTCACAACAGAGATGCATTTCCTCTCACAGCTCACAGCTCACAGCTCACAGAGATGCATTTCCTCTCACAGCTCACAACAGAGATGCATTTCCTCTCACAGCTCACAACAGAGATGCATTTCCTCTCACAGCTCACAACAGAGATGCATTTCCTCTCACAGCTCACAACAGAGATGCATTTCCTCTCACAGCTCACAAACAGAGATGCATTTCCTCTCACAGCTCACAACAGAGATGCATTTCCTCAACAGCTCACAAACAGGGATGCATTCCCTCTCCCAGCTCAAAACAGAGATGCATTTCCTCTCACAGCTCACAACAGAGATGCATTTCCTCTCACAGCTCACAACAGAGATGCATTTCCTCTCACAGCTCACAAACAGAGATGCATTTCCTCTCACAGCTCACAACAGAGATGCATTTCCTCTCACAGCTCACAACAGAGATTTCATTTCTCACAACAGAGATGCATTTCCTCTCACAGCTCACAACAGAGATGCATTTCCTCTCACAGCTCACAACAGAGATGCATTTCCTCTCACAGCTCACAACAGAGATGCATTTCCTCTCACAGCTCACAACAGAGATGCATTTCCTCTCACAGCTCACAACAGAGATGCATTTCCTCTCACAGCTCACAACAGAGATGCATTTCCTCTCACAGCTCACAACAGAGATGCATTTCCTCTCACAGCTCACAACAGAGATGCATTTCCTCTCACAGCTCACAACAGAGATGCATTTCCTCTCACAGCTCACAACAGAGATGCATTTCCTCTCACAGCTCACAACAGAGATGCATTTCCTCTCACAGCTCACAACAGAGATGCATTTCCTCTCACAGCTCACAGAGATGCATTTCCTCTCACAGCTCACAACAGAGATGCATTTCCTCTCACAGCTCACAACAGAGATGCATTTCCTCTCACAGCTCACAACAGAGATGCATTTCCTCTCACAGCTCACAACAGAGATGCATTTCCTCTCACACAACAGAGATGCACTACGACGAGCCAGTTATATTGGTCGATATTTCTAGCTTCTAAAGACGGGAAGCCAGTAATCTTGGCTCATGGGTTTGAACTAAGTTTTTGTTTCGTTTCATCCCAGTTAGAAGTTTTCGATGACTGGGACGCGGAAGTATAGCCATTTTTATTATTATTTCTAAAGCGGAAGAGTGATAGCATGACTCTTTCTATTAAATTCAAAACGATTCCGATTTCATCCTCGTGTTTTTTTTACGAAATTTGGGTTACCTATTTTCGATACATATTTTCAAAGGCATCTAATTCATCTTCTCGAAAGCGACCTGCTCGTTTAAGTGCTCAGCAGGCCCTTAGTTTGCTAGAACGGCTATAGCAGTAGTGATTTTAGTGCTAATTCGATGAATAATTTGTCTTTCAGTGATGTCGATTCAGAGAATGAAGGTAGGCCTATTATGTTAGAAAGAGTGGGCGTGGTTCTATCACCTAACTTTGATTCTTCAACATCAGACCCAGTAGGACCTAATTTAGTTTTACAAGAAGGGGAAAGACGAAAACAGGAGTGTGTCAGAAATATAGAACTAACAACGAATAGCTTTAGATTTCAACCTAAAGACGGAAGAGCAGTGGGTGTGTCCGCAAATTTAGGCCTAAATGAATCATCTACCCCCGATCCAGTGTTTTGTTGAAACCCTTGTATCATCAGCTGTAAGGGAGGAAATGTTAAAAATCATAAACTGCTTGGCAGAAATTGAAGTACAGAAGCATACATGGAAAGTAGTTAGAGTATAAACTTGATGTGTGGTTTATTTCCAAAATGGATATAGTTTACAGTGATTTCTATATTGGATGGTGGATTAGCTTCAATTGGTAAGTCTGATATGTTTGTTTTGTTTTTTGTTTAGTAAAATATTTTTTCTGTCTCGTCTTTAACTACTTTATATTCATAAAAATTTTCACAATCTTCATTCATTTTCCTTTTTAAATATCTATAACATGACTATATTCAGTTAAAAACTTTGAAATAACTGACTCTTACATGGTAACACTATATGCAAAACCTGTGCCGCAGAAAATTTGTGACAAAAGAGTGTCTTTCCTTTTCTTGAAGCCAATTGAAAAGTAGTTAGAGTATAAACTTGAGCCATATGTATTTTTTATTTCCAAAATGAATGTAGTTTACAAATATTTGTATCTTGGATAACATAAATGATGCATTAGCTATCTTGAGTGGGTAATTCTGATATGTTTTTTTTTTTTTTTTTTTGTCAAATTTATTTTCCCAGTCTCCAACTACTTTATACTCATAAATTTTTTTTTTAAATTATAAACTGAACATATTCAGAATCCTCATCCATTTTCCTTTTTAAATATATATATAACATGACTATATTTGTTAAAAACTTTGAAATAACTGACACTTATATGGTAATAGTATATGAAAAACCTGTGCCGCAGAAAATTTGTGACAAAAGAGTGTCTTTCCTTTTCTTGAAGCCAATTGAAAAGTAGTTAGAGTATAAACTTGAGCCATATGTATTTTATTTCCAAAAATGAATGTAGTTTACAAATATTTGTATCTTGGATAACATAAATGATGCATTAGCTATCTTGAGTGGGTAATTCTGATATGTTTTTTTTTTTTTTTTTTTGTCAAATTTATTTTCCCAGTCTCCAACTACTTTATACTCATAAAAATTTTTTAAAATTATAAACTGAACATATTCAGAATCCTCATCCATTTTCCTTTTTAAATATATATAACATGACTATATTTGTTAAAAACTTTGAAATAACTGACACTTATATGGTAATAGTATATGAAAAACCTGTGCCGCAGAAAATTTGTGACAAAAGAGTGTCTTTCCTTTTCTTGAAGCCAATTGAAAAGTAGTTAGAGTATAAACTTGAGCCATATGTATTTTATTTCCAAAATGAATGTAGTTTACAAATATTTGTATCTTGGATAACATAAATGATGCATTAGCTATCTTGAGTGGGTAATTCTGATATGTTTTTTTTTTTTTTTTTTTTTGTCAAATTTATTTTCCCAGTCTCCAACTACTTTATACTCATAAAAATTTTTTTAAAATTATAAACTGAACACATTCAGAATCCTCATCCATTTTCCTTTTTAAATATATATAACATGACTATATTTGTTAAAAACTTTGAAATAACTGACACTTATATGGTAATAGTATATGAAAAACCTGTGCCGCAGAAAATTTGTGACAAAAGAGTGTCTTTCCTTTTCTTGAAGCCAATTGAAAAGTAGTTAGAGTATAAACTTGAGCCATATGTATTTTATTTCCAAAATGAATGTAGTTTACAAATATTTGTATCTTGGATAACATAAATGATGCATTAGCTATCTTGAGTGGGTAATTCTGATATGTTTTTTTTTTGTTTTTTTTTGGTCAAATTTATTTTCCCAGTCTCCAACTATTTTATACTCAAAAAATTTTTTTTTTAATTATAAACTGAACATATTCAAAATCCTCATCCATTTTCCTTTTTAAATATATATAACATGACTATATTTGTTAAAAACTTTGAAATAACTGACACTTACATGGTAACACTATATGAAAAATCTGAGTCGCAAAAAATTCCTTGCGTAAAACATGGGAAAACCCCTACGTCCTGAAAGAGTTAATGAATATGCTGATTAGTTTAGTAAAATGTTAATTTTAAGGCACCAGGAGAATATAAAGGAGCATGAGCACCCAAATCCCCATATGCTGTATGAGCTACTTAAATCCACTGTCAGGGGTTTGTGATACATGCTTGCTTACCTCCTGCCGCTTTCCACTTCTTAACCTTGCCTGTTTTATTCTTCTGATGCCAGACTTCCTTCTCTCCATTCATCTCTCTCTCTTTAAAGACAAAATACAAGTTACTGGAAACTCATTTAGAATAGATCCATATACAATTGTCAAATATTAACAGTAATTTCATAAGCTGAAGAACGCTATATATGTCAATAGTTTTTATTTTTCCTACATAACACCTATACTGTTAACTTTCTCAACTTAATGCAACAGGTTAATATCAAGTCACACTTAAATAAGACCGAGGCAAGTTCAAGGTTTTGCTAAACACTCATTTATTTTCCTGTGGACCATAGGGCATCAATAAATTCACACCAAACTTTCCTGACCTGTGACCTCTGTTCACGGTCTTTCAACGTCTGTTTCCTATTCCCTTCTCCACAAGTCTCCCTCTATTTCTTACCCTGGGCATTTCAGAACTTCTTCTTCTTCTTCCTCGTTCGTCCTGAAAAGGACGTTGGTTGCGTTGTGTCTGTTAACACCGGAGCTGTGATATCTGTGCCTTTCGGCCGACACATCCGACTTCAGCACGGCATTTTTTGGGACCGGGTTTGCCTTCCCTCTTCGATTTCAGAACAAGGCCTACCTTGTAACACTATTAACTGGTTTCCCATATGTGTTCTATCCAAAGCAGTGTTTCTTTTCTCTTACTTCTTCTGGTATTTTCTTGGTTCTTGCCATTAGTTCCACGTTGCAGACCTTGTCATACCATTTCAATTCTTTTCAAGAACACAGTTATGAAAGTCTAACGTCATGGTTGTTGTTTTTACTTTTCCTCCACTAGTGTAAAAGCCCGCCATAAGACGGGAATTAAATTCAAAAGCACCAATACCTAACGGCAATTTTACTTATCCAAAAGTATTTAAAAAATACCAAAATATTTGTTTTACATCTGATGTTAAAATGCTCCCACAATTTATATACATATAAGGGAAACAATACAATTAATGTCTAACTTTCAAACAAAGTTGCACCCCTTAGCGTTACGCACTGACAGAAAAAGCTGGGATTTTATATTTAGGATGTTTCAGAGGTATGCTCTCATAAGACATTTCAAAATATAACCAACATACGCTTAGGATACTGTTAAAAACAACTTCATTGTAAGGTCTCTAATGATATTATCTCTGCATCTCTTTTTCATCATCTTTGTCTCTCTTTTCACCCCTCAAAAAAGCATATGGTCACTACTCCAATTACCACCGAAGTAGGAAGCCTGCACTTCAGTTGCTCCTGCAACAGTGATTTATGTAGCAACTTTCTATGCATAAAGAGGTTGTTTGCTCCAAAAATAGCCTTCATCAGTCACATTTGCAGATTCGCATTATATTTTTGTATCTTCTGATAGTTTCAGATCAATACTGAGATTGATACAGTTCATAAAATGTTATATTTATACCACAACCACCCCAACTGTATCCATCCACATGAGACATGTACTGCTCACATGCCCAAGACTCAGAAAGAAGAAAGTTATTGCTGGGCTCCTAAACAATAATAAACACACTTTACAGCTGCAGAACACATGTAAATTCTTCAACTTGGCACTGGCTGTGTAAGAGTGACAAGCTCAACAGCTCTGGTGAAACAACACTATCATCTTTATACTATGACAGTTCACATCATGTTATTGTTATGCCATAACAGTTTGCATCATGTTATCTATTTATCACGACAGTTCCTATAAGTTATCGTTACATAATGACAGTTTACATCATATCTCTCAATATAGAGAATTACCACCAACTGGCATCATGTACTTAAACCCCTCCAAAAAAACCAGAATTCAACATCTCAATCTATTATCACAGTATAAGATTTAGGCTTCAATCCAAAACTCATTGCAGTATTTTATGATCCACTATGCATTGTACCATGTGGCTGGCAACCTCATCATGTAAAACAAACTCACAGAAACCATCACTGCAAGACCACATGACTGCCTGGTGCAGACTCCCTGCAGTGTGTAAGGGTGGTGCATGCTTTGTACAGAGAGTGCAAAGGAAAATGATGATAATGTATTGTACCAGCGTGAGATCCCCCACCCCCAAAGGAAAGGAAAAAAGTCAACAAAGTAAAGCAAGAAAACAACAAACAAGATGAACCAACAAGTTTATTTTCTAAAGTACAAGAGTGACTACACTTTTATTAATGGATAAGAACACACATTTACAATTAAGTATCCTGTGTAAATAACATGGACAGAAATTTTACAACAGCGAGCAACAAATAGCTAATAATTTGAAGAAATACAATTAAATATTTTCATTAAATGCAGAAGGAAGAAAAAATGTTAATAAATGAACTGGTTGAGTAGAAACACAATTATGGGTTGCATTCATATGCAAAACCCTTGCCATGAAGTCAAAATGGACTGTATGACAAAAATATGTCAAGATGCGAAAATGGGATGTTTCTGAACTCACAACAAGAATATATGAGATTATCACCATCAGTGGTACACTATTTTTTGTTGCTTTTTTTCGGTGTGGAATGCTTGGATTCAATTTGACAAACAAAATGTGTAACAAATAAAACAAGATATCAATACATACATATGAAGAAGTGCCCAGTGCTCCAACAATTGACTGGCCAAATAAAAAATGTGTCTGAATTTAATCATTAAGTGCCTTTGTTTCAACTTGAATACATAGATCAAACACCAGAAGCTTTGACTCATTTCATCTACTTTCTTCACTTTCTATACACAAAATTTGTTATCACTGTCAAGATGTACCCTCCATTTGCTCGTTCTATTGTGTCTTTCCTACATGGCTCCTGACCTTTCACATTTTGTTTTTCAACATGTGAGTGTTATAAGAGAATTCTGCTGGAGGTCATTTGTCTCATATACATTCAAACAATCTCCATTTTCATTTTTATTGCTATGGCTGGCTGGTCTGTTCAAAACAAAAGGTCCTTACTTCTGATTCTCTCCTGCCGGTTAGTTTTCACAACCCTTCTTAAGCATTTGTATATGAATATTTGGTAATCTATTTAACATCATGCATGGTTTCCACTTTAGTTCTACAACGAACATCTTTATGGTGACATGGATGCTTTGTTTCCCGTCAGACCTGCTCTTGATAAGTCTCCTGATCTCTATGTTCTGCTTGTTTCAGTTAGATTTAGTTTATTTTCCACCCACCTTTGCCAGTCTTGTCAGCTTCATTCTCGGGAACACTGCAGTGCGATGGGATCTGCTGTATCAGAATTCCTTTGAATCTGCTGAGTTTGTACAGCATTGCTCTTTGGACATTTAGGTATTTGTTTTCTTTGCTCCCGACCGCTGTTTTAACTAATAGTGCATGTGTTAAAAAACACTACTTTCAGTGCTTTTTAACCATCAATAGGATTTTCCCCGCAGTTTTCATTGTACCTGCCTCTGCTCTGCAGTTGCTTGAAAAAGTTCCTGTTAAGAGTGAAAGTATTTTATGTGTACTGTTGCTTAAGGCAGGCACAACCGAGGGCTAAAGACTGACTGGACAAAAATGTATGTCTGTTCAAATCTGATGAACTGGGCCACAAAACTGTGCAACATTATTCATCTCATGAAAGACATCACAAAAGACTAATCATGCGTCATTTTGTTTGTCGCAGTGTTTATAACATAATTACCTCACCTGCTCACTTTGTTGTTGCTTTCCTCACCAATTAAACAAAAATATGCAAGCCTATTATAAACTGCTAATGGATATGAACGCAGTTTCATAATCCAAATATACCAGGTTCGAAACCTGCTGTAGGCGGTTTGGTAGCAGATCGCTTTGTGTGGATTTTTAACAATGGTATAAGCGCCGTACCATTCAGAAAGCAATGGCAAACTACCGAATGAAAAAAAATTGCCTAGAAAAATCACAAAAAGCCAATAAAAGCTGGGGTTGATTGCCACATCCTGTAAAGGATAAGCAACTAACTTTTTTATTGTAAACTGAGGTCCATTTTTGAGAATACTTTTCTCAAGCAGCATGACTTGACAGCCTCTCCTGTGTGAATGATACCAAATGACTACCAAAATACTAGATGTATGCTGAAATTTTAAAATGAGAACTTAACAATACAATGTGTGAGCATGTTCTTGCAGAGTTAATACACCAAAATATATACAAACAGATTACTCAACATCACATAAAGGCAAAAATCAAATAAAAAATTAAATGTGACAACACCTGTAAGTTACACACTTTACATTGGATTTCTATCTAGTTTTTTAATGCATGTCAGACAAAACAATGGATTAATTGTCCTTGTTCTCCATTACCTTGATAAACCAAGTCAAAGCTTGAAGTTTACTTTAAAAACATTCCACAAAAAGAGGACATAATCAAAAAATCTCTGAAGAACCGTGGACAGGACATAACGATGACAGCTGATAGCATAGCGCTGTCTTGGGTTAACCTCTACACCCCAAGGCAGCAGAGGAACAATTAAGTAAAGTAAGTTCTAAAAAGAAAAAAAAATGGTAACTGTAGTCCTATACCAGATACTGTCTTAGGGAAGTGAAGTAACTTCACCGTACTATATCTAACTTCATGAGGTGGGGTGACCTTTGCCTTCCCCAACTCAAAAGCAGCTAGGTACCCATTTATTATGTGATGCTAAAAGGTGTTGAATACTTAACCTTGTAAGTTTTGCTGCGAAAGGCAAGCGCTCTAACCACTCTGCCAATCGGATGCTTACAGGTTACAGTAACAATGCTCTGTACAACATAAAAACTCAGCTGTAGTGAAACGTCGAAAGCTTGCCTGGTTTGGGCATGTAACTCGTCGTGACTCCCTTTCGAAAACGATCCTCCAAGGAACAGTCGAAGGTTAACGAAGAAGAGGAAGGCAAAGAAAATCCTGGGCTGAAAACATCAAAGAATGGGCAGGGCACAGTTTTTCCACATTTGTACACATTGCTGAGGATAGAGAGCGGTGGAGGACCCTGTCTGCTGATGCTTCCACCATGGCAGCCCTACGACCCATGATGAGTTACGGGTTGAGATGAGATGATGACTATGCTAGATGAGGTAGGTGATCATGTCTCTCCACAACTTCCTGTTCCCAGTATCAAATCTATTCTTGACTTCTTTCCACACCATGATGTCCAACTGTCCTTATGTTTCCCTCTGTCACCCTCTATATCTTTTTCCTTCAATATATCCTGCTGCCACAGTACGTATCCATCTTTCTTCTTTTCACAACATGCTTAAGGAATATGGATTGCTTCTGTCTAATATGAGTGATAAGTTTCCTCTGCACAATGGCTTCTTTCAGGACATCATTACTTATTTTTTAAGCTGTCCATGGTATTCTTAAACCTTCTGTAAAACCAAATCTCCATGGCCTCCAGGAATTTTTGTGTCACTAAAAGTTTATAGGGTGTTAAAGTTAATGCTGTACTATGTGGTCCACAAACCGGGATTGTGTTTTGTGGAAATAGTGGCTGCAAAGAATTATCTAGACTTTTCCACACTGCTTTATTCTCTACAGTTCTTTTTGATCCCCCGGATTTGAGTGTTCACTTTTTTATTTGGGGGTGAGTTCCAGAGCTCCCCCAACTCAGTAGGCTCAACATTGGTAAAACATACCAAGACCCATAAATTGGCGGTTGATGCAATGCCATGAGTCGGAAGGTTCTCTACCCTGGAGGTGATCATTCTCCACAGTTATCACATTAACATTTCTGCAATTTTGCAAAAATGTTGACAAAATGTAGTAAGCCAAACCCTTCTCAAGTCACCAGTGTCTATAGTATTTCCTCATAAACCCTGAATACTCCTGTAAACAATAAAAAGTGCAGTACTTCATAAAGAAAACCCCTTCTTTACACATCAGGCGGCTGTGGAGAAATGTATGTCTTTATGACGACTATTCATTAGCTCATAGCAGACAGTGCAAGTATCATGGCTTAAGTTGTCATGAAGTAGCCAATGGATTAAAATTCTGTCTTGAAATGTGGTGCATTTTGCAAGACCCAACAACTGCGTGTTCTCTGATATTTTATCAGCACAAAATTAAGTATACCAGTAAAATATTGGGAATATCTGACCTTATTCCAAGCTAGTTCCAAAAGCTGTCCATGTAAGAAACAAGTAAATGAAAACTCTTTCCATCATGCCTGGCTTATGAAAGTAAATTTTGTGCATTTATTTAATTTTTTTTTTAACGGAGAGAAGAGTTTTGAAGAGAATGCATCATATAAAATTTCATATAATTACAACAAAATGCTTTTCATAATCTGTTCCCACAAATATGTTTTAAAACAAATGTACAGATGCCAAACTGGTAATTATTCTTCAGCATCAATGAAAATCAAGCCTAGACAATTTTGTTCTTGCTTTGGTTTTGAAATTTTCACAATGAAATGAATACATATCGCAAGCTGTCTAATGGGACACCTTCATGTTCTGGCATTGTTCACAGACAAACATGAATTAAGTCATCCTTATTTTTCACAAAAACAAAATTCATTACAAGTCATTAACCAACACACACAAAAATGGCATCTGTTGAGGTGAGGCATGTGTAGGCTGAACAACAATAATATAGACAGCGACAATCACAACAAGTATATAACAACACACATAAGACAAAAAAAGGAAGCTCGCTCAAAATCTGAACCCTATTCAACCAGCAGACTATTCATTATCCGATTCAACCTGTTGTTTTCTTCAGCTTTGTTAACCCAAATCACAATTTAACTATAAATGATCCTATTCACACCTGTTGTTTTCTTTAGCACTGTTAACCCAAATCACAATTTATCTGTTAAATCTATTATTCAGCCTGTCTGTGAAAGTACTATTCAACTTGTAGTTTGTTCCCTATTATTAACCCAGACACATGTTGTCTAAATGTTTTTAATATCTCAGTAAATAAATAATGTTCTTCAATTTCTACCCCCCCCCCCCTCGTAACAAACTTTTCTATCCATCCACACTGTTGGACTTCTCTGAAATGGTTATTTTCTCCAGAGGTAAATGACAATTCATGCTGATCATATTTAAATCAATTTCAACAGTTATAAAATAGCAAAATTTAGTCCTTGATCTGTCCTTTGTCGTGAGCTTTTTCGAGTTGGCTGACTGTCCTTTCTGCATCGTGAGACGCTGCTTTCAAAGGACCTTTGCCTCCATTTTCGTTCACGTCTGCTGACAGAAAGAACAGCTATTTTAGGAAGAAAACAGCATGCATGACATGTATTTTATGACAGCAAATATGATTAGACTTTGTAAGCATTTTTCTCTACATCTGTAATAAAATTTCTATCCACATGGTTCGATTAGACAGGGTAAATGTCTATGCCTTTTTTTAAAAATTTACTAGAACACAAAGCCATTTATTTTTCACATACAAATGTATTAAATATTTTATGTCTACTTGTAATACGCTCCATCATTCTTCCTCTTAGATTCTTAACCGATGACTAACAAAGCAATCAGTGACCATCAGGCCTAGTGGCATCTTGTAGGGCAGCAATAAACTGCCTCCTTTTTGCTTGACTGCTGGCCATCCTTCGTGCAATGCCCCAACTCTGGTTCATCCTCTGCATCTCAGCTCCACAGTTCTCCATCAAGTTGTCTTTCATCTGTCTCTTTTTTATCTTCATTTAGGGGTCCCATAGCATGGCAATTTTTGTGATGTTGTCAGGTTTCTTCTGAGGACATGGCCAACCCAGTTCCAGCATTTGCCTGCTATGTTGGTGTGCACATCTTGATTGCTTCGAGTAAGCAGTTCTTGGTTGGTGATGGTATTTGGCCAAAAAAACTCATAGAATATTCCAAAAGCAGGTTGCATGGAAAGAATTCAATTCTGACATTTCCTTTTCTGTTACTCTCCAGCATATCACACCGTACAGAAAGTATGCAGCTCTCGTATAATCTTGATTAAGTATTTGAGCTATACTGGGAAGATTTCCAGAAAATGTTTAGATTGGCAAAGGCTATTCTGCTTTTATTCATTCTGTTATTGACGTCACTGCATGTTCCGCTGTCTGGTGTTACTATGCATCCTAGATATGTAAATGTGTTTGTGTTTCAGCGATTGGTTCCTTATTTTAGGATTTTTCCGCATTTCTAACATTGAATGCCATGACTTCTGTCTTCTTCAATTGATATTCTGTCCTATGTGTTATCATCAGTGAACTACATTCTTCAATTTATCACATGCTGTCAAACAGATCAATGAAAAAAAGTCCTGTTTTAACACACATGACGCTTTAAGAACCGAGTTTGCTGATGCACAGAGAACCAGTTGCCAGTTATATGTGAATTATCACCATTACTAATACATTTCAGCTCCCTGTGCAGCACACCATGTCAACAAAAGCACACAATGCCTTTAAGTCCTGTACAGCACACCATGTCAACAAAAGCACACAATGCCTTTAACTCCTGTGCAGCACACCATGTCAACAAAAGCACACAATGCCTTTAAGTCCTGTGCTATCTGTTCCAGGTTTTTCCAAGTCTTCTTTACCCCTTTCTTGTCTGTCTTCACATTCTCTTCGTGTATTTTGTTTTCCGTCTCCCGCTATTTCTCTTACCCTGGGGTGTCCTGCAGCAGGGACTACCTTGTAATGCCACCAACTGATTTTTTCCCCCCCATGTGCGTCCTTCAGTGGCAGTGACTTCTTGTTTGTCTGGTTCTTGTCGTGAGTTCCACATTAGTGATCGTGTCATTACATTTCAACTCTTCTATTCTGTGCAAGCACCAACTGATGAGAGTCTGTATCCATCTAGTTGCCATTTTTTTTCATTCTCTATGTTTCACAGCCAAACAATAAGACTGACTTGACAAATAAGTTGGAAGATTTTTATTTCTGTGTCAGGCATGACTTCTTTTATTTCCATACACTTCCCAAAACAGTGAAAGCTCCTTTGCCTTTTGTATTCTTATTTCGATGTTATATGTTACTGCAACTTTCTATATTGCTGCCAAGATATACGGATAGTTCCACATCTTGTAGGGATGCATCTCCCAGAACTATCTGGTTGTCACTAGTTGCATTGATTCTCATAATCTTTGTCTTTTCTTTATGTAGTTTCAAATTCAACTGCTGTGACCTGTCATCAAGTATTATCATTTGGTCTTGCACCTGATTAAGCTTATGGGACAGAAGAAGCAAATCATCAGCAATATCTAGATCGCCAAGCTGCTGTGTCAGACGTCATTGAATTCCGTGCCTGTTAGTTGATGTTTTCAAAATCCAGTCAATAAACAGTAAGAAGTGAAATGGTGATATAAGCCACCTTGCCATATTCCAATTTCAAAAGGCTCAGTAAGTTGTCCTTCATGGAGAATTCAACATTTTATGTCTTTATGTTTTAATTATTAGGTTAATCAACAAGGATGACTCCATAATGCCTCATCAGTTTCAAAAGTAATTCAGTCTAAACTGTCTAATAAAGAAGAGTGGGAGTTCAGCTCCATGCCTTGTTCAATTATTATGCGTATCGTGGCTATCTGGTCTGTACAGGATCTACTTTTTTAAAAACCTGCCTGGTCTCTCAACTGTTGGTCTGTGGTCTCTTTTAATCTCTCCAGGATGACCCTGGTTGTTTCCGGGCACATATAAAAATATTATTTTTTTTAATTTGTGCACTCTTGCAGATATCCTTCCTTCCAGTCTGCTGGTATTTCTTAAAGTTCGTTCATTCGTTCTCTCTTCCAGACTTTGCTGAGTAGTTAGCAGATTATCTCTGCAGAAGTGCAAATGTCTGCTTTGATGGCCTCTGCAAGAATGCCATCTAGGCCAGTGGCCGTTCCATTTCCTAGAACATAAGGTTTCTTCCTTCCTTGGTTTATCACAATTAACATGTAGCTTGTTTCCTGCCAGCTGTTTGGCAGGTGGATCTAGTCCATTTCTTCATTTGTTCTTTTAAATGCAAATTTAATCAGTTTTATGTGTGTCCCAATAAATGAAGTGCTTATATGGAGAAGTAGCTAGGTATCTCATATCATCATTACTTTTTCTGTTACTCCCCATAGTCTGGGTCACCTTCCTTAGCTCTGCCCATAAATTTCTGAGATAACCAATTATGTTTATTCACATGGACCCTAAGGGTCATATTTTTGGATCAAATGCAACTTATATGGGTCTGTGCATGGCGCTTGAAAACTCAGCATATCTAACAAAATGCTCTATAAACCAACACCACATGAACAAATAAAGTGCTTTGGCCCAGGCTTCTTACAAGTAAGCCAACTGTTGTAGTGGTTCCATGCTCCATTGTAGTGGTTCCATGCTCCATTGTAGTGGTTCCATGCTCCATTGTAGTGGTTCCATGCTCCATTGTAGTGGTTCCATGCTCCATTGTAGTGGTTCCATGCTCCATTGTAGTGGTTCCATGCTCCATAAGAAGTGATATTGGGTCATGATGATAATATGTACAGGGAAAAAAAAAATTTTCACTACATGTATTATTATAATTTAAAAACAAACCAGACGCCTAGGCTTTTGAATCGACCCCAAAACATGTTTTTAAATTATTTTTAAAATTTGACAGGGAAGTGGAACAAAGAATCAGTAATGTGCAAACAGGAGCTGTTACAGCATAAAATACTGCAACATTTTTACATATGCAAAAAGACTATGCTTCAACTCACAAAAGAATCACTCACTATGATAAAACAATGTACAAAAACTTTGCATGCTAAGATCTATGTTAATTTATAAATACATTAACTGAAGTCAGTGTATCTTATTTCTTAAATATTTTTACGAGAAAATCACAGTGAGAGAGGGGCAAGAGTTACACGAGCGAGCACGAGAATGTTTATGCATGCACACAAATACAGACAGACACAAAGCTAAACTGGCATGCAAATGAAGATGCAAATGAGACAGCTACTCATAATTTTTTTACAGTTGCCAGTTTGGCAAAAAAACAAAACATAAATGACACACTGCATTCCATGACATCAAAGACACCAGAAAATGTTACGATAAACTCCTTTGCTGATAATGTAGCTTTGTTATGACATGTTTTTACCTCAAGCCAACAAAAAAATAAGAGGAGAAAATAATGGCACACACAAAGTCTGAAATATTTTTGTAAATTTAGAAGAAGAAAAAAATGCATCCTATTTTCAAACACTAAGGTTAAATCTGCACTTCAATCTTCAGGTTATGATGGGTGTAACATTCTACTTGTCTGGGCTACACAAATCAATTTTTTGCAATCTGGACCAAAAGTAGACAAAAAAACAAACAAAAAAAAAAAAAACAACGGGGGCCGTGCAATCAAAAGAAAAACTAATTAAAATCACAAAAGCACACACATACACACAAAAATATGGGGGGGAAAAAAAGGCAACCCACCACCACCAACTTACTTTAGTTGAGCTTTCTCTTGTGTCTTTCTGTCCCAAATAATAAACAACAGCCACAACAGGAAAAGCATATCATCTTTGGAGATGAAGCCAGATGCGGAAACGAAAATATGGGTAGGCTACTTTGTGGAAACGGCCGGTGCAGTATCTAACACGAAAGATTTATTGAGTACGAAAAGGTATCTTCTATACAATATTCTGTTCTGCGCTTAATGCAACTTTGAATGGCCATTATCAACATTTGATTTTAATCTGATAAACAAGATCGGGGTCAACTTCCATTTGAAACACTCTTTTAAGTTTTCAATTCCCAGATGACATGGTCAAATAAAATATTTAATTGTATCACTGACATTTGGAACCTTTCATTTGAACAGCAAAAGAGTTTCTCATAACTGACTATACACCTGACGGATGAGCCAAATTTTAATATACATAAATAGAGACACATGCAGAGTGAGAGAGAGAAAGAGAGCTTATCTTATAAGTTTTTAGAAAAATGCTTACAAAATCAAATCACAACTAAACAATATGAAAAAAATATATAATAACAGAGTAGAAAGCAAACATACAAAAGTAAACAAAATTAGCAACAAATTCAAATATAAGAATAATGAGCATTTTTGTAACAAGTCAAAGCCTCACACAAGTCCTCATTTTCTTGCATCTGGTTGTTGAACTCATTGCCTCCCAGCCCCCACCCACCTACCACTTTAAATAAAATTGCCACCACTGGTTCAAAAAGAAAGCGCAGTAAGCGCTACAGAATATTGATCATTAAGAAGACACCATTTACAACGCAATGACGAAGCGAAAAGAAAAAAAACACGGGAAAAATAAATACATCTAAATGTAAATTCAAAATAGCTCACGTGACAACATTAACAACTAAAGTACAAACTGTTTACCTAGCAGTTTGTGTGGCAGTCAGTAATCAGAAAAAAAAATCAAGAACATTTCAAGCAATCATTTTACTCAAAATCACATGTAGCAACTCTTTGGAAATAACAACTTTCCCAGCAACCATATGTATTCATTCATTGCTGAAATGAATCTAAGAATTTTTTGGCTGACAATTACACTGGACAATTTTAAAAAGGCTTTAAATAATTTGTTTACAGCAATGCAGTTTGAGGGAAAATCAGTCATTACACCTCAGATAACTGCAAAAGCTAAGGCATTCAATAATGTAATGAAGACATCTAGCAAGTACATTCTCTGAAGGTTGGCTAAGAAATTGAGAATATGAAGGTATTAGAAAGCTAGACACTAAGTGGTAATGTCCATTACAATAAAAGTCTTGTAGATTTGACAGTTGATACAACTCCAGGTCTTGTAGGTTGGATTCTTTTATCTCATCATCATATTCATTATCCTTCAGTTACCCAAGGAGCATAGGCCTTCAAAACAAATGCATTTTTGTTGTTGACTTCTTTGTGTTGATATTTCTTTCTTGTTCTATATTATTACTTGTATATTTGGCAGGATGCTGTGACTTTGCCACCTTACTGTGTCACTCATCTTTCTCCGTGTATTTATTTATTTTCTACACATCTGCTGTGACCTTTGCCACTTCATAGACACCTCCCTGTGTCATTCACCTTTATCTCTGTATTAATTTATTTTCCCACATGTCTATTGTGACCTTTGTCATTATCTCATAGCCTATCCATACTCTGTCTTCTGTTTGTGGCTGATGAAGGGTGTTTAACCTGACATGTCCCATGTTTTTTTTGTGTATCAGTCACTTCCCTTCAGCTCCCCAATGAACATAGGCATTATACACACACATGCCAAGTTCTTTAGTGTGCTGTCAATGGAAGGTCTTTCCATGTGTTTGTCGTCATTTTTATTTCTGTCTCCAGTTCTCTTCTCTCTATGTTCTTTGGTCCATCTGCTTCTACTTCTTTTACCATGGGGATTCCAGAAAAGGACTGCCTGGTAATGCTTTTAACAGGTTTCCTCAATGTGTTATTTCCATCACCAGCGTGTTTGTAGTGTATCACTCATTTGTAAAACTGGCACCATATCATTTGTCCTTTACTTACTTGGTCTTTAGGGTACTGGGTTAAAGGACTTCCACTGCAACCGTAAAGCCTAAACGCAGGAAATATCATCATCATTCCTTTCCATTCCCTGTGGAACATAGGGCTGAAACAGTTGCTCTCCATCGATTTCTATTCTTGGCTGTCTTTTTCAGCTGTGACCAAGTCATTCCAATTTTCTTAGCCTCCTCTTCCACTGTTCTTCTCCAAGTTCTCCTTGACCTCCCCACTCTTCTTTTCCCTTGTGGGTTCCAGTCAAGGGCACCTCTGGCTATGCTTCATTGTTCTCTTCTGAGTGTATGTCCTATACATCTCCTCCTTCTTACCTTAATTTCCATTTGTATTGGCTGTTGCCCGCATCTTTTCCTTGGCTCTATATTTGTTATTACATCTGGCCATCTTATACAGAGGATCCGTCAGAGACATCTATTTACAGATATCTGTAGTTTGGAGTTATGTCTCTGAGCCATACAGCAAGACTGACTTTACATTTAATTTAAAGATTCTGATTTTGTTCTCCCTGGATATAGCTGAGGAGTTCCATATTGGTCGAAGGTCATTAAAAGTGCATCTGGCTTTATTTATCTTGGAACAGACGTCACCATTGGTTCCCCCTCCTTTGTCAATGTTACTCCCCAGATATGTAAAGCTCTCTATTTCTTCAATAACTTGACCATTGATCTTCATCAAGTCCATCTGCCTATTATTTATCCTTATTTCCTTTGTTTTATTTACATTTATGTGTAGTCCCATCTTTGCTGCTTCTGTCACTAATCTATTTTTTTTCTCCTGCATATCTTGCTGTCTATGTAATAGAAGGACAAATCATCTGCAAAGTCAAGATCCTCCAGCTGTTTGTTGAATGTCCACTGTATTCCTGTTTTATTTCCTCCTGTTGTTTGTCTCATAACCCAGTCTATGACCATGAGAAAAATTGTTGGTGATAGCAGACCCCTGTATTGTGAAAGGCTCTGATAGTTTTCCTTTGTGCACTACTTTGCATAAGGCCTCCTGGTAAAAAGGAAATATGAAGCAGCACAATTATGTACTCATGAAAATGTATCCACACACTTCAAAAACAAGAGAGCCTTACCTGATCCTGCAGTGCTTGATGTGCCTGGAGACTCAGTGCCGCTCTTATCTGGGGTGGTGATGGTTCCCAACTCCTCACTAGCAGGAGCTGCAAGGGGGCTTGGTGTGGCAGTGTCCAAGGGGTTAGCTTCATTGACAGGAGCTGGGGTCTGAAGAAGATATAATCAATCACCAAAAAAAAAAAAAAAAACCATAAGGAAATATGAGATCAATTTACTAAGATATTTCATGATTTCAGATTTCATTAATAACAATTTTTCTGATGAAATTGTATAAACTACATCCTTCATCACATACATATATAAAGAGACAGAAAATGAAACAGTCTGGCCAACTCATGAGAGTGGACCCCGACCAATTACAGCTTCACGCCTGCAATAGCAGAAGATCTGGTTTATGGGTGCAGGAAAGACCAAGAGGCAGATGGATAGATATATTACAGACATTATACAACAACAAAGGCTCAAATCAGCCAATCTGGCATATTTGGTTCAAGAATGAAGAATTCATCTTCCCATGATGTTTCACAGCAAAGGTGGACCCAAAAAAATTAAAATTAAGTAAGAAAAGTCACTAACAACATATGATAAGAAAGTACATGAAAATATCACATCAGAAAATTTCTTTCTCCTATCATCTTTCTCAGTGAGCAATCTTTAAATTAGGATGAATTTATCAGAAAAATAAACATAATTCAAGATATATGTTATAATGACTTTAAATGGTTATTTAATCAGTAATGCATTTATTAGCAGTGGTTAGAGTGCTGGTTTCTCACTGCAAAGGTGCTGGGTTTGATTCACAGTATCAACATGCTTTCGTCTACCCAGCTGTAAATGGGTACCTGACTTTGCACTTGAGTTAGGGAAGGAAAAGGCAGAGAGGAAGGGAACTAGTCACCTCACCTCTCGATGCTGGACCTAGTATAGAGAAGTCTCTAACACTTTCACTTCCTTCGGTAGTATCTGCCACGGGACTACCCAGGTACCTCAGCACATATTGAAACAATAGGGCCTGAACAAGAACACAGGAAATATGAAGCAAGAACAATGGCAATTACAAGGCTTGGCGAAACTCCGGAAAAGGCCCCGTACTTGTCGTGGAACAACAGCAGTGGGCATTGGACAGTAACTTATATGCAACAAAACTTATAATCCAAGCTGGCATTTAAAAATATTATGAAACCCACCATGTTAGCATTCTTATCAACTTCCATTGGTTCATGATTTCCATTGACAAGGCTGGAAGCTACTGGTCCATCCATCACACTGGTTCCTATTATCTGTCCATCCTCTAGGCCACTTTGAGGCTGCAGTCTCTTCCTCTCATCATCGTGCACCTGTGTGGTAAGCTGTTGCTGTCTCACTTTCATCTCCTCTTTAACCGCCTTGGCCACCATACCGTTGAACATCTCATCTGTGATCTGCGGTTTGTTCTCACACAGCTACAGAGAGAATAGTATGGTTAAGTACAATAATAGAGATCAAACCACACAATTTATTAAAAATTAAACCAAATTTTTTTTTTTTTTTAAATTACAGAGTTCCAATCATCAAGTACATCAAAGGTCAAACCACATACAATTTATTGAAAAAAAAAAACCAACAAAAAGAAAAAATACATAATGTCACTGGTGAGGGATCCTTGATGTATTTTATAAGAGGGGCCCATATTATCAAAGAGGAGCCCATATTATCAGAGTGCAGAACATCAATTATCCAAATACCGGTTCTCAATGCTACAGTGAAGATGATACTTAAAATAATGATAAGT
Organism: Oreohelix idahoensis; assembly: GCA_024509875.1. Taxonomy (NCBI): domain Eukaryota; kingdom Metazoa; phylum Mollusca; class Gastropoda; order Stylommatophora; family Oreohelicidae; genus Oreohelix; species Oreohelix idahoensis. The sequence goes on along the minus strand of JAMPIV010003254.1, from coordinate 247,503 downwards.
GGTTACTTGCAGAAACTTGAAACAAATTTAGAAAAATCTGGCCACTGACCCTTTTCAAATCCTGGTAAAATGTTCCGTTTGACTCCATAAATTTTCTCTTCTTCTGCTCATGCTTGTCTTCTATCTGGTGCAACTCTCCCTCCAGCTTTTTCTGCAAAACGAACACACATAAACGTGTATGGATTTACAAAACATGCCTATTCTGCTAGCAGATAATCTGAAAATGTCATCAGGAAAAAACAAAATGTTGCTACCTGACAATATCCAAATGCTGCAAACATTAAAGCCTGCAGCGATACACACCTGGTGCATTGTCAAGGACTGGACCTGTCTCTTTAGCACGGTCATTCTGGCCTCTGTAACAACACTCCGGACATCTGGTACAACTGTGTCACTGAAGATTTCATTGATGAGCCGATGGTTTCGGAGATACCGGGCATGGGCAATATGTTTTGTGGTAAAACCTTCCTCTACATCTAAGGAAAAAAAAAAAAGGATCAATATCATGCTAGCAAGATCCCATCCTATATGTCTTTCTATTTATTCTTTACTTCTTGCTTATTCCCTGTGCAGCACAGATCTCCGTTAGTTCTTCAGGCATTCCTTTCTTGGGCAGTCTGTCCCTTCTATATCTTTCTTATGCGTCTCCAGTTCTCAATTGTGTTTTTTGGGGTCTCCCTGTATATGTGTTTCTAAGATATTTGTTGAAGGCCTCACCACTGGGAGCTTAATGATGATGATGTATACATGACTTCCTCAATGTCCGTCCTATCCATTTTTAACACATCATTCCCAACTTGTCTTTACCTAACTCTTAAACTGACATCAAATATAATACCAATTAAAAACAAATACCAATTAAAAACAAATTGACAAATGACACGAAAAGTGGTAGAATTTATTCTATCCACATTTCTCACTTAAGACAGAGCATTTAAAAACATTTCTTATTGTTTGCCAGACATACCATCATCCTCGTCGGTTGGAAGAATACTAATTCGTGATCCTTCGCCTTTTGAAGTCTGAAAAGAAAAAAATTTAAATAATGGATTGACAAAATGAACACTGCTGTAGAAACTCAATGACTTCTTTAATTTTTAACCTGTTTGTGAGAATAATTTTTTTCTTAAAACTGGAGTTAAAAAAACACGTGAACTTTGAAGTATTACAGTTTTGCTCAACATGCCTCTCACTTATGAAAATGATAATTTCTCTTACTGTCTGCATATAAATTATCACATTTACACATAAGCAGATTATCATTTACAGCCACAGAAATATCTACAAAATGCACAAGGAAAATTGTAGAAAACAAATTTACCGGCTTATGAGTAGTTGCTGGAGGTCTTTCAGGTCGAACCACAGGCTCATCTTCATCAACAGCCTCTCTCTCAGCTACAGTACGAAAAAAAAGTATAGATCATCAGCATTACCTTTAACCTCCCTGTGGAACATTTGCCTTCGACAAATACATCCCAAACCTTCCTGTCCTTGTCATCTGTTCAAGTTCTTTCCATGCCTTCTTTATCTGTCTCCAATTCTCTTCTCCATGTGTAATATGGTCTCTGCTATTCTTACCCTGGGGGTTCCAGAACAGGCGCTGCCTTGTAATTCTATCAACTGGTGTTCTCAATGTGTGTCCGATCCAACATTAGTGTCTTCTAACGTTTTCTTCCAGTCTGTATTTGTCTTGTTTTTTTCCACCAGTCGGTGATCATGCCATACCATTACAATCTGTATCTACTGCGCAATCACTCATTTGTGAAAATCTGTAACTTCCAGGTTGACATTTTAGTTTTCTTTTCTTTTAATTAAGGGAAAAAAAGATATCCTTCAACCTCTGATGGGTTGAAATTAGGCTAAATAGTTTTGCCAATTCAAGATACTTACTTAGTCGTTCCCCTTCTACCGTGAGGTGTAGAGGTTTGGAAGAGAGAGCGCCAGACCATTCTATCAGCTGTCTTCTTCCTGGCCTGGTTCCATTCTAGTCCTCGGTCCTTCAAAGATTGTCTAATGTTGTCCTCCCAGCGGACTCTGGGTCATCCTGGAGGTCTGGATCCCTGGCTCTTTGTTTCCCATGCTTGTCGTGGTAGCCGATCTTCTCCCATTCTGCAGACATGGCCAAACCATCTTAGTTGGGACTGTTCTATTTGGGTCTGCAGCGGATGGGATTTTAGGCCTTGACGGATCGTCTGGTTGCGGACCATGTCTCTTCTTGTTACTTCAACCACCTTTCCTCAGATACCTCATTTCTGAGGTTTTGATATGGCTTTTGTGGGTTGTAGTCATTGCCCACGACTCGCATCCATATGTCAAGACTGGGACATAGGTGGAGCGGTATACAGCCATCTTCGTTTTCTTACCAACCTCTTTCTTGCTGAGGAATCCACGATTTATGGCCTGAAAAAGTCTCCCAGCCGCTGCTTTTCGAGTGGCCAACTCTTCTTTGATGCCTCCCTTTCGGTCTATAATAGCTCCGAGATATTTAAAGTGGTCGACCTGCTCCAGGACCTGTTCTCCTAACTTAATCTGATGTTTTCTTTCTTCTTGTGATATCACCATGGATTTTGTTTTAGAGCTGCTTATGACCATCCCTCTCTTCTCCAGCTCTTCCTTCCAGACTTGCAGGTTGGATTGGAGATGTGCCTCTGATTTAGCAATCAGGGCAACATCATCAGCAAATGCCAGCTCCGAAATATAGACCTGTCTCATCTTCCAGTACCCCACTGAATACTTTCTTGTTCTCTCCTTACATGCCTTGATGACATCGTCCATAAGGAGTATGAAGAGGTAAGGTGATAGGATATCACCTTGTCTTACACCAGTGGTGGTCCTGAACTCTTCTGACTTATGGTTTGCTGTCCTCACATAATTCCTGCAAGACTTGTAGAAGCTCTGTATAGCATGAATCAGAGGTGCTGGAATATTCTTCCTTGCCAAACAGTCCCAAAGTTTGCTCCAGGGGACCCTGTCAAACGCCTTTTCCAGATCTATGAAACAAAGATGGATCTCACTCTTATACTCAAGGGCCTTTTCACTCAGCTGTCTGAGTGTGAAGATTTGGTCTTGAGTACTTCGGTTTGCTCGGAATCCGCACTGGACCTCATCCAATTGTGGCTCAGCTAGGCGTCGGAGTCTCTGCTCTAGGATTCTAGAGTAGATTTTACCAGGGACACTGAGAAGGGATATGCCTCTATGCTTTCCACATTGTCGATTGTCACCCTTTTTGAAAATTGGTGTTATGATGGCAATCTCCCAATCCTTTGGTATGGTCTTGTTGCACCATGCTGCCTGTAGGACCTTTAAGAGTAATAGGTCGCCTGATGCTCCCATGTACTTAACCATTTCTGGTGTTATACCATCATGCCCTGCTGCTTTGCCCATCTTGATTTTCTCTAGTGCTGCCCTCAGTTCTTCCATCTTTATGTCATCTTCACCATCATTGGTTTTCTCTTCTGTGCTAGTGGTTATCATTTCTGATGCTTCACCATGCTCACCATCCAGGAGTTCTGAGAAATATTCTTTCCATCTTTCCATTACTTCCTTCGGGGCAGTAAGCAATTTGCCTTGCTTGTCCTTTATAAATTTGAGAGGGCATTGTTTTTCTTTCCTCATGTTCTTTAGGGTCTTATAGAACAATTTCTGGTTTTCTTGTGCATCTTTTTCTAGCTTTTCTCCAAATTCTTCCCAGGACTTCTGTTTTGCTGCTAGCACTTTGTTCTTTGCTTCTGTTCTGAGTGTCACATATTCTCTATATTTTTCCATTTGTCCTGTTGTGTTTTTAGCTCCTAAGTATTGTTTCCATGCCATTTTCTTCTCTCTTATTTTTCTCTTTGACTTTCTCTGTCCACCAAGGTGTCCTCTTTCTCTGGTTCCCAAGTCGGACTTCACCGCATGCTTCTGCAGCAGCTGTCTTTATGATATCCTTGAATTTAATCCAGAGGGTTTCCAAGTCATCAGGTCGTTCTTCTGTGTTGCTCACCGCTGTAGCAATAAGCCCCTGATATCTGGTCTTAATTTCTGGCTCTCTCAGCTTGTAGGTCCTAATGCTCATTTCTCCTGCTCGTTTACTTGGTTTCTTGCGTGATGTTGGGCAGTTCCTAGGCTGAGCAACTCTTTCAGTTGTTCGTTTGATTGTTAGCAGGTAGTGATCACTTCCAATCTCTGGCCCCCTCCAGACTCTTGCATCTCGGACATATCTGAATGAGCTTCTCCGAACAATGGCATAGTCGATCACTGACTTCTCATTCTTGGTTGGTTCACATCTAGTGTATGCATGTATGCGCTTATGGGGGAACTTTGTGTTTGTAATGATCAGATTCTGCTCACTGCAGAATCTAAGGAGTCGCTTTCCATTGTCATTGAGAGTATCTTCTCCATATCTTCCGATAACTCCACCCCATCTAGCATGGTCATTTCCAACTCTGGCATTAAAATCTCCGAGCATAATAACTTCATCTAGGCAGTCATCCACTGTCCTTTGAAGCAGCTCGAAGAATTCCTCCTTGACCTCTGCTCTCTCATCCTCATTTGGCCCATACACTATGACCAGGTTGACTATGGTTTCTCCTTCTTTTAGTTTTACAACCATAATGCGCTCCGAGACAAAGTTCCATCCCTTGATACTATCTTTTTGATTTTGGGCCACAATGCAACCCACGCCCCCTTTAGCTCTTTCAGATATGGGTACACCACTGTACACCAATAATAAGAGAAGGAAGACTAATAATGTGCAACCCAACGAACCCCACTTTTCTGCCTTATTTTTGGCGCTTAAAGAATTTATTATTATTATTATTACTGTAGAGCAACGTGTTGCCATCGAGATCCATGACTCCTTGTCCTTTTTTCTTCGTTTCCGTTATAGCCAGGATTTCTAGTTTTGCTTTCCTCATCTCTTCCACCAGCTCCTCTTCCTTCCCATTTATACTTCTTGTGTTCCAAGTTCCATAAGTCGTAGTCCGTAGTCCGTTCCAGTTCGTCGCCTTTAGAATCAGTCCGATTTTCTCTCTTGTAGTTCGCGTAATCATGATTTAAAGCAAACAGGTGATTGGCCTGTTGTGCCTTTGCATGGTGGAGGGGCTGCCTCCTTACGGCCTCCATGCAGGCCGCCCTCCTCCTTTTTCATCCGGGCTTGGGACCGGCATAGGCGGAGTTGCCAATTCAAGATAATAATTTTAATTTCCGATATCTAAATATGGCATCACTTCATCTGTCCAATCAGTACAAATAAAGTGAATTAAAAGTGTCAAATTGTGTGTGTGTTTGTGCATATTTGTGTCCTCCCGTGTCCCAAAATAGTAGTCTCTTACATGGGTCATGTTGTTAACAAGGGGGTGAAGGTGGGAAAGCCTGGGGTGGCTGGGATGACACTCTATTCACCTGTCACCATCAATATGTATTATGATAACCTCACCAGACCTTCACTTTCTCATCACTAATCCTCATTATTTATGTTCTTGTTATATACCCGGTACTGTTTTACTATATTGTGTAGTTCTCTAGGTCTGTCAATTCTCAACATCTGTTCTACAGTTATGGGTGAATTGTAAACTGCCATACAACAGAAGATGGAGGTGGAAGAGTGTTGCTGAACACTCTTGGCAATCTCTCTTGTTCATATTTCCTACATTTCATTAGGACATGCTCTATATTATTTTCATGTAGACATTCTGCACAGTATTCTAAAATAGCCCATTCCCAGTTGTAAGCCAAGTAGTTTCTTATTGCAGGTAATTTTTAGTTCTCTAGATACTTGACACTTTCTTGTTGGAGCACTGAACAACTTACATGCATGCCTGCCCTTCAGACTTCCATCCCATGCTACTACTGTCACTTTCATCAGTTCTGTTTTCTCAATGTTTTAGAACCTTAACAATAGGACTGTGGGTTTGCCCAGGGTCAAAAGATGATGATTCTGATCAACAACAATCATAATAACCTCTATCCCTTTCTATCTGATATAATCTCAGGCCTTCTCTATCTGATATAATCTCAGGCCTTCTCTATCTGATACGAGGGAAGGTCAAAAAGTAATGCCTCCTATTTTTTATGTATGTAAATACTGCATCGGTGTGCAATTTGTAAATTTTGCAGGATTCCTCAAACTCTCTTCTGCATTGTATAGCATTACCAACCTGTTTCAGTAACAGGTGGCACCACTGTAACAGTTTAAAAATGACTGCCAAAGACGTTCGGTTAAAACAATGTTATGTCATAGAATGTTGACAGACAGACATAAAGAAACAAGGAAAACCATAGTCATCAACCTCCTGCACCGTTACGAAACTGAAGGAGAAAGTTTTTATCGAATATTGTGACAGGTGATGAGACTTGGGGCTACATTTCAATGTGAATTTTATCTGTTTTCTTGCCTATTGAATGAAATTAAAATTTATGAGGCATTACTTTTTGACCGTCCCTCGTATAAATCTCAGGCCTTCTCTATCTGATATAATCTCAGGCCTTCTCTATCTGATTTTACCTAACACATCATCAGTGTTTTTGATAATTCTGCACTTTTATTCCAACAAATGTTCACATATTAAAAAATTCTCTATCAATATGTTTACTTCCAGTTAAGTCCAAAGAGTCTGCAGTACAGTAAACAAGCAAGAAACCAAGAACTGACCTTTGGCGGCTATCCAGGCCTGGTAAGCTGGTGAGTTATGGTAAGCTTTTAAAGCTTCTGTGTACTGAGTCTGATGAGAAGAAGAAGAAATAGCTGTCAGTAGATTTCTGGAACTGAATACAAGCTGTATAATAAAGTCCAAGATATTAAATCATCATCACTCTCCAGTTTGCCAAAAGCATATGACATATATAATAAGTTAATAAACTTATGCAGAGTCTTCCTGTTCCATACGATCAGCTTAAGGTCTTTCTATGCTTTCTTCATCCCTTCTAAGTCTGTTCTCTTCTCCATATGTAAACTATTACCGTACATACTTTTTTTTACATACTAATTACGGCATATTATCATCATTTCCTTTCAATTCTAATGGAGCCACATGCATTAGTAGTTATGTGGCAATTTGTTTCTTCTTCTTCTTCATTCACTCTCAGACGTCAACTTGAATATGTTTATAGAACCAGTGGTCAGTTTGAGGCTATTTCTATCTCCATAGAGCTTTTCCTGGGGATGGCCACATGTGCTTTCTCCATTCCTCTTATATTGAGCATCTTTGAAACAGATGTTCAGCAGTCATTTTATTGGTGCCACAGTCATACTCATTGGTAGTTCCTATCTTTAGCTCGTTGAATATGTTGTATCCCAATCTGTGGTGGCTAGTGTGGAGTATGAAGATTACCACTTGTTCCACTTCTGCTGAGCTGGTAATATGCATCATTTTTCATGTGGCCTGGATGTCTGCTTCCCATTCGTTCCTCCATCTGCTTCTGATAAAGCTCTTTGCCTCTTTGTATCAGGCTGAAGTAGCTTTCCTTTGCCAGTCTGTCAGCTTCTTCTTCATTGCCGGAGATGTTGCAAAGAGATGGGATCCACTATACTACAACTCGTTTGAATCGGTGTCTCTGTGGAGTACTACTCTTAGGTCATCCAGGTCTGTATTGTTCTGACTCTTTAGCATTGCAATTACTGAAATCTGCATTGCAATCTGTAAAGAAAGAAACTAGTCTCTCTGTGCTTTCCTCTGTCATTAGAACCTCTGCTGCAGTTTTCAAGGCCTTGACTCTGAAACTACTTGAGGATTTTCTTGTTGCCACTGACAGCCTTTTTTGTGTACCAGTGCTTCAGTTCAGCAACACTCTTCCATCTCCATCTTCAGTTCAGCAACACTCTTCCATCTCCATCTTCAGTTCAGCAACACTCTTCCATCTCCATCTTCAGTTCAGCAACACTCTTCCATCTCCATCTTCAGTTCAGCAACACTCTTCCATCTCCATCTTCAGTTCAGCAACACTCTTCCATCTCCATCTTCATTCAGCAACACTTTCAGTTCTTCAAGCAACACTATTGAAGAAATTAACAAAAAATTAACATGTCCAAAATACTAAACAAATATATTACAATAACACAAGTACACTGAACTGATGGACAAAAACAAAACTACCAGTGGATCAGTAGGTGATGAAAAGACAATGGTGTTGGGTAGGGTCATATACTGAAGAAACCAACTGATAACATTAAAAGTAGTTCACTCATTCATACATCATCTTTCAGTTCCCCAAGAAGCACAGGTCTTCAACAAACGTATGCCAAGTGTTCTTGTCCCAAGTCATCAGCTCAAGTTCTTTCCATGTCTTCATTTCTGTCTCAAATTCTCTTCTAATGCGTTCTTGTGTCTTCCTTTACCTCTCTTATCCAGGGGATTCCAGAACAAGGACTGCCCTGTAATACTATTAACAGGTTTCTTCAGTGTGTGTCCTATTCATCACCAATGTCCTCTCATCTTATCTTGCTCCATTGGCACTTGAGTGTAGGTTGTAACCTATCAGAAACTTTGCTGAAATTTGTGAAAATGAGCTAATTTATATTGCATTTCAGATGGCCTGCTTTCTATGCATGCCTCTAAACCAGCGTTTCTCAACCAGTGTTCCACAGAACTCTAGGTTTCGTGGAACTCTAGGGTTCTGCAAGAAATAGTGGAATAAAAGGTATTTTAAAAGGGTTAACATTCAGAAAAATTCCAAATAGCAGCACTCTGCTTTTATTGTTTATAGTTAAAGAGACATTTTCCACCTCACTAACAGTAATGAGCTGAATACAAAAGATTTATAATAAAAACAAAATACTCTCACAGCAGTATAGTGCATCAAAAAGTAGATTTTTGTTAGAGCTCCACATGAAGAGACGCTGAATGAAAATAATGGACATAGATTATACAACAGAGCCAAACAAAACAATTTTTTCCCCTTCAGCTTCTCTATGTGTCACCTCATTCATCTTTCCGAGTGTTTTGACATTTATTAGATAATGCTTTTCATCTGTCTCCCTTTTGTTTCAAGCGTCATTCATTCAATGTCTTTAACTCTTAGTATCCGGCTCGCCCCGTGAAGTGGTGCCTAATTGGTACCAAATATACGGCTCGCCCCGTGAAGTGGCGTTAGACATGAAGTCTCTATCGGCAAAGAGTTAATGAAAAATTGTCGATGTTTTATCCAATCCAACATTTATAGTCACTTCCTGTATTCAATCTGTTTACAATTTTAGCGTGGTGTATTTTTTTTTATTAGTTATTACGTTCGATTTTTAGTACCTTTGTTCGGCTGTTGATCGTAAACATATATGTAATCAAAACACTGAATCAGATGAGAAGGGGGCATTTCCCCTAGCTGGTTCTGTCAGTGGTAGTAGTACTAGAAATGGCAGGCCAGTGAAAAGACAAGGAAAAGGTAAAGCTCTCATGAAGAAAAGATTAAGAGAAGATAGGCCTACATCTAGATCACCCCATAAAGAAGCAGAATCCACAAGTACTGATGGTAATACAAGTACAATGAATGAGGAAATTAGGTGGAATGAAGTTGATGCTGGCTCAACACAAAATGCTTTCCGCTTTGTACCACCTCATGCTAGGATTACAGGTGTGAATCCAAATATTATACCTGATGATTCTTCTGCATTTTATTGTCTCAAAGCTCTTTTAACTAATGAGATTATAGATGAGCTTACTGTTTCTATAAATGAATATGCTGATCGACTCTGTCAGACAAATTCAGAAACAGCGACAAAAAGATCTGTCTATCAAAACTGGTATCCAGTTACATCTCCAGAACTGTGCAAGTTTTTTGCTGTGATAATAGCAATGGGGATTGTGAAAAAAACCAGCCATTAGTGATTATTGGTCTAATAAAGGCTTTATGCAAACTCCCCGGTACAGACAGATGTTTACACGGGATAGGTTTCAGATGTTATATCACACGATGTTTCCTGTGAGTGATGTAGACGCACAAGGTAAAGCAAAGATCAAACCATTTCTACAGAAAATGTTATCTAGATTCCAGGAAGCATTTTACACTTACAAGAAGCTGTCTTTGGATGAAATGGTAATTGGGTGGAAAGGCAGATGGGCTCACAAAATGTTCAATGCCTCTAAACCCAAAAAATATCATGTGAAGACATTCGGTCTTTGCGACAGTAGCACAGGGTATGTAGTAAATTTGTTGATATACTTTGGGGCCAATACTTCTTACAGTCCAGATATTGATGTAAATAGCCAGCAAGCCATCAAAGTTTTTGACACTATGCTACAACCATATGGAAAAGGTCATCACATCTATGCTGATCGATATTACACAAGTGTGCCGTTGCTTCAATATCTGAATAACAGGAGTCATTATTTCACTGGGACTGTCAACGTTAATCGAAAGAACTTCCCAAAAGAGCTGAAAACTACACAGCTAATGCATATGGAAATGAAATGGTATATCATCATCTCATCTCAACCCATAACCCGTCATGGGTCGTAGGGGTGCCATGGTGGAAGCATCAGCAGACATGGTCCTCCACTGATGGTATATGGAGCAAGAAAAAAGATTTTTATGTGTAATGTTTAGGGACAAAAAAACCATGCATTCTTGTTTCAAGCTGTGCAACAGTGGAAAGCAAGGACATCACCAATCGCTTTGGTGAAACAAAAAATAAACCACTGATGACTGATTATTACAATCAATGCATGAATGGATGTGACAGAGTGGACCAAAGCATTGTAACATGGCACATTTAGCAGAAGAACAAGAAAGTGGTGGAAAAAAAATTTTCTTCTGGATTTTTGAAATAGCTCAGCTCAATGCATATAAATTATTTGCACTGTCAAGAACAACAAATGCCAAAAAACAGAGCCTTCTTCAATTTAAACGGCAACTTGTCAATGAGCTCTCTCTTGTTGCTGCTGTGGATTTCCAGCAAATTCCTCCCAGGATTGGACATGGCAATCAAGTGAACAATCCAGTCAACAGACTAGGAGGAACAAACCATTTAATTAAAAAATCAAAATCTCATCGCAACTGTGTCGTTTGCAGCACTCCTCAAGTAAGGGTCAGGACATCCTTTTATTGTGAAGGATGCACAAATAATCCCCATCTACATCCAAATAACTGTTTTGCTGCTTATCATGAAAGGAAATAGTTTGTGGTAAATATCAGTTGTGTATAATGTGTGTACATAGTTTATTTTCGTCATGATTTTTCAATATGTGACCTGAACATTTCAAAAGGAAACATTTTTATTTATTATTCAAAACAACTGAAACTTGTCTGTGTTCCGTATAATTGGATGAAAGTGGTTCTAGGAGTTTCAGGCTTCCAAATTGGATTATTTTTGTGGGTAAGTACAACTTTTTTTCCACATTTTTAATACTTTAAATTGTTCTGCACTCATTACTGTATATGTTGCATGCATGTTTAACACCACTTAACAATTAAGTTAGGTGCATGTCAAAGGGGTTTCATTTCTCTATATTTAGATATATATAAAACTTTATGTTATAATTATAAATAAATTATTTAATGCAAAATCAGTAACGGTAGTCATGTCTGTAAATAAAGGTTAAAATATGTGTGCGCTTTATCTAAATATACCAAATAAATTCAAATTGTGATAAAAACTTTATTTGTGGTCAGAAACAACTCCAACTTTCCTACATTATGTGAAAATGGATGTACTTTAAAGTAGGTTTAGGGGTAGAAGTTTACCAGAATTAATTATACATATTGATAAGGACAATTTGTTTTTCAATTTTTTATCTTTTTAAATTTTTCTGCATTCATTACTGCATATGTTGCATGCATGTTTAAAATCATTGAATAATTTAGTTAGGTGCATGTCAAAGCGGTTTCATTTCTCTATATTTAGATATATAACACTTCATGTTATCATTATAAATAAATTATTTAATGCAAAATCAGTAACGGTAGTCACGTCTGTAAATAAAGGTTAAAATATTTGTGCGCTTTATCTAAATATACCAAAAAAATTCAAATTGTGATAAAAACTGTATTTGTGCTCAGAAACAACTCCAACTTTCCTACATTATGTGAAAATGGATGTACTTTAAAATAAAAGTAGGTTTAGGGGTAGAAGTTTACCAGAATTAATTATACATATTGATAAGTACAATTTGTTTCTCAATTTTTCTGCACTCATTACTGTATATGTTGCATGCATGTTTAACACCACTTAATAATTAAGTTAAGTGCATGTCATAGATGTTTCATTTTTCGACATTTTAATATATAACACTTTATGTTATCATTATAAATAAGTTACTTAAAGCAAAATCAGTAATGGCAGTCATGTCTAAAAATGTACTCTCTGAAATCAGCTCGTAAAAACGCAGTTTTTGAGCACGTATACTAAGAGTTAATGCAGCTCATCTTGACACATTAAAAATAATAAAAGTGTCCATACTATCTGTATATAGGCAGCCAGCATGGTGTGTGCGAGCGTGCGTGTAAAAAAAATGTTAGCATCTCTTTAGACCAGTGTTTCTCACGTGGTGTGCTGCTGCGCCTGTCAATGTGTGCCGCAAAAATTTAGTAAATTTACTACATAAAGTATATTTTAAGTGATCATGTAATACTTCTTCTTCTTCCGTCCTTAGCCACCGACCGTCAAAGCAGTCAGTGGCCATTACGCCTAGTGGCGTCTTAGGGCAACAGCAGATAGGTTTTCTTTGCCATTGTTTCCCATCACGCCTATTGGCGTCTTTAGGGCAATGGCAAATCAATCCATCTGCTGTTGTTTCCGTAATCGAAGTGACTGGCAAACGGGTGATCAGCCCGTTGGTATCATGTAATACAGGGTGTTTATAAAGTCGCTGTGCAGTGAAATTTATGCCCGGGCGAGACTACGTCACCAGAAATGTGGTATTCAATTGGGGCTTGTTGTGTAATGCTGCACACGGGATTGTGGAACACAGCATTGGAACACAGAATATCAAGACGTAAATTTGCATCATTCGTGACGTAATTTCTAAAATATTTTTCAAATTCACTGCACAGCGACTTTATAAACACCCTGTATAAAACTGATCTTATAGCTTGAATTCATTCACTAATAATTGGAACTACTAACTGCTTTGAACAAAAATAGATATACTTCAAAATTTCATATTACAAAAACGCAAGAGGCGAATAAACAACGTTCAAAGGTCATAGACGACGCATAGTACTTCCACTTGGATCTAATTAAATTTCGTATTTCTTTTCTGTTTGTAAAATAAATGTTCTAATTATTTTAAACAATTAAAAGAAAGTCGAACTGAGAGTGTTCTTTATTCTAAAGTACCCACAAATTATTGTATTTAATTTAGTATATACCACTGTAATTTTTTATTCAGGCACGTGGTCAGATAGGAGAGCCGCAAATTTTTAGAAATTGAAAAGTGTGCAGTGAACACAAAATGGTTGAGAAACACCGCTTTAGACATTTTCTTTGCAATAATAGAATTGCACCGTAGAGGTTCAGCTGGTTGTTGAAAGTTATTAGAAAAACAAAACCTGTCTTGTAATGTTGATATGTTACAGATTTCACAGTCAATACAAGGTCTCAGAATCTATCCAAGAACACAAGGTCACAGAATCCATCCATGCACAAAGTCACAGACTTATCAAAGAATACAAGACCAGATGATAAGAGTAAGGGTCAAAGAGTTACCTTTTCAACTTCGTATTCATCCTGGAACTCTTGTTTTTCTTGGTCAGAAAGGTCCCGCCACATCTGACCAATGATCTTGCCAATCTCCCAGAGCTTGAGGTCTGGATTCTGGGCCTTGACTTGCTCCCACACCTGCACATAGCATACGCACAATCACACGGAACATCAACTGAAAAATCTCAGTCAAGAGGTAACTGTACAAACATCATACACACATAAACTACTAATATGCTGCCTTGATAGTGATCATGTAACATTACATTAACAGTTGCTTTTTCTTGTAAATAAACTCTTTTCTCATCTTCGTTTTTCTTTTTGATCCCAATGGAGCATGGAGCCACCACTACAGCTTGCCCCTTTTGTAGGAAGCCTGCACAAAGCATTCACATGCTCTTGCTGCAGTAATTTATGTAGCAATTTGTTTATATGATGAGGTTGCCAGCCTCTTCTGCATAACCTCAAGTTAATCATCTTGTATTTCATGCATGAGGGCACATTATTCTTTTTTTATCTCATAAGAAACCCATGGGAACTATAGTAAGCAATTAAACTATCCTCAATAATTTCTTTTGTTAAACCTAAAGCAGTTTTCCACAATTTTTTTAACATAAAATATTACTTTTTCTATGATGAAAAAAAAAAAACAACTTTATTCGAATAGTTTAAACAGTGGAAGCCAGTTGATGTCAAAATGAGAATGCTGGCACAAATAATGAAGATAACATAACATATTTGGCATGTGTTTGTTGAAGGCCTATGCTCCTTGGGGAGCTAAAGGGTATTGATTGATTGATTGATTTGCCAATATACAGTAGTTTCCAGAGTTGGAGTTGCTAGGACATTAGTCTAGTGTTGATTAAACACTATTCAGGTAACTTCTGCGATGTTGCTGCTACCAAACTGTATCAGCTACCGATGTTCCTTTGCACCTAACAGCTAGCTACATGGAAAGGGGGACATGCTGCATGAGTAACAGCTTGCTCTTCATGAAACTGTGCCCCAACCTGAACCTTGGAAAAGACACTCCAGTTGCACCCTGTGGTGTCAGCTCAATGCAACTGAAGTTTATTATATCAAGGGCGCATCAACCCCATAATCAGTTAAGACTGGGGGAGGCTACTACTAATTCATCACACATTATTTTTAATGGGATATGCATGAAGTTTTCAATATTTTATTTATCTTATCAGAGAGTATATGCTTACTCAGATGGCTTGGTTTTCAATGCCACCGTAAATGTTGGTTTATGAACCATGTAGAGAATTCTCTACAAATTATCAAGCAGACGTTACAGCATTTAACACCACCCTCACAATGATGATGTACTTATAAATGTGTGGTACACACAACCTGTGATGCTAACATGAACACTTTTATATTTAATATTTCTGTTAAACATTTTATTCTGAAAATAGTTAGATGTGAACATTTTAATTTAAAAAGTATAATGGCTATATAAGATAAATTAAAATAATTACTAAATGCTTTATTTCCCTGTTTAAAAATTCCAGCAACTGAGCACATATGGTAATCACTAGTACGAGGGACGGTCAAAAAGTAATGCCTCATAATTTTTAATTTCATTCAATAGGCAAGAAAACAGATAAAATTCACATTGAAATGTAGCCCCAAGTCTGAACTTCAAAAATGTATTTCTCAATGTAGTCTCTGTTATTTGTTACAGTTTTTGTCCATCTTCTCACAAGGGCATGTATCCCCGCATGGTTAAAAATTTGTCCTTTTTCCTAAACCACTGGCATACGGAGCGTTTAAGGGTCTCGGTGTCCTGAAAGTGATGTCCGCGAAGATCTTCTTTCAGTGGTCCAAACAGATGGAAGTCAGAAGGTGCAAGATCGGGACAGTAAAGGGGATGTGGTAATAATGTCCAGCCAAATTCTGCAATGGCATCAATGGTGCGTTTAGCGGTGTGTGGCGTGGCATTATCGTGCAACAGTAGTGCAGTTCTCTGATATTTTAATGGGTAAAGTCGCCGAAGACGACCTCTAAGCTTCTTCAAAGTTTCAATGTAACGGTCTGCATAGCATTCACCGTGTTTCCCTGTTCCAAGAAGTTGAGAAGAATCACACCCTTCTCATCCCAAAACACGGAGGCCATAACTTTCCCTACAGATGGTGAACTTTTGAACTTCTTTATTGTCGGCGATGTTGTGTGATGCCATTCCATTGACTGCCTCTTGGATTCTGGTTAAAAAAAAATGAACCCAAGTCTCATCACCTGTCACAATATTCGATAAAAACTCTTCTCCTTCAGTTTCGTAATGGTGCAGGAGGTTGATGGCTATGGTTTTCCTTGTTTCTTTATGTCTGTCTGTCAACATTCTGGGTACACACCGTGCACAAACTTTTGAATAACCCAGGTCTTTAATGATGTTCTGGACACTGCCTTTACTAATGGACAACATGGAAGAAAGTTCATCCAGTGTTACCCGATGGTCACCACGAATGATGCCATCAACTCGATGAATGTTGTGTGGAGTCACTGCGGTAGACGGACGGTCAGTCCGCTTTGCGTCAGCCATTGAGGATTGACCTACTTCAGCTTCGTCACAACGATGTACCCAACGTCGGACAGTGCTAACATCCACTGTTGAATCTCCATAAACATTCTTCAAACGTTCGTGGATGCGAATTGGGGTCGCGCCTTCAGCATTGAGGAATTCTATGACATAACGTTGTTTTAACCGAACGTCTTTGGCAGCCATTTTTAAACTGTTACAGTGCTGCCACCTGTTATTGAAACAGGTTGGTAATGCTATACAGTGCAGAAGAGTGTTTGAGGAATCCTGCTAAATTTACAAATTGCACACCGATGCAGTATTTACATACATAAAAAATAGGAGGCATTACTTTTTGACCTTTCCTCATACCATTCCTGGAAAAGCTCTATGGATATATAAATAACCTCAAGCTGATCACTGCTTTCTTTGAACATATTCAAGTTGACGTTTGAGAGTGTACAAAGAAATTGGTTTGGTTTGGTTTTAAGGACTATCTTCACTGAACACGGACTACTCCATCAGTGCTCCGATCTCCTCCCTTAGATCACACAAGGAGGATCTCAGCCCAGTGCAGGAACTCTGTAGCACCTGTGACCGTATAACCTACCATCATCATCATTTATTCATGCTAGAGCCCAGTTTTTAATATAAATGTAAAATTACCATTTTGTTGAAATCGACAAATGGATTCTAAACTTAAATAAAAATTAATTAACCCGAAGCATTGAGAGAAGGGGAAATGGAAGGTATATTTCATTAGGTCAGCGTTAGTAAGAATGCACACTATCTACCCGTCAGCTGTTATGGTGATAATAGAAATGCAGGTTAAAAGTAGCAAAGTCACGTGATGTTTATCCAATGAGAATGTGATTAGCCCAAGCTGACCTAAGCCTTTGCCGGCAAGAATAATTAGTTAGACAGTCTAGAAGTATTGTGCCCAGGGGAAATACGTACAATGTCTATCCAGCTCACAGTTGAGGAATTCAACTAAATGATGTTAATCATTTATTTATGTGTAGTTGTGCACTACAACGTTTTTGATTCAGTTTTTCAATGAACAGTAAGTACTTCGCTCGCCTCTCGTTTTTAACTTTTCAGTATGTGTATTGAAAATGATGAAACCCTTATAAAACTGGAAATAGAATAAAAATGGAGGATTTGAAAAGGAAAATAATTCTGGAGGCTATCAAAACAAAACTGCTGAAGGAAAAAATTGCATAAATATAATCGCCCAGGATATAAGGAAAGATTGTATTATTGGATAATAATGTTAACACACATCCTGGATTTTGTATGCATGTTTCGAAGAGGAGATTATAAAAATGTTTGATAGTGGTACCTAAGGACATATTTTCTGTACAAATTCATTGTCATTTGATTGACCAACTTGATGTAAATAAAACTTCGTCTTATTGGAAACAGGCCGTTGGAAATTTATTTACCTTTGGATAATGTAGATGTATATGTCAGTGTTCATATTATCACGACTACACTTGCTCAAGGAGCCGCGGTAGCATAGTGGTTAGTGCACTGGCTTCCTAGCTCAGTGGTCTATGGTTCGATCCCCAGATGAGGTGGGATTTTTTTAGGCCACAAACGGCTCCTGGGTCGACCCAGCCCCAAATGGATACCAGAGCAACTTCTGGGAAGGTTAAGGCGGCTGGCATGATGTTGACCACATCACCCATAGTGTGCCGACGACGGTCAAGAAAATATGGGCCTAACACCATATTCCCAATATGCCTCAGTGGGCGTGTAACGGGATCCTTTACCTTTTTTTCTTACTTGCTCAAAACACCTTAACAACAGCAGAAGGAAAATGGAACGATACCTGAACCCACAGATAGAGTGTGAGAAAATTAAGACCTCTGGCGAGCTTTAAGCCAGTACAGCCAACTCTCACGTAGATAGGGAACAAATAACTATCACCCAATAATAAGCACCACAGCTACATAAGATAATTAGTGCCTTTGGACCAGTCCTTCCCTTACCCGGCCACATACTAAAAGATAATTAGTACCATGCACAGTCCCACAAGGAATCACACTGGGTGGGACGGCTACACACCGACGAGAATCCCAATGTGTGTATATAGGAATCACACATTCTATAAATATTTTTGTTGTGGGTAGGTTTCTAATCTTTATTTTGCCAGGGCCAGCGGCCTGATAGGCCTACTCTTTACGATTTCCAACTGCCGTGGGATTTTTAACGTGTGCAACTTACACACGGGACCTCCTATATGTTTTTTTCACCCTTATCTGAGAAGGCTAGGCATCCGATCTCACTAACCAGGAGACCAGGGGGGAGTATGACATCATTAGGACCAACGGTTCTGAAACAAAATTCCATAAATTGTATTCCCTCAAATTGGGAATCGAACCCGGTACCTCTAGAACTCGAGACAGACGCCATACCTCTTAGCCACTCCGAAGAAGCAGTACAGAAGGCCTCAGTGACGTCTGCTTTACCAGTCTGACCAGTTTTTTGGTTTAGTGGTTAAAAACTAGACACTCTACATGACTGTAAACATTAAAATTGTGCACAATGAACAATTACTGCTCAGTGAATCCACAATCCCAAAACAAATAACATGCACAGCTAAACACACATACACAAAGGCATGCATGCTGTTATGAAAATGCATAATTTTTACTACGGCAACAGGAAAAGAAGCAGTATAGTTTCACAACAAACTAACAAAAATTAATGAAATAAAGAAAGCAAACAGAATTAACAACACTGGTGCAGTTTGCCCACTGATTACAGTAATATACTGGTTGCTTTACAGATGCCAACATTTTTGTTTTTGATGTCATGTAGCTGCTCCACATACAAAACAAAAAAGACCTGACATTTTCTGTACATCTGACACGTATAGGCCTTTTTTCACTGTAACTGGTGCAAATTTTAAAAAATGTTTAAAAAATACTACAAACTGCACACAGACCCTGGCAGTTAAGAAAATGTTAAACAGAAATGATGACAAATATAACACTCTACAAACATGCTACTCAGATATTGCGTACTACACCAAAGAACACACGGAGAAGAGAAATGGAGATGAAAATTATGAAGACATGGGAAGACTTTGAGCTGATGGCAGGCAACAGGAGCACATGTTTCTTGAAGATCTATGCTCCTTTGGAAGCTAAAAGGTATTGATCGATTAACTGATGTTACATACTGCATTATCATATAACACAGTACCATAAGGAATTTACTTCCCTCAACTATGCCAATAGATTTGTATGTTCCTAATGTTACATAGAGGAAAATAAGAAAACTGAAGCATAGACACAATAAATATATGTAACTATCTTTCATATTAGATTGCTTATACTAAATGAAAGTTAATGCTGTAAAAATATTAATCTTTTGGTTTAGAAGTTTTGCCTTCATTTGGTATGCCATGCTCCATTCAACCTGGATATGAAGTCCATTGGTTATATTGGGGCACATGTTCAAATGTAAAAGATTTTGTGGTCTGGAAAATAATCTGGTACTTCATCCTAATACAGTAAATGAAATATAACTAGCATTCATGGACAGAGAGTAAGAAATAAAGAACAGCGTCACTGTTGGCAGCAATAATATACTTTGTGTATAAATATCTGTTAACTCTTAGTATACGAGCGGCCTTCTAGTAGGTACCCCAAACCGCCCGCTTTGAGCTGTTGCCAGTGGACAAAACTGAGGGAAATTTGTCAAGTTTAAGTCATCACTGTCCCTTTGCTATTAAACAGATTGTAATAAAATTTATATCACGATACTCTTTATCTTCTTCTCTTTTGAAATGTATTAATTAAAAAAAAATAAAAGCTATTGAAGTATTTTTTTACTAATAAAAACAAACAGCAGCGTTACGCGTAGTTTGCTACGGCTCCGAACGTTTTTGTCTCACCCCGCTTCATTCAAATGAGGATTGCTCGACCGCCAAACCACTAATTTGCACACCGTTTTCACAACTTTTAGGGGGAAAAGTGTATCTTTAGTTTCATATATGGCAAACATTAGAAAACAAAGTGTAAAACGGTAATATCTCGAAGTGAAGTTTAAATTTTACCAAATTTGACATTATAAATGGTGTTATAAATCTTTGCCATGTTTGAGAAGATTTGGGAGCCATTTTTCTTTATTCGTGTGAAATTTTATTGACTTCTGATATTTGGCGGTCGAGCTAATTGACTTTGAGTAAGTTCTGTATAGCTCAAGTTAGGCTTAGAAATTTTAGCGAAAAATAGACAGCGAGGCTGTTCCATTACTCCCGATGTCATCAAGATCGAGACGCCACTTTTATTGGCTTATGTGCAAACATCATCACATCTTCTGATTTGAGGTTGACTATACGTAAGTATATCACTTATTAACAATGTATTGAACTTCAAATGTAAAATTTACAATACTTTTAATATTATTTAGCAATTTAACACGATCGCACAGTTTGTGTAACAGAGCGTGGATCGAATGTGTTATCACCGCTTCAGACATTCGAACATCAATCTAATTTTTTCAAGAGCTTGAAAAGCTAAGAAAGTTACCAATCTGAATAAAAAATGCATGTGTTGATTAATGTGTAATTGAATGAAGGTTTATTTTTGCAAAAATAATAGTAGCTGATTCTGTACTGAAATGTCCGGACTCGCAGCCAATAGTTGATAGTCTTAAAATTCCCCGAAAAGAAGAAATATATATAAACAGCTTTCATAAAATAGGAGCCGCGGTAGCTATATATAATATATTATAATATAATATGGTAATTTCCTATTAATCGTACCTTTTTGCTCCATAGTGAATATGTGTAGTTATGTGTTCTTTCGTAGCAGTTAGGTTTAGGATTAGGGTTAGTGTTAACCATAAAGTTAGTGTTAACCCTAAACACAAGTAATGTAATACTATAATAGACTGGAATGGAAGAAACGAAGTAAAGAATTAGAGAGGGCAGTTAAAGAAAAAATCAAACAGCGAATAACTGACAACAATAGGAGGAAAAAAGAGAAAGATGTTAAGAATGCAGAGAAGAAGTTAGAGTTATATAACACAATCATTAGCCATAGGGGTCTGTGCACCACAAAGGAGGATGTGGATACAATTTGTAAAGGACGAAATGCCCTTAGAATAGAAATCTTAAGGCTCAGTTAAGATACAGAAAATTAATACTGAATGATAAGGACATTAATATTGAATGATAAGGACATTAAACTTTTAGGAAATATCAAAGAATTGTATTTTGGACTTCTGAAGCATTTAGGTTTTGAGGCGTCATTGCCCTCTCGCAGGGAAGGAGTGCGCCTTGATCATTCTCCTCCAGTTTAAAAATGTCTTTTTAAATGCTAATAACCAGTTGTTTAAAAAAAATTTAGCGTTTAGATGTTGTTAATTATTGTTTAGATGTTGTTAATTATTGCCTACACATTTTTTTAAATGAAATATGGACAGTATCTTAAAAAAAAAAAATTTTTCTTCATTTTCACATTTTTTCTTCCCATGCGACAAATTGGCCTCTGGACACATTTTAAAAAATTATACAAGAACAAATAGATGTTTAAATCCTGTGAAAAAAATTGAGATATGTGTGTGTAGCATGCAGATTAATATGTAAAAATTTAAAGCTTATACCTTTTATATTTTTTGAAATATGATGTTGTGAAAATTGATGTTCATGCAAAATACTACATTTTTTGGTAATGATTTGCAATATTTGGTCTAAAATATATTGATAATTATTCATGATATAGCCCTATAGTTTTTTTTTATGTAATCAGTGTATTGCAGACTGTATGCTGTTTATCAGAGAAGGTTCTAAGATTATATTTAAGAAAACGGGAGCACTCTGAAGTTGGTGTGATGTAACTTTTTTAACTTTGCGAAAGTACATACACTTTTAAAAATGCCGTAACATTTTTATTTTTTGTCCGATCTAAAAAAATTAAGTACCCAATTTCATGGTTTTCCAAGAGCTTCCAAACTGCATTGTTTTCTCTGGTGCTTCTGTGCAAACAAAAATCACTTTGTGGTACCTACTTCTAGAGAGGCCGATGATCGATCCCCGTCAATAGCAAAAATTTATAGCTGAATGCATGTTTCAAACCACTGATCAATTTAGTTACGTGCATGATGTAGGGGTTTCATTTCTTCACATTTTGATATATAACACTTATGTTATCTTTATAAATAAATTATTTATTGCAAAATCTGTAATGGTAGTCATGAAAGGCAGCTCGTATACTAAGAGTTAATCATACTGAATTTCCCCATGCCTCTTACAGGTTCATCTAACCTTGATCTCTATATGCCAACTATCTCAAACTCAAAAAACTCTACTACCTGGCATTACAACCGTTATTATCAACTCTAAAAGAGACCAATGCTGGCAACTGTGACCTGAGAGGGTGGGAGAAAATTAGCAGTGACCAAGATGGTGAAGCAGATTATTTCACTATGATTTAGGATCTGCTGGAGAATTATGAACTAAAGCTAGATATCAACATTCTGCAAAAATTGCAGCTAATTCAGTATGTAATTGTGTACCTAGTAGTGGAGTTATCTGAAATTTTGGAAACAGTTTGATCTTATGATCTAAAATTTTGGAAACAGTTTGATCTTATGATCTAAAACACATTGGCCATCACAGAAACTGCACATCTCGTCATCTTGGAGTTATTTTTCTGTATCTATCAGCTTGAATATTTAAGAAGAACTATTTGCTCTTCGTGGGCTGAGAGATCAAACTATTGAAATTGATACAATCAAACAAGATTTGAGAAAAACATGTTTCAGTGATAACTGATGGTGGGTGCACTGGCATGATTTGCTATGTTTGCGGTGGGAGTGCTCTGATTCATCAACAGTGCATAAAAGCTACGAAAAAGGATGAAGGATGTAGTGTCAAAATGATGTGTTTGAGCCCATGAAAGGTTTTGGAATGATTCCTTGCACAGCCTCCAGAGATTATACTATTCGTTTTTGAGAAAAAACAGTTCAAAAATTCATTTAAAGGATCAGTAGATCATTGACATGGAAATATCCTCTTAAATATCACAAACTTCCCCATCTTTAGAGCTGGTGTTTGCTAATTGTTGTCAATGTTTGATACAAAATGGCTCTGTGAGGTAACACAATTCGGTCTCATCAATCTCCAGATCTCAAGATTTCACTCAAGATGTGCACTGTTTGGATTCCATCATGATTTTATTTCGTGCTTGGGGGAGAAACACTGTCAAATTTGTCACTGATGTGTTCTTCACTTCAGAAATAATTGCCTTGTACTTGAGGGGAAAAAGCATAAAAAGCTAGTGAATAACAGTTACTGAATAAACCTTATTCAATTAATGTCGTTGTTTCAAAAGTAGTTATCTAAATATTCAAATTTTTTTTTACAGATGTGAAGAATTCCCTCCATCACTGCTACTTCTGCAGCTCTTCTGAAAATCTTGTCGTTGACCCCTCATCTATGGCATCAATTATCTCACTAAAGTACAGGAAAGAGTAATGGGCTAATTGAAACTGTCATTACCTAGCATAAATAGAGATAAGAAATGCAGGTATACCCAGGAGCACTTGGAGAAGGGAACTGCAGACAGAAATGAAATTATGAGGACATGGAAAGACCTTGAGCTGATGGCATGCAAACAGTGGACTTTGTGTTTGCTCAAGGCCTATGCTCCTTCAGGAGCTAAATGGTACTGACTGATCAATTGAGATGTGATCTCAATAGGTTTTTTAAGCCTGAGATATATATAGCTATCCTCTCTGCTGTTGTATGAATTCCAGGGTTAGATCTCTGAATGCATGTTGCTCTTGCATAAATACTAGGTTTAGATCTCTAACCAAGACCCTGAAGCATCTCCATGTGGTGAATCCTGGAAACAAGCAATCTTAAATCTCCGGTAACTTATGAGGAGGCCAAGAGTTTTATCAAGCGCAGGTACAGGCACAAGTGGGAAGAAGAGCATCCACGCCACACAAAAAATGATCCGTATTACCAGCTCAGCAGAAGTGAACAAGTGGTAATCTTCAGACTTCGCACAGGTCATAACAGATTGAGATACCATCTATTTAACAAATTAAAGATAGGAACTACTGATGAGTGTGACTGTGGCACCGATAAAATGACTGCCGAACATCTGCTTCAAAGGTGTCCAACATATGAGGAACAGAGAAAACGCATATGGCCATCACCAGTACCATTCCTGGAGATATCAACAGCCTCAGGCTGACCACTGCTTTCTTTGAACTTATTCAAGTTGACATCTGAGGGTGAATGAAGAAGAAATATCCGGTGAAACGTGTTGAGAGCCCAGCATTGAACACTAAGAATAAGGGAATCACTTGGGCCCCAAACTTGACTCCAGATTTTACCTGGCTAGCAAGTGCAGGAGGATCTTAGAAAGAATAGATGGCAGGCATGTGTGGTTGTGTGTGTGGGGGGAGGGGGGGGGGGGGGGGGGTTGCTCTGTGCAGGACGTGAAGATTCCCTTGGACATCCCAGCATTTTAGCCTTGTATATTTAGAGAGCCCCATGGATAGCAAGGAATGCACAGTATGCAGCCTCCCTTCTCCTTTCTAGCTTAACTCATTCTAAACCCAGGCATTTTTTCGGGTTTTTCGGTTTAACCCAGGACCCAATATGCAGACATTTTTTTTCTACAAGTGATGTTTTAAAAACAGGCAGTAGACACAAATATTAATTTAGTAGATATATGTATTATGCATCAAACTTTAGGAAATTGGCTGCAGAATGTTCTGAAATACTGTTGTTATAATTGTTTGTTATATCTTGTGAAGTGTAGAAACAATAACAAATCAAAATAAAAAATGAATAAAAATTATGCACAAACATGTAAATATTTCAGCTGTACTTAGGTCTAATCCCTTGGTAGTAAAACACCAGGAATTGAAACGTATATCCAGTTGACAACTAATTCAAGAAGTTTGATAAAAAAAACAAATGAAAATTGTAATTTATATAAATTTTTTGTGTGAAGTCATATATTGCTGAACTGGAATCTCACTTACACATTTGTTCAACGTCCTTATCGGAATCGAAAAAAAGTTAATATCGCTACCGATATCGCTAAAATTCATATAGAAATTATATATTGAGGTTGATTCGTTAACAGTTTATGAGTGTTATGTATGTGACTACTCTACATGTAAACAAATAACCCTTTGACGTCATTAATTGATAAAAGTATGCAAAAACTAAGCACCAATATAATTATTTCGCTACCAGTTCAAAATACGATGTCCACAGGAAGTGTTTACATGATATGAACACTCTATGGCCACTTATTTTCTAATTTTTTGTTTGATTTCGGAATCTTATAAAGTGGGCGTACGGCGCGGCCTGCGCCTAGATCCAAAGCAACATTAGCAACAAATATAAAGAACACAATTGTAACTTCATAAATTTTATTTTTCACTCACAAACGTTCACACACATGTGCCAGATGTAATTAGATAATCTTTAACTGGCTTTTTGCTAGATATTGTATAATTTTCCGCTCAAATGCGGCATATATCACCTTGGCGCGCCACACGCCCTGGGTATAACGAAAGACCTATCTGGCGTGCCATATGCCCGTTTGGACAGAAAGAGTTAAACTAAACGTGAGGATCCCATGAACTGATGCCAAGCCAGGGCAGAATACTTGGGAAGGAGACTGGAGTTCTTGACACCACCTCAAGTTTTAGAATGGCAGAAAAGCCACAAGAAAAGCCTAGATCTATAATGTAGATGATGCCAAGGATTTTTCAACTTGACACTGGCTGCAAAAGAGTGAAAAGCTCAGCAGTCCTAGTTAACCCTTTGAACCCCATTCCCCTGAGCAAAAAACGCACAAAAAAGACACATAAGCAAAACTAGTTACTGTGACACAACCATATGGTCAGTTTTAACTATTCTATCTCAAATTGACTGACCTGATCATCTCCAATATTCCTGCTTATTGTGCCAGTCCTCCCAGCATGTAGACCCTTCCTTTAGGCACAGATAGCTTTCACAATATTTGCACCAGAATTTAGTCTTCACTTTTTTGAATGGCCTGTTAGAACTAGCTTGCTCATAATCTGATTCACACGTTCCGTCACTCGATTCAATTTCGATGTCACTTTCAGAATAATCACCTTCTAAATCTAATTCATCGTCCTCCGAATCATTTAGCACAAGTTCAACAGCTTGTTCCGTTGTTAGCTTTTTAGAACAGCTATTTCCTGCATTTTCAACACGCCTTTTCATTGTGAAAACAATTAAAAAATTGCAAAATATTATCACTTCGTGGGCGCCGCCATTTTAGAGTAACATTCCACAAGACGTGTACTTCCTGACGTCATTATTTTTCACACATTTCCATTCCCACCCCATTTTGCTAAGCTAGGTGTGTCAGACCGAGATTACGGTCTCTCTGGGAAAGGATTATTTACGTTAGGACCGAAATTTCGGGACCTCGGGTTCAAAAGGTTAAACAACAATGATAGCAGAGACTTTAAAATCTCTTGAGTGTGTGTTTGTGCGCACGTGCATGTTCTGTGAAACTTTGATGAGACAGAAATGATTACATTCATACTCATATTGTCAATCTATAAAGAGGTTTCCTATGTATTTTAAAGCTGGAACAGAAATTCTCACAATGCAGATATTGAAGTGTATTGCCATATTGTCTTCCTGTGTGATTAGAGATCAGACGTGTTCAGAGATGAAACAAAAATATGCGCAACTGATTGAAAGAGAAAGAAAATAAACAGGATGCCATTTGCTCAGATTTCAAGGTTTAAGTGCTCAACGCTCAATTAAATCATGCACAAATGGGTGCCAACTGATGTGCAATCCTAGCATGACATGAAGGATACATGCAGAGAGAACACCATAGTCAACAAGATCAGGTTGTCTAAACAAAAAAAAAAGGAGAAATAGGGCACATGAGGCCAAAAGATTTAATACTGATGTTTCTGACTGTGCTAAATGGTACACAACCTTTTCTATAAATAGCTTTACCTTTCATTTTCTATATGTAATTGCATCATTGCTTCCTCTCTCTCTGTGTAAATGTGTATATTACATTAGTGAATGAATGTTAACATTAACTAATTATTACTGAAAGTTAAGGATGCTTTAATTTGAAAACACTGAGAATTATATTATTGTAGGAAAAAAATGTAAAAAGGCAATAATTCCTATTTCTTTATCCTTATGAAGTAATGATTTTCGATTCTCCTGTTTGGCCTATGAACATGATAAAGGTAAATCTGGATAAAGTTTTATGATCTACTATGAGAATCTTCATCTTCACTGCAGAAAGCGAGACCACGTTAAACAGATTATTTTTTTATGTCAAATTTATGCTCTGCTGCTTAATCACCCCCATCCCCCACCACAAGATATTGCTGATTAAATACTTGTATCCAAAAGCAAAAAAACAAATAATGCACATCAAACAGAAACAGTTCCATCCACTGTATGCCAGTCATTTTGTGCAGTCTATGCTAGTTAATGTGACAAGTAGACAAGAGCATCAGAAGAAAATTAAAAAACAGTATTATGACAAGTTAGTAGCAAGCCAATAGGAACATACATAACATTCAACAAGGCCAACTAAAGCTAGTTCTAGGCCCAAAGAAATCAAGATCTGGAAAGTAAATTCTAAATAAAGCCAAATGGTAAACTCAGATCTTAGACTAAGCACCTATGGACAGAAATACTATTGGGCAAAAAAGACTTGAAAAACGTATGTAGTCTGACTTTTCTTCATATAAAACAATAAATGGGCCCATCAAATAAAAAGTAAACAAATGCAACAGCTACACTTTGCTACATCGGAAGCACACCTCCAATCCAACCAACAAGTCTGGATGGAAAAGCTAGTGAAAAGAGGTATGGTCATCAGCAGCTCCAAAACAAAAACCATGATGATCTCAAGAGAGCAGAAAAGACATCAGATCATGCTGGGAGAACAGGCTCTGCAGCAGGTCAATTGGTTTAAATACCAGTGATGTAACAGACAGGAAGGGAGGTATCAAAGAAGAGCTGCCTACCTAAAGAGCAGCAGATCAGTGACTTTTCCATACCATAAACCACAGGATTCCTCAGCAAAATAGAAACTGGTAAGAAGACTAAGATGGCTGATTAAAGCTCCACCTATGCCCCAGCCTTGACTTTTGGATGTGAGTTGTGGGCAATGACTAAAACCCACAAGAGCCAGTTTCAAACCTCAGAAATGAGGTAGCTGAAGAAAGTGGCCCAAGTGACAAGAAGGGACAGATGATACATAAAAGCCTCAAAATCCAGCCTCTGCAGACCCAAGTGGAACAGACCAGTTTCAATGGTTTGGCCATGTCTGCAGAATGTGAGAAGACTGGTTACCACAATAAACCAAGAGCCAAGGATCCAGACCTCCAGGGCGGCTCAGAGTTCACCAGGAGGAACTCTACATCCCAAGACAGAAGAGGAATGACTAAGTAAGTAAGTAACTGCTACATTTCAGTACTACAAGTATAGCCTTTTTTCATTCCTGGACAACAGGGTAATCACAGCTATAGGTCTCATGTATAACCTAACTTATGCCATACCTGTTGACAGGAATGTCCCTGTACTTTGTCACCTCACATCTCTTAACATCAGGAGCATTAATAATACAGAACAGTAAGGTGCAACACCTAACACCCAAATGTGACTTCTGCCACTAAGTATCTAATAACAGACTGTTCAAGTTGTCTTAATATTCACTAGGTCATTCCCCTTAACAGTAACAGGAAAGACTGAAGGACTTAAAATACTACACCCTATTTAAAACAAAGGTTGGTAAGATGTGTCTTCTATCCAGATAGAGGACTGAGGGACATAACCTGTTCTTTGTCATGTTTGGTCTACATAAATCAAAAGTTGGCGAAAGGCATCTTCTACCCCAGAGAAAGGATTAAAGGACTTATAAAGTGCACCTTGTCTACATAAATCAAAGGTTGGTGAAAGGCATCTTCTACCCCAGAGAAAGGATTATAGGACTTATAAAGTGCACCTTGTCTGCATAAATCAAAGGTTGGTGAAAGGCATCTTCTACCCCAGAGAAAGGATTAAGGTAGGAACAGATAGAAAAATTGTCCTACAGAAGTCAAAAGATTTTGTACCAATGGGTGGTGTGAATGGCATCTTACTACCTCCCATAGAATAATTAAAGGATTTATAAAGTTGCACCTTGCTATCCAATAAATCAAAGGTGGTGAACAAGGCATCTTCTAACAAACTACCTCTAGTTACTGAATTTTCCTATGTCTAAGCACATGACCATCAACCACAATGGACAGAATGTATCATTGTAATGCAGTGATCAATGCCATAATTATCATAGGTTTGACAAGCCATGGGCCAAAACAATGGTAGTTGCTCAAGTTAACTAGAGCAAGTGTTTCTTACCTCATTTGTGACTTAATCTTATGCTGATGGTCATCAGTCAAAACTTAAAGTAAACATTCCACCCTAAGAATCTGTAAGATTACTATGTATATATTGCAGTAAATTATCATGGTCAATTGAATGTTACACTCATCCATGAGATATCTTTTTCAGAAGATCTTTGCTATTATTGCTAAAGGACTCAGAAGAAATAAATTAACTGATATAAAGTAGGATTACTCTTGTCTACAAAGATAGTTCCCAGCATTCAAGATCTGGAAGATGGAATCCCCAGGCATTAGGTGACATAGGAGGCCTTTCCATTGGACAGAACCGTATATTGGAAGTAAAAGACTTGTCATGTTTTCCCCATTAAAGGTTCAATCAGTTGTTTTTACAACTATTTAAACAAATCAAAATTAGAAAAATGACAATGAACCTACATTAATAAGACTAAGGTTTGGTAAAACTAAAGCTAAGATGAAACTCAGAGATTGAATTCCTTGTGCAATACATGGGACATCAGTTTTTAAGAGTTAACTGATTTTCTACAAAAGGGAGGCAATGTAATCTTGATCACTTAAAGGTCTGAGTCTGTGAACTTTTCATATAAAGCCTCTTAACCCAAACTTTTACAACCAAAGGATACTCACTATTTTTTCTGTCTCACATAAATTGTCAAAATTTATGGACACTTGAAAAAATCACAAAGTTTCACGAGAGGTTATGCAGCACTGACGATTGATGAACATAAGTCTATCCCCTTGCATTTTCAGGATGCAACTTTTCAATTGGTGTACCATTAAAGACATGGTAAAAATGTAACAAAAATCAGTGCAACCTTGGAATCTTTAAAACTAGCAATAAATAGAGTTGCATGTGGGGGAAAATGGACAGGGTTAGGATGCCATGTAACAAATGCTGGAAATTTACGGCATAGACTTACCTCACTTTGAAAAAAGAATAAACACGTTAAATCATCAGGAGTGATTCCCCTTGGAAAAAGATTATAAACATCTTTTTCCTGATTGCCTCAGTATAATAATAAATATCGCAGTTTTTTTACGCACCTTCATGTTTGGTCTTAAATTCCATTGTAACTACTATAAAAACATTGTTCCCCTTCTATGCAAAATGAGGTCAAGGGGTTGTGGTGTAAAAAAGGCATTCTATCTACCAGAGTATCTCTAAGCTTCTATGAATTATTTTTAGTACATAAAGTTGGCATGTTGACATTCTAAAGCATGAAAATGAAAATTGTTGGATTTTTATTTTTTAAAATCTTTTGTGGGTAGCCTACTACCTTAAAGGACTTATAAAGTGTACCTTGTCTACATAAGTCAAAGGTGGGTGAAAGGCATCTTCTATCCCATAGAAGGATTAAAGGATTTATAAAGTGCACCTTGTCTACATAAATCAAAGGTTGGTGACAGGCATCTTCTATCCCACCTCTAGTTATCTTTTTGCTTCCTATGTCTACAGCACATGCACCATCAAGCCACAATACTAAGACAGATGTACAGATGTCTTGCAGGTCATTTTGTATGCCATAATTATCATAGGTTTGCAAGCCATGGGCCAACAACAATGGTAGTTGCTCAAGTTTACAAGTACTGTTTACCTCATTGTGACTTAATCTTTGCTGACATCAGCCAAACTTACAAGTAAACATGATTAATAATCACAAGATTTATTATTATTGCAGTACCATTATCTGGTCCATGATTTGCACACTCAAGTTAGATGGTGGGAATAAAATCAACGTGTCAGAATGATACTTCAAATTAATTGCTACTAACGTCGAAGAAATATATTAACTGATGACATAATTAACTCTTTAAAGGACAAGAGGCCAGCATTCAAGGCCGATTTTCCCCCAGGCATTAGTGTTGTGAGGCCAGTTTTCAGAACCGGTATATTTGAAGTAAGTTTTCTTTTTTCCCCATTGGTAACAATCTTCAATCAGTTTTTTTTACAACTATGATTAACATTATCAACTATTAAGAAAAATGATCAAAGAACCTACCTTTAAATGTTAAAACAACATGAAAACTCAAAGCGGCAGAAAATTCCTTGTGTAATACATGGGAAATCATGTTCTTTAAGAGTTAACTGCTACAAAAAATGTAATTTGTCACTTAAAGCTTAAAACTCTCATATCAAAGCCTCTTGAACGAAACTTTACAACCAAAATACTCAAATGTTTTTGAAGCACTTGAAATATCAAAATTTATGAAGCACTTGAAATATCAAAAGTTTACGGAGCCACTGCAGCATCTGACATGATGTTCTATCCCCCCCAGGATGCAACTACCACAACATTAAAAACAAGGAGATGGTAAAAATGTAATAAAATCAGTGGACAAACCTTTCCTATTACCTTTCTGCTGTATCGCATGTATGGCATGAGGGGCTTGTCAGGGGGCTTTGGGGGTTTAGGGACACGACCCTCAGACTGTGGAATAAAGAATATAACACGTTACTTTCAGCTGTAAAAAAGATGTTACGCTAACTCTTTTCGTTGATTGTTAAATTAACTGCATATATATATTTTTCTTTTGTATTCTTACTTACTTAGTCGTTCCCCTTCTACCGTGAGGTGTAGAGGTTTGGAAGAGAGAGCGCCAGACTATCCTATCGGCTGTCTTCCTCTTGGCCTGGTTCCATTCTAGTCCTCGATCCTTCAAAGATTGTCTAATGTTGTCCTCCCAGCGGACTCTGGGTCGTCCTCGGGGTCTGGATCCTTGGCTCTTTGTTTCCCATGCTTGTCATGGTATCCGATCTTCTCCCATTCTGCAGACATGGCCAAACCATCTTATATGGGACTGTTCTACTTAGGTCTGCAGGGGGTAGGATTTAAGGCCTTGACGTATCGTCTGGTTGCGTACCATGTCTCTTCTTGTTACTTCAACCACCTTCCTCAGATACCTCATTTCTGAGGTTTGGATCTGGCTTTTATGGGTTGTAGTCATTGCCCATGACTCGCATCCGTATGTCAAGACTGGGACATAGGTGGAGCGGTATACAGCCATCTTTGTTTTCTTACCAACCTCTCTCTTGCTGAGGAATCCACGATTTATGGCCTGAAAAAGTCTCCCAGCCGCTACTTTACGAGTGGCCAACTCTTCTTTGATGCCTCCCTTTCGGTCTATAATAGCTCCGAGGTATTTAAAGTGGTCGACCTGCTCCAGGACCTGTTCTCCCAGCTTAATCTGATGTTTTCTTTCTTCTCGTGATATCAACATGGATTTTGTTTTAGAGCTGCTTATTTTTTTTTTTTTTTTTTTTTTCGTACGCCCGCTAATACTCGAGGCGAAATCTCAGGTTATTATTTATGTCTAACCTGACATTGATTTTACGTGAGTATCCCTTTATTTCTTGTACAGAGACAGGTGTCCCTCGCCATTCAGGCAAATACTCGCCGATTTCGGAGGTACCCATTGCAGCCTGGGTCGGCTATAGGTGAGCCGCCAGTATCCCTTTCGACGACACTCCTTCAAATGTTCTGCGCAGGTCCTCGAGTTCTAATCCAGCTCCAATCTGATGGTCGACGAAAATCCTCAATTCCGTCTCGGGTTTGATCCTGTATCACCCGGTCGATTTGTTGTAATACCACTTCGGCTAGCGCGGCTCCCCAGAGCTGCTTATGACCATCCCTCTCTTCTCCAGCTCTTCCTTCCAGACTTGCAGGTTGGATTGGAGATGTGCCTCCGATTTAGCAATCAGGGCGACATCATCAGCAAATGCCAGCTCCGAAATATAGACCTGTCTCATCTTCCAGTACCCCACTGAATACTTTCTTGTTCTCTCCTTACATGCCTTGATGACATCGTCCATAAGGAGTATGAAGAGGTAAGGTGATAGGATATCACCTTGTCTTACACCAGTGGTGGTCCTGAACTCTTCCGACTTATGGTTTGCTGTCCTCACATAATTTCTGCAAGACTTGTAGAAGCTCTGTTTAGCATGAATCAGAGGTGCTGGAATATTCTTCCTTGCCAAACAGTCCCAAAGTTTGCTCCAGGGGACCCTGTCAAACGCCTTTTCCAGATCTATGAAACAAAGATGCATCTCACTCTTATACTCAAGGGCCTTTTCACTCAGCTGTCTGAGTGTGAAGATTAGGTCTTGAGTACTTCGGTTTGCTCGGAATCCGCACTGGACCTCATCCAATTGTGGCTCAGCTAGGCGTCGGAGTCTCTGCTCTAGGATTCTAGAGTAGATTTTACCAGGGACACTGAGAAAGGATATGCCTCTATGGTTTCCACACTGTCGATTGTCACCCTTTTTGAAAATTGGTGTTATGATGGCAATCTCCCAATCCTTTGGTATGGTCTTGTTGTACCACGCTGCCTGTAAAACCCTTAAGAGTAATACGTCGCCTGATGCTCCCATGAACTTAACCATTTCTGGTGTTATACCATCATGCCCTGCTGCTTTGCCCATCTTGATTTTCTCCAGTGCTGCCTTCAGTTCTTCTATCTTTATGTCATCTTCACCATCATTGGTTTTCTCTTCTGTGCTAGTGTTTATCATTTCTGATGCTTCTCCATGCTCACCATCCAGGAGTTCTGAGAAATATTCTTTCCATCTTCCCATTACTTCTTTCGGGGCAGTAAGCAATTTGCCTTGCTTGTCCTTTATAAATGAGAGGGCATTGTTTTTCCTTCCTCATGTTCTTTAAGGTCTTATAGAACAATTTCTGGTTTTCTTGTGCATCTTTTTCTAGCTTTTCTCCAAATTCTTCCCAGGACTTCTGTTTTGCTGCTAGCACTTTGTTCTTTGCTTCTGTTCTGAGTGTCACATATTCTCTATATTTTTCCATTTGTCCTGTTGTGTTTTTAGCTCCTAAGTATTGTTTCCATGCCATTTTCTTCTCTCTTATTTTCTCTTTGACTACCTCTGTCCACCAAGGTGTCCTCCTTCTCTTGTTCCCAAGTCGGACTTCACCGCATGCTTCTGCAGCAGCTGTCTTTATGATGTCCTTGAATTCAATCCAGAGGGTTTCCAAGTCATCAGGTCGTTCTTCTGAGTTGCTCACCGCTGCAGCAATAAGCCCCTGATATCTGGTCTTAATTTCTGGCTCTCTCAGCTTGTAGGTCCTAATGCTCATTTCTCCTGCTCGTTTACTTGGTTTCTTGCGTGATGTTGGGCAGTTCCTAGGCTGAGCAACTCTTTCAGTTGTTCTTTTGATTGTTAGCAGGTAGTGATCACTTCCAATCTCTGGCCCCCTCCAGACTCTAGCATCTTGGACATATTTGAATGAGCTTCTCCGAACAATGGCATAGTCGATCACTGACTTCTCATTCTTGGTTGGTTCACATCTAGTGTATGCATGTATGCGCTTATGGGGGAACTTTGTGTTTGTAATGATCAGATTCTGCTCACTGCAGAATCTAAGGAGTCGCTTTCTATTGTCATTGAGAATATCTTCTCCATATCTTCCGATAACTCCACCCCATCTAGCATGGTCATTTCCAACTCTGGCATTAAAATCTCCGAGCATGATAACTTCATCTAGGCAGTCATCCACTGTCCTTTGAAGCAGCTCGAAGAATTCCTCCTTGACCTCTGCTCTCTCATCCTCATTTGGCCCATACACTATGACCAGGTTGACTATGGTTTCTCCTTCTTTTAGTTTAACAACCATAATGCGCTCCGAGACAAAGTTCCATCCCTTGATACTATCTTTTTGATTTTGGGCCACAATGCAACCCACGCCCCCTTTAGCTCTTTCAGACATGGGTACACCACTGTAGAGCAGCGTGTTGCCATCGAGATCCATGACTCCTTGTCCTTTTTTCTTTGTTTCCGTTATAGCCAGGATTTCTAGTTTTGCTTTCCTCATCTCTTCCACCAGCTCCTCTTCCTTCCCATTTATACTTCTTGTGTTCCAAGTTCCATAAGTCGTAGTCCGTTCCAGTTCGTCGCCTTTAGAATCAGTCCAGTTTTCTCTCTTGTGTTGCTAGTAATCGTGATTTAAAGCAAACAGGTGATTGGCCTGTTGTGCCTTTGCATGGTGGAGGGGCTGCCTCCTTACGGCCTCCATGCAGGCCGCCCTCCTCCTTTTTCATCCGGGCTTGGGACCGGCATTGGCGGAGTTGGTTTTGTATTCTCCTTGCTTTATTATTGCTTTTCACCTGTGTTGTTATATTTCACATACATATATATATATTTATATATATAACGTATTTGTAGTGTCTACATTTCCTTGTCCTTACTGCCTATTTGTAACTGTGGCTGACAAAGGGTGAAACCTGAAAAAAAGTCCTGTGTTTCCTGTGTACCGTTAATTTGTCAAATTGATTTAATACCGTTTTATTTGTTAATATATATTTATTCATTTCCTTACCAGTTTTACAGCAGCCCCCTTATTTATTTACTTACTCTATAGGGCCTACTAACTCTCTAATCTGAGAGTTCAAGTCTCATCTGTTTCTTGTCCCTTATTTTGCTCTTTATAAGGCTTGGGTCCACCATAGCAGCTGGCATCCTTGCAGGAAGCATGTATCAAAGCATTCACGTGCTCTTTCAACAGTGGTTTATGCAGCTATGTGTTTTATATGACGAGGCTGTCAGCTCCCAAACACAACCACATATTGTCCACCTCTTACAAACTGCCTGAAAGAGCTGCAGCACTCTTTGGTCTCCTTAAAGACCCCCTCCCCCCCCGAAACTACAAGGGACCCTAGTCTCTTCTAACTAATAAATATTCCAAATATCAATTTATTCTTGTGGCTAACACTGATCAGAATAGATGTTGCCTCCACTTTAGAGAAACTGGATGTAATGAACCTCCAAAACCATCTAACTCATGCCTTAATGGTACAATATGTCTCTATTTTCAGTCAAACTTTATATTTTTTTTCCTGCCCAATTTGCCGTTACCGTTTTCTTAGATTCTGGTTTTCAAAAAAAAAAGCACCATTGTAACGATCTTAAGTATTGTAGAGGTATTCAACTTCGGAGAGGTCCCTCCTATTATACTTCATTTATCTGTGTGGACTCACCACGGCATTCCATCATGCCGGTAACAATTTTTAGATGCAGCCTTTTAAAATACCTTTCTAGTCTCCAACAGTAAAGAAGTCTTCAAGGCCAGTTTGGACGTGAAGACAATATATCATTTTATTTACTTGAACAGGCTCCAATTAACATGCATCCAATATCAATGTAAGACAATGGCATGACCTAGCCAGTCTTGGAACGTTGCTATTCAGTCGACTATGGACAAGATGTCTCCGACATGTTGCTGCATACTTTATTTAATATTTCCACTCACGTTCGTCAGAATACAGCATTTACTTGTCATAATATATATATCTATCCAGCATCGATCCCATGAAGCGTTTGGGTGATCTAGCAGTAGTAAAACTTGAGAACTCTGTCGTAAGAGCACACATATAGGAGCTGGACAAAATATGCGTCCGTCCACACCGAAGAACACATAAGAAAGGCCTCGAAGTATCGCTCACTTCTGCTAAGTGAGACCGGCAAAAACGTCTGCAATATTTGTCCAAAAGACAATGACGTACTTCCGGGAGTAACCCAGGAAACGTCTAACAACAAACTGGTCTATAAACAAGCCTTGTTGATATCGACAGATATGTTATGATTTTACTCATAACAACCATGTCTCATTTTATTTCCTCAATATTTGATGCTCAACTCTTCAGTCACTTCTCTTTTCATTCCTTTATTTCCCACAAAACTTTATTTGCTTGCTTCTTATTCTGAGAATGGCACAAGTAAAATTAATATATAAATATGAAACACAGACATTAAACATGCATTTAGAAGAACAGAGGTCCTTGAAATGTTTAATTTGTCAGTCATGAGCATTCTCTCTTTTTGGTTTAGCCTTTTCCATACGCTGGTCATTAGAGATGACTAATTATGATGTTGTGCCCAGCTGGCAACCTCATAGCTTAAAGCAAAGGCTGGCAACCTAATCATTTAAAACAAATTGCCACAGAAAACATTGATGCAGGAGCACATGCATGCTTTGGTGCTGGCTTCTTGGGAATCTGCTGAAGTGGTTGATATGTGGGGAGTAAACAGGAAAATTAGATGACGTTGATAGGTACAGACTAACAATAGATATGATGTCAGAGTTGAATTTGTTTACTGGATTTGTTTCTTTGGATTTCCATTTATTTTCCAATGTAATGAAAAGCCAACTGCAAGCTGGTTTTTTTTATAAATTTGCCTCACATACTCTTACTTACTTAGTCGTTCCCCTTCTACCGTGAGGTGTAGAGGTTTGGAAGAGAGAGCGGCAGACTATTCTATCAGCTGTCTTCTTCCTGGCCTGGTTCCATTCTAGTCCTACTCACATACTGGAATCATAAGCTAAGAAATATTTAATGAATAGTGACTTACTGTTCCGGAGTGTTTTGTGGCCTGTGAATGAGACAAGAGAAACAATGTGATAAATTACGAGAACTAACTCATACATCATCATCATATCCCTTTTCGCTCCATATGGAGCATGGAGTTACCACTGCAGCTGGTCCTGCACCAAAACATGCAGGTGTTGTTGCAGGTGTGGTTTCTATGGCAGTTTGTTCTACACGATGAGGCTGCTAGCCTCATTCACAAACCTATATACGTTGCCTTATACGACACGTCAGAGGAAGCAGAAGTTCTATTCTTTCTTGAACCCCTCAGAGACCACCAGGAACTACACGGACCAACTCATATATACTAGTACTAAATGCAGCAATACATCTGATGTGTCATTTCATTGTGTAAAAAATTATAATAATAAAATAAAAATCATCAACAAACTTTTAACTACCTAAGCAATCTGCCATTTTACCAAAGGCGTAGCCATACAAACATGATTTAGATGTATTAAAGTGAAAAGTTAAATTAAATAAGTCAATGTCTATACATCTAAGAGCTTATATATATATCTGACAATTGAAGCAGAAATCCTAATGACAGAGAAAAGCACCAAGAGACATGTAGCTTTCTTCACAGATTTTGTCATTTCTTTGGTCATTAGCTGCAGCGCTGATCAGCCTAAATAATGCAGACTTAAATGACCTAAGAGCAATACTTAACAAAACTGTGTCAGCGATACAAAAGAGTTGTAATACAGTGGAACATATCTCACTGACACATCCCTGGCAACAAAGTGGCTGAGACACTAGCAAAGGAAAGTGGCAAGCTGCCTCAACCTCAAACAAGCATAACTTAAGAGGCCAAAAGTTTTATCAGGAGCTAATACAGGAACACGCGGGATAAGAAGCATCCAGGCCGCACCGAAAAAAACACACAAAATTTTACCAGCTTAACTGAAGCGCATAAGTGGTAATCTTCAGACTCTGCACAGCCACAACAGACTGTGATACTCCCATCTACTCAACAAGCTAAATGTAGGAATTACTGATGAGTGTAACTCTGACACTGATAAAACAATCATTAACGTCTGCTGAAAAAGTGCCCAACATATAAGGCGAAAAAATGCACACATGGCCATCACCAGTATCATTCCTGAATAGACTCTATGGAGACACCAACAACTTCAGGCTGACCACAGCTTTCTTCAAACATATTCAAGTTCATGTCTGAAAGTGTACGAAGAAGAAGGTATATCTCTATTTTATTTATTCATTCTCT
Organism: Oreohelix idahoensis; assembly: GCA_024509875.1. Lineage (NCBI taxonomy): Eukaryota > Metazoa > Mollusca > Gastropoda > Stylommatophora > Oreohelicidae > Oreohelix > Oreohelix idahoensis. Next base: position 208,356 of record JAMPIV010003254.1, on the reverse strand, counting down.
CACGATATGAAACAGAACGGGGAGCTCAAGTTTGTGTGAGTGAGCCAAGCATGTTGCGCTGGCTGCGGTGAATCTGTGCTGTTGTAGGATTTCTCTGATGTTGTCTATCCATCTGCCTCTTGGTCTTTCCCATGCGCTGAAACCAGACCTTTTACTGTTGTAGACACATAATGGTAACTTTTTGTGTTCCATTCTCACGAGATGGCCAAACATGTTCATGTTCTGTTTCTCTAGATACTTGATGCAGGATGTAGTACATACAATTTTTCTTATATCATTTCTCATTCTGTCTTTCCTGTTAGCACTGATGGCTTTTCTTAAGCATCTTGTCTCACAGGATGTGATTTTCCAGCCCTGTACTTTGGTAAGAGACCATATTTGACACTGGCAAAAAGTTGGTGAGAATATATGAGAGAAATACTGAAGGCAATTCATGATCGCTTATTAGAGAATGACACTTCAATCGATGAATCATCAAGGCTAAGACTGCTGGAATTTGGCATAAAACTAAGACCAGCAGGGATGGATGTATGAGAGGACGCATCTGGCGTGTATACAACCAGTGCGCAATAGGACCAATTAGCATTCATACTCTTCGACATTTGCTGAGGGAGACTGAGCACCTATGGGTTTGCCCGGAGTGCAATGACGTCGATTCTGATTAACATTAACATTGGTAAGAATATACTATTTATCAACTGTCGTTTGATTTACATACTAATATTCTGATGTTGGAGTAGTAGTGACAGTTGGTAAGTCACTGCACTGGTTTTTTTGGCATCGTTTAAATTTCTCTTTTAAGTCGTCCATTTTCCGTAAAAATCCCTCTCAAGTATTTTAATTCTAGAACCTGCTTAAACCTGGTATAGACACGTATGTTAAGTGGGCCTAGTAATCTGCTGATCTTCATAGTTTAAGAGGATACCTCTGAATAAATGAAATCACAAAAGACATGACAAGCTGGAATCTGGTACTGTAATTTCACAGTACCAGGTCTGGCTGTATGTTAAATGAGTCACAGCTAACCATTCCTGGTTAACTAAGAAACAACGAGCATCTTGTGACGTGCTAAAAACTTACCGATCCGGTGCCCCTCGACTTGGTAGGGTTAAAGTTTGGGTGGCCATGTGGAGATGGAAGAAAAGGAGTTGAATTTTTCTCCTGTAAAGACACAATATGGTTGTTAAACACAACGGTGAATTTTTAAAAACTAACAAAAATATACTCATATACATTACAATAGCAGCAAACACTTAGATGTAATTTATCATTTCAAACTAAGAAATTTCTTAAGGGATCAACAACAGCCCTTTACTGTCACGGCGCTATTTCGCAGTGACGAAATGTTAGATTGGCAACATTGGGGATAACTACCCGCAAGTCATGTGATGAGCGGAAGCGGGAATGATTAGGCACCAATAAAGCATTCTTGGTCTAGCCGCGTCCGAGTGAGGACGTACATAGTTTTTCCCTTGACAGCATTCTTGCGGAGAAGAGTGTGCCATGAGAGGTGTATTCTAAGTTTTGCCTTATTGCGGATTAAGTGGACCAAATTGTGTAATTCTAGTTTTGTGTATTATCTAGTGACAGTGTCCACAAACCGCAAATTATAAGTTGTCACTGAGTTAAAGTTATTTTCATTGTTATAGATGGTGGCCGCCATGGTGAGCGGTATTCAGTGTATTGCTTGTATAGTGCCGTCATATTGTGTTGTATGAGGCTAGTAGATATATTTATTGAGGCAAGTTTTCTCTGGCATTAATATATGTATTTCATATGTTTGTTAGCCGTGTGTGGCGGTACTGTGTGCGTTTACTCATTAAAGGGAAATACTTGTACAAGGTGTTGATTCCTTGTGTCAGCCATTATTGTTGTGGTCGTCTCCTAGAGGAGCGAGCCTGTTGTTATTATCAGTACTAGTAATATTGTTATAAATCCACAGCATATATTGTAGTTCTGACATTTACATATGAGAGTATATCTGCCATTAATGACAAAACAGGACGTTCATCATTTTTTATTGCAGCAGATTTGAACACCAATCTCGGTCCACAGCCTGTAGTATTCCTGACAGATGCAAGATCAGCACTCCAAGCACTTCAGTCCAGAAAATTGCCAGGCATACAAGCCCTACTTTCTGAACTGTGCAACCAGCGCAGGGTTACCATGCAGTGGATACCGTCTCATTGTGGAATACCAGGAAACGAGAGAGCAGATGGACTGGCTAAAGAAGGTGCTGCAGACGAGCAACCGGATGTACCAGTTACATACCATCAGAAGAAAAAAGATGATCAAATCTATCAGAAAGCCACCAACACCAACGCAGGATGACTACCAAGCTATGAACAGATCAGAACAAATAGTCATTCTGCGCCTCAGAACAGGACACAACCGCCTCCGCAGCCACATGTATACAAAATTCAAGATTGGCAATTCAGCCATGTGTACAGGCACCCCAGACTGCGGAGCACGTACTTCAAGACTGCCCCGAATATGATATATTGAGGCAAACCCACTGGCCCAGAGAAACAACACTGGAAGCAAAACTATATGGACCTCTGTACGAACTACAAAAGACAGTGAAGTTTATACAAGAAACAACATTGCAGATATAAACAATATAGTTCAAGCGAACGAAAGAAGAAGAAGAATTGCAGCAGATAGGTTATTATTAAACAATATGGGCTGCTGAGCTTCTCGCCATTTTGCAGCCAATACCAAGTTGAAGACTCCTTGGTATATTATCTACACTAGATCTTGGCTTTTTATGTGGCTTTTCTGCAATTCGATACGTGTTGAGATGAAGACATGAGTTCGTTTCTCCAGCTTGGCTTGCATTTAAAGGATCATCACATCTGGTCCCAAGCTAGGAGTAAGAAGCGTGTGGCATACTGTGCATTCCCCGCCATCCAAGGGGGCTCTCCAACTATGCAGAGTTAAAATACTGTACTCTGGTTCTGGGCTCTCCCAAGGAATTGTCACGTCTTGCACAGAGCCACTTCTCAGCTTCCCCTGCCTATCACTGGGTCCATAGTAAGATCCTCATGCCTGCAGTCAACCAAGTCAAAGCCAAAGAATAACGCCTGGGGCTCAAGTGACTTCTCCAAGCTTAATGTGCAATGCTGGGTTCTCAAGTTTCACCACAGGGGGAATCCCTGGAAGTGTGTGGATGATTTCAAGATGCAATGAGGATGTAATTAGCCTCACAGACATAGGTTCCATGTATGTATATTGTAGCATTGTGCATAGCTGGCGGTCATATAAGGATGATTCCAGATATGCCTCCATGTATGCAGATAGGTTATAAATGTACTGCTATACAAGATATTTTACAAAATATGAATCATCAATAGCCCCTACATACTTATTTTCAAAAAGTCTTAAAAAGTTATTACACTCTCTGTTAAAGACTTTATATTCATAGAGGGTCAGATAGATGTTTAAAGCTCTCATATGTACGCCTGGGAGTTTCAGACGTGCACATGAGTGCTTCTCTAAGGTGCGGAATGCTGGAGAGTTACAGAGAAGGAAATGTCGAAATTGTCCTCTTTTCAAACAATGTGCCTAAGAAAAATTCACTGAATCTTTTGGCCGAATACCATCACCAACCAAGATCTGCTCACTCGGAGCAAGCAAGAGGACATGCACACCATCATAGCTGACAGACGCTGGAGCTGGGTTGACCATGTCCTCAGAAGAGACCCTGATACCATCACAAGAACAGCTATGCTATGGACCCTTGAAGGAAAATGAAAGAGAGGCCGACCAAAAACAACTTGGCGGAGGACTGTGGAGGCTGAGATGCAGGGAATGAACCAGAGTTGGGGCACTATACGAAGGATGGCCACCAACCGAGCAAAGTGGAATCAATTTGTTGTTGCCCTACAAGACGCCACCAGGCGTAATGGCCACTGACTGCTTTGACGGTCGGCGGCTAAGGATCAAAGAAGAAGAACCTGAGTGCAGCAATGATATTTTTAAAATTTTTTATTTGTGTACGACTGTGCACCAGTTTTAAACTAGGCATGGTGCGGTATGATGCAGAAATTTTGTTTGGATACAATCAATGTCCTAGAGGCAGATCCAGAGATTCATCGTCCTGAGCAGACATTATTTTTTCCGTGGTCTCATCCAAAGTCTAGGGGAGACACAGCCATGAAGTTAATTATGATCATCTAAGATAAGATGATGTTATTCTTGAGCAAGGTATACCAAGAATCTTTTCTCGCCATTCATTAGCCAGAAACGGCTCGTTGAAGTATCTAGCCTCAGATACATATTCTCCAGTACTGTTACTGCAGAGCTTCAGCCTGACCAGCTATGTCGGCTGTTAGTGCATTCAGTCAACGCTAGGAGATATTTTGGATCGTTATTATAAATATATGCTCAATGCTATTAACATGGTCACTTATGTAAACCCATGCACCCTACCAACTCGTTGCTGTAGAGCTTCCGCTAACCTTGACGTAACAGCGGCCAGTCAACGTCCATAGTGACTTTTATTTACCATGTATATCCTGCTATAACCATGCTGATGAAAATGTTCATAATACTGATGTCAAAGTCTCGTCATAATAAATATGTCTTGTCACTTACTTCTGCAACGAGTCCAGTATATCTTTGTTGCCAGTTGGTCACACTGTTTTGACCCATTCATGATCGTTACCTCGCCTCACTGCCATTAGTCGTACCATCATACACGACAAAGCAACGGCGCACAGTACATTCACGTTATCAGGTCATCATCTAGAAGTACGTCGGCTACTCAAGCAGGCCCGACATACCAATGTAGTCAATACCATTGACAATATAAGAGACGTAGCAGTAACACTCTCGTTTTGTTCAGACTGCATCAGAAATTAACATTTCTTATATTGTGGTGTCTTAGACTTACACTTAAAAATGCTGACGGCAATGACACGTCAGTGCTTCAAGACTTATGCTTAAAAATGCTGACGGCAATGACATGTCAGTGCTTCAAGACTCACTCTTAAAAATGCTGACAGCAATGAGATATCAATAGAATGAATCTTACCTTTTCACCCGTGCCTGGTGTTCCTGAAGTAAGTTTGACTTTCTCTGTTGAGAACCAATAAATTATGAACACAAGTTGCTATCCTTTGGTGTTACCAAAATAATTACAATAGTACACAAGAACAAAATACTGATGCAATTTACATGTTTTTTAAATCAAGATGCCAAATGACTGTGGCCATAATCCTCCCAAATAAACAATAATCGATACCTGTCAGACCCCCACTCGACAGATCCTTAATTAAAAACATGCCAAGTCGTTTTGTATGTGCCATCCGTTCAACAGGTATACAATTTGGGGAAAAATTCTATAGACACCTTTACGACATCTCAGATGGCCCTACACCTGTAGTCATCCACTTCAATGGCCCTGACCACCATGGTGCTACTGACATTCAGGCCACAGCGATCAAATCCTGTTCCTATGAAGCTAACAGTCGGCTTTGCCTTGAACAATGCCTCATCCACCTCACTGGGTCACTTAAACCTAACGGTTTGAACACCCAGTATTCTTTTGTCCGAGGCGACCTTCTCTATTCAGTTCTACTTCTAGAGTTATTTTTTTTCCTCTCAATAAATTGCCTGTTCTCTCCCTTCTCTTCTTATTTTGTTAATTTTTTTCATCTCTTCTTTTCCTGTTTGTACTTTTCTCAATATTTAGTTTTTTCTCTCTACTTCCAATGATGGCAGAGATTTTTAATCTATCCATGCTACTATCAGATGTAGTAGTATTTATTTTTCATGTTTTTTTTTACTTACTTTTCACTTTCTTTCCTTTCTATGGCCTTGTGGCCATAACATAAATTTTTCCTTGTCTTTTGTCCTAAAAAGATGAACATCCATCATTTTCTTTCTTTTTTCCCATCCCATCATCTGTTCTTAATCTTTCCATGATTTCTCCAGTTTTCTTTTGGTCTCCGTCTATTTCTCTCACCCTGGGGACTCCTGTACTGGGTATTGCCATGTAATGCTATTAACTGGTTTCCTTATTGCCAGTGTCTTCTCTTCCCCCCCTGTTCCATTGATGTGTGGCTTTTAAAAATCTTTCTATTCAGTTCTAGATAATCTCTGAAGCACCGAGGACTAGATTAGAACCAGGCCAGGAGGAAGACAGCCAATAGGATGGTATGGCAAACCTCTACACCCCTGGGTACAGGAGGAACAACTAAGTAAGTTAAGTCTATTTAGTTCTCCCATATGCTAGCCTACAAAGTCATAGTTAAGTTCCATGGCATCATCTGTATGGATACAAAAACTTGATTCAAATAAAAAACATCAGGGCCATGGTGATCTATAAAACATGTTATAAAAGACAACTAAGGAGGTTGTGCATGTGACTGGCATCCTCATTTTTTTTTTTTTTTTGCGTACGCCCGCTATTATTCGAGGCGAAATCCCAGGTTAGTATGTCTAACCTGATTTTTACGTGAGTATCCCTTTATTTTTCTTGCACAGAGACAGGTGTCCCTCACCATTCAGGCAGATACTCGCCGATTTCGGAGGTACCCATTAGAGCTGGGTCGGCTCAGGAGTCGCCAGTCCCTGGCCGATGACACTCCTTCAAATGTTATCGCCAGGGCTTCAGTTAATCCAGTCCAAATCCTGGTCAACGAAAAATCTTCAAACGTCCTCGCCCGGGTTTGATCCTGGGTCACCCGGTCGCCAGCGCAGTTTGGTAACCACTACACCAGCGCGGCTCCCTTACCTCATCATTAAAATCAATTGTTACAGAAACCAAACTTTAGGAAGCCTGTGCTAAAGCAGTTCATGTACTTTCCAGCAGTGGTTTCTGTAGTAATTCTTTCTACACAAACATTACGCCAGCGCCCTGCTTGACTTCATCACAATCACCTCTTTTGACATGCCTGTGGGAGCAAGTCTTTTCTTATTTTTTCTCCTCAAGAGATCTCTGGGAGCCACAGGGAGCACACAGAATATAAGTACTTTCAATTGAAAAAAATTTAATACCACAAAAAGGAAGCCATCAAGCTTCCCACGGTGATAGATGCCTGTTCAATATTTCATGTTGGAATATACAGACCAATTACTAAATAATGGTATCAACTTACGTGGAACTGGTGAGGCAACAACGACATTAGCACTTTTTAAATTTGGTAACGCCATTGTGTGTAGTGTTTGGAGTAAAAATGGGGCTATTTACAAAGCCTCAGTATATGTTTTATTCTGGTTATATGGCCATTATCACAGCAACTGCGATGATTTCTGAAAAAACAATTTTTAATACTATTTATGAAAATATAAAACTGGCACAAATTGTTTTTCAGTGAAAAGATGAATAAATGTGCTAAATATGTAATATATTGGCATTGATCACTTTTTACTAGCAGGATCATTTGCATTTTTCTCTTTAGATTCTTCAGATACCAAAAGAAATAACTCTCCCAATGGCTAATGACCCCCATCTTATCAGTTTTTTGGTGTGATATCACCGGTTACGTTCAATTTAAGAAAGTAGCAGTTTTTTTTGTCTAAACATTCATTCATCACCCTTCAGCTCCCCAAGGAGCATAGGACTTCAACAAACGTATGCCAACCCTTCCTGTCCTGTGCCATCAGGTCAAGGTCGTTCTGTCTTCCTCATCTCCTTTCATGCTTGTCTCCAGTTCTCTTCTCTGTGTGTTCTTTGGTATCCCTCTACCTCTTTTACATTGGGGGTTCCATAACAAGGACTGCCTAGTAATGCTATTAACAGATTTCTTCATTGTGTGTTGTATCCATTGACAGCACCTTCCTTTTATCATTTGTTATACTGGCACTTGTCTGGTTCTTATCACTTCTACATGAGTGATCGTGTCATACCATTTCAATCCTTCTATTCTATGCAAGCACTCATTTATGAAAGTCTGGAGCTTCTTAGTTGTTTTTGTTGTTCTCCATGTTTCAGATCCATACAATAGGACTGACTTGACAGAGCCATACAAATAGGACTGACTTGACAGAGCCATACAATAGGACTGACTTGACAGAGCCATACAATAGAAATGACTTGACATTTGAGTTGTTGATTCTTATTTTTGTGTTGGACTTGATTTCTCGCAATCTCCCTATTTCTGAATGCAATGAATGCTATCCTGTATTCTTATTTTGATAACTTTATATTGTTTATACATGTCAAAACATATGTTATCAATAATTAAAGAATAAGGGAAGATGAAATTTACAAATACGAAAAAAATTATATCCAAAAAAAATTATATCAGCTTCCTGTAAGTGTGTAAGTTTATGTACAAGTTCTTTGAACATGTGTCGATCAAATTTTGTGTCAAATGAAGTATGTATGGAGCATGAAGCCACCACTACCCCCCCACCCAAAGAAAGCAGGAAGCCTGCATCAAAGAAAGAGAGGTTATGCTACTCGGAATGGGGGGGGGGGACCTCTGGCATCCTCATTAAATTTAAAAAATAGAATTCACTCTATGGCAATTGCCACTGGAAAATACTGTAATAACATCAATGCCACAGAAGAAGCCATGAAACAGGCAGCAGAAACTCTTACTGAGTACAAAGCGCATGCAGAAAAACAGTAAACTTTACAGATGCCCTGTCAGTAATAACAGCCCTGAAGAGCTACCATGCTAAAGGATTGAAAGATCTGATACTCGCTTGAACACCTGGCCAGATGCTTCAACAAGTGCACAGTCCAGTGGATACCAGCCCATTGCAACATTCCAGGCAATGAAGAGACAGACAAACTTGTTAAAGAAAGGGCAGGGCTACCATTAAATGCTATAGGAACAACTTATGAAATGGCTAAAACAACCATCAAAGCCACATTCAAGCCCAAATGGGAACATGTTGTTCCTGCAGTACTGGCTTCTATAGCAACTGTTTTACATGGTGAGAATGCCAACTGCCAACTCTATGCACAGCCTCATATCAGTTGCCTTTTATGACACAGCTGAGGCAGGAGTAGTTCTTTCTTTGTCTCATCAGGGGCCAAATAAGTACAGGTCCATAACCTCTATCTGAAATTCTTGGGGCATTGTATATTTCAGAAACTAGGATTTTTCAATTTTCTGATAATGGCCAAATTGTGATTAAAAAAAGTAGCGTAAACTAACCCAAGCTGCACAAAATTTGATAAAAAAGCAACCCAAATTATGATATAAAAGTGGCCCAAATTACAATCGAAAAGTAGCAAGAAGAAACGTCATTTTCTGGTCTTCGGATAGGGGTCATGGACCTGCATTTCCTTTAATAAATAACTAAAATATAACATTTCTGGCAAACTCTGCATTGATTTGCCTTACAGGAAGTATTTTCAAAACTGAAATGGAAAAAGAAAATTAAACAATTAACTTTAGTGAGGTTTCAGGATTATTCATATATACTGGGGAAAAGGGAAGAACAACAAAAAGCATGGATAACAACAGAAACCATCAATAAGATAAAAGACAGGAAAAACAAGAAAGCAGATTTAAACAACAAGCAAAACCAGAAGTTCCAAAGCCAAGGCTCAAGAAGTGTACACAGAAGCAAACAAAGAAGTAAAAAGAAGTATCAAAAGAGACAAGAGGAAGTATATTGAGGAGTTGGCAAGAGAGGCAGAAGATGCTGCAGTCAAAGGGAATATGAGAGAACTGTATAACAGCACAAAGAAGCTAACGGGGAAATACAAGCAAACAAGTTGCTTCATAAAAGACAAGAATGGAAAACTGCTCAGCAATATACAAGAGCAAATGAAGAGGTGGACAGAATATTTTGAGGACCTTCTCAATAGACCAGCTCCACAAAACCCCTCGGGATGTCCAGCAGAAGAAGATCTACAAATTAACGGTGAAAGACCAACGAAGGAAGAAATAAAGAAAGCCATAAAGCTTCTAAGAGATGGAAAAGTGTCTGGACCTGATGGCATTCCAGCAGAGGCCATCAAAGCAGATATCGACACGGCTACAGAGATGTTATATAAATTACTTGGTAAAGTCTGGGAAAAGGAAGAGATACCAGCAGAATGGAAAGAAGGATATTGATAAGAATCTTTTTCTTATTAATGATGTCCACCAAATGATAAATATAAGTGGATGGAAGCAGACATCATCATCATCAGTTGATAAACTCTTAATACAAGACCCTTGCCCTGAGCAAGAGACATGCTGAGAAATCTGAAGCTCGCTCGAACATCACCAGAGTTAAATACTGTGTTGTTGTGTTGCTCGTGGTTCGAGTATGGAATGTCAACTTGACCTACGCAGTGGTGTGTAGACATAGATGGAGTGTATAATGTGCGAATGATAGGAAGAGTTCGTGGTGTTGACAAATGTTCTTTTCTCACACTCATGTATGGCTGGAAGTCATCGACACCAACGACTGTGTACCTTTACTAAAGTTTAATTGGACGTACACACTCGACAGCACAGATAGTGACAAATCACAGGTTGGCATAATACATCATGGTACAGTGGATAAATGGTCTTGCAATGTTATGTTACATGGGCACTCATGTAGAATAATAGTATAATGGACTGTCAGTAGCCAAGCACTCAGTATTGCCCATATATATATATCAACTGAGTTTACTGACAAAGCACGTCAGATTATAAACAATATCCAAGATGGCTTCTAGACCTAATCTCGTCTAGCGAAGATTCCTTAACATAATGTCCAGCACAGATTTTTCCATATAATTATATTGAACCGCTAGCAATGGGTTCTCATGTGTAGCAGTGATCTCTGGACTAATCAAGCGATAATACGGGCATCCCTTTTCTCTTCTTGAAAGTCACTACATGTTTGGTTCCAAGATGGCTTCACTCGTGAGCTGTCACTCACGTTTGGATACAGATAATGAATCTGTCCTAAAGTTAGTCATTCATTAAACATTTCATTGCTCTGTAGATTTGATCATGAACAATTGACTGCATTCTACAGGATATAGTGCTGCTAGGAATCAGAATCGTTTTTTTCATCTAGTTAGATGTATCCTCTCAGACGTACAAATCATCCCTATCGAAAAACGGTGGCTTCGTACGAGAGTTCAAAAGAGTATCTTTATTACCTTGGTTTTCAGAAATATGAGTTTGCCATTCCTTGGCAATAAGAATGAACACTGGGGTAAAGCATACACGATAGGTCTAGACGACTATCACTTTCCCCAAAAACCACTGAGATCACTTTTTCCCCGGCGTCAAGCCGACATAGAAAAACACAGCCCATCATCAGGGCGAAGCCAAAACACACCTCTCTCGCGACACATCCGCCGAACAGCCTTTGACCCCTCTAGAGACAAAAGAACATATAGTTCGACTTAGATATGTAAAGATATACAGATATAAGACAGATTCGTCCTATACAGACAAACAATACACATAAATTCAGGCCATAGATATTCTGAAGCAAGAACAATCTATTACTACCCAAACAAAGAATAAATCGCAGTAAAACTGGATTCATCCGCGGAGTTCGATCGAAAGAGACGGCACAACTTTCAAGGGAAGTAACTCAATAATGACTTTCCCTTAAGCACTAAAAAATATCTATTTTGTTTACAAAATATTTGCGAACATAACAAGTATACCAATGTATAATATTGTAAGATATCAAAGACTGCACGTAACAGATATCTGGTTAAGTTGCCTAAGAAGGGAAATTTACAAGAGTGCACAAATTATAGAGGAATAATGTTACTTTCAGTGCCAGGAAAAGTATTAAACAGGATTATCCTTGAAAGATTAAAAGAGTCCATAGACAAGAAACTGAGAGATGAACAAGCAGGTTTTCGACAAAACAGATCCTGTACAGACCAGATAGCCACTTTGAGAATAATAGTTGAATAAAGTCTGGAATGGAATTCACCACTATACATCGGATTTGTGGACTACGAAAAGGCATTTGACAGTGTAGACAGAGAATCACTTTGGAAATTAATGAGGCATTATGGAGTTCCCCTGAAGATCATTAATTTAATAAAGAAAACATATGAAGACATGACATGCAGAGTTCTTCATGAAGGACAGCTTACAGAACCGTTTGGGATAAGAACAGGAGTGCGACAGGGATGCCTCTTGTCTCCATTTCTTTTCTTACTAGCAATAGACTGGGAATTTCTATGTGCCTGTGGAAGGGAATTCTCTACTCAGAGAGGAATGAAAATCCACAGAACGAAAAAGGGGTGTGGGAGGTCATCAGGGGGAGATCAGCAGCGCTCTGTCTCGACGGATAAGACGTTAGAAGAACGCAGCCAGGAGTCAATCCACAGTGCTGAGTACATTCAAGTTGATCTGCCAGATGATGATCTCACACACTTCTTGGACGGGAAGAGAGATGCAATAAAGTTTCCACCTGCCAGTGCAAAAGGGCTTTGGGAACAGCTGGACGAAGCCTTGGCAAAAGAGTTGGATAACAGCCTGAAGCAGCTAACTTTGGAGAAGAAGCTGGAAATCTTCGGCGACATAATATATCTGCACTGTCGCAAAGTGTTCGGAGTGAGGGAGGCAAGGGAAAGTAACCCACCACGGAAAAGTAGAAGATAAATTAAAATAGATGAAATCAGGAAACAGAAGAAGCATGCCCGAAAACTGTTCAAGAACGCAGTTGCCACAGAGAAGGAAGGGTTACGGCAAGTTTGGGAGCACCTGAAAGGCCAACATAATGCCCTTTGTAGAGCGGAAAGGTTGTGCAGGAAGAGAAGGAAGACTCGAAGGGATAGGGAAAGATTCTTTAGGGAGCCCTTCAAGTTTGCCAAAGAACTGTTTGAGCAGCCACGGTCGGGTACGCTAAACATCAGGAAAGAAGACCTGGAAGAACACCTTAGAATGACATATTCAGATGGTTGCAAAAATGAGCCGCTCAGCAGCATGGCAGGCCTTAAATGGCCGGGTAAGCCAGGAGCTGAATTTAACACCAAGCTCCCAACGGTGCAAGAGGTAGAAAGCATTGTCCAGAAAGCTCGCTGCAAGTCAGCTCCAGGTCCTAATGGTGTTCCATATGTGGTGTATAAAAGATGCCTGAGGTTCTCAAACGACTGCTCCATTTACTGAAGAATGCGTGGAAAACCCAACTCGTAAGCAAGGAATGGAGAAAGGCAAACGGAGTCTACATCCCGAAGGAACAAAATTCCACAGACATCAGTCAGTTCAGGCTAATCTCACTACTCAATGTGGAAGGGAAGATATTCTTCTCAGTAATGGCGAAAAGACTCACTACATATCTCCTGGCAAATGGGTACATTGACACTACCATTCAGAAAGGAGGTATCCCAGGTACACCAGGATGTCTAGAGCATGCCACAATGATCTGGGAAGCAATCCAAAAGGCAAAGTCTGAGAGAACAAACCTCCATGTAATCTGGTTGGATCTAGCGAATGCTTATGGATCCGTTCCACACCAGATGTTGTGGCAGGCCCTAGAAATGTATCATGTTTCACAAGAGATTGCAGCAATGCTGAAGCTGTATTTCGCAGGGTTTTCTGTCAGATTTTCAACCAGAGAGTACACAACGAAGTGGATTGGCCTTGAAGTTGGAACTGCGATACTATTCGTCATGGCTATGCAGGTAATCCTCAATGCGGCTGAAGGAATGGCTATAGGTCCAAAGCTCGGTGGAATGTGTCACATGCCACCGCTGAAAGCATTCATGGATGACACAACAATTCTGACGTCAGATGAACATCAGGCCCGGAGGATGTTAGCACGCCTGGATGAACTAGTCAGCTGGTGCAGAATGAGCTTCAAACCCAATAAGTCGAGAAGCCTATCAGTCAGGAAAGGGAAGATAGCAGAGGTCATACTCATGGTTTCCAGCCAAAGAATCCCTACTGTCATTGAGGAACCTGTTAAAAGTCTTGGGTGTACGATGCCTCTTTAAAAGACTCGAAGGCAGTGCAACAGACAATAGAAATGGCAGACAGAGGACTACAGATCATAGACCAAAGCAGACTCCTGGGAAAGTTCAAACTGTGGTGCCTCCAGTTCATGTTGATACCGAAGTTGCTGTGGCCACTGCTTATATATGAAATAAGCACAAGTACAGTGGAAGCTATAGAGCAGAAGGTCAACAAGTTCATGAGAAAATGGCTAGGGGTACCACCAGGTCTGTCAGATGTAGCACTGTACTGCAAAAAGTCAAAACTTCTGCTTCCCTTCAAGTCAGTTGTTGAAGAGTACAAAGTTGGAAAAGCAAGGCTTGCAATGATGCTACGCGAGTCAGCTGATGACGTGGTTAAGTCCATTCAGCCCACACTGAAAACGGGAAGGAAGTGGAGAGTGGAAGAAGCTGTTGATGCTGCTGAAGAGTCACTCAAACTGAGAGAGGTAATCGGATACACGCAAACGAATAGAAGGGGATTTGGGCATGGTGACATCCGCTGGTGGTCCAAGGCATCAAGCAGGGAACGCAGAGACATGGTAGTTCAGGAGATACGAGGAGCTGAGAATGATAAGAGGTTGCTAAAAGCAGTGCAGCAGGTCCAACAAGGCCAATGGACTACATGGGAAGGAGCCCTGCAGAGATCCTTGACATGGAATGATATATGGCATATGGCACCTCTTAGGCTCAGCTTCGTGGTTAGATCAATGTATGACCTACTGCCGTCGGCCACCAACCTTGTGAAATGGGGAAAGTCAGATGATGAGCAGTGCCCCCTGTGCCAGGGGAGGCAGACACTTGAACACGTGCTCTCAGCGTGTAAGGTGGCATTAGGGCAAGGACGATACACTTGGCGCCATAACAAAGTGCTAAATGAGCTTGCTGCGACAATAGATCAGGCAAGAATGAAAGCGAATAGCAAAGTCCGGCCAGACACCACAAATACATACTTTCTGAGGGCAGGAAAGTCAGCACACCCCAAACCGAGTAAACCTGGTAGCAGTTTACCATCTCTTCTTGACTGTGCAAACGACTGGGAGATGGCGGTAGACCTACCTGGACGGGGGGCATATCCAGAGAGTATCAGATAATCGCGGAGACGGCCGGATATAGTGCTTCATTCTTCAGCAACGCTTCAGGTCATACTGATTGAACTGACCGTGCCATTTGAATCCAGATTAGACGAGCAACATTCATTCAAAGCGGCCAAGTATAGCGATCTGGCCGCGGATCTGAGACACAATGGATTCAGTGCAAGGGTCATGGCGGTTGAAGTGGGCGCAAGAGGGCTTGTGGCTGCATCAGTGTATGATTTATTGAAACTTGGGGCTGAAGGACAGTCTAGAACAAGGGCACTGAAGAGGCTTAGCGAAACTGCTGAAAAGGCATCAGGCTGGCTGTGGAACAACCGCAATGGGCAATGGAAATCGTGACAATAAACGCTGCGGTACAGAAAACACCAAAATTTTTCTAAGTCCACAGCGCTGAGTTTTTCTGGTGTACTAGTGAAAGGGCTGCGACTCTGGGGCAACAGGCGATGTATACTATAGGGAGTGTGTCAGGTACAGAATTTCAGTGGCTTGCGGCGCGCAGTGGCTAAGGCTCGTTGGCTGCGCGCTCGTGTCTCAGTGTGTGTCCTTAGTTGTGAAGGGCGACGGAACGAACGGAATAATTTGTCTTCTCTTTGTTACTTTCACAATTGCCCCCACGGCTGGCGTTGTGGATTAAAAGTTGCTACCGTAAGTGAAATGGGTTCATTTTCGATACAAGACAACAGTAAGCTGAGACGCTTGGGAGTCATGACCCAAGTGGGCCCGCCCCCCTTAGAGTGTAAAGGAGTAAACGGGCCGAAACACTTGTCGGATGGGGGGACTTCTTCTGATGATCAGATTGCTTCCTGTTGTATAGCTCTGTAAAGAGTTTCCTATCATGGGTTACGAGAACATCGACAACACACAACAGAAATGGAATCCAGTGGACTCTGACTAAACAGTTGGATGATCTGGATTTTGCTGATGACTTAGCTCTTCTGTCCCATAACCGTAATCAGATGCAGGCCAAATTGAAAACACTCGATGAGAGGTCACAGCAATTGGGATTGAAAATACACAGGGAAAAGACAAAGATAATGAGAATAAATGCAGGTAATGATAACAGGGTTGAACTTGAAGAAGCACCAATACAAGATGTAGAATCGTACACATATCTTGGCAGCAATATAGACAAAGTTGGAGGGAAAGACAGTGATATCAAAATAAGAATACAAAAAGCAAGAGGAGCTTTCATTGCATTGGGAAATATATGGAGATCAAGAGAAATCGGATCCAACACGAAAATAAGAATCTTCAACTCAAATGTGAAGTCAGTCCTATTGTATGGCTCTGAGACATGGAGAACAACAAAGACAACTACCAAAAAGCTACAGACTTTCATAAATGGGTGCTTGCGTAGAATAGAGGGATTAAAATGGTATGACAAGGTTACCAACGTGGAACTGATGACTTCTTCTTCTTCTTCTTGCGATCGCATCTTTGATGATTACACCGTCAGACGAGTTCTCATGATGAATTCGACTGTTGTTTGAAGTTCCTCTTTAACTCCATATAGCTTTGAGTTTAGTGTTGAGTCATTCGGCCAGTATATCTTTCTTAACTGGTCATACAGAGGACAGTCCTGTAGAACATGCTCAGCAGTTTGTTCGTTTAATCCACATGTGCACAGTGGTGAAGCAGACAATCGTAGCTTGTGCATGTGTTTATTCAGTTTGTTATGCCCTGTCCTGAGTCGAAAAATAGTTATCTGTCCCTGCCGGTCGAGAGTGTGATAGTCGTCTTTGGGTTGGTTCTGTTCTCTTCTGATAGTCTGGATAGCTCTCTTTTTCTCAAAGTATGTGACTTCATTATCTTCTTGTTCACATTCTCCTCCCTTTTTTGCAAGTTTATCTGCCTTTTCATTTCCGGGTACACCACAATGAGATGGTACCCACTGAAGTATGGTTCTCTTTTTGGCAGCTACCTTGTTTAGTTCATTTCTCAGATGCGGGAGTTTACCACCCTTGAGAGCTTGCAGGACAGACAGTGCATCTGTGAGGATGACTACCTGGTGGCAGTCAGAGTTGGTGTTATAAATCATATTTGCAGCTTGCTCTAGAGCTTGAACCTCAGCTGTATAGTTGGAACAGAATTTACCAGTGGGAATGTGCCTAGTCTCATAGTGGTTGTCAGGATATGAGATAAAGATACCGGCACCTCCATTCCTAACAGCATTTGTTGCTGATCCATCTGTATAGGGAACTGATGACAAGAACTAGACAAGTGCCAGTGGAACAAGAGATGAGACGAAGACGATGGAGATGGATAGGACACACACTGAGGAAACCTGTTGATAGCATTACAAGGCAGTCCTTGTTCTGGAACCCCCAGGGCAAAAGAAGCAGAGGTAGACCAAGAAGCACATGGAGAAGAGAGCTGGAAACAGAGGTGAAAATGATAAGGAGAACGTGGAAAGAACTTGAGATGATGGCACGTGACAGGAGGACTTGGCATGTGTTTGTTGAAGGCCTATGCTCCTTTGGGAGTGGAGGGTTATGAATACTGAATAAACTGTAAAGTAATTTGTTAAGTTACTTACTTAGTCGTTCCCCTTCTACCGTGAGGTGTAGAGCTTTGGAAGAGAGAGCGCCAGACCATTCTATCAGCTGTCTTCTTCCTGGCCTGGTTCCATTCTAGTCCTCGGTCCTTCAAAGATTGTCTAATGTTGTCCTCCCAGCGGACTCTGGGTCGTCCTGGAGGTCTGGATCCCTGGCTCTTTGTTTCCCATGCTTGTCGTGGTAGCCAATCTTCTCCCATTCTGCAGACATGGCCAAACCATCTTAGTTGGGACTGTTCTATTTGGGTCTGCAGCGGATGGGATTTTAGGCCTTGACGGATCGTCTGGTTGCGGACCATGTCTCTTCTTGTTACTTCAACCACTTTCCTCAGATACCTCACTTCTGAGGTTTGGATCTGGCTTTTGTGGGTTGTAGTCATTGCTCACGACTCGCATCCATATGTCAAGACTGGGACATAGGTGGAGCGGTATACAGCCATCTTCGTTTTCTTACCAACCTCTTTCTTGCTGAGGAATCCACGATTTATGGCCTGAAAAAGTCTCCCAGCCGCTGCTTTTCGAGTGGCCAACTCTTCTTTGATGCCTCCCTTTCGGTCTATAATAGCTCTGAGATATTTAAAGTGGTCGACCTGCTCCAGGACCTGTTCTCGCAACTTAATCTGATGTTTTCTTTCTTCTCGTGATATCACCATGGATTTTGTTTTAGAGCTGCTTATGACCATCCCTCTCTTCTCCAGCTCTTCCTTCCAGACTTGCAGGTTGGATTGGAGATGTGCCTCTGATTTAGCAATCAGGGCAACATCATCAGCAAATGCCAGCTCCGAAATATAGACCTGTCTCATCTTCCAGTACCCCACTGAATACTTTCTTGTTCTCTCCTTACATGCCTTGATGACATCGTCCATAAGGAGTATGAAGAGGTAAGGTGATAGGATATCACCTTGTCTTACACCAGTGGTGGTCCTGAACTCTTCTGACTTATGGTTTGCTGTCCTCACATAATTTCTGCAAGACTTGTAGAAGCTCTGTATAGCATGAATCAGAGGTGCTGGAATATTCTTCCTTGCCAAACAGTTCCAAAGTTTGCTCCAGGGGACCCTGTCAAACGCCTTTTCCAGATCTATGAAACAAAGATGGATCTCACTCTTATACTCAAGGGCCTTTTCACTCAGCTGTCTGAGTGTGAAGATTAGGTCTTGAGTACTTTGGTTTGCTCGGAATCCGCACTGGACCTCATCCAATTGTGGCTCAGCTAGGCGTCGGAGTCTCTGCTCTAGGATTCTAGAGTAGATTTTACCAGGGACACTGAGAAGGGATATGCCTCTATGGTTTCCACATTGTCGATTGTCACCCTTTTTGAAAATTGGTGTTATGATGGCAATCTCCCAATCCTTTGGTATGGTCTTGTTGCACCATGATGCCTGTAGGACCTTTAGGAGTAATAGGTCGCCTGATGCTCCCATGTACTTAACCATTTCTGGTGTTATACCATCATGCCCTGCTGCTTTGCCCATCTTGATTTTCTATAGTGCTGCCCTCAGTTCTTCCATCTTTATGTCATCTTCACCATCATTGGTTTTCTCTTCTGCGCTAGTGGTTATCATTTCTGATGCTTCACCATGCTCACCATCCAGGAGTTCTGAGAAATATTCTTTCCATCTTTCCATTACTTCCTTCGGGGCAGTAAGCAATTTGCCTTGCTTGTCCTTTATAAATTTGAGAGGGCATTGTTTTTCTTTCCTCATGTTCTTTAGGGTCTTATAGAACAATTTCTGGTTTTCTTGTGCATCTTTTTCTAGCTTTTCTCCAAATTCTTCCCAGGACTTCTGTTTTGCTGCTAGCACTTTGTTCTTTGCTTCTGTTCTGAGTGTCACATATTCTCTATATTTTTCCATTTGTCCTGTTGTGTTTTTTTAGCTCCTAAGTATTGTTTCCATGCCATTTTCTTCTCTCTTATTTTCTCTTTGACTTCCTCTGTCCACCAAGGTGTCCTCTTTCTCTGGTTTCCAAGTCGGACTTCACCGCATGCTTCTGCAGCAGCTGTCTTTATGATATCCTTGAATTTATTCCAGAGGGTTTCCAAGTCATCAGGTCGTTCTTCTGTGTTGCTCACTGCTGTAGCAATAAGCCCCTGATATCTGGTCTTAATTTCTGGCTCTCTCAGCTTGTAGGTCCTAATGCTCATTTCTCCTGCTCGTTTACTTGGTTTCTTGCGTGATGTTGGGCAGTTCCTAGGCTGAGCAACTCTTTCAGTTGTTCGTTTGATTGTTAGCAGGTAGTGATCACTTCCAATCTCTGGCCCCCTCCAGACTCTTGCATCTCGGACATATCTGAATGAGCTTCTCCGAACAATGGCATAGTCGATCACTGACTTCTCATTCTTGGTTGGTTCACATCTAGTGTATGCATGTATGCGCTTATGGGGGAACTTTGTGTTTGTAATGATCAGATTCTGCTCACTGCAGAATCTAAGGAGTCGCTTTCCATTGTCATTGAGAGTATCTTCTCCATATCTTCCGATAACTCCACCCCATCTAGCATGGTCATTTCCAACTCTGGCATTAAAATCTCCGAGCATGATAACTTCATCTAGGCAGTCATCCACTGTCCTTTGAAGCAGCTCGAAGAATTCCTCCTTGACCTCTGCTCTCTCATCCTCATTTGGCCCATACACTATGACCAGGTTGACTATGGTTTCTCCTTTTAGTTTTACAACCATAATGCGCTCCGAGACAAAGTTCCATCCCTTGATACTATCTTTTGATTTTGGGCCACAATGCAACCCACGCCCCCTTTAGCTCTTTCAGATATGGGTACACCACTGTAGAGCAACGTGTTGCCATCGAGATCCATGACTCCTTGTCCTTTTTTCTTCATTTCCGTTATAGCCAGGATTTCTAGTTTTGCTTTCCTCATCTCTTCCACCAGCTCCTCTTCCTTCCCATTTATACTTCTCGTGTTCCAAGTTCCATAAGTCGTAGTCCGTTCCAGTTCGTCGCCTTTAGAATCAGTCCGGTTTTCTCTCTTGTATTGCTCGTAATCATAGTTTAAGACAAACAGGTGATTGGCCTGTTGTGCCTTTGCATGGTGGAGGGGCTGCCTCCTTACGGCCTAATTTGTTAAGTTACTGATTATTAATAACTGCTATGGATGGGAACAAAGCCAGGTGGGAACCAGCACAAATGTTTTCAAAGATGGCCTGTTTAATTATATTTTAAATATTTTTTGCTTCAAGTAGTGAACAATTCTTGCTGTAGGGGGTCATGCCTGTCCACAAATTTCTGATTCATATGTTACGGAGGATGACAGTTAAGGCATTAAACATCTATTTGTCAAAAACGTATGGCTTCAGCAAAGTTGGTTCAACTACCAAAGGTACAGGATTCAACTGAGAGAAAAAAAAAATTGTCAATCCTAAAGAGATAAAAATTGTGTGCACAATTATGAAAATTGGCATATTACCATGATGCTGTGCATAATCTTCAATGGGCCTTAAGTTGCCACAGCATTTAATTTTAAACCACGAAACACCTAAGAATGACATATTAAGAATCAATGTTATTATGTGTGTTGGTTCAGACACTGATAATGACAAAGAAATCAACAAGAAAATAAAATGAAGAGTAAATACATTTTTTCCAGTTACTTTCACACAGAAGATGCAGGCGAGGGACAGGACACACAGAGAAAACCTGATCATAACATTACAAGGCAACCCTTGTTCTGGAATCCTCAGTGTATGAGGGGTACAGGAAGACCGTAGAACATATTGAGAAGAGAAATGGAGACAGACATAAAAGCAATGAGAAAGACATAGAAAGAACTTAAGAGCGGATGGAACAGGTCATGGAAGACCTGGCATAAGTTTGTTGAAGGCCTATGTTCCTTATGATGATCATAATTTTAGCATTTAATTTTTCTCCTTAGTGGACAAATCTCGGGGTGTTTATTACAATCGATGGTGTCTTAGAGTAAAGTAAATACAGCATCATAAATTATATCTATAATATTCATTGGTTAAAATGAACCATAGTGGGACGTTTTTTTTAAATCTCATCCAAATAAGTCGATCACGTCGTTATTACTGTGTAATCATTAAATTTTTTTGTTTTTAAGTTTGTAGGCCTACCAAAGAAGCATCTTTTTTTTTTTTTTAAATTAATGAAAATATCCCGTTTAACCTCTGATGGGTTATAGGCCTAATTAGGATATATTTTTTTTTCAATTCCAAATAATATGAACAACTGCCGATATGAGAAAGTGGCATCACATTTGTCAAATCATTGTAAATAGGGACAATCACAATTATGCTAATATACGTTAAATAAATTTTAAAAAACGAACAAAATCAAGAAGAAACTCTGAACAAGAATAATATTAAAGTGGAGGGGTGTAAAGGCCTGGTGGTTCCAGTTATATAACTGACTTTAACAGATAGGCCTATTTAATTGACTTTCATCTGTTAAAAGTCATATGCATTGTAAGAACAGCATCAGACCTTCACATTCCCAGCAACTAGCCTATATATTAACATTTGTTCGTGTTAAATATTGTTTGACTAGGCTATATTATGCAGTTCCCTAGGTCTGTCTATTCTTAACACTCACTGTTCTATCGTTTCAACCATATTCATGTCAGAATAATATACCAATAATTCATTTACAACAATGGATACCTGAGCTTAATAAATTATTCACATACAAATTTTTAAAAACAAATAATACTATGGACATTGAAGCTGTGATGATAGTGAGTGCAATAGTTGTAATACATGACTTGGTCTCGAGTGCAAGCGAGAGTAGTGAGTGTATGAAACCGTAGGCCTATTTGAAACTACCAGGCCTACTTTTGGAATGTTTTCGCTGGCTAAATGTGTCTATCTTTGATAAGAATAAAGCTCCTTGCTATGTGGTCTTACATTAGTTTTGCAACTGGTGTATTAGTCTCATGAAGCATTCTGTGAATTTCTGCCACACAATGGTCGACTTAAAAAAATGGTGGAATTTTTTTCGTTTGTTTCAACGATGTGGTCAGGCAATTTATGTCCGTCGTAATGTGTTAAGTATGGTGACTCTGCTTGGTGCCATTATTGTCTCCTTACCTTAAATATGTTTAAAATGCAGTTACGGCTTACCGATTGTAGGCTCGCTTTATTTCTACAGTAGCCTACTTCCTTTGCTTCACTCGTTTCCCTCACAAAGACGACCTGCGGTCTTCATGTCTTGCCTCCTCACAGTCACAGCTCCCAATCGAGGGTCGACGAGAATCGATACTTAAATATCTGTGTACACGATACTGAATTAAATTTCCCCTCCCCCCTTTCCATTTCTTTGTTTTTTCTAATCCTTAATGAAATCATCAGGGGGTGGAGCCGCTGTATTTCTCTTGTATTGTTGATGAGCAAAACTTAGTACAATATAATTTTGTCTTTTCTTTTTTTTTTCACTTTATTAAATGATAATGTTCGATCATTGCAAATAATTATTTTAAATTAATAAAAACATTTAACCCTTGATGGGTTATAATTAGGATATATAGTGTGGTTCATTCAAGATAATAATTCTGATTTAAAGATACTGTATTTTGAAGGATTATCATGGTAAAAAATACGAAACATAACCAAGAAGCTATTTCCTATGAACCTCGCGGATTTGGTGAATTTAAAAAAAAAAATAAAGTATCCCGCTCAACCCTTGATGGGTTATAATTAGGACATAGTGTAATAAATTAAAGACAATATAATCATATTTCCGATATCCAAATATAGTATCTTCTTCTGTCCTCCACTCAGTCCAAATATAGTAAATCAAAATTGTGTGAATTTATTTGTGTGACAACCCACAAGAAACAAACAAACAATAAAAATAACAAACAAACTAATACAAACAAGAAAAAGCAAACAAACAAAAACAACAATAAACAAAATAAAGTTTCTCACAACTGCTTTGTTGTTACCAAAGTGAAAAGGGGTGAGAAAGGCTGGAGGTGTCCGAGATTACTTCAAATCCACCAACTATCTGCCGTCATCCACACAAGCACTCCATTGGACTGCCCCTTATTCTCACACAATCATTGATCCATATATATTAATTTTAGTTCTTATTATATACTATTTTACTATATTGTGAAATTTTCTAGGTCTATCTATTCTCAACGCCTGTTCCACATTTAAAGCAAAGAAACTAAAGATAATGTTTGTATATTGAGACCAATAACACAAACTTACTGCAGTGGATTGTTGTTGTTCTTTAACTAGGGGTGCTGAGCTTTTCTCTTTTGCAGCCAATACCGTTGAAGACATTATCTACACTGTAGATCTAGATTTTCCTGTGGCTTTTCTGCCATTCCAAAACGTGACGAGTGGAAGTCATGAGCTCCAGTTTCTCCAGCTTGGCTTGCATTTATAGGATCATCACATCTGGTCCCAAGCTAGCAGGAAGAACCATATGCCATACTGTGCATTCCGCGCCATCCAAGGTGGCTCTCCAAATATGCAGAGCTGGAATACTATGCTCTGGTTCTGGGATCTTCCAAGCAATCGTCACGTCCTACACAGAGCCACTTATCAGCTCCCCCTGCCTATCACGGGGTCCACAGTGAGATCCTCCTGCATGCAGGCAACCAGGTAAAAGCTAGAGTTACATCTGGGGCTCAAGTGACTCCTCCAAGCTTATTGTGCAATGCTAGGTTCTCAACATGTTTCACCTCAGGGGGAATTTCTAGAGGTGTGTGGATGTTTTCAAGAGTCAATGAGGGTGTAATTAGCGTCACAGGCAGGTTCACATCCAAATCTTCATACTATAGCATTGTGGACTCTTGGTGATCATATGAGGAGGACTCCATATATGCCTTCATGCATGACTGCAGTGGATAAATATCTTTGTTTATGCATCATTGACTACAATCAGGCATTTTATAATAATAGCCCCAGTCATAACTGACTTTGGGAATGCGCCCCTGAGGTGACAGCCCTCTGCTGCTTATTTTCCTGATGCTCCTTTCGACGTTTTCTCCTCTCTTCTGCTTGTTGTGCGAGCTTTTTTTTCGCCCAATCTGAGGTGACGCCGTAAATAGCATCGCCACTTGGTGCGATCGGCAGCTTCATCCTCCCACGTTGCTGGGTTTATGTCCAGTGCCCTCATTTCTCTCTTACACACATCTCTGAACCTCAGCTGCGGTCGTCCAACTGTTCTTTTGCCATCTGCTAGTTGCCCGTAGAAGATATCTTTCGGGATGCGACCATCTTCCATGCGGCGGACATGGCCAAGCCAGCGTATCATTCTCTGAAGGCCAGCACGTGACAACACCTCGACATTTGTCACTTTATCTTTCCACGAGATGCCTAGAATGTGTCGTAGACATCGTAAATGGAAGGTATTGAGCCTTCTTTCTTGCTTAGCGAAGATTGTCCAAGTCTCGCTGCCATATAGGAGAGTGCTGGTGACGCAGGCGTTATATACCGCAGCCTTGGTCTTCGTTGTGAGTTTGGAGTTTCCCCAAACACGCGATGTGAGGCGGGCAAAGGTAGCTGCAGCTTTGCCAATGCGGCTGTCAATTTATGTGTCCAGTGAGAGTTTGTCATTGATGATAGATCCCAGGTATGTGAAGTGGTGCACTACTGCCAATTCATAGCTATCGATAGTGATAACTGGTGCAGCACCCGCATCCTGACTCAGCACATTCGTTTAAGCTGGAGTGTCCTCTCCAGGGCGCGAGCTTGGGCACAGTTATATGGATATCACGCTGTTGTCCATGCAGTATGTCCCCCCCCCCCCCTCTCCACGCAGCTGGTAGGTCCAAAGGAACGGCAGTAGCCGATACAGTTTGGTACCAGTCACGTCGCAGGAGTTGCCATAATAATGTCGAATCAACATTAGACTGTCTTAGGGACTCCGAATCCGGATTTATCCTCAGGGTTTACTCCCGAAGCCAATTCCATAAATGGATATTCCCGCAAGGCAGCGGTGGTTTGAATTCAGAGTTCCTTCTCTAAGATAAGCTGCCAACCAAGGATCACGATCCCTATCTGCCCGAAGCTGTTGGTTTTAAGGCGCCAGTCCCTCGCCTTCGCCTCTTCTCCCGTCAGTGGAAACAGTTCCGCCCTTCTCCCTTCAGTGGAAATAGTTCCGCCAGGCTCAAATTGAGCCTCACGTGAAGGCCGGGAGCTGGACTTGGTTGTCAGAGGCTACTTGAGACGCTTGCCATAGAAGCATAAGCAGGCATATATTAATATATAAAACATATAGTTAAGATAAACATGCTTGCAGACCCCCCAGATAGGCGGACAAGATCTGACTTTAGTCAGGAATATTATCTGAGATTAGATAATTGAATAGGAACACAAATAAAAAAGAAAAAAAAAGCTGAGTAAGAAGCCAAAAAAAAAAGTAAGTTAAAAAGAAGAAGCATCAATTAATCAACGCGATAAGGCGTAGACAGTTAAAATTCTTTGGACTCTTCGCGAGAGAAAATAGTTGAAGAATCTATGTCACGGGTTGCCTCCCCTTTGATCTGCAGTGATGGTCCAACAATGGTCAAAACCTGGAGTACCTAATGTTTTTCTTCAAAGGTATCTACTTTCGCACAAGATTACTCTTGACAGATATATATATATATATATAGAAGGATGATGATGCTTCTACCTTGAGGGAGTATTTACAAGATATTTCATAATCAAGAAAATGCCGAATGTGTCTTAGCAATGTTAACTTTTTATCTGCCCGACAACTTTTGTGAAGAAGTATCATATAATTTAATTTAGCTCGTACAAGCCCCCAAATGAATTAACAGTGAAATTCTTATTATTATTTGGCTCTTTAAATATAGATATATTAAAGATGCTGATTCATCCGTGTGCACATCTTTCTGTAATAACTAAATCAACTATGAATTTATAAAAAAGCAACATATAACAAATTTAATGATCAATTACTTTGGAACAAATGTAAATAAATATCAACTGGTGATTACTAAAACATAGGTTTCGTCATTGAAATCAGCTTTAGGACGCTTAGTTGTGGAATATAGATCAATGTTCTGTTGTGTTGGCCTGCTAAAAATGTCATTTAGCTTCCAAACTGATGAGGTGTTGATGCTGCTGTTTCCGTCAATTCGTCTATGTGGCGAGGTCACTTCTCCTGGTCAAGGCAGGTATCTTTACCAACCCTTAAATGTAGGTTTCAAGTGTAGATATCAAGCTCTGAACTTGTGACGGTATTGCCTCCACTGCTTTGCAGTAGTGGTCTAACAGTGGCCAAAACTCAAGATTATCTATTATAGGCTTCAATGGAGTCTACCTTTACACAAGATTACTCTTGGCAGAAATGTATATAGAAGAGTAGTAAAGCCTCTATCACATGGGAGTGTCACAGAGTGCTCGAAGATTTTGTCTAGATTATTTTTTAATTCCTTACTTTTATTTTCCTTCACATTTTGTCTGTCTTCTCTACGGAAATATTTGCACCTGCGATCTGTTCTTTAGCTGTTTTTCTAGTCTTCACTAATAGTCCTGTCATTCTATCCAAATTCTATCTTCTTCTACAAAGGCACTTAAAAGCATTTCTTTAGGGATGTCTTATACGATTTATTCGCTAGTCGAAACCAGTGGTTCCCAGAGTATCATATTTCGGTGTTCAGTGGTCAACTGAAAACCGCCACAATAAATCGTGGTACGTGTCTAAGCATGAGACGGGAAATAATTAACTCTTGGCGTGGGAACAGAAATGTTTTAACTTCATGCAAACGAATGCTGAGTTTTAAGATCACTTGCTGATTAACCGTCGAAGACAACGCACGCTTATAAGTTATAGAAGAGAAGCATCAACTTACCTCATACCTACAAGTATATGTGATTGAGAGTAACGCTACTAAAATTCTATTTCTTAAGCTGTGGATAAGTCCTGAGCGGTAAGCAAACTCTCAGTATTCGCTTAATTAGCTAACTCTAATATCAAGGGATTAGTTAATTGATGTAAAGTGTGAAATACTTAATATTGTGGTTTTATTTCTTTACATTAGATTGATAGCTATTTTGCATTTTATGTATTATGAATGTTATTGATGCATTATAATGATGTAAGTACTGGCTGATATCTGAAAGTACTACATTCTAATGATTTTGAGAAAGCTGTTGTGAACGAGAGAAGAACCATGTTGTTCAAGGAACGAGTGAATGAAATAGCATTCCTCCAATGCAGTCACGCATGAACGCACACGGCCAGGCGTCTGCTTATAACTAAGGCTGACCTTACTGACCCGACCTGATTGTGAGACTACTGCTAGACAGGAATTTGTAAACAAATGGACAGTCGCCTTTAAGGGAAAAGACTGACTGTTACGGCTTCAGGTAAAAATATTATTAGGCACCATTCTGAGACGAAATATCCAGAGTGGCTGTAGTTAATATATCTGTAAAACAAACAGAAGATTGATTGCCTGTATTGTCTTCCACAGCCCAGTTGCAGAATCCTAGCCAGTTTCTGGATTTTGATTGCTGTAAATTGTTGCGAGTAAACCGCCTAGTTGCTCTATGCTACAGAGAGAACTAGTGCTTACGTCTCAAACCCTCTAGCGGTGATCACAAGTCAGCAACCCTGAGCAGTCTACAGCATATAAGCCTCCAACACATCGTCAGCACCTGAACAGCATAACGCAACTTCACAACCAGGTGAACGAACAGCCTAGTCATCTCTTGGACTGTAGCCCCACTGAATCAAATTCTCCAGTTGGTAATCCCTACCTACTGTGACGCCCAGGAGAAGTCCAAGCAGATAAGTCTACGTAAAACCCAGACCAAAATCAGAATTCACTTATCCAAGAAATAGCCATAGGAATAAACTTTCGTCAGTGAGGAAAATAGCCTCTTACTTCTTATCTGAACCAAAGACACTGACAGTTCTAAATTTCCTAGTATTTCTTTTTTTTCAAAGTACATGTCAACATTGATTTTATTTTCTACTGTAATTAAAGTAATTATGTACATTCTGTAACTCACCATCATTCTGAGTTTGACTTAGTAGATTGTATGTTCTGTTCAGAAAAACATTCTCAACCCTCTTTGTATTACTTGTTACTATTAGTTCATCTTCAAAAAGATTTGAGTAAGAAAGAGTTAGTCGTCGCCAGAAAAATACAAGAGTTGGTAGTCTAAAAGGTGAGAGAATCACTGACACCAACCTGTGCCCTTCTGTTAACTCTTTCCCTCAACACTAGCTCATATCTGTGAAAACTAGTGTCTAAAGGTCTATGTCTTAGTCCGGGATCTTACCTGTGGTGACCTATCTGCAGAAGAATTGTTGAATCTTTAACTAGTAGTCTATCAATACTTTGGAGTAGAATCTATTATATATGCCTAGACAACGAAACTTCTTATATTTTCTGAACAGAATTGTGGAATTACACAGTAGAATAAGGAAAGTGAAATCTGAATGGTCCTGGAATTAATTAATTAATTATTTAATTAATTAAGTTACTTAGATTAATTAAGTTCATTAAGTTAATTAGTGGCTTAAGATAACTAAGTGTACAAGTTGATGATTGTGTGTGAAAGACTGGCTGCAATTGTAATACCTTACTTCAGAAGAAATAAGAGTATACACAGGGTTAAAAATAAATAAATTATACTTGAGTCTGGCTCAAGTTAATAATATCTTAATTCAGTAGAAATAAGTATATTATTAAACTATCAATTATACTAGTCTCCTGAAAAGGGATACATTACGTCAGTAGACTTAATAGTATTACCTCGAGCTTCTGTAAATTGATTAGGGTTTATTATTACAATACTTCATAGAATTATTAGTAATAATCGGAAGCAAGTGTAGCGTCTGTCTAAAGTTAATAATACCTTAATTCAGCAGAAATAAGTATTATTAAAATATCAATTATACTAGCATCTGTAAAGGGATACATTACGTCAGTAGACTTAATAGTATTACCTCGAGCTTCTGTAAATTGATCAGTGGTTTATTATTACAATACTTCATAGAATTATTAGTAATAACTGGAAACTAGTGCAGCGTATACTGAGAGATTGAACTACCTACCCAGCGATCTAAAATGAACGCAGTAGCTGAACTTAGAGCTCAATTTTTCCAATATCTGATAGATCACAAAGTGAACGATTCCATAAAAATTATAAGATGTCTAGATACATGGATAAGTGACTCTTATTTGGAAGGCGAGGAAAGAGGTTACTCGAGAAAGTTAATTGCGAAACATGTCTTAGAACAGGCAGAACTTTTCACGAGAACAGAGATGGAAATGATAGAGAGTGATGAAAAATGGACTCGCGACTGGAACGAGAAGGAAGCCAAGTGGAAAGAAGAGGCCATAAGCAGTGAAGCAGCTTATGAGAAGGAACAGCCGGAAGCTCAACCCTACCTTAAGTTGAAGACGCCGCCACTGGAAACTCAAAACTCGCCAAGAGATTTGAAACCCATGGTTAGTCATGAGGCCACGGAATCCCAGAGCCCCACTCCCAGGTCAGATGAACCATTATTTCAAGAGGAAGCACCCTCTGCTCCACAGGAAGCGCAACTTAGTACTCAGAGCACAAGTTTAGGCAAAGCAGAGAGGCGGACTTCGAACTCGATAAGTCATGACCCCTTTGTGAAGGTACCTACGCACATAAATGCTGGTAGTATGAGGAAAAATACACTCTCGTCAGGAACACGTCAGAAGAGGAATTTCCAAGACACCCCGAACATCTCTAATGAACAACAACATGCCTTTGCTAAATCTCAGAAAGCACACAAAGACCGATTTCATAACCACAACAAAAGCGCTCAGGACTACAAAAACAATAGAAACATGGTAAACCTTCAAGAAAGGAAAAACTGGATGAATGAGGACTACAGAAACGTCTAAGAAGACAGATAACTTCAGTAACGGCCCCATCCCACGATTAATGTCATCTGGGCAACAAAAGGACAGAGAGCTTAATAGTAGCCCAGAGTTACCTCTCATTGTTGACTCTTACGGAGTGAACGACAAGGGAAGTTACATAGTTCTAGGAGAACTAAAACAGCCTTTAATGGTACACGCGGAACCACGCAAAGGTCTGATAAAACATGTGACTCATAGAGACACAATGGTCGTAGACCAGGTTCAGGAGGAAACTTCTTTACCTGTCACTTTATCCACTGGAATGTTGGAAAAGTGTAAACCGGCAGAACTTTGCCATATCACTGGGTTTAACCCAGCACCAAAAACCCCACCCCTTCTCTGTGAGAGAGAAGCGAATATGACACCCAGCGAACGTAGTTCACAGGCGCCAGGTGGAAAAAGTCCCTTCTGTGAAAACATCAAGCAAACGGAAATTTTAGCACCCCTACCAAACAATGGACCACGGGAACATAAAAACACGGATGAAAATGAGAGAGTTCATACTTCTGCTGAGAAGCCATTCTATAACAGCTTCCCTAATCTCAAGGAGACGATTAGTTTTACAGAAGGAGAAGCATATTTTCAAATGAGTGGAGATACGTCAGGGTCATTGAAAGATCCAAACAAAATTTTGCTTGAGAAAATCACAACAGTGATAGGAAAAGCCCAGGCTGAAAACCATTCAGCAGAGACTGAGGTACAAGATACGCCTGTGGTTGAGAAAAGAATTGATAATGGGAATAACCAGCGAATAGACAGAAAGTGGAAGGGAGAGAATAACACCCGCATTAAACCACCTGTGCTCACAGATATAAAGTTGTTTTTCACCCACCCCAAACTGCTTCGTTCATACCTGAACGCCAGTTACCCTCAATCTTGGTGTGATTTGTCAAGGAACAAGTTATCTGAAACTTTGGGATGTTTCGGAAACTTGAGTATTGGACGTTTTAACCCGCAATGGAAAACTTTCAATCCAGAAAGAAAGACAGGGAACATTAACCGCCTAGGCAGGTCAAACATAGCAGCAGACTTAAGGAGATACATGAGAAGTTCATATGTCTCATGGAAGAGACACAAGCAAGAATTTCATTGTTACCGTGACAAAGGATGTTTTGCACGCCCATTCAAGCGGGCCACGGAACAATGGCAGACAAAGCGCAGTGAACTCACAACAGATAGTGGACTCTCTACACTAGTTCATATGAAATTTCTTTTGTATGAAGAGGTGAATGAGTACAGCATTTTGGCCGGACGAACAGGCCCAGAAGAAATTACGAAAGTTAGCTCATTGAGAACTCAGACCAGGGATTCTCAAAATGTAGAGCCATGGCCAAGTGGAGCGTTAGCAAGCGGACAAAGGTCGAGAGAATTGAAAAGTTGGGTGACAGAAGGAATTTATAATTTAGACAAAGACCTTCTCTCGTTGAATAGTTTGCAACTATTTTAAATTGGGGAGTATCTGTCACAGAGTGCTCGAAGATTTTGTCTAGATTATTTTTTAATTCCTTACTTTTCTTTTCCTTCACATTTTGTCTGTCTTCTCTACGGAAATATTTGCACCTGCGATCTGTTCTTTAGCTGTTTTTCTAGTCTTCACTAATAGTCCTGTCATTCTATCCAAATTCTATCTTCTTCTACAAAGGCACTTAAAAGCATTTCTTTAGGGATGTCTTATACGATTTATTCGCTAGTCGAAACCAGTGGTTCCCAGAGTATCATATTTCGGTGTTCAGTGGTCAACTGAAAACCGCCACAATAAATCGTGGTACGTGTCTAAGCATGAGACGGGAAATAATTAACTCTTGGCGTGGGAACAGAAATGTTTTAACTTCATGCAAACGAATGCTGAGTTTTAAGATCACTTGCTGATTAACCGTCGAAGACAACGCACGCTTATAAGTTATAGAAGAGAAGCATCAACTTACCTCATACCTACAAGTATATGTGATTGAGAGTAACGCTACTAAAATTCTATTTCTTAAGCTGTGGATAAGTCCTGAGCGGTAAGCAAACTCTCAGTATTCGCTTAATTAGCTAACTCTAATATCAAGGGATTAGTTAATTGATGTAAAGTGTGAAATACTTAATATTGTGGTTTTATTTCTTTACATTAGATTGATAGCTATTTTGCATTTTATGTATTATGAATGTTATTGATGCATTATAATGATGTAAGTACTGGCTGATATCTGAAAGTACTACATTCTAATGATTTTGAGAAAGCTGTTGTGAACGAGAGAAGAACCATGTTGTTCAAGGAACGAGTGAATGAAATAGCATTCCTCCAATGCAGTCACGCATGAACGCACACGGCCAGGCGTCTGCTTATAACTAAGGCTGACCTTACTGACCCGACCTGATTGTGAGACTACTGCTAGACAGGAATTTGTAAACAAATGGACAGTCGCCTTTAAGGGAAAAGACTGACTGTTACGGCTTCAGGTAAAAATATTATTAGGCACCATTCTGAGACGAAATATCCAGAGTGGCTGTAGTTAATATATCTGTAAAACAAACAGAAGATTGATTGCCTGTATTGTCTTCCACAGCCCAGTTGCAGAATCCTAGCCAGTTTCTGGATTTTGATTGCTGTAAATTGTTGCGAGTAAACCGCCTAGTTGCTCTATGCTACAGAGAGAACTAGTGCTTACGTCTCAAACCCTCTAGCGGTGATCACAAGTCAGCAACCCTGAGCAGTCTACAGCATATAAGCCTCCAACACATCGTCAGCACCTGAACAGCATAACGCAACTTCACAACCAGGTGAACGAACAGCCTAGTCATCTCTTGGACTGTAGCCCCACTGAATCAAATTCTCCAGTTGGTAATCCCTACCTACTGTGACGCCCAGGAGAAGTCCAAGCAGATAAGTCTACGTAAAACCCAGACCAAAATCAGAATTCACTTATCCAAGAAATAGCCATAGGAATAAACTTTCGTCAGTGAGGAAAATAGCCTCTTACTTCTTATCTGAATCAAAGACACTGACAGTTCTAAATTTCCTAGTATTTCTTTTTTTTCAAAGTACATGTCAACATTGATTTTATTTTCTACTGTAATTAAAGTAATTATGTACATTCTGTAACTCACCATCATTCTGAGTTTGACTTAGTAGATCAGGGGTCGGCAAACTTTTAGTAGTGTCGTGCCGAAGTAATGTTGCAAAGTCACTCAGCGTGCCAACATAAGTCCACCATATTTTTATATACAACAATTATTGAAACAATTTAAAAATGATCTTGTATTAACATGTTTCCGATACATTAAATAACTATTCTATTCTTTGTAGATTATTCAATATTTTAATATAAATAGGAAACCAATAGTTTGAAACAAAAAAAAACCACGTTATTAAAATTTTAATATGAGTAATCATTGATTATTATTGATCTGAGTCATTAATCAATTAATGAGACCCGTGTCCTTGCTTCTCCTTGGTTAATTGTTCAATATCAAGTGTGTATTTTGTCAATTTCAGCTTCACACAGGCTTCTGAATGCACAAGTGTTAGGCGACTTCTCTGTGGACTTAAAACAGCTTTCATGTGTGAGAAAATTTGTTCACATGTATAAGTTGACCCAAAAGCCGAAAGTAGAGCAAATGCAACTTTCTTCAAACAGGTGAACGCTTCAGGCAGGGATGTCCAGCAGTTGAGGATGGCAGCTGACTTTTCCAAGCAGCTTCCTTCAAGAGTTTTTCGCAATTCTACAAATTTTATCGTCCATAACTCTGATGCCTTGAATTCGATGTGTTGCATTTCAAAATTTTCAACATCCATCCACTCGAAATGAGATAGGTCAAATGGGATGTTAGTATGATCAATTAAGTTGGGCTTGATGAGGTAAGAAAACATGGGCCCGTGAATTTTGAAGTTTTGACCTCGTTTAGCAAACTCTCCATTAAGCTCTTCAACGTACTTCTGAAGCTCATCTCTGTTGACAGTAAATCGATTTGAATGAGCCTTTACGTTTGGAAAGTACTTGTATGTGTTAGTGGTAATATCTCTGCAAAATATGTCTAATTTTGACGCAAATCCTTTCCAGTGCTCAAAAAGATAAAGTACTGTTTGACCCTGCCCTTGTAAACGCAAGTTTAATTCATTCAGATTTGTAGTTATGTCAGCCAGAAACATCAGCTTGCACAGCCAGTCCTCGTCATTCAATTCCGGGAAATGTTCTTTTTCATCAAGAAACACCTTGATTGCTTCTAGACATGATACAAATCTGTTCAAAACATTACCTCGACTAAGCCAACGAACATTGCTGCACAGCGGGAGGTCCGCATATGCGCTCTCCATTTCTTGTAGAAGAGACTTGAATTGCCTGTAGGTCAGTGAAGAGAGAAAAAAATATGAATGAAGTTAACTATCTTGACAACAGTTTCCATTACAGAGTTCAAGGATAGTGACGAAATCTTCGCACACAAACTCTCCTGGTGTATAATGCAATGGAAGCTCAATACTTGATGTCCAATAAGATCCTCAAGAAGTTTAACAAATCCTTTGTTCTTTCCGACAAATGCAGGGGCGGCATCAGTAGTAACACAGAATATTTTATTCATGTTAATGTTCTGATTTTCTAAATAGCTTACAAATGCAGTTATAATGTCCTCTCCCTTGGCTGTACCATCAAAAGATATCAAGCAGCACAGTTCTTCATAAATACGGTCGTTGTCACAATATCGCGCAACTATATCTAGGCGCGCCACGTCATTCACATCGACACTTTCGCCAAGAGCGACACTAAATACAACAGCTTGTTGTAACCCGGTTGTTTGTGTTACCGTTACATTTTCAGCCATATCAGTTATGTGCCACTCGATTAATCTCGCAGAACCCGGTATTTCTCGAATCCGAGACAGTATTGTTTCTGTCTTTGGTAAATCACTAAACACAATTTCAGCACTGCTCAAAATAGTTTCCTTGATGTATTTTCCATCTGTGAAATGTTTGCCCTTCGAAGCCACACACTGTGCAATTTTGTAACTACATTCGGTAGCTTTATTTTTGGTTCCAATTACTTGACTAAAAATACTACTTTGTTTTTTGTAGCCAGAAACAGACATTTTTATGGCTTCACTTTTCTCCTCAGAGTTTTTAAACATGGACTGATGTTTGGTTTGGTAGTGTCTTTGTACACTTGACGTACGGCACACGACACTTTCATAACATAAAGCACAAACAGCACGATCCTTTTGTTGTATGAATCCATATTCGTTTGTCCAAAAGTCTTGAAACGAGCGTATATCAAGTTTTTGTCTTTTATGAGACATTTTAACGGCACCGTATTACTTAATAACAACACCAGCTTTTGTGCTGCGGTCAACGGACTGTACGAGCATGAGTATGCGACAGCCGAGAGAACTGTAGACGTGGTGGTGGTCGGGAGAGAGGGGAAGGATAGGACGGAAATATAACTTCGTCGAGGTCAGTCATTGTTGCTCCAAACTCACACTGGGAGTCAAAAACAACGAGCGAAAACGGAATAAATACGATCGCCCAGGCGCTAGCCAGACACTATTGCGTAATTATGATATTACGTCTGGGCTTGCCCGTCAAAATTCGCTTGGGATTCTTTTCAAGAATCTTATCCTGCAAATTACGGTAGCAGGTAGACGCCAGACTAGCGGGCGCCGCAAAGTATAACCACTCCCCTTGAAATTCGTTGAAGAATGTTTGTTCTCGGAAACGGTCCGTAAAAACGAAGACTTACGTGCAGTATAGTATGATCGGGCCTTTAGTTTGCATCAGATCGCACATTCTTACCTCCAATGTCTAAAAACTTTCGTTTTGAAGGGTTGTAAAAACAGGTAAAAGCTTTAAAAGAATTATATGCTTCTATTTAATTAAAAACTTATTTTTTTTTTAAAAAGAGATCATCTACTGTACAGTATTTTAATTCACTCAGCGTGCCATTGAAAATCGTTCCACGTGCCACGCTTGGCACGCGTGCCGTAGTTTGCCGACCCCTGTAGTAGACTGTATGTTCTGTTCAGAAAAACATTCTCAACCCTCTTTGTATTACTTGTTACTATTAGTTCATCTTCAAAAAGATTTGAGTAAGAAAGAGTTAGTCGTCGCCAGAAAAATACAAGAGTTGGTAGTCTAAAAGGTGAGAGAATCACTGACACCAACCTGTGCCCTTCTGTTAACTCTTTCCCTCAACACTAGCTCATATCTGTGAAAACTAGTGTCTAAAGGTCTATGTGTTTTCTACACATCTTCCTTACTATACAAAACTCTTTATGCGACAGTTGAATTCTCATTCAACGTCAATTGGAGTGCACCATCAAACAACTATATCTGCGACAGGGAGTCTTCACAAGATATTCAGATAAGCGGAAACAATGCTAACTGTTGCTGAGCACGTTACTTCTGTAATCTGCCGAGACCTTTTATGAAGAATTTAAGCAATAGTTTATTCTAGCTCGTTAAGCCCCCACCGCTGAGTTAATCAGTGGAATTATTATTATAATATAGCTCTGTTTAGAGTATGTGTTTAGTAACTTTGACTGAGACAAACATGTAATACATTTAAAATGATTGAATCGAAGTTAAATTTGTAACATTACAAATAACAGAATTTAATAATAACTTTAGGTTTAACAGTAAAAAAAAAAAATAATTTGAATATTTATGAAAAGGTTTTCATCACTTTAATGGTTTTTGCTAAGAAGTTCAAGTGGCAGCATATAGGTTAACTTAGCTGCCAATGGTGATGCTAATCATCCTCCTGATGGGTAGGTTCTTTTCACTCTGCTCGCGCTCGTCTCTGGTCAAAGTTCAGGCGCCGCACGTTCCCAGAACGTCAAGGAGTAACGGTCAAGCTGGTTCTGCGTCTGTCTATAAGACCCTCTTATGATGGCGTCTTGTACAACGTCAGTCCACTTCTACCTTCACTTGGTTCCAGAGATAGTACTTTCTGCAGGTACTACTAATAACTGGTAATAGAAATATAAATGAAGCGCTCTTCTGAGTATGGCGTTTTCCAACACATACAAGGGGGTTGACATAAGTCTTGGGCCTGACCATGAAGGAGTCACAGGAGGAAGATGAAACTTGGCACATTTAAAGTTCATCATATTTGCACTGAATGTGTGAAGTACGCGTTTGTGTCTTCAATTGGATTTCCCGCTGCGGTGCACGGCGCAATGTACCCTATTGACCGGATCTGCTGCTCCAAAGATTTGACAAAACAATGGAAAAGAAGGAGGCCAGAGCTGTGATAAAATTTCTGATGTTTCAGGGAAAAACACCTACAGAAATACACAGAGAGATGGAACCAGTGTTTCGTGATTCTTGTCCTTCATTTACTTCGGTAAAAAAAACTGGTGTCAACAGTGTAAGTGCGGCCGCTCAAATGTTGCTGATCTGCCAAGATCTGGTAGACCAGCCTCAGAGTGCAACGATGAAAATGCAACAAGAGTGAAGAAAATCATTGACCAGGATTGAAAAATGACAATTGTGGAGATAGCTAGTAGAGTAAAACTAAATGAAAGAACAGTTTATAGAATTTTACACAACAGACTGAACATGAGAAAAGTGTGGGCACGCTGGGTTCCGCGACTGTTGACACGTGAACAGAAGCAAACGAGGGTAAATTGCTGTCAACAGTTGCTCAAAAAGTGTCAGTCAAAAAATGTTTTGGAGACCATGGTGACAGTAGATGAGACTTGGGTACACCATTATGACCCCGAATCCAAAATTGCCAGCATGCAATGGAAAAACCCCGGGCTACCCAACACCTGTCAAGCCGAGAGCACAGAAATCTGCAGGAAAAGTGATGTTGACTGTTTTTTGGGACGGCAAAGGTGTCCTTTTGAAAGATTATCTGCCTCGTGGCAACACAGTTAGTGGACAGTACTATGCAGATCTTCTCACAAAACTAAGAAAGGTTGTGACCAGGAAACGAGGGATAACGCGCACTCAAAATCTTCCTTTGCTTCAAGACAACGCGCCCTCTCACAAAGCACGGCTTGTGCAGCTAGCAGCCAACGATTTGAATATTGAAATTCTTCCACACCCACCATATTCTCCAGATTTGGCTCCATCAGACTTTTTTCTATTCCCAAATCTTAAAAAAACAGCTAAAAGGAAATCATTTTGACAGCGATGAAGAGGTTATACTGGCATGTGATGACTGGTTTAGTTTGAAAAATAGGGTGTTCTACTCCCATGGTCTTTTCAAGGTCAAACAGAGATGGCAGAAGTGTGTCAATTCAGACGGTGGCTATATTGAAAAGGAATAAACACTATACAAAATTTTAGCTCTCTGTGACATGTCCTTCATGGTCAGGCCCAAGACTTATGTCAATCCCCTTGTAGCTAACAAATCTAAGTGAGGCCAACATGTAAAGATACATAATAATCTTCTTTAACACTTTCAGACATTGGAAAATCTAATTCTTATTCTAAATTTTTTTTTCATCCTGTTCTTAAGCGTGTAAATTAAATTGCGCGGCTAGGCACGTGCATTATATGCAATGGAAAAAAAAAAAATTTAAAATCTTAGTCCTTTAACTTTTTATTTATTTAATTTTTTAAATTTCAACTTGTTTAAGTATGCAAATGATGTGATTACGCGCTAGTGGTCATTTGTACTATACAATGTAGTCTCCTTGTATTCCACAAAACGCACCTTTTTCTTTGTAAATTTGAAAGAAATGAAAATAAAAGTTGAAAAAAAAAAATTCCCCCTTCTCCCTCCCTTTTACATGGTTAGTTAATTTTAAATTTTGTTTTTCCCTCCCATTGTGCAAGAGAGTTCTGTGTTTATACAATGTACCCTTCCATTATTTCACTTTGTAAAATCATGGTTTTGTGAATTGAAATGAAAAAAAAATGACGTTAAAAAAAATATAACACCTAAGAGAAATTGAAAAAGTATAACATATGTGTGCAAGTATAAATGTGTATGTGAAAGAGTGAATTATACGTGTATTTGTTACCTATTTTTGCCAATGTTTCACGGAATGTGAATAAAGCTGTTAAAAAAAAAAAAAAAAAATTTGGAGTCTACACGAGTTATCAGTTGCTCCATCCGCAAAGGAAGTCACCTTTAGATTACTATATAGCATGACACCCGTTAGGCACAAACTAGTTGCACAATGGAAAAACATCCCAAAATGCAAATTATGGAACACCAATACACAGGAGACAGAAGATCATTTTTGTTTTTATTTACTGTAGTACAATTACTCCTACAATGGAAGTTTTGAAAAAGGAAATATTGTTTTACATTCCACGCACTATTGACATGTATAGAGCTATAATGCTGAATTCCCTACCTAAGTCTACAAAACAAGTAGAACTGAAACTTTTGACCCTGCTAGTGGAGTTTAAATATTTAGTCTGGATCTGTAGGAACTTCGCAGTGTTTGAAGGGAAACAGTACAATGCCCACTTATTCTCACAATTATGCCTACAAAAAACACAATATACTCGTAGTAGAGTTTGAAAGGGTTGAGAGGGGGAGATGATTTAGGGGGCAGGAAATTAATTAAAACCCAGAACTGATTGTCCATATGTAAAAAATTATAGACGTGTTTGGTTTTTAAAAAAAAATGTACACTGTCGTTCCTTCAGAAAACAAACATCCCCTTTTCGGCTTTCTTGAACATACGTATGTGTGTTCTGGTGTGGATGCAGCTCTTGCTATGTAATATCTTAAATCATATATTTTAGACATGTTTCCATTGACATCGCAATAAAACCTAGGTGTTTCAATACTACGGTTGTACACAGACAAATAAGCACAAATGATTTTTAAATTATTAAAACAAGGTATGCATGTGTTTAAAAAGGGAAAAGCGTTTAGCACATTCATAGAAACCAGACTTTTATTTTGTTATTTATGCATTTTATTTTTTTTATAGGGGTTGGAGGTTGGCAAGAAACATTCGTTATTAACGAAATACAGGCACATGAAATCACACATGAACTACCTCTACTTTATTCTAAACAGACGAACGGGAAATAAAACTCTACCAAACTTTTTTTATTCACTAGAAAATTTATTCTCTACAAAAGTTTATTCTCTACACTACTTCTCTACCTACTCCTACCACCTACTACTCTATCACCTCTAACTCTACCACTCTAAACTCTACCTCTACTCTACCTCTAACCTAACTTACCTCTAAATCTACTACCTCTACCACCTCTAACTCTACCACCTCTACCTCT
The DNA here is from genome assembly GCA_024509875.1 of Oreohelix idahoensis. Taxonomy (NCBI): domain Eukaryota; kingdom Metazoa; phylum Mollusca; class Gastropoda; order Stylommatophora; family Oreohelicidae; genus Oreohelix; species Oreohelix idahoensis. Next base: position 167,821 of record JAMPIV010003254.1, on the reverse strand, counting down.
ACCACCTCTAACTCTACCACCTCTACCTCTACCACCTCTAACTCTACCACCTCTAACTCTACCACCTCTAACTCTACCACCTCTAACTCTACCACCTCTACCTCTACATCTACTACCTCTACCACCTCTAACTCTACCACCTCTAACTCTACCACCTCTAACTCTACCACCTCTAACTCTACCACCTCTAACTCTACCACCTCTAACTCTACCACCTCTAACTCTACCACCTCTAACTCTACCACCTCTAACTCTACCACCTCTACCTCTAACTCTACATCTACTACCTCTACCACCTCTAACTCTACCACCTCTAACTCTACCACCTCTAACTCTACCACCTCTAACTCTACCACCTCTACCTCTACCACCTCTAACTCTACCACCTCTAACTCTACCACCTCTAACTCTACCACCTCTAACTCTACCACCTCTACCTCTACCACCTCTAACTCTACCACCTCTACCTCTACCCCCTCTAACGCTAACACCTCTAACTCTACCACCTCTACCTCTACCACCTCTAACTCTACCACCTCTATCTCTACCACCTTTAACTCTACCACCTCTAACTCTACATCTACTACCTCTACCACCTCTATCTTTACCATCTCTAACTCTACCACCTCTAACTCTACATCTACTACATCTACCACCTCTAACTCTACCACCTCTAACTTTACCACCTCTACCTCTAACTCTACATCTACTACCTCTACCACCTCTAACTCTACCACCTCTAACTCTACCACCTCTACCTCTACATCTACTACCTCTACCACCTCTAACTCTACCACCTCTAACTCTACCACCTCTATCTCTACCACCTCTAACTCTACCACCTCTAACTCTACCACCTCTAACTCTACATCTACTACCTCTACCACCTCTAACTCTACCACCTCTAACTCTACATCTACTACCTCTACCACCTCTACCACCTCTATCTCTACCACCTCTAACCCTACTACCTCTAACTCTACCACCTCTAACTCTACCACCTCTAACTCTACCACCTCTAACTCTACATCTACTACCTCTACCTCTACCACCTCTAACTCTACCACCTCTAACTCTACCACCTCTACCTCTACCACCTCTAACTCTACCACCTCTACCTCTACCCCCTCTAACGCTAACACCTCTAACTCTACCACCTCTACCTCTACCACCTCTAACTCTACCACCTCTACCTCTACCACCTCTAACTCTACCACCTCTAACTCTACCACCTCTAACTCTACCTCTAACTCTACCACCTCTAACTCTACCTCTACCCCCTCTATCTCTACCACCTCTAACTCTACCACCTCTAACTCTACCACCTCTAACTCTACCACCTCTAACTCTACCACCTCTAACTCTACCACCTCTAACTCTACCACCTCTACCTCTACCACCTCTAACTCTACCACCTCTAACTCTACCACCTCTAACTCTACCACCTCTAACTCTACCACCTCTAACTCTACCACCTCTAACTCTACCACCTCTAACTCTACCACCTCTACCTCTAAATCTACTACCTCTACCCCCTCTATCTCTACCACCTCTACCTCTAAATCTACTACCTCTACCCCCTCTATCTCTACCACCTCTATCTCTACCACCTCTAACTCTACCACCTCTACCTCTAAATCTACTACCTCTACCCCCTCTATCTCTACCACCTCTATCTCTACCACCTCTAACTCTACCACCTCTACCTCTAAATCTACTACCTCTACCCCCTCTATCTCTACCACCTCTAACTCTACATCTACTACCTCTACCACCTATCTCTACCACCTCTAACTCTACCACCTCTAACTCTACCACCTCTACCTCTAAATCTACTACCTCTACCCCCTCTATCTCTACCACCTCTAACTCTACATCTACTACCTCTACCACCTCTAACTCTACCACCTCTACCTCTACATCTACTACCTCTACCACCTCTAACTCTACATCTACTACCTCTACCACCTCTACCTCTACCACCCCTACCTCCTCTGCTTCTATCACCTCTACCTCTATCACCTCTATTTATAACTCCAAATTCTAACTCTACCTCTAATAATAATAATAGCCCCTTCTGTCATAACTGACTATGGGAATGCGCCCCTGAGGTGACAGTCCTCAGCTGCTTATTTTCCTGGTGTTCCTTTCGACGTTTTCGCCTCTCTTCTGCTTATTGTGTGAGCTTCTTTTCGCCCAATCTGAGGTGGTGCCGCAGATAGCATCGCCATTTGGTGCAATCGGCAGCTTCATCCTCTCAGATTCATCCGCCCCGCATTTACTGTCCAACGTTGGATAGGTTTTTGTAGAACGGAGAAGTTAGTAGAGATGAATGCCACATACTTCAGCTCTATGTAAATGTGTGTTGCTGATACGTTTGGTTTTGACAATGTAATCTCGACATTATGGCGTTGATGTATTCACATATGTAGTTTGTGTAACCGTTAGATGTAATGTGCCCTTTTTGAGCATCAAGCCAATAAATCATCGGACCCCTGCATCTTCTTGTGTAGGCAGGTGTTCGTGATTTTACTATGTGCATTAAAATTAGAACGGAAATAAATTGTCCATACATTCTTATTTTTAAACATGCCTACGTTTCGGCCACAAGGCCTTCGTCGAGGAAAACAAAGAAATTTATAGCTAAGTAAAAGACGTGATAACATAAATTAAAATAAAAAATTAAAAATAAAAAGTATACCACCCAGTCGAAACAGGGCACCGCGTGCTGAAATGCAAAAGTGTTTCCGTTTATAAATGGGAGTAAATATGTGAGTAAATACTAAGTCATGACAAACCCGACAGGCTGGAAATGCATGGAGGAACTAGTATATTTGGTTGCGCTAAATGCATCAATTAATAACAGTAGCATATACAAGCCGTTGGTACCAGCACGGGAACTCAAGAAACCAGATACAGTACAGACTACCACCTGGCAGACATAATTACTAAAACAACTGATATGGCTAATATCAAAAACAAAACCAGGAAATATATTCAACAAATATCAAAGGACAATATTACAGTGTACACATATGGATATAAAGGAGATAATAACAAATTGTGGATAGGAATTTATGTTCCCATACGGCAAATGGTGAAAGGATATAGTTTAACAGATAATATATCTATTTTCACGACAGAGATGGTTGCAATTCTGAAAGCTCTGGAAATCTTCTCTAACAACACTCCTCATAAATTGATAGACTCACTTTCTGCTATTCAATCTATAAGAAACTTGCGAGAATGCAGTAAACTTGATATAGCAGAAGAGATATTACTGGGAAATACTTACCTATACTCCAGAGAATGTTCTGTTCTAATAGCTTGGATACCTTCACTTGTTGGAATAGAAGGAAATGAAAAAGGGGATAAAGAAGATAAGAAAAGTAGAAATAATAGAAACCAAATAAATGTGGGGATGAGTAAAACAGATATCAAAGGCTTAATTAAAAGAATAATAACTGAGGAATGGACAGTAGAGTGGGATGGAAGTCTGAAGGGCAGACATGCTGTCGCATATAGTCTTATGATCTATAAATTTTCTATATTATTCTTTCTTTCTTCCACCCGTATCCTCTATTTTATTATCACTATCTATCCTATTCCTGTATTTTTCGCATTCGTTCGTTTGCGAGAAATATTTTCTTTCCCATTCTCACTTTGCCGGTTTCGTTTTCTCATTTAGGAACGCAGTAGATTACCCAACGCGTCAGTCCCTTGCACGAGATAATTTTAGGTGAGATTTCAGTCCATCAGACATGATGAGCAGACAAAATTGTTTACATTTGCACCTGTCACGCGAGTTTCCTTGGCTGAGTTGCTCAGGAAAGGTGTGAATCGCTCGCTCAGAGCAGACATTTGTCTGGAGATTTCCATCTGACAAATAGTTTTACGGCTAAGTTGCTCGGTGAAGTGTGGTAACTGCCACCTAAGGGGACGTACCGTCTACATTTTCACCGGACACAGCATTTATTCAGGCTAGTCGCTCGGAGTGAAGTGTGATATGACACTCATGCAGCGTGCTGGAATGAGACATATAGTCTGGGTTTTTCCATGACACTCACGCATTCGCTCAGAAGGGCCATTTTCTTGTTGTAGGTGTCAAAGACGCACTGCTGGCAGTTACGGCATGCGTCTAAGGTACGTAGGTGTTAATGAGAAGGGGAGATTATTTCGTTTTGCGAAATAAGTTGGGACCCCTTTTGCCCTGGTTTAAGATATTAACCAGAGTTTGAAACTAGATTTTCATTCATTCTCCTAATTCGCAGTAGACAGGTTGTTCGTGAATAGAATAAGCTGTATAGCGAAGCTCTTAGTTTGTTCGGAAATTTGCCGAGCTCTAGACTTCTAATAAATATATCAGCGTATAATTCTAAAGTGTGCGATTACCTGTAGTTCTGTGTTGAGGTAAATATATTATATTAAGTATCTAATATTTTGTGAAGTGTTTAAAGTGATAATCGCTTATTTCATATTTCACTAGTTAGATTTGGTGCAGAGTGCTTAATTTATATAGTCTGTATTATTTTATAGTGACGAGTTACAGTGGAAAACAGAAATTATAATTTCTAGCTTAAACTCAGTCGGCTACTAAGGAATTTAATTTTACTGCTAAATAATCAGACGAGAATAATTTTTCTAAACTAACTTATAAATGCTAGATGACTCATGAGTGTTGACGGAATACGTAGGTATTCCTAATTCATGATGATTGATTTTTATATAACTTATTTCACGGGAAAGTTTAAATGATAAGTCAAGCTGTACGCTTGCAGTTTAAAAATGTAAGTTATACCGAGTGCCTAGTATGTATAATTATTTGATATGTGTTTTTCCTTTATTCAGTGAATACTGGGGTTAACCCAAAACTTTGCCAGCGTTAAGTACTGATGAGTGATATCTGTGAAGAACTAAAACATTTTCCTTAAAAAAAAAAAAAACCTTGGTGCAGAATTTTTACAAGATATTTAAAAGGTAAATGAAGTAACAGGCCTATCGCGCCATATTTAATTCTTCCTGAGAAACAACTCAAGTACATTTTTAGCCTTGTGGCAAGTAACATATTAACGTCAGTAACATTCCGACGGAGTTTTTGACTAGTGGTGTGGTGACCAAATATAGTCCTTTCCTGAAAGTAGACACCGATCTGACATTCCTCAATTCTAGAAACCTAAGCTATTGACACTGTGCTGGTTGTTAATGTTCGTGCCTGGACAATTTTAATGTGACCTAAACAGCATCCGAAAAAATAAGAACACCCAAGGAATCGTTCCCTGAAGCAGAGGATTCATCCCGTCTTTTTGGAACTGGGGATTTCTTGGTCAAAGACTGCCTTTGACGATTCTGTATGTGAATGTCCTAAAAATTGTGTTTCCAGAAGTGGCTATCAAAGCTGTGAGTATGAACAAATGCACGTGATCACTGCTGACTGAATAGAGTGAATGCAGGACGGAGTGGTTTCTTTATTGTTGTAATTTGGCACCCATTTTGCTGTCTTAACTTTCTGTATGCAAGTATTGCTAATCATATTTCCCTTAAAATAGAGCAGAGATATCAAGTCTGTCCATACCTTAAAAAGGGGGAAATATTAGACCTAATCATATGTATCCTAGATTCCTTGGAGCTATCATTTTCTTTTAACAGGACGGTGGGCATACCTTGAGGGATAAGATCATACTGTGGGTCTATCATTTTTGTAGCATTTGTATTGACTGTATGACTATTTGTATATGCTTTGATGTAATTTCTATGTGTTGTGATGAAATTTTAGATGATAATTAACATTTCTTTTTTTGAAATTAATCAGCGCGTTGGTCAGCTCGTTCCAAAATATCTATTTAATCATTTGTTATAGGTTTCCCACGTCTGTACGTCTAACTGTCGTCTTGTATGTGCGTGCACGTGAGTGGATAGAAATATATATGATATATATATGTGTTTAGACTGTCTGACTCCTCTAAAATTTGTCGTAGAAGATAGGTGAAAGAGAGAAGATTTCTCGATTTCAGAGACAGCCTCTATCACAGTCTACCATCTCACTCGTGGAAATCTATTGCTATTACTATCTCTCACTGTGACTATCACTTATTCAAATCTATTCAGAAGGGACCAACCCAAGTCTTAATTCTCTTATCTAAAATCTACGACAAATGTGGGCTCGTTTCCGGAAATTGAACTGAAAATCCTCAGCAAGGACGACAAATGTGGACACGTCTATCCGGATTTTGAACTTAGAATAGGAAGACGAGTACGATAAATATCAGCTCGTCTGAAATTTTCTTTATTCTGTAATAGAGTAAGAGTGTGATTGTCTCGTGGTTTTGTGTATCTTTAAAAATAACTATTCCCCTAGACTAACGACCTGTTTATGGGCGTGCTGACCACACAATTAATAATTGCTTTTCCACAGCATTTTGAGCATTATACATTTGAGTTACAGGTTGACTTTGTCGGAATATATGTTAATTACTGATTTTGTAATACTAAACGCTGGTAAAGTTTGTGAGTGTATAACATTCACAGGGTTCTGAAGAAGTAGGTGTTTGAGCTAAGCTAAGGAGCGCGATCAGACTATACGTCCTGTAATTGCCTCCCTTACCCTAACTGTCTTCAGGGGTGAACTTGTAGTGGACTTAAAAATTAATGGAATTTTTTTTTCTCCTACAATTTTTGCAATAATTATTTTGTTTCCACTGTAGCAACTTATTTTTCAGTGAGTAATCTTAACTACCATTTATTTGGCGTAGTCGTCTGCATTAGGTGCTTCATTGCCGAGAAATAGCAGCGATAGTTAAACACTGTATTTTTGGAGGAGATATCCCAGGTTAAAGTATATCATCTTTTGTTTTGGTATTTTCTCGCAAGTGGTAGAAACCAGCGTATCTTTTTCTTCTTGATTTCTCGGCTTAGTCTCAGCCACTGACTTATTATGGCAGAAAGGGCGAAGCTTAGGCAGATCCTCAGGGACGAAGCGAGAGAAGAAGGTTTGGACGGAGAAGAAGCGAAAGCTTTCGTCAGGGACGAACTTGACAGATATGATGCGGAGAGGAAAGCAGCTGAAGCTAAATAGGAAAAAGAAGAACTCAGGAGGAAAGAAGCAGAAGCTAGAGAGAAGGAAAGGGAAAACCGTCTATTACAGCAGAAGATTGAGGAAGAAATGGAAATTCGCAGAATGCAGCATGAGGAAAGAGAGAAGGAGAGACAGCAGGAGGAAAGAGAGAAGGAGAGAGAGGAACGAGAGAAGGAGAGACATCATGAGTTGGCTCTTAAGGCTCTAGAAGTCCAAAGACGTGGTGCTGCCTCTACCTCCAGCAATGGAGAGTCTTCTCCTCATTCTTCCTTAACTGATCAATCAAACACTCAATCTCCTCATCTCACCGCTATGTCTGTCGCTCTAGATTCGTTCCCTTGTCCTAATGAGAAGATTGACACGTATCTAGAAAAATTTGAGAAAATTGCAATTATGTACGGTTTAGAGAGGTCGCGTTGGAATATGAAGCTTTCTCAGGCGCTGAAAAGCAGTGCGTATGATGTTTACGCCAAACTGGAAAGCAGCCAACAAGACAACTATGATGTGTTGAAGAAAGCGTTACTGGAGCGCTTTGAAATGAATGCTCGCAAATTTTTGCAACTGTTTCGCATCAGCAGGAAGGAGAGCTCTGAAAATTTTCAGCAGTTCTCGTCTCGTTTGAAGGGATATTTGACAAAATGCCTTGAGCTCTCGCAGCTCCCCTCTACCTATGAAGGTCTGGAGGAATTTGTTTTAACAGAACAAATAAAGAACACTTTGTCTGCTGATACCCGGAGATTTCTAGCTGAGAAGGGGGCAGAAAAGCTTGAAGACATCTTAGAAAAGTCTGAGCGATATCACAATGCGCTGGCTGAACTACCGGCCACAAAACGTAAACCGACAGAAGAGCATTTTCGGAAAAATAATCTAGACCAATCTTCTCATGCTTCTAACCAAAATAACCACAGAGAAACTGGACCTCAAAACCCCCCTCCTGAAAAATCCAAGTTCTACAAAAACAAGTACCCCAACCACAGTAAACAGTCTGATCAACCCGTCCGCCCTTCATGGCAGCGTGGCCAGAAAGGTCAAGGTGGCAAAGGGAGAACCCCTGAGCACGGGACTAATGATCAGAGCGAGCAGACTGAGCCTAAACGCATCGGATGCTTGCTAACAGTCTCGCAAGGCGGAATTATTGACAGTGATTCCCAACCTGTTGGGGATAGACCCTCAACGCGAGGTACTGTTATATTGAACGGTTCTCAAACTTCTTGTTTATTTGACATGGGGCTTTTTTATGATTGCATTGTTGCCAGAAACCTGGTTAAACCCGGTCAAGAGACAGGAGAGACCGTCGAACTTTGTGGAGTTTCTAAGAGCGATGCACCTACAGCGCTTCCCATCGCACTGGTGGAGATCCACTCTGAGTTTGTCGGAGGCGTGATCAAAGCGGCTGTTATGGATGACCCCATCTACCCAGTCATACTTGGCGGTAGATACGTGTTTATTAGGAAACCGGAAGAGCCGATTGTGGCAGCAGTAACTACAAGAGGGCAAACCAAGAAGGAACGGGAGCCTGCGCCTAATTTGTTACCTATGGAACTTAAAGAAGCGCAACAAAAGGACCCTACTTTGGCACCCTGCTTTAGGAAACTGCCCATGGCTAAGGAACCCACACAGCACGGGGACATTTTTTCTAAGGATGGCGTACTTTATCGCAGAACGGGCAAGCCTGACCAAGGTTACAATCAGCTCCTAGTACCGAAACAGTACAGAAGCCAAATCCTAGAAATGGGGCACTCTCTTCCCTTCAGCGGACACATGGGACAGAACGCCACAAACCAACGGATAACCACTCATTATTGGTGGCCAGGAGTAAATACTGATATTATCAGGTATGTCAAATCCTGTGCCCAGTGCCAACGTGTACCACCCAAGCAACGGACACCCCCAGTCTCTTTGGATGAAATGCCAATAGTGGGAACACCATTCGAACGGGTTGTGATCGACATTTTAGGGCCTTTCGAAAGGACTAAAAGAAGGAACAGGTTTATCCTGACCTTAGTCGATACATGCACTTTATGGGCAGAAGCTATCCCGCTAACTTGAGCAGATGCCAAGCATGTCGCAGAAGCCCTCGTGCAGATTTTCACTCGGTTGGGATTCTCTCAGCAAGTGTTGACGGATAACGGATCTCCATACCGAAACCTGTTGATGGATGAGATCGTTAAGATCTTGAGGGACCAGAACATCTACACTAAGCCTTACACTCTGGCCAGAAGTGGGTTAGTAGAACGTGTTAACGGAAACCTCAACATGATGTTAAGTAAACTGGCACAAGTGAAACCTGAAGATTGGGATTGTTGCATTCCGGCAGCTTTATTTGGCTACAGAGAATCTCCTCATACTTCCACAGGATTTCCGCCAGCTACGCTTTTATTCGGCAGACCCATTAAGGGCCCGCTTGAAGCCTTACTTTGGTCGCTGACAGACCAGAAGGCTGATGAGACAGTCGTCTCAGCAAGAAAATATGTGTCGGATTTAAAGGATAGGTTGAAACTAGGATGGGACCTAGCAACGACTAACTTTAAGCGAGCCCGCACAAAGCACGCTAACCGATACAGGAAAATCGCGAAAGAGAGAGAACTGGAAGCAGGAGAGAAAGTTTTGGTGTTACTCCCTACCGGAAACAACCAACTGAGGATCGGATGGCAAGGGCCGTTTACCGTCCTGAAAAAGATTTCTAAGGCTAACTACCAGATATCTATTCAAGGAAAGGAAAAGGTTTTCCATTTAAATCTGTTAAAGAGATACTTGGAAAAACCAGTGCTGTCGCGAGAGACGAATGAGTTTGTATTTCGTTTCTATACCCATTGTGTGCATACCAGACAGTCGTGGGAAACCCACTAATTTTACAAGAAATGTTTACAGAATACTGAGACAGCACGCAACAACATTCACCTGAAATGTTTTCACAACACGCGGACATTGCACCAACAGACTATCGGAATAATTGATACTAAGTTGCGGATATGTTTACACACGGCCAGTGTTAACCAAGTACTGTTGTGACTAAGGGAGACTTAAAGTCTGCACAAGGACAACATGAAAGCAGTATGAATACGAAATTATAACGAGAAGAACAACACTGTACGTGCCACAAAGGACGCACACAGACAGTTTGTCTGGGAGAGGAACAACAAGGAAACGATAATAGAAAAATATTACAGGAAATGTACCTAGGAATGAGGACTGAATTCTGACGAAAGGAAAACAAACGAATTTTCACATGACCCAAGAAGCGACCGGAAAAATAGCCCTAGGCGATTCAGACAGTATATACTGAACGAAATCTATCGTTCGGGCAATGGTATGAAAAATCATTCCGCCCGCATATACTGGTTCCATATTCCACGAGGAAGATTCAGGCCAAGTGTCAGTGAAATTCATGATATGGACATCAAGGTTAGTGTAATATAGATTTGTACCTTATATCATTATATCTTAACCTCAGTCAGATTATATATACATATTTCCCATATATGTAAATAAATATAACACTGTAATTACCAGTCACGTTTATTATAATATTATATCGCATACTCATAAGTACAGATTGCAATAAAACCCATGCAAAGAATTATAATACTTATAAGATCGCACAGTTTCATTAATTATAATGAAGTAAATACAAGACACGTTTATTTTGTCTCTTACATTACCTGTTAACCGTACAGTAAACGCCGCACAGTCATTCATTATAAGGATAAGATTTCACAGACACAAACACACCGCATGCGGAGCATAGGTTACGGGGTATTTATACGGGATTATCCTTTTATCCATCGCAGTGGTAGAGACCGGGGACCTTTGAGATACCTCAGCCTTTGTCTACTACGTTGCGGGCGTTAATTACGGGACAAGCTAAAAAGTAGGGCCGACCAGAGATACTGCGACGACACGCATCTCACATGTAATTAACGGCACCCACTTTACCCATTCTCCACGGGGGTTTTTGAGAAAGGAATTCGCCAGACGGTGAAGGGTCTTTCCATCATCCGCAGCCACCCACGCAGAACAGGGTGCAGACAATACCAAGGCAGGATTGTTGCATTACTAAAGAGCTGTCCACGTTACTTTAATTATCGGAAGGGGCAAGAGCCGACTGACGAATTTGTAAACCAGCGCCTACGCAAATTATTGAGATACAAAATTACTTGTAGTAATGGACAGATTCTCCCAGTGAAATATATGCGCCAACAAATACCAAGATATAACCTGCTTCCACCATCATCACCACCCGAGACCAATATCTTCACCACACAGGGACATCTGCATATCAGCGGAAGTCTCCACCGCATAACATTGTTTAAACAACAACATAGGAACACGCCAGCTTAGACACGCGGCGCAATGTCAACACTCGCTTTGTGAGCGACAAAAGGAACAGGCCATCGACACCTGACGAAATCCAGTGGACCGTCCAGTGTTATTGAATGCAGACTAAGACTTGCCCGTGTATACAAATTCTCAGAGTTTTATTGACAGTCATTCCGAGCCCCGAATCAAGATATCCTTTTTTGTTGGGGTTAAGATTAGGTTAATTCATCATCATCATCACATCGTGTAGACTTAAGTTTAGTGAGTGTATTTTTTTGCCTAACTATTATCTTCTTTTCCAGCCATAGTTAGGTTAGTTCTTATTACATTTGTATTGTTGTAACTGAATGTTGTTATATTTCAGTATTTTAATAAACGTTGTAGTTGTGGTTACATTACCCACACACGTTATTACATATATAGAGAAGGAACGAAAGTGTGCGAAAGAGACATACTGTTCTTCTTCTCTTTCTCTTCTGTTCACTCAGTGTAATAGGGGAGTGGGGGCTCGTTAGTATTATAATATAGAGAGGGAGATAGAGTGGTAGGAGGTATATGTCACGAGATCCAGAATCACTGGGGCTATATGCTGGGAACTCATCCCAAAGTCTTATATTCACCTTCTCCACTCCTGCTGCTCATCTTCAACCGAGTGCCAGGCGAATCTGAGCCATTGACAAAGCCGGCACCACACAGATAACTCTCTTTGGTTACCCTCACAGGGGTAACGTTGTGACAAGTGCCAACCTCCGATCATCTCCTGACGATCGCCAAAACTGACGAAGCTGACGATAGTGGCAGGGAAACTCCACTGCGCACACACGAAATCTTTCAAAAATGTCAGAAGCGGCGACGCTCTTTCAAGCGCGCATGGGAAACATTCCAGAGAAAGGAAACTTTGGGAGTATACTTGAGTAGGAATTGGACAGAGATGGAGGGGGGAGATGAGAGGGAAGAGGACAGACACCCTGAAGCTACGGATATAAGAAATTTATTTCCATAACGTAGACATGGAGTGCTTCCATATCTTAAAGAGGGGACGTTCTGTCGCATATAATCTTATGATCTATAAATTTTCTATATTATTCTTTCTTTCTTCCACCCGTATCCTCTATTTTAGTATCACTATCTATCCTATTCCTGTATTTTTCGCATTCGTTCGTTTGCGAGAAATATTTTCTTTCCCATTCTCACTTTGCCGGTTTCGTTTTCTCATTTAGTAACGCAGTAGATTACCTAACGCGTCAGTCTCTTGCACGAGATAATTTTAGGTGGGATTTCAGTCCATCAGACATGATAAGCAGACAAAATTGTTTACATTTGCACCTGTCACGCGAGTTTCCTTGGCTGAGTTGCCCGGGAAAGGTGTGAATCGCGCCAGACAGGCTCGCTCAGAATAGACATTTGTCTGGAGATTTCCATCTGACAAATAGTTTTACGGCTAAGTTGCTCGGTGAAGTGTGGTAACTGCCACCTAAGGGGACGTACCGTCTACATTTTCACCGGACACAGCGTTTCTTCCGGCTAGTCGCTCGGACGGAAGTGTGATATGACACTAATGCAGCGTGCTGGAATGAGACATATAGTCTGGGTTTTTCCATGACACTCACGCATTCGCTCAGAAGGGCCATTTTCTTGACGTAGGTGTCAAAGACGCACTGCTGGCAGTTACGGCATGCGTCTAAGGTACGTAGGTGTTAATGAGAAGGGGAGATTATTTCGTTTTGCGAAATAAGTTGGGACCCCTTTTGTCCTGGTTTAAGATATTAACCAGAGTTTGAAACTAGATTTTTATTCATTCTCCTAATTCGCAGTAGACAGGTTGTTCGGGAATAGAATAAGCTGTATAGCGAAGCTCCTAGTTTGTTCGGAAATTTGCCGAGCTCTAGACTTCTAATAAATATATCAGCGTATAATTCTAAAGTGTGCGATTACCTGTAGTTCTGTGTTGAGGTAAATATATTATATTAAGTATCTAATATTTTGTGAAGTGTTTAAAATGATAATCGCTTATTTCATATTTCATTAGTTAGATTTGGTGCAGAGTGCTTAATTTATATCTTTCTTCTTCTTTTGATCCTTAGCCGCCGACTGTCGAAGCAGTCAGTGGCCATTGTCGTGAATTATTCTAATCCCCATATATAAATTAAAACGTAAATGCAAAGCATAACAAATAAATTTAATAAAAGGAAAGAAGAATGGTAAAGAACAGTGCTGTCACAATGACTGTACTCGCAATCCCCCTTGTTTTCTACTTCGTCGGCAAATTGTAACGCTTTCACGTTGATAGTAAAAGCCTACTGTGTCGCTGCACGCTTTCTTCAATGAAACGTGTACTGTATTTCTTGGAAAAACCTTGAGATACGCAAGCTGATCAATGACCTAAATTTAATATTTCATTCATTCCATTTTATACACGGCGTAACTAAAAGACAGATGGACTAAAGGATAGAGAGAAGGGAGAGGCAGAATGCAGGGACACCTGCAACACTAAACACGCGTCACGCGATACACAATTGCTGCCATCACGCGTGTAAGGCCACATGCACTAACTTTATTTCAAATCGACAGTGATAAAATTCACTACCCATACCAGAGTTAGGTTTTAAAATCCTGAAAAACGCTTATTGGGAAAGATGACATTAGATGGGTTTACGTTTGAAAACATGACAGTACCCAGACACCACATGGGGAGTGAAGTGAACAGGAGGTGGTAGAAAATGCACATTTTGAACGCAGCCACCTAGCTCCCTTAAATTCATATATTTGGGTTCCTTAGGGTTTGCTGACAAAGAATATGTAAAACGTTACGCAAATAGTCTAGGAATTACCAAGTTATGGCCAAAATAAAATAGTGGGGTGCCTGACAGCATGAAATCATTTCTGCTCATAAAATTTTTTTATAACGTGTTTGAAGAAACATTACGTTACGGAAATAGCCTACCATGTTAACTCCTATTTGATTGGAGCGCAACAAATGAAAGACTAAACACGATTGGTCGGACTATAAATACTATCTTGTGTTGTCAGGGGAAACGTGAGAAAGGGGTACTTTTTTGAAAAGATGTGTAGACATGGTTTGATTGGGTAGAGCTGCGAATATACTCAATTCAGAGCGTCTGTTCATTGCCACATCTTGTAATAAACCTACTAAGAAACAGTACGTTGAGCACCAGTGTATATTTTTTATAAAATAAAGCCTGGGACATCGGCAGATCGGAGTTGTGCTATATTCATTGCCAGTCAACGAAACTGTTTATTATTATTTCCATGAATTGTGGTAAGCTTGAAATATTCAATATCTTTTAATGAAAATTGAATGTAAATTGATAATTTATGTCTGTATATATGTGTGGTTCAGTAGCGAACATGATGTAAAGCCTATAGTGCTCCAGCCTGAACAGAAGGTGTCGGAGGAAAGTAAAACTGCATGGAATGGCCAAACAGTACACTGACACCTAGATTATTAACTAGAAAGAAATAATGCTGGAATTGCAGAGGCGTAGTAACCATTAGGGGGGGAAATACTGGTATAAAGTATTTCAGATGAAGCTGACAGTTGGCCTAACGCTCTGAACTCAATGTTTGTGATGTATTGTGCTCAGTGTAGAAATGGAGTATAAATTAGGTCTGACGTAGAAGGTACAACCTTCTTGTTTCAGGGACCGTGGTCTTAAAGTTATTGAGCAGCACCTGGTCAGAGCTTTGCTGAAGCCAGAGGTGGACAGCATACTCCTTGGTCCATATAGCATCCAGTGGGGTGGCTCCAGAACTCATTAAAGTAATCAAGCAGAGGAGTCTTTTACTGCAGTCATCACGCAAGATAAGAGAGTGTGGCCATGGAGCTCAACATTATGTACCCCCATCTTAAAATGACATTATAAACTAAAATTAAGAGGGGAATTTAATTGTTTTAATACCAGGAACTGAGAACATCTCCAATACTAGTTCCAATAGAAACAAACTATTGAAGTCATGATGACAAATACCAACAGAGCTTGAACAAAACAAAACCAGTATTACCTCATATTACCACTACACAACTGACACACATAGGATACCATTAATAATATATGTCACTACATGAATCATATTAATAAATTCTGTACATATAACTTGTAATTAAAATTGATTGTGATTCCTGGTTCCCTTTGTATTTGAATCAGGACACATATACATTCATGACAGCACTGAATACATATTGTTATTTGAAAAGTTATCAGTGACTCCTTTAAGATATCCTCTTAGAGTTTTATATGTATGTGAGTGTCACAGTGTTGTCAAGTGTGGTGGAATAAATTAAATTGTTTATCTGTCTGTTGTTGTTATGACTTACACTTCATCATACACATACCCTAGACATATAACGTAGTCATCACACTATTCCAGAATAATTCTGACTGAGGTATATATATGTGGCAGTAAGTAAGGTTATCTATAATACACTACTCTTATTAGATATAGATACCTTCACAGCTGATCTCAGTCAGTACAATAAGTCCCCTATAAATATTTATAACATCCCACTTTACCACAGCCATCACGCCTAGTGGCGTCTTGTAGGGCAACAACAAATTGATTCCACTTTGCTCGGTCGGTGACCATCCTTCGTACAGTGCCCCAACTCTGGTTCATTCTTTGCATCTCAGCCTCCACAGTCCTCCGCCAGGTTGTTTTTGGTCGGCCTCTCTTTCGTTTTCCTTCAGGGGTCCAAAGCATAGCTGTTCTTGTGATGGCATCGGGGTCTCTTCTGAGGGCATGACCAACCCAGCTCCAGCGTCTGCCAGCTATGATGGTGTGCATGTCCTCTTGCTTGCTACGAGTAAGCAGATCTTGGTTAGTGATGGTATTTGGCCAAAAGATTCGGTAAATTTTTCTTAGGCATGTTGTGTGAAAAGAGGACAATTTCGACATTTCCTTCTCTGTAACTCTCCAGCATTCCGCACCATAGAGAAGCACAGAAAGCACACAGCTCTGATATAATCTTAATTTTGTGCTTGTGCTGTATTGGGAGGACTTCCAGATGTTGTTTAGGCTAAAGAAGACTGTTCTTGCCTTATTCATTCTGACATTGATGTCTCTGCCTGCCCCGCCGTCTGGTGTTACTATGCTTCCTAGATATGTGAAGGTATCTGTCTGTACCAATTGCTGATTCCTTACTGATATGGGCTCAGGGTTGCTCACATTGAGCGTCATGACCTCAGACTTCTTTAAATTGATATTCAAGCCCACCTGCTGGCTAAACTTATTAAGTCTATCCGTTTTTTCCTGGATGTGTTGATGTGAATGTGCTAGTAGTGCAATGTGATCTGCATATTCCAGATCTTCCAATGTAGAAAATGTTGTCCATCTTATTCCTCTTGGACTGCCCTCTGTTGTCTGGCGCATCACCCAGTCTATGACTGTTAAAAATAGAGTGGTTGATAAGGGGCATCCCTGTCGTACTCCTGTCTTCACCTCAAAGGTTAATTTATATAGTCTGTATTATTTTATAGTGACGAGTTACAGTGGAAAACAGAAATTATAATTTCTTGCTTAAACTCAGTCGGCTACTAAGGAATTTAATTTTACTGCTAAATAATCAGACGAGAATAATTTTTCTAAACTAACTTATAAATGCTAGATGCCTCATGAGTGTTGACGGAATACGTAGGTATTCCTAATTCATGATGATTGATTTTTATATAACTTATTTCACGGGAAAGTTTAAATGATAAGTCAAGCTGTACGCTTGCAGTTTAAAAATGTAAGTTATACCGAGTACCTAGTATGTATAATTATTTGATATGTGTTTTTCCTTTATTCAGTGAATACTGGGGTTAACCCAAAACTTTGCCAGCGTTAAGTACTGATGAGTGATATCTGTGAAGAACTAAAACATTTTCCTTAAAAAAAAAAAAGCCTTGGTGCAGAATCTTTACAAGATATTTAAAAGGTAAATGAAGTAACAGGCCTATCGCGCCATATTTAATTCTTCCTGAGAAACAACTCAAGTACATTTTTAGCCTGTGTGGCAAGTAACATATTAACGTCAGTAACATTCCGACGGAGTTTTTGACCAGTGGTGTGGTGACCAAATATAGTCCTTTCCTGAAAGTAGACACCGATCTGACATTCCTCAATTCTAGAAACCTAAGCTATTGACACTGTGCTGGTTGTTAATGTTCGTGCCTGGACAATTTTAATGTGACCTAAACAGCATCCGAAAAAATAAGAACACCCAAGGAATCGTTCCCTGAAGCAGAGGATTCATCCCGTCTTTTTGGAACTGGGGATTTCTTGGTCAAAGACTGCCTTTGACGATTCTGTATGTGAATGTCCTAAAAATTGTGTTTCCAGAAGTGGCTATCAAAGCTGTGAGTATGAACAAATGCACGTGATCACTGCTGACTAAATAGAGTGAATGCAGGACGGAGTGGTTTCTTTATTGTTGTAATTTGGCACCCATTTTGCTGTCTTAACTTTCTGTATGCAACTATTGCTAATCATATTTCCCTTAAAATAGAGCAGATATATCAAGTCTGTCCATACCTTAAAAAGGGGGAAATATTAGACCTAATCATATGTATCCTTGATTCCTTGGAGCTATCATTTTCTTTTAACAGGACGGTGGGCATACCTTGAGGGATAAGATCATACTGTGGGTCTATCATTTTTGTAGCATTTGTATTGACTGTATGACTATTTGTATATGCTTTGATGTAATTTCTATGTGTTGTGATGAAATTTTAGATGATAATTAACATTTCTTTTTTTTAAATTAATCAGCGCGTTGGTCAGCTCGTTCCAAAATATCTATTTAATCATTTGTTATAGGTTTCCCACGTCTGTACGTCTAACTGTCATCTTGTATGTGCGTGCACGTGAGTGGATAGAAATATATATGATATATATATATGTGTTTAGACTGTCTGACTCCTCTAAAATCTGTCGTAGAAGATAGGTGAAAGAGAGAAGATTTCTCGATTTCAGAGACAGCCTCTATCACAGTCTACCATCTCACTCGTGGAAATCTATTGCTATTACTATCTCTCACTGTGACTATCACTTATTCAAATCTATTCAGAAGGGACCAACCCAAGTCTCAATTCTCCTATCTAAAATCTACGACACATGCTTATAAATTGTTCACGGCTCCAACAAGAACATGTCAGGTATCTAGAGAACTAAAAATTCCTTGCAATAAGAAACGTCTTAGACTGCAACTAGGAATGGCCTATTTTAGAATAGAAGAATCTTACTGTGCAGAATGCCTAGAAAAAAAGAGCATTTCTTGTTAAAATGTAGGAGGCATGAACAACAGAGAAAACTAATATTAGATTATTTACAAGCATGCACTTCATCCATAATTGAGGAACAGGTGTTGAGATAACGAACGAACGAACTTTATTTTCAAAGTGATAAGAATTGGGCGCGCAGGCCCGTCTAACATTCTGCCCTTCCACTCTCACTTATCTTGCATACTATACCCTTTCATTCCCACACGTTACTTTAAGCATTAAATTTAAGGCCTACAACATTATAAAGGTTATATAACAGCATACAGATAGATCTAGAGAATGCACAAAATAGTAAAACAGTTTATAACAAGAACTAAAATTAATATATGTTTATTATTAGAGTATGACACTGCCTATTAAAGAATGGCACTACAATCGATGAATCATCAAGGCTAAGATTGCTGGAATTTGACATCAAACGAAAGACCAGCAGGGATGGACGTATGAGAGGACGCATACTCGTGTTACAACCGGTGCACAACAGGAATAATTCCTCGACATTTGCTGAGGGAGAATGAGCACCTATGGGTTTGACCTGAGTGCAACGACGTCGATTCTGATTAACATTAACAAAATTAATATATAAGAATCAATGATGGTGTGAGGAAAAGGGGTAGTCTGATGCGGTGCTTGTAAGGCTGATGGGAGATAATTGGTGGATTTGATGTAATCTCGGACACCAACCGGGTATTCTCACCCGAAAAGGTGAAAAGACCTTGTTAACAACAAGGTAGTTATGACAGACTTCATTTTAGTTTGTGTGTGTGTTTTTTTTTTAAATTCGTTTATATTTTTATTTCATTGGTTGTTTGATTCTTGGAAAGGGGAGGTCACACACAAAAACATTCATACAAATTAGTTTTGATTTACTCTATTTGGACTGAGTAGTGGGGGTAAGAAGGTACTATATTTGGGTATTGGAAACCTGACTTTATTTACTTGAATTAGTACACCATATGACTTAATTATAACCCATCAAGGGTAGAACGGGATACTTTAAGAGAAAAAAAAAACAATGAAAAGAAACAAAAAAAAAACAACACAATAAGGAGATTTATTAAAACTGATGAGGGTAATATTGTTTGTGAGAAGATACGCTAGCAAGAAAGAAAAGAGAAGATGATAGAAGCCTGAAATAAAATATGAGTGGAGAGAGTCACTTTAGAGTGCCTCTCAAAATTCCAAGACACGCTATGATATTTAAATAGGTGGGTTGGGTAAATACTTACAAAATTCGATACATCCATAAGACAACGCTCCCTAACTTTTTTTTGGAATGGATTGGTGGATGATGATAACTGAACTTTTTATTTATAAAAGTGTACGTGTGAGATTCGTTCGTAATATTTTGCCATAACATATAATTGTAAACCATTATGCCGGTGTATTCTGCACATCTGGCAGACCCCGTAATTATAAACCACGAGAGGTTGAACGGGATATTTTTCCAGCATTAAATTTAAAAAAAAAAAATCGGCGGCACACCAGTGCTCCGAGGTACACCGGTTGCGGAGCACTGGCTTAGATGATAACTGAAATTATTATTTGTAAAAACTGTACGTGTAAGATTCTTTCGTAATATTTTACCATAACATATCATTTTGTTATAGCCTACTCATTATATCGTACATTCTGCCTGGTGTCAGGTACACGAGGCATACCAGTTGCGCAGCTCTACACCAGCGTTGCCACAGCTGGGTATTTTTTTTACTAGATCTGGGTATTTTGGTTTCCGTCTGGGTAATTTTTTTCCAAATCTGCATTAATCTGGGTATATTTGACAATTGGCATTTACAATGTATGTATATTCTGTGAGTCCCAACTAAGATGGTTTGGCCATGTCTGCAGAATGGAAGAAGATCGGCTACCACGACAAGCATGGGAAACAAAGAGCCAGGGATCCAGACCCCCAGGACGACGCTGGGAGGACAACATTAGACAATCTTTGAAGGACCGAGGACTAGAATGGAACCAGGCCAGAAGGAAGACAGCCGATAGGATAGTCTGGCGCTCTCTCTTCCAAACCTCTACACCTCACGGTAGAAGGGGAACGACTAAGTAAGTAAGTATATTCTGTGCACTGAGCATTATACATTATATGTGTATTATAATTAAATGTAAAGAAAATTATGTACTATATATTTTTTATTCCTCTTAAATTTAATTCTTGTTTTTAACCACATCAATGACGTTTTTTGACTCGTTTACATCAGCTATCTATTTCCAGTTATTCTGTTAATCGCTGTCATCTACACTACTCAGTCATTTTTGCGATGTGTTTTAAAGTCTTTTTAAATTTTAGACGATGATAAAGGTACGCTAGGTAGTTGTTGCAGCATGATGACACACACGCCACCGCGTAAAAAAGTGAAGCCATGGTATCAGCAGGCTTTTTGTGAGGAATCGCTAACAGACAGCGAACTGAAGGATTGGATAAAGCCATACTCTGGCAATCGCTATGCTGCGATTTGTACGGTCTGTTCCTGTACATTAACTAATGCCAACAAAACAGCTTTATTGACACATAAAAGCACATGAAAAACTTCGAAGCCAAAAGCAAAAACTCTGAACATTAACAAGTTTTTCATCAAACCAAAAGAGCCCTGTCTCCAAGATACAATTGCTAAAGCGGAGATACTGTTGTCGACTTTCATGGCAGAACATAATACTCCGTTTTCGCAAGCTGAATTACATTGAGCTTGGTGGACGATGTGAAGCGCAGTTAATCCGACAACGGTTAGGAGATAAAGAAGTCCAGTTTCGCAAGGATTTATTGGCATACATGATTGAACGTTGTACTCAAATACGACGCAGGTTCCCACTTGGACAAAACAGTGTTCTGGCGCAAATGCAGCGGTTAGAGCAAGCTCTCGAGATCAACAAACCTTCTGTCATTCCATTAGCAGCGCAGTTTCCAACAGTTGTTTCAGAAGAGAGCCATGATTGTCTGTCTGATCAATGGCGAGAACTGGCATCGTACCGACAAGATATTGGACATCTGTGGATGAAGATCCGCCCGCATTCTGGCTGGGACTGCAACAAGTAACATATGCTAATAACCAGAAGAAATTTGATGTTTTGGCTGACCTCATGTGCACGCTTATGGCACTACCTCACTCCTCAGCATGCGTCGAAAGAGTGTTTTCGACGGTTAACTTAGTTAAAACTAAACAAACCAACTAAGCTTTTGTGTGAAACAGTTTCCAATCGAATACTAGCCAAGCAAGCAGTTGCCAAAGATGGAGTTTGTCATAAGTTTAATCCTAGTAAAAGCGTGGTTGAAGATGTGCGTGATGGACGTTATCGGCAGAGATATGCAAAGAGTTTGGAACTCCACAATCAAGATTCCACGTTGTCAATTCATGCATATGATCTTGACGAAGGAGAAGTTGTCGACACAGATGCCGAGTCGCTGACAAGTGACAATTTTCAACAGTAACAAGATACAACTAACATTTTATATTTGATTTGAGGAAGTATGTTACTGTTAAAATATCTCATTTTCAAGAGTTCATATATTGGGGTGTTAATAAAATCATTTTTATATAATTGTGATTTTTTTTGTAATAAAAAATAAAATAAAAATGTAGAAATAAATAAACATTGGTAGCACACAGCTTATTTGTGCTAAAGTTGCACTAACAGCTGGTGTAAGCATCGTTTATCCCGTGTATTTGAGGCATAAAATAATTTGGGTATTTCTGGGTTTTTTGTAGAAGAAAATCTGGGTTTATCTCTAGAACTTGAGTGCCAACCTTGCTCTACACTACTAGCTCAGAACCCAAATCTTGAACGGCAGATAAGCATGTCTAACCTTTCACTTTGTGACCTTTGATCGCCCAGGTCTGACAAAACATGGCAGCACGAGCAGACGACGAGCGGCTATATCTCGGCCTTGATTTAAGCACACAGCAGGTGGGTGGTGCAAAATGCAGATGAAATGGTAGATATTGCATACGAAATATAATCAAGAGTGATTCTAATAAGACACTTTCAAGAGTTAATAAATATATAAATAGGCTACTAAAAGTGTGTCTTAATAAGGAAGAACATCTTTTATACGGCAAACGCTAGCTAAATTAAATAAGTCACAAATGTACTTCGATAGGGTTAATTAAGTAAGAAAAAGTAGCCTAACGTTCGGAAACTAGATTAGTAAGACATACGTCGTCATTTCGCCAACATGACTATCTATACTGCCGCAATGTTTGACGTTATTATTTTTTTAAATAAAAAGCACGAAACAGTGTTGAGGTTAGTGTTAAAAGCAATTTTTGTAATTTGGGAAAATTCGAGAAAGGGCTGGCTTAGGTTTAAGGTGAGCATGTCAGGCTATTTTTTTAATTATCTGAAGTGACACAGCAGACTTGACGATAGCCACTTGACCAACATTACTGCCTGTGCCTACTTTCCTGAAATGCTACCAAAGTGAAATTTTCAGACCACTGTGGCATATGTAACATGTTCGGTTGAAGTGACAAACAGTAGGATAAGTGTCAGATTTTGCCCAAATGTCTATCAGTTAAGTCGCCCACATCGAAACAGCCTTAAAAAAGAATTCAGAGAGGCAGTAATAAGGGTTAAGGAAACCCTGACCCAACCGATGGGACGGACGGCGAACTGGAGGCTGCCATATTGGTCTATTTTTAACAAGTGGCTATGATTACGAATAATGTATATAATTGCGACATTTACACGGTTAGGTACGATATGATATATGTAAAAGCGAAGGTATATAAATGGGATAATTTTTGATTGCATTGTGGGTGAAAAGGGGGGGGGGTGCCGGTCAGGGTTTGAGAGGTGGATAGTGGTGGTGGTGGTGGGGGGGGGGGGGGGGGGGGGGGGTTAGGTCTATGTCTGCATTTTCATTTCTTGGTGGCTTTTTTGGGGGGGGGGTGCGTGTTAAGGTTTTTGGGTTAAATTTTATATTTCGTTGGGGCATATTTGGTGCTTGTTAAGGTTCAGGGCGGGGGTAGGTGGCGGCAAATGGTGCGAAGCAGGGGGAATGGTTGGGGTTAGGTCTATGTTTATATTTTCGTTGGAAAAAAAGTTTTTAAGTGTAGAGTGTAGTTATGGGTCATCGGTCGTGAAATTAAGTCATACGTCTCCATATGGTATGTTTACACATAAATTGCCACAAGTATGATTTATTATGAAATTGGAAACTAGAGGAATTATTATATATCATAATTGTAACCTATCAGGTTGAGCGGGATACTTTTTGTTATTTTGGTTAGTGTTAATGGTGGGTATTTTACAGTGTGTCGAAGTGAGACTGTTACTTATTCGTATAAATAATGTTCGGGCAACATGGCGGGCCTTGTTCCACTATTCTTCCCATCTAACCCTTAACCCTATTGACCTGGGGGGACTTAATTGGCCACTGGATAAGTAGACATTTGGGCGAAATTGGATGTACATCCCACTGGTTTTCATTTAAACCCCCTTGTTGATGAGGCACACCACTTTCAGCCTAGAGATTGGGACTGTCGGTTATACTGCAGTGCATATCCAAATAAAAAAGACCTTGCGGTTTAACTTTAAATGATGACTTAGATTGCATAGGTTGAATCACAGAACAATGTACAGTCACAGTCTTGTCAGCCAGCTCACAATCGATTTAAAACAAAAACTATTACATAAGGATCAGTGATGATGTAACAGGAAAGTGAGGGTCTTGTCAGGTTTTCATAATGCATATTAATGATAGATGATTAGTGACCTTTGTGTCATCCCAGACACCCTTTGCTTTCCTACCCCTTGTGAGAGACAGGGTAGGGCACATGCACATGCACTTTCACACAATTTTACACTTTTACTTTACTCTACTTGGACGCATTGGAGGGGTGAAATGATGCCATATTTAGATATTGGAAATCAAAATTATCTTCAATTATTTACTCTATATATCCTAATATATATATATATATGAGTCATGCAATTAAGATACTGCTCAAAATCATACAGGAAAGAATAAAAAGTAAAGTAGACAGCGAAATCCAAGAAGAACAGTTTGGTTTTAGACGGAACAGTGGAACAAGAGAGGCAATATTTTGCCTAAGAATATTAGCAGAAAAATATACAGAGGTCCAAAAAAGTATGTATATGTGCTTCATTGACTATAAGAAGGCTTTTGACAGAGTCCATCATGAGAAAATAATTGAATGCCTCAAAGACATAGGTATTGATGGAAAAGATATAAGAATACTCAGTAACCTTTATTGGGAGCAAACTGCCACAGTAAGATCGGGAAGGAATTATTCACCATACATGGACATAAAAAGAGGTGTCAGACAAGGTTGTGTGCTGTCCCCCTGCCTATTTAATTTATACACCGAAAAAATTTTCAAACAGATACAGGAAATACCAGGACTGAACATCAGTGGAAGGTCAATAAACAACCTTAGATATGCAGATGATACCGTGTTGTTAGCTGAAAGCGAACAGGAGTTACAAGAACTAGTGAAGCAAGTGAACAGTATAAGTCATGAATATGGACTCGACATTAATATTGAGAAAACTAAAAAAGTTAGTTGCTTATCCTTTACAGGACGTGGCAATCAACCCCAGCTTTTATTGGCTGTTTGAGATTTTTCTAGGCAATTTTTTTCATTCAGTAGTTTGCCATTGCTTTCTGAACGGTACGGCGCTTATACCATTGTTAAAAATCCACACAAAGCGATCTGCTACCAAACCGCCTGCAGCAGGTTTCGAACCTGGTATATCTGGATTATGAAACTGCGTTCATATCCATTAGGCCACAGACGCGACGAGAAAACTAAAACTATGATAATTAGCAAAACAGACGATAAACCCACATTAAAGATAAGCGTAAATGGGAAAATCCTGGAACAAGTCAAGAGCTACGTATATCTTGGTCATATAATAACAGAAGATGGCAGATGTGAAACAGAAATCAAGAAGAGAATAGGAATGGCCAAAGCTACATTCAACAACATGAAACATATACTGACATCCAAACAGTTATCTCACAAATTAAAACTGAGAATCATAAAGTGTTATATATATTCTGCATTTCTGTATGGTGCAGAAACATGGACGATTAATAAGCATTTGGAAGAAAGAATTGAGGCTCTTGAAATGTGGATATATAGAAGAATGGGGCGTATCTCATGGAAAGAGATGAAAACAAATAAGGAGGTCCTAGAAAATCTAGGTATGAAAAGAGAACTAATGAGGGAGGTCAAAGTTCGGCAGCTAAAATACTTTGGCCACATAAAAAGGCATAACACCTTGCAGAAGACCATAACAGAAGGGAGAGTTGAAGGCAAACGTGCAAGGGGAAGACAGCGCTATAAGTGGGAAGATAACATCAAGAGATGGACAGGAAAGAGTCTATCAGAGTGCACCACCAAGACAAGAGACAGAAGACGTTGGAGATCCATTACAGCCAACCTTCGTTGTGGAGATGGCAACTGATGATGATGATATCCTAATTATAACCCATCAGAGGTTGAACAGGATATTTTTCTCTTAAAAAAAATTTATGGATAAGTCACCAGTATTGCTTGCGTTGATAACAAAATATATTTTTCCATAGTATAAGATAGTGTCCGACTGCTGCTATGTTTCAAGCTTTCTTACAGGGGATAAAAATAAAGACACGTTGAATTGATGATGCGGAGGCAGCGTGATAAGCAGTAATTTTTTTTTTTGGTATGTGCGGCCTGCAATTAGCACCTTATTATTCTTGAAAAAGCCGGAAACAGTGTTAGGATTAATGTTAACATTAGTGGCTATTTTTTAAATCACTGTAAGCAACATGGGTGATATATGGATCACAAGTAGACATACAAGATAGTTAGTGTATACTATTCTGTGATTCAAGTGATTGTATGTAACAGAGATTTGGTGGATCTGTGGAAATGAAGTAATGATAGAGTTGAAATTTTTATAAATTGTGTTCTCTTGTAAATTTGTCCTCTTTGGCAACTTGACCAGATATACCTCCTTCCAGTTTTTTGGAATTTTGTTTTCTCTCGTAACCTTTACCAGGCAGTTTTTATAAAATACCTGTAGAAGTGTCAGTGTCTGCATTGATGGCCTCTTCTGGGATACCATCTGGACCAGCAGTGTTACCATCTCAAAGAAGCTTTATCACTTTCTTTATTTATTCTGTTTGTGGTTTTTCACATTAACTTGTACCCTCCCTTTCTAGATGCTTGGGACATCTTGTGGAACTGGCTTATTTAAAAGTTTCCCAGAATGATCTGTTCATCTCCTCACCTGCTCTTTTATAGCTTCCTAGTTTCAGCTCTGTGTAGGCTAACACAAGATAGTGATTTGTTGCCACATCTGCTCCTTTATATACTTTAGCATCATGTAACGATGAACAGAATTGTTTGAGTAAAAATCTGGTAAGCAAACAGCAATGCAGGTGTGTTTTTGTTAATATCCTGATTGGTATCTATACAGCCTGAAATTTCTCACTTCTAAGAAGTTTATAGTTGTTTTATATATTGTAATTAATTACTAGATTCATTGTAACATTAGATATGTTTTTATTTATACTGCATAATGTCATACAGGTGATATCTAAAATATGAAGAATCTACAATTTAAAGGGAAAAAAAACATTTTCATTTACCTTATATTTATAATAAATTATGAGAGGGAATAATGCTACAAGCAAATAGCGGTAACTGAATCTACTATCTTTAAAAAAAAAAAAACACAAAGTATCCTGTTCAACCCTCGATGGGTTATAATTAGGATATATAGTGTAATAAATTCAAGACAATATAGTAACTTCTTCCCCCCTCCACTCAGTCTAAATAGAGTAAATCAAAACCAAAATTGTTTATGTGTGTGTTACCTACCCTTTCCAAGAAACAAACAAACAATAAAAAACAAATAAAGTAGTCTCGGATAATTGCCCCGGTGTTAACAAGATGAAATGGAGTGAGAAAGCCCAGTGGTGTGTGAGATTACACCAAATCCGCCAACTATCTGCCATCATCCATACGAGCACCCCATCAGACTACCCTTTATCCTCACACCATAATTGATCCTTATATATTAATTTTAGTTCTTGTTATATACTATTTTACTATATTGTGCAATTCTGTAGGTCTATCTATTCTCAACACCTGCTCCACAGTTATGTATGAATTACACTATGTAAAATTTTAGACACTATATATCATAATTTTAACCCATCAGGACCAAGAGGTTACAGACTTTCGTAAATGGGTGCTTGCATAGAATAGAAGGATTGAAATCGTACCATAAGGTCACCAATGTGGAACCGTTGACAAGAACCAGACAAGTACCAGTGGAACAAGAGATGAGAAGAAGATGCTGGCAATGGATTGAATAAACACAGAGGAAACCTGTTAATAGCATTACAAGGTAGTCCTTGTTCTGGTGTCCCCCAGGGCAAGAGAAGTAGACACAGACCGAAGGGAGCTGAAGACAGAAATGAAAATAATGAGGAAGACATGGAAAGACCTGGAGCTGATAACATTTTGATAGAAAGACTTGGCATGTGTTAGCTGAAGGCCTGTCTCTTGGGGGAGCTAAAAAATATTGATTGATTGACTGATAACCCATCAGGGGTATTTAACTCTAAAGGACACTATTCCTTCCATTGACAAAGATTGCTTTTCGCATAGAATGTTGCTGCATTTTGAAGTAGTGAAATGGCTTGCATTCCTTGTAGAAACCATGAACTAAGTTAGCAGGAGCCGTGTGCTACTGGCAGGTTCAGTCAAGCTGAAAAAGGTATAGAGAGACCAGACAAGGAGAAAGAAATCCATTCTCTTCATTCAGTGGTTGGGGCTAGGGCTAACAGACCAAGCATAAATTTTTTCCTATGTGTGACTGTGATAACGTGCATCCCAAACCATGAAGTGAGATGAATTACATAGTTTGTTGAGAGTTTTATACTGGAAGGAGAATCTGAACTCCCCTAGGCCGGTCCCAAGCCCGGCTGAAAAAGGAGGAGGGCGGCCTGCATGGAGGCCGTAAGGAGGCAGCCCCTCCACCATGCAAAGGCACAACAGGCCAATCACCTGTTTGCTTTAAACTTTTTGATTATGAGAACTACAAGAGAGAAAACCGGACTGATTCTAAAGGTGACGAACTGGAACAGACTACCACTTAGAAACTTGGAACACAAGAAGTGACAGCCAATAGGATAGTCTGGCGCTCTCTCTTCCAAACCTCTACACCTCATGGTAGAAGGGGAACGACTAAGTAAGTAAGTAAGTAAGGAGAATCTGGAGAACTGCAGAAGAGGAAGCCAATGTAGTGAGGATATCATGGGCACAGCTAAAAAAAGATGGTCCAAAATAGTAATCAGTGGTGATCAACAGTTACAGCCTTTGTTCCTTATGGACATATTGACATATATTCCTTTTGGAGCAAAAAGCAATGATGATGTTGATAGTGGTGTTTTTGTTTACTTTGGGTTATTCTTCTGTATCACCGTGTGTTTTTTATCAAATGAAATCAAGTGCAACACACAAATTAGAATCTTCAGTCTCACATGGCAAGTCAGCTATTGTATGGCTCAGAAACATGGATCACCAATGTGGAGCTGATGAAAAGAACTAGACAGGGACCAGTGGAACAGGAGATAAGGAGTAGATGCCCACGATGGATAGGACCAACATTGAGAAAGCCTGTTGATAGCATTACAAGGCAATCCTTATTCTAGAATCCCCAGGGTAAGAGGCGTAAAGCAAGACTGAAAAGCACAAGGAGAATAGAGATGGAGGGAGATATAAAAGCATTGATGGAAGACATGGAAGACCTTGATTAAAAAGCACATAATAGGAGGACGCAGTAATTTGTTGAAGACCTATGCTCCGTTTGGAGCAGATGGGTAATGATTCTACTCAATGTTTCTATTTTTATGCTAAAACAACTGGTATGCTATATGTGCTCTGAACTGGAAACCAGTCAAATTTGAGAGCAACACCTCAAAGGCAAAAGCAGCAGAGAAAAGAAAGGATACCATATAACATAAAGATAATGCACACGATTAGAAAAGCATATCTGAGGAATAATTGAAAGGCTTTACTTGTATTCTGTTGTCATTTTATTATCATCTCCCATCTTTTGTTACAGTTGAAAGTCATAGCTCTGACCGACAGCTTAGATGTTTTCTACGATGGATATGTCCAGTTTGATGCTGATCTTCCAGAATTTAAGTACGATAATTTTTTTTTAAACAGGGTTAGGAAAAACGTGAGAAGGATAAGGGAAACACTTGTTTATTATACACTGCAGTCACATTTTGGGAAATTCTGAATTACGAGAATTTGAAATAGTGCAATATAAAAAATATCAACAAAGTCTAGCTTCATCCCAAAATGTTCAAAAAATTCTGCAGCAGTCTTGTATATATCTAAAAATTGGCAGGCTGAGTGTGTAATAATGTAATAAAACATAAAGACAACATTATTTAATAAAATTATCATGTTTAAAAGCAAAAATATGCTACATAGGTGTAAATTTATTTGCTTAGAGAATGTTCCCTTCTATTTTACATTTGTTTCTTTGAGAAAACTAGAGCTGCAGTAGCACTGTGGTTAGTGCACTGACTTCCCAGCTCGGCGGTCCTAGTTCAATCCTCAATTGAGGTGGGACTCTTTAGACTGCAAACGGCTCCGGGGTCAACCCAGCCTTATGAATTGGGTACCAGAGTAACTCTGGGAAAGTTAAGGCGGCCGGCATCATGCTGACCAAATCACCCCTAGCTTTGCCGATGGTCAAGAAAATATGGGCCTAACACCATATTCCCAATATGCCTCAATGGGCATGTAATGGGATCCTTATCTTACCTATGAGAAAATTATTCTTGAATTATGCAACTTTTGAATTAAATGAGGTCTTCATTAGTGCATCCCTCAGATAAAATGCTACTGCAGATACAATACATTTAAGGGATATAACTAATATTATTATTATTTATATATATATATAGCCCCATTAATTCCTAGGGGTCTCAGGAGGCAGAGAAAGAATAAGCATCTCTCAGGCATGTCATAGTAGGCTGGCATTTTTGTCATGTAAAACAATGTGCTACAGAGATCACAGCTACAATAGTATGGGGGGCTTCGATGCAGACTTCCTTCTAGGAGCCAGCAGTAGTAGGTTTTTTAAATTCTCCATAAGGAGCTAAAAATGGAAATAAATAATATATTACCATTATGAAAAATCAGTTATATTAACTGACATTTTTAGTTAATTGTAAGTCAATTTGATTTTTAGCTGTTCTTTTACCCCACAAGGTGTATGGGGCACCATATCCCAAAAATAGAAAAGTGCGCAAATGATGGTGTGCATGAACAGTTTGATTATGGAAAAAAGCCAACAACACAATTGATAAACAGTACATGAACTGGAGACAGGAAGGTGCGGAGATGCAGATTAAATCAACAGACAATCAAGATACTCTTTTGTCCAGTTTCATTCGGGAAACGGATTTAACTCAACATTTTCTTAAAAATAACCTTAAAATGTAAGTTTTTGATTGTTTCTTCAAGACAAAATGTTGATTTAAAGTAGTGCAGACTTATTATTATGGATCAAAATGATAAGGTGGCTGCAATTAAAAACCTGTCAATTTTGATGGGTTATTTCTAGTGTCCTCATAAATATCTATTTTTATAACTTGTTTAAAAATATATCTTGTGGTTAAAAAAAATAAATGACATCCATTGTGATGTCTGGGTTGTTGTTGTTAACTAGGGCTACTGAGCTTCTCGCTCTTTTGCAGCCAATGCCAAGTAGAAGACTCCTTAGCATTATCTACACTGTAGATCTAGGCTTTTCTTGTGGCTTTTCTGCCATTCTGAAATGTGCTGAGTTGAAGTCATGAGCTCCAGTTTCTCCAGCTTGGCTTGCATTCAAAGGATCATCACATAGGGGTCCCAAACTAGGAGTAAGAAGAGCGTGGCATACTGTGCATTCCCCGCCATCCAAGGAGGCTCTCCAACTATGCAGAGCTAAAATACTATGCTCTGGTTCTGGGCTCGCCCAAGGAATTGTCACATCCTGCACAGAGCCTTTTCTCAGCTCCCCCTACCTATCACTGGGTCCATAGTGAGATCCTCCCGAAAGCAGTCAACCAGGACAAAGAATTACATCTGGGGCTCGTGACTTCTCCAGGCTTAGTATGCAATGCTGGGTTCTCAACAATTTTCACCACAGAAGGAATCCCTGGAAGTGTGTGGAGGATTTTAAGAGTCAATGAGGATGTAATTAGCCTCGCAGACAGAAGTTCACTTCTACATATGTATATTGTAGCATTGTGCATAGCTGGTGGTCATTTAAGGATGACTCCAGATATGCCTCTATGCATGTGGTGCCTGTGTAAAACCTAAAAAGTGGCTGGGATAAAAAGTTAAGCTGCGACTTCAGATTAGAGTTAAGATTAATCTAGCTTTTAATTTATGGTGCTGTGATATATCATGTGGAAGTTTCTGTTCTCTTACAAGGTGTATGGACTTGGCTAACGTGAGGCTAAGTGCCCTCATAATTTTGTTAAATGTTAGCATCCATCCATCTTGATAGGATTGCACTTAGGGGAAACGTCCCTTCAGGATGTGGAGACACTCTAATATCTTGGCAGCAATATGGACAAAGTTGGAAGAACAGACAGTGATGTTAAAAAAGGGAATACAAATGGTGAGAGGAGCTTTAATTTCATTGGGAAATATATGGAGATAAGGGAAAACAGGTCCAACATGGAAATCAGACTTTTAATCTCAAATGTCAAGTCCGTCCTATTGAATGACCCAGAAACATGGAGAACAACACAACAGTGACCAAGAAATTGCAGACTTTCATAAATGAATGTTTGTGTAACATAGAAGGATTAAAAATGGCATATATAAGATCACCAATGTGGACTTTATGACAAGGACCAGACAAGTGCCAGCTGAGAAAGCGATGAAATGAAAATGTTGGTGATGGATAGGACACACATTGAAGAAACCTTTTGATAGCAATAGTAAGCAGTCCTTGGTCTGGAATCCCCAGGGTAAGAGAGGTAGAGGGAGACAATAAAAAAACAGGCGTAGAAGAGAATTGGAGATGGAAATGAAAAGGATGAAGAAAACATGGAAAGACCTTGAACTGATGGCACAGGACCTGAGGACTTTGCATGTGTTTGTTGAAGGCATGTGCTCCTTGGGGAACTGAAGGGCAATTTTTTTTTTTTTTTTAAATAAAAATTTTGGCGAGGCGCGGCACGTTCAGCCTAGTCGGTTATATTAGGGTGCATGTCCAAATACGAGTATAAAAGACCTTTAGGTCTGGAGTTGATTACTGAAGGATTATGGGTAAATGCATCCATCCATCTTCCTGTCAGGCCTCACTTTATTTAGAAATGAGATATTCCACAGTTGAAATCTTCTGATGACAATTTTTTAAATTTATTTTAATGAACAGAACACAGGGAGGTGTACATATTCATGCAGATCATGTGACCATCACCACACCAACAAGAATGTGGGTTAAGGCATTGGAGCTTCTTCTGGATCGAATGAAGGCTGATCAGTTCCCATTTGACAGAGTCCGAGCCATTTCAGGAGCTGGACAGGTAGACAGCTATTTTTGTGTCATCTTCTCACTTCATGTTCACATCAGTTGTATTATGTCTGAAATAAAAGACAGTTTAGAATCAGTTCTTCAGGCAAGAGTCAATGGGACCACTGGCTTTGTTTGCTAAGCCTTAGAGGTGCAAAAACTGTCCCATGGGAAACAAAATTAAACACAGTGACTAAAACATAAGTGAGACCTTTTTTTTTTCAGCTTGCCAATTTATGTCTATCTCAGTTTTGTTCTGCCATTATTCCGCTATTTTTCCTTTATTATAAAAATTGAAATGGAGCAACCATTAATAACATTTTAAAATGAACTCTTGTCCCTAAGCATAAATAATGTAAATATATCTTAGGGCCAGGGGGCACCAATTAAATAGTTGGGGGCAGGGGGTGTGGAGGGACTTAACACCTCTTGGCTTGAGATGACTGAGCCCCTAAAGCCGATCCTGGCTCTAACCTCTTATACCTTCTTCTACAGCTATGGCTTTAGCTGTGAACCCCTCAGGTCTCAGTTCCATAACCAGGTCATTATAATAGGTCTTTTTTGAAGGCATTCCATCTTCTAACCTGGGTTCAGATGACACTGTTGGCTCAGTGGTTATAATCTGGTGTGATCATGGGGAGCTCAGCACCTTACCTGGTCATCTTAGAGACTTTCTAATGACTAATTAATACATTGATTGGGAAGATGCATGTTACGTGATCTGTATCTGCTCCTTATATATATATATATATATATATATATATATGTTTTTATGACTTCACAACGATCATATGTAGTTAAAGTCTTGAGTATAAAATTAAACTAACTGAAGCACTAACCAAGGATCACAATTAAAAAAAATATAGTAAACCTTTTGAATTATCAGATGAAAACTTAACTGACATTCTTCTCCTCTTTTGCTCTGTACAGAGCATATAACCACCACTGTGGCTAGTCTGCCCGTAAAGCATCCCTTGCAGGAAGTCTGCATCAGAGCACATGCTGCAGAAAGCAGTGATGTCTCTAGCAGTTTATTTTATATGATGAGGTTGCTAGCTCTATACACAACCTCATGCTGGTCACCTTTTACGACACGCCTGAGGTAACAGTTGTCTTATTCTTTCTTTGTCTCCGCAGAGTCCCCCAGAACTTCAAGGGGCATGACTGACAGTGCATAAATTAAATTAGTTTATGTAGCAGAATCACCCGTGTGATACCAAGGCCTGAAAGGGGAGCAAAGAATAGTAACACTGTACTCTACCATGCATGTAGTAAAAAGCGACTAAGGAGGGTTGGGTATGGGGCTGGTTACCCCATCATGTAGGGGAGTAAGGGTTGCTATAGGTCTCATAATAAAATGAGAAATGCCTGCAACCAAGCCAACCATACCTTCACGCGTGGTCCAATTCTTGGATCTGGTGCTCGCTGTTTCTACCAACACGGCTATGGCAAATATCGAGTATCTGGCGCCAACAAACCAGACCCCCAGAGTCTACTGGGGTAAAACTCTAGACTATGGGGGAGGTAGCCCTACAGAAACCTCTGGCAGAGCAAGTCCTCCATCAGATGTGGCCGATGCTGGGCCCACCGGCGCGGGGACACGTCCCAATACCCATCGAGACTTGCCTGGGGAGCACACCTCGGCTCAGAAAGCAGAGAAGGCCACTCTCCAAACCTTCGATGTCTTGCGGGCAGTGTTAGGAAGTGCAAGAAGACCGAAGACATGCCCACAATGACCGTTGCCCAAATTGCCTGTGTGTGGTGTACCTGGGAACGGGGCCTCCCAGTACTAAGGCACAGTTAAGTCTCCGATGTTGCTCATTGGTGCAGTCACCTCACTGTAATATTGTATTGGACATGTGGTATAGCATACATATAGACGTGAAGTGGCAGGGAAACAAACCCGTAAAAACTGCTTGCTGAAATCGGCCAGAGTTGAGAGAGATGGCTGAACGAATGCAAACAACAACAACAACACAAATTGGCCCAGCATCACAATTCCCCCCTGTGGTGTAGCATGTTGAGAACCCAGCATTGCACACTAAGCTTGGGGGAATTACATGAGCGCCAGGCTTAATACTGGCTCTTGACTGGATGGCCGCATGCAGAATATTTCTACAATGGAGAGATGGCAGGTGATGGGTACTGGGAAATGGTTCTGTGCAAGATGTGAGGATTCCTTGGAAGAGCCCAGAACCAGAGAACAGCATCGTGTAAGCTCTGCATAATTGGAGAGCCCCCCTGGATGATGGGGAATGCACAGTATGCCATCCCACCTATCCCCAACTGCTAACTTAAAACCAGATGTGGGGCTCCTGGATGCATGCCAGGCCAGGATAAAATGCCTGGGAAAGAGACTGGAGCTCAGAACTTTTAACTCAATATGTTGCGGGATGGCAGAAAAGCCACGGAAAAGACCTAGGTCTATTTTGAAGATAATGCCAAGCACAACCATACTTTCACCATACGAGCTCAGACGCCACCTCGGTAAACAAGATCCCCACAGAGCAGTGACACCCCGGGCTTGCGAAAAGTCTACTACTGGGAACATAAACATATTACAAATCAACACTTCTTCTTCCGTCCTTAGCCACCGACCGTCAAAGCAGTCAGTGGCCATTATGCCTAGTGGCGTCTTAGGGCAACAGCAGATAGGTTTTCTTTGCCATTGTTTCCCATCACGCCTATTGGCGTTTTAGGGCAACGGCAAATCAATCCATTTGCTGTTGTTTCCGTAATCGAAGTGACTGGCAAACGGGTGATCAGCCCGTTGGTACAAATCAACACTGCAGGCATACAAAACAAGAAAGAAGAACTGCTCAAAACATTCAATGACAACAAGATCCATATTGCAGTACTCCAGGAAATCATTCCACCCAGAAAAACTTTTAACATCCCTGGATACACCCAGTATCGCTGCACATGCAAGAAATGTCAAGGACTTATGACACTCATAATATAATAATTAATGAAGAAAAATATCCCATTCAACCTCTGATGGGTTATAATTAGGATATATATTGTTTTCAATTCCAAATAATATGAACAACTGCCGATATGAGAAAGTGGCATCACATTTGTCAAATCATAGGGACAATCACAATTGTGCTTATATGTTAAATAAATAAAAATAAAAAAATCCCTGCAGTAAGCTTTTGCACGATAGAATTAAAATCACAAGAAAAACAACAATGGAACCGCCATCTTAGATCACCGGAAACAGTTCTGAACACTCATAAGAAATGACATTCTAGCAGATGTACGAAACATCCCCAGCAGTGGTGACATAGACATGCAGCAAGTTCACTGCTGGTTCAGAGGAAACAAATATATCGCATCTATAATGTTTACTGCCCCCCAACATCTACAGGAAACATCAATATCCAATACACCACATATCAGAGAACTATAATAGCTGGAGACTTAACGTCCATTCACCATCATGGGGATATAAAACATACAACAAAAGAGGCAGGGAAGTAGAAGAAATCTGCAACACGTTCAACCTGATCCCACAAAAGAGCAAAAGGTCAGAACCCACTCTTTTGCACAGAGCTTCAGGTATGGCCAGCAGACCTGATCTTACCATTGTATCGGCTGACATTGCAGACATTTGCACTTACACAGTCCTGGAAGATATTGGGAGTGACCACAGGCCAATACTAATTAGTATAGACAGACAGAATAAATCCAGACAAAAGAGAAAGACCTACTGGAATTACAAAAGGGCTAAGTGGACGCAACACTTTCAGATAGCAGATTCAGCAGCATTGACATATTAGATACAGTAGAGAATACATACCAACGGGCTGATCACCCGTTTGCCAGTCACTTCGATTACGGAAACAACAGCAAATGGATTGATTTGCCGTTACCCTAAAGACGCCATTAGGCGTGATGGGAAACAATGGCAAAGAAAACCTATCTGCTGTTGCCCTAAGACGCCACTAGGCGTAATGGCCACTGACTGCTTTGACGGTCGGTGGCTAAGGATGGAAGAAGAAGAAGAGAATACATACAACAATATCACAAAGACGATACTTGAAATAGCGAACATACCTTGTAACAATACCAAAAGGCAGCCACAAACGTTTCAGCCATTTCTGGACTCTAGAAATAGAAAAGATTGTTAAAGAGCGCACTCAAGCCAGAAGAAAGGTGGAAAAAGAACCCACCAGAGCCAACAAAATAATTTATAACAAACTCACAGCACAGGTAAGATATCACGTTAAGAAAGCAAAGAAAGAAGCATGGACAAAACATGTGAAAGTCTGGACTTAAAGAATGAAGGGCACAAAGCATGGAAGCTCCTGCACTGTCTTGATGGAAAAGGAAAGAAGAGCAACCCAAAACCACTAAGAACTGGAGGAAACATCTTAACAAACAACAAGAAAAAGGCAGAAACGTTTAACAGATACTATGCAAATGTCACCAAAACAAATCACAGAAAACAGCTAGACAAAACAATTAAGAACATAACAAAAACAGAACAGAGGGCTGCTAAAGCAAGCATTCCACTATTTGAAACTGTGTACACCATCCACGAAATGAACAGCGCAATACAAAAATTAAAGACCAAGAAAGCTCCAGGACCAGACAAAATTACCAATGAAATGATACTAAACCTAGGCCCAGTTGCAAAGTTAGTACTCTTAAACTTCATTAACAGAACATGGAAAGAAAGCACACTCCCTAAAGCTTGGTTGACTGCAAATATCAAACCAATTCTAAAGAAAAACAAGCCAGCTGAAGAACCTGGAAGCTACAGACCAGTCTCATTGACCTCGCCTCAGCAATTGGAAAACTTGCAGAGAAAATGGTTAATCACAGGCTCTACTGGTGGCTGGAAAGTAATAAAGTTATTAATGATAGTCAGGCAGGCTTCAGAAAAGGTTGCAGAACAGATGACCAACTCTTTCATTTTGTGCAAAAAACCTTAGATGCATTCCAAGAGGGTAAGCACACAACAGCTGTATTCATTGATCTGCAACAAGCATACGACACAGTATGGAGACAGGGACTCTTTGCCAAAATGACAAAAATGGGCATACATGGAAAAATGTATCTCTGGATTAAAGCCTTCCTAAGTAACAGAACAATACAAACAACAGTAGAAGGCACTAAATCCTCCAAGAAAACACTGGAGGAGGGATTGCCGCAAGGGTCAGCACTAAGTTGCACCCTCTTCCTTATCTTCATAAATGACTTTCCTCCCTACTTGAAGGTATCAAAAACACTGTATGCAGATGACCTGCTCATTTGGACAGCTGAAAAATACAAAAAAACTGGCGCAAGCAAAACTAAACAGAGCCCTAGCCACAATAGCTGTGTATTGCAGGCTCTGGAAATTAAAAATAAACACCCAGAAGACCGTATACACAACTTTCACCAGGAGCATCAAGGAAAGCAAGAAGGTATACCAACTAAAACTCGATGGACAACTACTGTCCAGAGAAAG
This sequence comes from Oreohelix idahoensis, assembly GCA_024509875.1. Classification (NCBI taxonomy): domain Eukaryota; kingdom Metazoa; phylum Mollusca; class Gastropoda; order Stylommatophora; family Oreohelicidae; genus Oreohelix; species Oreohelix idahoensis. The sequence continues at coordinate 129,126 of JAMPIV010003254.1, read as the reverse complement.
AAATCCAGCTTACTTAGGAGTGGAGCCTGACAGACAGCTACTCAATACCTTCACACACAAAATGAAAGATAAGGCCAGTAGACGATTGGACCTAGTTAAACATCTTGCAAGCACTAGCTGGGGAGCAGACAAAGGAAATCTCAGACAGCTATACCTGGGATATGTCAGATCAGTCATGGATAACAACCTTTCGCTGCAGTCGGCAATGAGCAAAACCACACAAGCAGAGTTGGACAAAGTCCAAAACCAAGCTCTAAGGTTCATATGTGGAGGAATGAGAACCACACCAACAGCTGCCTGTGAAATTGATGCAAATATAGAACCAATGGACCTACGACGTAAACGTGCTGTTATGGAAGCCACAGAGCGCTATAGAAGAATGAGAAAAGACCACCCAAACAGACAACTGGTTGAGAACTGGAAGCCCATTGACAGACTAAAACAAAAATCACCACTGCAGGTAGCAACAACTATAGCAGAACAACACCAACTCCCACAGACACGAGAAATAATTGAACAGTACCCAGTCATTTATCCCGGAAAGGAGTTAAAACTTCCAGTTATAAAAACCACACTCATGGATAGCACACTGACAAGAGACACAAACCCAACAATACTTAAAACAACTACTTTAGAGACTATAGATAGCTACCCTAGCACTGCAATACATGCATACACAGATGGCTCGGCATTCAAGGCCACCATAAATGCTGGACTTGGAGCGTATGTAAAATACCCAAATGGCAGCACACTAGAAATATACGAACCGTGTGGAGAATTCTATACCAACTACCAAGCAGAGATTACAGCAATAATCACCACACTCACAGCAATAGACAGCCAATTCAAACAAGAAGTCTGTATGCCATCAGATATAATAATCTTCGCTGATTCAAAATGAGCACTTCAGGCTTTAGAAGAATACCTCCAAACTGAAACTAAAGTAATAATACACCTGGCCAAAACAATTGACACTCTGCTAACAAAATACGACATCAGAGTCACTCTCCAGTGGATACCAGAGCACACAGACATACCAGGCAATGATAAAGCAGACAGACTAGCAAAACTAGGAGCAAGCATGGTCCAAACAAACACTCCAGCAAACATGCAGACAGCTAAACAAATACTCCAAAACAACTTCAAAGAGGAATGGCTGAACTGATGGGCAAAAGGGTCTACTGGACGTGCCTTGTATAAAGAAATGGCACATCCCAACAAAAATGACATTAATAACTTACGACGTAAGGAGCAGAGCACAATCTTCCAACTAAGAGCAGAACACACCAGACTCAACAAGCACTTAAACAAATCAAACCCCACACATGAGCCTAATTGCCGCAACTGTACCCATCCGTATGAGACAGTTCAGCATGGGCTGCTCACTTGCCCAGGACTCTCCACAGAGAGACGACAGCTATTGCCGGGCTCCCCAACAATCACAAACACTCTATACAGCACTACTCAACAGCTACAGAACACATGCAGGTTCTTCAGCTTGTCATTGACTGCTAAAGAGCGACGAGCTCAGCAGCCCTAGTTAATCAACAACAACAACAAACCTTTACCAAAAAAACTTCAACAAACATGGACAAGTCAAATACAGAATGTAAATCAACTCAGCCGCCCAAGACAGAAGGTCCGGTGGAAAGGAGACGCATGAAGCAACTCAGAGAAAGCCGAAAGGAGTCTGGGTTGCCAACTAGCCTTTTTTCGTCTAGGAAAATCTCCAGGATTGGCACCTGGAGGCAGAGATAGACCAAAAAACACATGGAGAAGAGAACTGGATACAAAGGTGAAATGATGAGGAAAACATGGAAAGAACTTGAGCGGATGGCACAGGACAGGAGAACTTGGCATGTGTTTGTTGAAGGCCCATGCTCCTTGGGGAGCTTAAAGGGTATTGATTGATTGATGTAGCAGAATATAGATGAAGAAAGTAAAGGGCCGAAACACTTGTGGGGAGGGGGGGGGGGACACTTCTGATGATAGATTGCCTCCTGTTGTATCAATGTGCACAGAGTTTCTTATCAAGGTAACCATTTTTGTGTAGTTACCAGGAGTCTGTGATCAGACAAAGAAGGGAATAGCTACAGCTCCCTCATGTCATAGGAGGAAACCAAAATGAGGTTGTGCATAGGGCTGGCAACCTCATCAGATAAAACCTACTACTACAGAAACTACCACTACAAGAATACATCTGTACTTTGGTGCAGTCTTCCTGGGGACCAACTGTAGTGGTGACTCCATACTCTGTAGGGAGCAAAAACAGAAATGAAGATTATAACCCATACATGTATGCAGATACGTGATTCTGCCGTGTCCTTTTTTTCTCTCTTCTACAGCAACATGGCAGTGTATACTGGAAAACAGGAGCTAAATCAGTCCTGACAAATCTAGAACCAGAAAAAACTCTGTATGATCAATTAAAGGTTTGTGTAGTTTCATATTAAGGTATCTATCATCTTCAGTACCTTTCTGTTTGCTACAAATTCATACATATTTTATATTGTAGCATAACATTTGTTGGATTTAAGATTGCTGTCCGATACAGAAATTATTTGGCTCTTGGCATGTGTGGCAGTGTATACTGGAAAAACAGGAGCTAAATCAGTCCTGACAAATCTAGAACCAGAAAAAACTCTGTATGATCAATTAAAGTTTGTGTACATCTATCATCTTCAGTACCTTTCTGTTTGCTACAAATTCATACATTTTTATATTGTAGCTTTGTTGAAACAGACCGATATTATTCTTACGAGACAGAGGAAGCACAGACCACCCTATAATTTTATATTTTATGAGAAACAGAAAATAATAAATAGTGTCACATATTTAGGACAAAGAGTCGCTTCCACACGCTATTTCTAATAATTGGGTGATTTCCCCTGACCAATCGGATAGCTCAGATTTACCCCGGGGAAAGTGGAACAGGACGCCATTTTGGCAGTAGAATGAAAGAGCGCAACTCAAGAGGTCGTATCTGATCTAGCTCTACATATTTCTTAGTTTTGAGGAAATCAAACTACAACATTTATTATAAAATGTGTAATTCAGGACATTGAGTGTTATATATTTTCTCACTGGCGTAAGTAGTGACGATAGTTAAACATGTATTCTGAATAGAGCTCCCAACCCTAGTCGCAGCAGAACTAGGCTCGAGGATTTGAGTCAATTTGCAAAAAAACAATGTCTTACACCTCAAATCAAGTAGAGTAGACTATTCTTGTGTTGGAAAGCATTTAACTCCAGGAATGCTTATGACAATAAAGAAATCAAGGACAAATCTGAGGAGATGGGTAAATGTAGTCGAACCCAAAATAAAACGTTAAAGGAAGGAACACGGTGGAAAACGTATGGTACAACAACAACTATTCAAACATGGAGAAGTGTTCGACAACCATACAGAACAGAAAGAAGAGAATAGCATTGAGAGACCTCGCTTCAGAATTAAAACGTTGTAGAAGCTACGCAGTCGATTTCCCTTGCATAAGAATAGTAGACGGATTGGTTGCAAAAGTTTATAAGATTGAAATAAAAGAGATTGTTGAAATCAAGCTACAACCATTGAAAGTCAAAGAAGGGAGACCAAAATTGAACTTGAAACAACGAACTGCGCCTGCAATCACTAGAAAAGAGCCTCAGACAGAGAATGTCGCAGTACAAACGGATGACAGGTTTAAGAAAAGTCTAATTCCAGTCAGGATAAAATCAAGACAAGTTAGAATGCACGGAGAGGTACGAAATGATAGCAAAGTACAGAAAAGAAGTGGAAGAAAGATTTAGAGAGAGAGATAGAAGATGGCAGCAAGCAAATCAGATAGAGAAACAACACCAAACAAAAGCTCACGTAAAACAAATAAAAATCGATAATTACCGGCCCATTCCGCCTCTGACGACAAATACAAGACCAGTCAGAAAAGCCACCCTAAATTATAATCCATCCAGCACAGATTCGTCTGACATATCAGAGTCAGAGACGACAGACTCTGATGAGACCACTGAAGGCTACTTGTCAGACGAACTTGATCATACAACAGACGAAGAGGGCAGAAAATATTACTGGCCGAAAACTGATAAGACAAAGCACAGCAAGACAAAGAAAATTGGCGGAATAGGTCAACCTACAACAGAGGAGCTGACGGCAGAGATAGACGTTATCCTGAGAGATGGTGACTTTGCCGTCCTCTCAATAAGGCTGGTGTATGAATTGCTGGAGAACAAGTTTGCTGTTGATTTATCTACACGCCGAGAAGAATTTCGAGAATTGATAGAAATTGCACTTACACGGTATGAACACAAAATGATCACTACCCCACACGAGAATCAGTTTCCAGCAGCACCCACTAACACTCTGGTTCCAGATGAAGAAATTTGTAAACAAACCACCAACACCCCATACGAGAAAAATTTCACAGATGTATCCATCAGGCCTATTAGAAAGCCAAAATATCGCTATAGACCCACAAGTTACATCTCCCTTAACAACACGGAATCTGACATGGATACTCTTAGTCCTGATAGTACTGACATTGATTCGCCAAACCCAGCTAGTTCCATTGAAACCAGTGATGCGGATAGTACATTATTTGTACCAGTCAGCTCCAGCGTCAAACGCGCCTATAAAACAGAATCTGATGACTCAATCCCTAGCAACAAAATTCCGCGTATACAGCACAACTATATCAGACGAAAGATTCTGAAGAAACGCAATCATGTTCCAAAACCAAGCCGAGAAGTGTTAGCCTCATCTCAACTAGTCAAAAACAACAGTGTGCAAATTACTGTGCCCATTGTAACCAGTGCTAACGTTCAGCACAACCAGGTCAGAAGAAAAATCAAGGCGAAACATATACCTGCCTCAAAACCAACAGATGTTCCAGCCATACAAACCCTCACCACAGTAAAACCATCACCGCAATCATCAATGTCCTCAGTGTCCCAACAATCAGCAAATGCAGTGTCGTCGCCTATCACACCCGTCACCACTGCTACTCAGTATGATGCTCGCCTAAGCAGTCGGGACATTGCAAGGTTAGAGATGGTGAAGGAACTAGCGAAGCTGTTCTGAAAAACACGCCCAAGTGTTTTATATGTTCGCAAATCCGAACACGGTCTACGCATATGTGAATAAACCTTTTTAACAATGTACTAACTCTCCCCATGTACTCTATTTTCAGTTTTAGATAGTTCAAATGACTTGCTTACAGACTAAGATGTCAAAGCCTCACTGAGAAAGTTATTTTTTCCAGCCTTAGAATACGGATGAACAGAAAGAAATCAAGACCAGCACACGGAGGATTTTCTTTAGATAGCATAATTATGAAATAAAAATGTTAAAACGATTGATAACACACGGTGTTACGAGTTTACAGACACCCTTATTTAGTTACATACATTTTCTTAATATTTAGAATGCTACACAACTTTACCTATAACACATGTGTCACACTATTCTGTTGTAACATTCATCTCCACTTTTGTAACTGATCATATTCCACGCTCCATTCACCAGCATGATCTCTGATACTCCAACAATTTTTGTTGATACTGCCTATCACAAATACCCCAATGACATTTGCGCATGCTGAATTTCTGCAAATGAAGAATCCCTTGAGAGCATTAGTATATGCTAACCCCAGATTGAACACATTACACCTATTTGTTGATGATGCCTTTGCCCATGTTAAAGAAATAGCATTTGCACATGCTGACCTAGCAAATGAAATACCCCATTACCGCATGATAACCACTAATGACACATGAGATGAAGAAGCAACTGGTTATGTATGATGAAAATGCCATTTTATATTAAGGTGAAACTTTATGTTGTCACAACTGAGATTTTGTTGAAATGTTTATGCACAAAATCCCCCACATTAACATTGGAGGGATAATCTTAGTCTTTCGTGGTTACGAGATAAGACAAGGAGATAATAGAATATTTGATGAATACCATGGACATGGAACAAATCAGAGCAGATGATTGTTGCACATATGAGGACCATATTTGAAGTCATTATTGAAGGATTATCAGTAGACAAGAAACACAAATGAATTATGATAATCCCATGGAACCACAAGTACTAAGGACACAAAATGGAGATTAAATAATGGAGAAAAAAAAAATAATGACTGAATAATTGCTACGCCCAGAGGTAAAGGAAATAGAGATGCATCCGCATTTTGGAGAAGATATTTTTTTTTTTTTTGATTTTTGCTTATTGCCTTTGTAATATGAACATTGTTGTATAACAAATGACTATTCCTTATCACGAATTACAGAATGTTGTAAGATAGTTGGAATAAATTGACAATTTACTATACTCATAATATACCCAGAATTACAGGAGAGAAAATAAATAAATGATTGATGAAAGTGGACACACTGAGATTTGCTCACCCCGAGGATATTGGATAAAAAAAAAAAAAAAAAAAAAAAATAATGTTATCCCAAGGACAGACATGTCACAGATATATCATGGAGATTGGAAATGCAGCAAACTTGGTCAAGGACACCATGAAATAGACCCCCGCCCCACACTTAAGATAACTGACGGATGAGATTTTTGAATTATAAGTACCATAAGTCACCCATCTGGCTGTAGTCAGCGGATGTTACAGGCACCACATAACTCTGACTAACCCTCGACCAGCGAAGGCAGAGTTGGTGTCGAAATTTTGCACATATGTAAAAAAGTCATGTTTTGGTAAAGTCTAGACATTTATGTTAATAGTTCTATAAATGATTAGTTGATATATTGATGATAAATATTCGCAAATATAGTACATGGACAATTAATAAGGATATATTTCCAGTACAGAATAAGAGGAATAGGAAGGATCCACATTTTAAATATTGGAGCACCATGAGCGAGGAATTGGACTTATAAAGAAAATGGAAATGGTACACTGTATGCAAGGATAACCAGAAATAATATGGATAAATAGTAGTCAGAGTGCCAGGAACTTTGTCTTACGAGAATATTGTAGATTCCTCACGATCAATTGATTATTTTCTTCCTTTCTATGTCACAATTTTTTTTGAGTGATGACCCCAAAATTTTTTTTTCATCTCATATTGTCAAAAGTTCTTACATCTCAGTTGATAGTTCCATAAAAAAATTGTTTGATGTGTTTTGCATAAAGGTATTGCTAGATAAGGTACATAGGGAGTTACTAAGGATGAATTCTCAAGATAACAGGAGGACTAGAATAGATACAATGATATTGGAACACCATAAATGATACATTGGTGTTATGAAAAAAAAAAAAAAAGGAGACAAATATAAATTGTATACAAGGATGCCTCGAGAGTGACAACATGGATACATATTGTCAAGAGTATAAGCAGTTGTCTTAAAAGAGAAAATAAAGTAATACGGAACCCAATGTAGAAAATTCATGATGATTTGGAAACTATATTTTTCTTTTCCCTTATATTTCATAATATGATAGTAACACATTCGTCTGTTGGTTGCTGAATAATTTGATGTTTGAAAATTGATGTATGGGAAGTCAAAGAAGATCTTTGAAGAATAAATATATATATAAAATAATATTTCTAGGAAAGAGTTCAAAAAAAAATACTGTATTGACAGAAAAGAAGGAATGATTAGAAATAACTGACTAATGGACAGGATCACCACCAGACGCACGGATATTGGAGACAAACATCACATATTTTGAAGAAGAAAAAAAATGTAATATAGAACATTTTCTACAGTGACGGACTTAGAACGAATTTATACACTTACCATTTAGAAAATGTCTATAACAAGGAAACATTCAGATAGATAAATAAGGATAAGCCATGAGGTTTTAATGCTTTTATTGTGAAAAATGATTACTTATAAAAATGATGCTGGTTGTATTATCGTCTGATAAATATGCATATTATGTTTAGAGATGTTTTCTACATGTAATAATGAGCAAGTGGCTCATTCACTGGAAAAAAAAAGAAGAAGATGATGATGAGTACCCATGAAAACATTGGCTATTCTATGAAAGTGGATTACCATTACCATAGGAATTAGAGATTTTGGACATTTCTTGGAATATTGCAGAGTACTTGGGAAATAGAATAAATAAGTACGCCAGGAAAAAAAAGATTTTTTTTTAGTACTTGCAGGCTTTTAATATGGAGCAAATAACAGTACAGAAAAGAGATAACACCCCCACCACATCCAAGAGAATGAAATCAACTATATTTTTGAATGAAATGTAATAGATTATGATAATCCAGCCAAGTTCTGCAAATAAGATAGTTTATTGTTCATTCCCCAGTGTTGCCACTCGTCACATTTTTTTTTAGTGATGACCTTATGAGTGTTTTGCAGATTTTGTTGGGCAGTGTTGCCAATTTGTAAATTTGGTGAAAAATATTATGATGTGATGAATAAGTTACACTTTTTGAAGTTGATGTCCACTACTAGTTTTTTTTTTACATAGCAGACGACCTCATATAGACATAGGACCCCAGTATAGGAATTAGATTAAATTTTTTGGAAATATTTTTGGACTTAGAAAAATTTTTGAACTTTAAATTTTTCTGAAAAATTTTTTGAACTTAGAAATTTTTGGGGATGGATTTTTGTTATTGATAGTACTCAAATGTCTCCCTACGGGATACATTTGCGGAGCCCCGGGATCTATATGTGGCCGTGTACATAGTTGTTCCTTTGGAAACAGACTATATTCTTACAGAACAGAGGAAGCACAGACCACCCTATAATTTTATATTTTTATGAGAAACAGAAAATAATAAATAGTGTCACATATTTAGGACAAAGAGTCGCTTCCACACGCTATTTCTAATAATTGGGTGATTTCCCCTGACCAATCGGATAGCTCAGATTTACCCCGGGGAAAGTGGAACAGGACGCCATTTTGGCAGTAGAATGAAAGAGCGCAACTCAAGAGGTCGTATCTGATCTAGCTCTACATATTTCTTAGTTTTGAGGAAATCAAACTACAACATTTATTATAAAATGTGTAATTCAGGACATTGAGTGTTATATATTTTCTCACTGGCGTAAGTAGTGACGATAGTTAAACATGTATTCTGAATAGAGCTCCCAACCCTAGTCGCAGCAGAACTAGGCTCGAGGATTTGAGTCAATTTGAAAAAAACAATGTCTTACACCTCAAATCAAGTAGAGTAGACTATTCTTGTGTTGGAAAGCATTTAACTCCAGGAATGCTTATGACAATAAAGAAATCAAGGACAAATCTGAGGAGATGGGTAAATGTAGTCGAACCTAAAATAAGACTGTAACTTAAAGGAAGGAACACGGTGGAATGAGAAGGTTCGCCATATTTGACAATTGAGTAGGCCTACGAGACAAAGATGCAAAAAGGGATTTTTGCATCGATGAAAGCATCTGATGAGATGATAAAACTTTATTATGCTTATTATTGTAAAAATGTTCTAAATTCCAGACTTTGTTGAAATTTTAAGTTTCATGCTGAAAGATATTAAAAGTTTTGCATGAAATCGAACGCTGTTGAGAAGGTGAATTACTACAGTTTTGAGATCTAGATAAGAAATCTGTCTATTTCAGGTGGTAATGTAAGAGAGAAATCTAAATCTCTGGTGATTAGGCCAGTTAAACATCTGCTCTTGTAAAGAAACTGAGAATCTAGACTGCCACATGATGTAATATGGTGCCGTTCCAGTCCTAAGGAACACATGCCCCGGTCACACAAAGTCCTCTGTTTTTTTGCGGCTGGAGTGAAGTCCCTTGTGTCACCTCCTGGAGCCGTCTTTTGTCTCATTGTTGTATGGCAGTTCCCTTTATTGTCAATCACTGTCCTACCACGTAGAATTGCAAACTACATTCGTAACCTATAGAGTACTTAAAGTTGTCCAGTACCAGACATGTTTTCGGCTTTGCTTTGGACCCCTGAAGGAAAACGAAAGAGAGGCCGACCAAAAACAACCTGGCGGAGGACTGTGGAGGCTGAGATGCAAAGAATGAACCAGAGTTGGGGCACTGTACGAAGGATGGCCGCCGACCGAGCAAGGTGGAATCAATTTGTTGTTGCCCTACAAGACGCCACTAGGCGTGATGGCCACTGACTGCTTTGACGGTCGGCGGCTAAGGATCAAAGAAGAAGAAGACATGTTTTAATTCGACTGGTGTCCGATCTAACAATTACTTACATTTAAGTTTCAAGTGGGGTGGAAAATACTGGTTGATATGAAATAAAGGTTTTCAAAGTCCCAAAGGAAAGGTGATTGCCCCATCGCCACCACCTTGGACCCGCCAATGGGTGGTTGTTGTTTTTATTGAGAGTCTGAACTTGTCTTTGGTTGATGCAGGTCGACTTGCCCAGAATCGTGATACGTTCAGAGCAGCTGTAATGGAGAATGCGCCACATGATGATGATGATATATTTCCTAGTGCAAGGAAAGCTCCTCTTACCTTGTATATTCTTATTTTAATATCATTGTCTGTTCCTCCAACTGTTCCTATAATGCTGCAAAGATGTATGTTTGATTCCACATCTTGTAGGGATGTTTGTCCTAATGCAATTTGGTTATTCTTGGTTGCATCTATTCTCAAAATCGTTGTCTTATCTCTGTGTCACCAAGTATTCTCATTTTTTTCTTGCTTGTGGTTACGGTTATGGGACAGAAGAGCAAGGTTTTCGGAGAAGCTTGGTGATCTAGATTTTGTTGATATTTATATAATGCCCCATATGATTTTCAGGGGCCTGTAAGCAGAGAAAGAAAGATTAAAATTCTGGCTACCACCAGCCATGTTGCAAGAGATGACTAAGATATTCTTATGCATGGGGTTAGCAACCATGTCATGTGAAGCTAATTTCTGTAGAAAGAATTGCTGCATAAAGAACACTAAAGTACTTTAGCACAGTAATGTAGTAAGCCAACTGTAGTGAATGGTCCACAAACCCCCCCTCCCCAAGCGTGCATAGGCATTCAACAAACACATGTCAACAAACACATGTCAACAAACACATGTCAAGTCCTCCTGGTGCATGCCATTTGCTCAAGTTTTTTTTCCACATCTTCCTCGCCATTTTCATTTCTGTCTCCAGTTCTCATTGCCACATACATTTTTTTTTGGTCTCTTACCCTGGGAATTCCATAACAAGTTCTGTCTAATTCTTGTAATGCTTTCAGCAGATTGTCTCATTATGTGCCATATCCATCACCAGCATCTTCTTGGCATCTTCTGTTCCACTGGTTCTTGTCATCAGTTCCACATTGATGATCTTGTCATACCATTTCAATCCGTATGTTCTGTGCCAGGACTTATTTATGAAAGTCTATTACTTCTTGGTTTTTGTTTGTCTCTATGTTTCAGAACCACACAGCAGGGCTGACTTTACATTTGAGCTGAAGATTCTGATTTTTGTGTTGGATTTGATTTCTTTTTGATTTCCTTGTTTCCAAGGGCAATGAAATCTTACCTGACGTATTATTATTTTGAAATAATTGTCCGCTCCTTTAACTTTGTCTTTATTGCTGCTGCGATATATGTGAATGATTCTACATTGTGGAGTGGTGGTTCTTTAAGAGCAATCTTGACATCATCTGCAGCATTTATTCTCATAATCTTTGTCTTTTTCCCTGTGTGTTTTTAGACCCACTTGCTGTGACCTCTCATCAGATATTTTGGTTATGGGACAGATGAGCCAGATCATTGGCAAAATCTAGATTGTTAAGCTGTTTTATCAAGAGTTGACTATGCTGAACTATTTAGTAGTTCTGTTAGCCAAAAGGCATATGTTTGTCTGAGAGGAAATATTTGTTGTCAGCGTATTCTCAGCTGCCCTATGTGGTTCCCAGAAGTCTCTAAGGAGACACAGGAAAGATAGGACTACTATGCTAATAAGCAGGTTGGTAGAGGCAACTAATATGAGGTTGTGCATGGGGCTGGAAACCATAACCATGTAAAACAAATAGCTGAGAAACCACTTCTGCTAGAGCACATGAATGTTTTGGTGCTGGCTTCCTGCTGCCGTGGTGGCCCGAGGTTTAGTAGAGAGTGAAAAGCGAAATTATTATTCAGGTTTAACAAATTCCTAATTAGAAACAAAAGCAAATCTTAGTTGCATTTTTATTTCTTTCATTTGGTTAAAGGACCGTTTCAGTGTGGAAGACTCCCCTATTTGGATGGATGCCAGTACCACAGAACAGTGCAGACAGTTGGAGGAGAAAGTGGGCGGAGCTCAGGTACACAGATTTATCTTCCCCAAGATTAATTAACCCCATTGGAGACCCATCTGTAGGGTATGTTAGCCAACATGATTGACTAACAACAGAAGTGTATCATTAAGAGAATTGTTACGTAACTAACCATTTAATGATTCAGTCACTCATTCATTATCTTCAGCTGGCTGTGGAGCACTGCATACCTGTCAACCTGTATGGGAAATTGGTACTTTTAGCTGTGTAGGCCCGTACAAAGCTCATTGTACAGATTTTCTTGAAAAACAAATCTAAAAAAAGTTGCTAATCCATGTTTTTTTTAAACTATTTTTTGTAAAGAAATTTTAAAATATTTGCTAACCCAGGTTTTTTTTAAACTATTTTTTTAAATCCTGGGATTTCTTCATATCTTTTTATAAAAACAAGATCTCTCCCAGCAATCAAATCAAATCCTTTCATACCCAACAATTTTGCCAGTAAGTTTTGAATTCACTCTCAAACATTTTGGGCTCTCAGCATGACAAGACATATTTTTATAGCTATCTGTTATCTACCACGCATGCGACCACCCCTAGATGCCATTGTTAGAGAAGCTAAGTATTCGATATTATGTTCATAATTGCTTAAATATTGCTGTTGTTTTGCTTTGTTGTATTTTTTTTAATCACTCTCTTCATGTTTCCAGTTATGTCTTCTCCTTTTATATATTTTTGATAAATTAATGTCATAATATTCTGTGTACATAACTAGAAAAAAAAAAGTTTGTTTGCTTAAACTTTGCTGTTTCTACAGTACATCCATACAGTACTTTATTCCAGCGGTCAACATTCGCTGCGTTATTATTCAATAAAGTGGAGATCTATTATCACTGGTCTACCAACTTTTTAATAATAAATTTGTAATTTTGTTAGCATGTGTTTTTCTTCCAAGATTCGATATTGTGTTCATAATTTGGTTAAATATTGTTTGCTGTTATTGGCTGTGCTTTGTTGTATTTTTTATAGCTCTCTTCATCTTTCCAATGATATTTTCCCCTTTTATATATTTTCGGTAAATTGTCAGAATATTTTGTGTACATAACTAGAAAAGTTTCTTTGTTGCATAAACACTAGAGTAAATCCATACAGTACTTTATATCAGCAGTCGACATTCTCTTGCTTGTTTTTTTTCATTATAACTGAGATAAATTACCACTAGTCTACCAACTTCATAATAATTTTGTAAATTTTTGTTAGCAGAGTTTTTTTTCTCCCAAGATTGGTAGTTGAAATAATTCTTCCATTGAATGATGGCTGAGACTAATTCAAAGAAACAAAAGCTTGCAGGTCATGGTAATTTTCAGGCTGACTGGGTTAAACTCTTCCCTGCCATTGTAGATGCATCCAAGTTATGATCAACCCATGCTTTTTTGTAGATTATGCAGCAAAGATTACCTTCAGGATTATAAGACCAGAAAGTACATTTTAAAACAAAATTGCATGAAAAAATGTTTGCTGTGAAGAAGGGAGCATGTATTAAGACCTTTTTTTTTTTTGCTCAGCCAAAGCAGGAAGAGGGTGGCATTACAAGAGCTGAAGTTTTATTTGCCAGTTTCATTACCCAGCATAACTTATCTGCATCTGTAGCTGATCACTTTTGTGACTTGGCAACTGTAATGTTTCCTGACTGATATTAAAGGAAAGTTCCAGACGAAGAGGATCAAGACAACACTTATCATAAAAAACTGCCAGGCTCCATCTGCAACAGAACCAATAATAAAGCTGTGCAAGGAAACACCCTTCTCATTAATGGTTGGTGAGTCGAAAGACAAGAAAACAGGAAAGAAGGTTAGCTATTGTGGTGAGAGTTTTTGAAGAAGTATTGGGACCGAGAACGAGATTGTTGGACATGCCTGTATGCAGTGATGCAACCAGTGAGGCAATATTGAGTGACATTGATAATTATCTGTTCATTAAATTTTATATTCCATAGAAAAATTGGATTGACTTTGCTAGTGACAACTGCATTGTCATGGTGGGGAAATCAAACTCTACTTACCAGGGTCAAGCAGAGGAACCCTTATGTTTTTAGTATTGGGTGCATTTGCCACTTTGCAAATTTATGTGCACAAGAGGGAATGAAACAACTGACTGTGCCAGTAGAAGACCTTTTGTTAGACATGTACTATCATTATGAGCACAGCTGAGCTTTTCACACAGTCAGACGACCTGAATATTCTTAAACACTGTCAGACTCGCTGGCTTTCATTGCTGAAGGTGGTGGATAGGATTATTAACAACTTTTTTTTTTTTTAAATTAATGAAGATAAACAGAAATCCCGTTCAACCTCTGATGGGTTATAATTAGGATATATATTGTTTTCAATTCCAAATAATATGAACAACTGCCGACATGAGAAAGTGGCATCACATTTGAAAATAGGGATACTCACAATTGTGCTTAGGCCTATACGTTAAATAATAAAATAAAAAACAAACAAACAAACAAACAAAATCAAGAAGAAACTATGAACAAGAATAATATTAAAGTGGAGGGGTGTAAAGGCCTGGTGGTTCTAGTTATATAACAGACTTTACCAGATATTTAATTGACTTTCATCTGTTTAAAGTCACATGCATTGTAAGAACAGCATCAGACCTTCACATTCCCAGCCACTATATATTAACATGTGTTCGTGTTAAATATTGTTTGACTATATTATGCAGTTCCCTAGGTCTGTCTATTCTCAACACCTCCTCTATATTTATAGGTAAGTTGGATGCCTGCAAATAATCCAATATTGGTATTCTCATTTGGTCATACCTCTTACACTTTAACAAAAAATGTTCTATATTATTGTCTTGAAGACATCCTGCACAGTAAGGTTCTTCTATTCTGAAATAGCCTTTTCCCAGCTGTAGTCTGAGAAGTTTCTTATTACTGGGACACAATGACGTTGAAAAGCCTGGCAGAGTCCGAAACATCCATAAACTTTTAAAGGCCCTACCAACTCATCTGACCCTTCATTTTCTTAGTTTCATTCTGCCACTGTTGAGTTTAATAAACTCTTTCAAACAGATAAGTCACAGATAGATGGCATGATGGAGGAGATGGACAGACTGTTTAACAAGTTTTTAGGTAAATTTGTGGAGGTGAAGTGTGTTTAACAGGTTGTTGACGTGAAGCATATCAAATTTAGTGATCGTGAGGTGCAGCATGATGACAGTACACTGACAATGGGCCCCTCAAACAGAACATTTATGGAAGAAATGGAGCTTGATAGTGGAGTAAAGAGTTCATTTTTTGAGGATGCCAGAAATTTTTATGTGTCAGGGGTTAAAAAGATAGTCGATAAATTTCCTTTTGACTATCAGGTGCTAAAGGACTTAAAAGTGTTTGATCCAAGCAGTAAAGATAATCTCAGGTATCCATACATCTGCAGATTGGCAGATACTTTTGCCCCAGATCTTGATCTGAAAGATGAGTTCAATGACTATTTTATGTTGTCTGATGTGTGTGTGCCTCTGCTAACAGATATTGGTCAGAAAAAGAGCTTCTGTAGCTACTGGCTGGAAGTTTTTAATCAGAAAACAAGTACATGTGGCATCCGCTTCCTTACTATGAAAGTCATTATTCAGCAATAACTGATACTGCCTCACAGCAATGCTGACTGTGAAAGATCATTTTCATTGATGAAAAAATCCACATAGACTGTTGGAGGTCCACGAAAACGGACACACACTTCTTTTTTTACAGTGCAAGATTATGCTTGGAGGCATATCTGGAGTCATCCTTATATGACCACCAGCTGTGCACAATGCTATAGTATACATATGTAGTAGTGACCTCTGGCTGTGAGGCTAATTACACCCTCATTGACTCTTTAAATCATCCACACACTTCCAGGGATTCCCCCTATGGTGAAACATGTTGAGAATGCAGCATTGCACACTAAGCTTGAAGGAGTCACTTTAACCCCAGGTGTAACTCTGGCTTTATGCAGGAGGATCTCACTATGGGCCCATGGTGGGCAGGGGGAGCTGAGAAGTAGCTCTGTGTAGGACATGACAATTCCTTGAGAGAGCCCAAAGCCAGAGCACAGTATATTAGCTATACATATTTGGAGAAGCGTTCGTCTCTCGCTTCAAAGGTGCCACGTTTGAATCATGGTACTGACACGCTCCAGTTTACCCAGCGGTAAATGGGTACCTAACTCTGCTTTTTGACTTAGGAAAGGAAAAGACAACAAGGAAGGGAAGTGGTCACCCCACCTCTCGATGGTGAAGTCTCTAACACTTCACTCCTTTACGGCAGTAACTGCAATGGGACTACCTTTAACTCTTTTTTTTTTTTTATATTTGGAGAGCCCCCTTGGATGGTGGGGAATGAACAGTATGCCACACGCTTTCTCCTAGCTTGGTACCAGATGTGATTTTTTAAATGCAAGCCAAGTTAGAGAAACTGGAGCTCATGACTTCAACTCAACATGTTTCAGAATGGCAGAAAAGCCACAGGAAAAGCCTAGATCTACAGTGTAGATAATACCAAGGAGCCTTCAACTTGGTATTGGCTGCAAAAGAGCGAGAAGCTCAGCAGTCCTAGTTAAACAACAACAGCAACAATCACATACAATATATTGTCGTTGAAACTACTGTTGCAAGAGTTTGTGGTTTGGCATAGGCGTTCTGAAGGATTCCATCAGTAGGGAAGGAAAAGGGAGTGATCATGATGATACTCCCCCCCCCCTCCCCCCATGACAGGTGGTTGGCACTTTAGCTTTTTACTTACTCGGGGAAGGGTGATACCCACCACTTGGGTTACTGTATGTATAGTGTTTTCAGAAGATAATTATTTCATTCAAGAAAAATGAGCCCTTGCACAGACTAGAAGTATAAAAATATTATAACAGTATCACTAATGTGGAACTAAGGACAAGAACCAGACAGGTGCCAGTTGAACAAGAGATAAGATGATGCTGGTGATGGATAACACGCACATTGAGGAAACCTGTTGATAGTATTACAAGGGAATCCTTAGTTCTGCAATCCACAGGGAAAGAAGGAGACTAAAAAAACATATGGAGAAGTGCAGACGGAAACAAGAGGGATGCTGAAGACATGGAAAGACCTTAAGTTGATGACACAGGACAGGAGGACTTGCCATGAGTTTGTTGTATGCCTTTGCTCCTTAACGTAATGAATGAATCAGTTACTATGTTGCAGAGTTGCATTACTATTTCTTGTCTTTTCACTGTGACAGATGTCAGGTGATGTAAAGAGTTCATTTTTAATGTCATGTTTTCTTGCATTGTTCAGTATATTTTGTCTGTTTCTTGTTTCAGGCTTTAGCTGACATAACAGGATCTAGAGCCTATGAGAGGTTTACAGGGTCCCAGATCATGAAAATCTTTCAAACAAAACGAGAGGCTTATGACAACACTGAGGTTGGTAAACAGTTCACGATGTTTTCATTTTGTTATCCAGGTTTACGGCAACACTGAGGTTAGTTAATAGTTCATGATAGTTTCCTATTTGTCACTCTATTTCATCAAACTATTATTAGTGACACAATCTGCTACCTGCTTGGATTTACAGCAGCAGCTCAGACAGATAAAGACTTGTCTAAAAGCTAGGAGACCGCACTTAATAACAGGTGCATGTAATGAAGGCAGACGCATTCAGTTCCTCATCCCATTTATTGAATAACACCACATAACCAAAATATGGAGTAATTAAGACATCGTATAGTATAGAAACATCAGGATGCCTCACATCAGGCGGTGTACACATCATGCCACAAGTAGCAGCAGCTCGCAAAAGTCAAGCATATAACAATCTTCATGTCTACAGGCTAAAGTATAAAATCAAGATTACCATAATAGGGAAAAACCAACCCTAACTCAAGTCGCCTCTGAGGAACTTGGATACAACAAACCCTCTGCTAACAATTCTATGATTAAAAAAATAATGGGAAATGTCTGTCCCGCTTGCTGTGTAAATAAATTCTGCCTTTAAGACAGGCTGAGAGAACCGTCCGCATGCAGTGATGAGCTGGGCACAAATGTCACTTTTCTGGCTTCGTTCCCATCAGCATCCTGTGCTCACATTTGGATTGTGTAATTCGAATTAACGAAAACTGACCATTGTTTTGAAACATAAACATCAGGCTCCCTTTCTTGCTCCTGACGGAGCATCATCTGAAAATGGTAGTCATAAAAATGTACTGTGACAACTAGGAACCTGTCATTTTAGGATAGAACCTTACTGTACACAATTTTGGCAAGACAATAATATAGAGTACTTTCTGCAGTCCCAATATTAGAATATATACAGCCATGCGAGTCACCTATAACTATAGAAATACAGGGTGATTGAAAAATCACTTGCTGTTTTTAAAATTGTATAAATCCTCACTTTTATCCACTGTATATATATATATGACACAAATGTTAAAGCAATGGGCAATATTTGCCATTTGACAAATACATTTTTATTTTTTATTACCAGAAACAAAATAAAACACTGTAAAATCTAAATGTCTAATCTGACGTAATAAAAGACGGCAAAAATGGCTGCCTGCTATGCAGATATGTGCTTAACAAACTGGATCTCATGTTGAGTTACACTGTTAATGTGACACAGCATTTTCTTGAACAAAATGGCAGTTAATTGTTTTTATTTTGACATTTGTTTTATGTAGGAGTGAAGAAATGACAATTTAAAAATAGGAAGAAACTTTTCAGTCATCCTGTAGTGTTGAGAATTAGACACTCCTAGGAAATTGCATAATTTAGCTAAACCATTTATAAAAACAACAAAAATTAATATGTCAGTAAAAGCATGTTGAAAGAACGATAAAATACAATCACTCACAGTTAGAAGTTTTCATTTCCTTACATACGGGATCTCAAGATGCAGCAATAGTGAATGCAGTCAGCGACTCATAGCTTGACTGCCTGCGTCAGGACCAGCGAACCAGAGCTGGTCAAGACCGCGCTCCACCTCCACGTGGTGGTCCTGGAAACAGTCTGCAGCAGTGCAGGCTGGCTGAGCGAGCACGGATCGAAATGGGAAGGCAAACCCGGTCCTTAAAAAATGCTGTGCAGAAGTCGGATGTGTCGACCGAAAGGTGCAGATATCACAGCTTAGGCGCAAACAGACACAACGCAACCACTGTCCTTTTCAGGACGAACGAGGAAGAAGAAGAAGAATTTCCTTACATACAATAAAAGATGAGGAGGAATGATGCCATAAGCAGATGGCAGCTGTTGAACATACCATCTAAAATTTTAGATGCTATACATCCTAATCTCTCACTGTGGTGCAACATGTTGAGAACCCAGCATGAGGGAGTCACTCAAGCATCAGGTTGAACTCTGATTTTTTTTTTTACCTAATCAACTGCATACAAGAGGATCCCACAATGGATGGCTGACAGGGGAGGGGAGTGGGGAAGTGGCTGTGTGGAGGACGTGACAGTTCCTTGAGATAGCCCAGAACCAGAGCACTGTATTTTAGCGCTGCATTTTTTGAGTAACATCCACCCTCCCCTACAATCTCCAGATGGCAAGGAATGTATAGTATTCTGCCTCTTGCTGTTTCCTGCTGCTAGCTTAAAACCAGATGTGAGGATTCTTTAAATGCTTGCTGAACCAGGATGGAGTTCCTGGGCAAAAAAACTGGAACTTATAACTCCAGTTTAACAAGATGAAGAATGGCAGAAAAGCCAAAGGAAAACCATTGATCTACACCCTAGATAATGCCAAAGAAATTAACTTGGCATTGGCTGTAAAAGAGCTACAAGCTCAGCAGCCCTAGCTAAAGAACAGTAGCAATACATCCTAATTAGAACCTATTAGGAGTTTAACAGAACATCTTTCTTCATTAGAAAAAAAAAATTTCATCTGTTTTTGCCTTTGACACTATTATTCTAACTTGCTGTTCTCAAGGCATTAAGGAAAAATCATTTGACAGCTGGCTGCACTGGTATGGGAAGAGATGAACCAAACAAATAAATGAAGGCCATAAATGATCGCTCTGTTTTTAACACTTGTCATAGATTGGGCGATGCGCCAGACAACAGCGGATGCTCCTAGAGGAATAAGATGAACAGCATTCTCTACATTGGAGGATCTAGAATATGCAGATGATACTGCACTACTCACGCACTCACATCAACACATCCAAGTAAAAATAGACTGACTAAATAAACATAGCAAACAGGTGGGACTGCACATTAATCTCAGAAAGTCTTGACATTCAGGGTAAGAAATCATGCACCCATAAAAATAAGAGACCAAGAGCTAGTACGAGATACAAACACACCATACCTAGGAAGCATAGTAAGACCATATGGTGGAAAAAGCAAAGACATCAGTAACCGAATGAATAAAGCCAGATTAATCTTTGCCAATCTAAACAATATCTGGAGAGTAACAGAAAAGAAAATGCCACACGACCTGCCTAGGAAAATTCTTTGAATTTTCTGGCCTAACGCCATCATTAACTAGGAACTGCTAACTCTGAGCCACCAAGTAGACGTGCACACCATCATAGCAGGTAGATGCTGGAATTGGATTGGCCACATCCTCAGAAGAGATTCTGACACCATCACCAGAACTGCCATGCTATGGACTTCAGAAAATGAAAGCAAGGCCGACCAAAAGCCACCTGGCAGAGAATTGTGGAGGCGGAGATGCTGAGCATGAACCAGAGCCGAGGCCTCACACAAAGGATGGCTGCCGACTGAGCAAAGTGGAGACAGTTTGTTGCTGCCCTACAGGATACCACCAGGCATGATGGTCCTGATTGCTTTGTCAGTCAGCGGCCAATGGAAGAAAGAATTGAGGCTCTTGAAATGTGGATATATAGAAGAATGGGGCGTATCTCATGGAAAGAGATGAAAACAAATAAGGAGGTCCTAGAAAATCTAGGTATGAAAAGAGAACTAATGAGAGAGGTCAAAGTTCGGCAGCTAAAATACTTTGGCCACATAAAAAGGCATAACACCTTGCAGAAGACCATAACAGAAGGGAGAGTTGAAGGTAAACGTGCAAGGGGAAGACAGCGCTATAAGTGGGAAGATAACATCAAGAGATGGACGGGAAAGAGTCTATCAGAGTGTACCACCAAGACAAGAGACAGAAGACGTTGGAGATCCATTACAGCCAACCTCCGTTGTGGAGATGGCAACTGATGATGATGGCCAATGACCAAAGAAGATAAATGATCGAGATCTGTGGAGAGACTCGCAGCTCAGCACTTCATGATGTCATCATCATGATCATCATTTTCCTCATCTCTCATTGTGAAACATGGAACCACTCCTGCAGCTGGCCTCCATGCAGGATGCCTGCACCATAGCATTTTATGGGCTCCTGCTTCAGTGGTTTCTGTATCAATTTATTTTACATGAAGGGGTTGTCAGCCTCATGCACAATCTCATATTAGTCACCTTGTTCTACGTGTCTGAGGGAGCACTAATCCTAATCTGACTTTGCCTCATCAGAGACTCCTGGACCTTGTACATGGCAATGATACATATGTTAACATTATATGTGCAATATTCTGGCATTTTTACAACTTCCTAATGTTTCACCATGTCACCAGCAAAGTACACAGTTAATTAAAGAACAGCTTCTAGCTTGTATACTTAGTTCACTTGATCAATGCAGTCAAATTTAATCCCTAAGTATGTGATTTATTGTATTTGTCATTCTTGAGCTTTGAGGCTTGACGTATTGTCAGGGAAATAGACATAAAATTCTCTGTCCAAACAGGTCCGTGATGGGGTTTTAATCACAAAGTACTGTGCGGCCTGGGAAGGGACAGGGTTGTGAGATGCAGCAGATGATAGCCGAGTAGTATTGAGGGAATGCCCTTGCAGAATGTAGATTAATACATGTATCCTGACAGCAGTAATTTAGGGAATTGACAGTCAGATCATATAATAGAAGAACAAAAGACTGGGGAGTTTCACTGCGTTGGGTAGTGTATAGAAATCCAAGGAAATCAGGTCCATTGCAGAAATGGGAATCTTCAGCTCAGATGTTGGAGTAGTCCTGTTCTGTGACCCTGGGACATGCATAACAGCTGAGGCAATGGCCAAGAAGTTACAGACTTTCATGGTTTTGTGGTTTGTATAGATTTGAAGGATCAAACACTAATGGCAGAATGTCCGGAAAGAACCAGACAAATACAAAGAATAGATGGTGCCATTGATAGGACACCAACTGATGGCATTGTAAGGCAGTACTTGTTCAGAAATCCTGAGGGTAAGAGAAAGAAAGAGAGACATAAAAGCATGCTGAGAAGGGAATTAGAGACATACTTGAATGGGTTAAAGTAGACATTTAAAAACCTTGAATGGACAGCACTGGATAGGAACGCTTGTCATGAATTGGTTGAAAGCCTATGTTTCACTGGGAGCTGAAGAGTAATGATGATTGTGCAGCCATGGAGAAGGTTTGCAGTAGTCATCTCAATATCTTTTTATGCATGCCTGTGGCTTTGATGTGAATGTGTAGTTTTATTGCAGTGTGTATGGTTGTAGTGTTGGTATGTGATTGTGTGGTTATGGTTTAGTGAAAAGTATTAAAAATGGTTTTCAAGTCAAATTAAAAAAAATTAATAATACACTTGAAACACAAGACATTTCAGGTTTACCCATTGTCAGCCACAGTCACAGTTATGGTTCAATGTAGTAGCTGTGATACTTACTTAGTCGTTCCTCTTCTACCGTGAGGTGTAGAGGTTTGGAAGAGAGAGCGCCAGACTATCCTATCGGCTGTCTTCTTCCTGGCCTGGTTCCATTCTAGTCCTCGGTCCTTCAAAGATTGTCTAATGTTGTCCTCCCAGTGGACTCTGGGTCGTCCTGGAGGTCTGGATCCCTGGCTCTTTGTTTCACATGCTTGTCGTGGTAGCCGATCTTCTCCCATTCTGCAGACATGGCCAAACCATCTTAGTTGGGACTGTTCTATTTGGGTCTGCAGCGGGTGGGATTTTAGGCCTTGACGTATCGTCTGGTTGCGGACCATGTCTCTTCTTGTTACTTCAACCACCTTCCTCAGATACCTCATTTTTGAGGTTTGAATCTGGCTTTTGTGGGTTGTAGTCATTGCCCATGACTCGCATCCATAGTAGCTGTGATGAAGATATTTATGTTAAAAAAAACTAGAACCCACATTTATGTGTTGTCTTTAGTTATTGTAATGGTTTGTCAAGAACACATTTATGTGTTGTCTTTAGTTGTTGTGATAGTTTGTCCAGAACACATTTATATGTCTTTAGTTGTTGTAATAGTTTGTCCAGAACACATTTATGTGTTGTCCTTAGTTGTTGTGATGGTTTGTCCAGAACACTTGGTTGTCTCTTCTGATAAATAGATGTCAACTGTGATCTTTCCAGAGAATATCTTTGGTTAGCAGCTTTGGTGCAAGTTTGTTTATTGGTGACTATGCCCCGATTGATCACAGCGATGGTACAGGAATGAACTTGCTGGACATCTGGACAAGAGAATGGTCAAAGAAATGCCTTGAGGTTTGTCATTTATATTTGATTAATGAAAGACTGCTATCTGGGAAAAAATTTATGAATGAGCATTTTCAGTGGTCAGTATATTTTTTCCCTTTTTGCTTCTTATGGAGCATGGAAGCCTGCTGCAAGCAGTTGTATGCTTTTGCGGTGGTGGTGTATGTTTTAATGTGCTTTACTTGATGAGGCTGCTTATGCACAGCCTCATATCAGTTACCTCTTATGATATGCCTGAAGGAGTAGGAGACGTATATTGTTTTTTGTTTCTCAGAAACTCTTGGGAACTACAGGGGGTGGTCAGTGTAATGAAACACTTAAACTGTGGATGTAAAACGCAGTGGCACAAAGTATAGGGTCATCAGCCTCTTATCAGAATAAGTAAAGCCTTCATTTCATCTGATTTTTGTTCTCGGTTGTAATTGATTATAGTATGAAAATGACAGGAAGTCAGTACTGAATCTGAAAGATTGATTGAAATGTAACCTTGTATTTTCGTCCTGTGCCAAGACAAGTAGAGCTTACCAGACAAAACCAACAGAATAAGAGACGAGAAGTGCGACCCACAGAGAGAGATGGTTACAAAGAGTTATAAAGCTACCATCATTATCATTTGCATGTTTGCTCCCTATGGAACATAGAGCCACCACGGTAACTGAATCCATGTGAGAAACTTGCACCAAAGTATTCATAAAAAGTATTCATGTTCTGTTGCTGCATCAGTTAGTTTTACATCGTGCAAAATCTCATATTAGCCAACTCTTATGATATTTCCTCAGGTATTTTATAGGGGACAAATAATATGAGCCAGTGTATGGGGCAGGCAGCCTGATTAATAATTAATACTGAAATTATCACCATGAAAGCACATCTTTGTTGTAGGCTTCTTGGGAGGAGTCAGCTGCATACACCATAAGTCACAAAAAAAGGAAATGATGAATTTTTTACATTTTCTTTCATCTTTTATTTATGTCCTTGGTTCATTGGTCAGTTATCTAAACAATTGAATATTAACTATATTTGATCTCTGTAAGTATGGATAGATTGCTTATTTATACAGGGTGATTATAAATGCACTAGCTATTAAAAAATGTTGTTAGATCCTCACTTGCAACTATTGGATAGAAAAGAGAGTCCCATAACAGATTTCGCCGTAGGGGTGTGACATGTTAGAGACTTTACCATACTAGGTCTAGCATCGAGAGGTGGGGTGACCAGTACCCTTCCTTGCTACTTTTTCCTTTCCTAATTCAATAGCAGAGTCAGGTATCCATTTACAGCTGGGTAGACTGGACCATGATGCCACCATGTTTTGAACCTAGCACCTTTGCCATGAGAGAACAGCGACCTGACCACTCTGCCAGTCGGCCGCTCCTATTGGATATACATGAAACAAATTACACAACTCGGAGCTGCAGCAATAACTGTCATGTGACATTTGACTTAAGTTTAATTTTTTAATTTTCAGAAATAAAATAAAATACAATTTAAAATGGCCAGTAAACTGATCTGATATAGTACAAAGTAGAGCAAAAATGGTTGCTTGCTATGAAGCCATGTGTCACCGTGGGATTTGGATGAACAGTGATTTAGTTTTTATAGGACAAAAGAGTATGAAAAAATGGTTTAAGAAATATAAATGATTTATTAAATGGACTATTTGTTCTATAGATGGGAGACAAAAGCCAGCATACTTGTGCTTGGATAGTAAGGGAGAGAACTCTTTTTGATGTAAATATTTTCTGTGAGTACATAGTTGCGGTATATAAAATTTGCATAACGACCGTTTTTATAGGCGGGAAGTAAAGGGAAACAGCAGTTAAGCATAAATCACTAAAGGAGATAACTAGAAATATTAGCGCCCTTTAGAGTTAAGTGAATGTAGAGCAAGGCAATCGCACGGGAAAAGTGAGCGAAGTATAAACAGTTACAGAGAGAAGCTCACTGAGTTGTTTATGAAGGTATTAACCGTGATCGGTGAGTGAACTGAACAATGGACCAATCGTATTGACTGAAAAACAAGGACCGAATCACGGGATAGGAATAGAAGGACAGAGAGAAATCAGTCCCACCAGAAAAGTTGACCGGGCAAGACGTGCCTTGCTGGGCTCGCAAGAAAAATGAAGACCTGCGGTTTGCAGGAGGCTCTACAGATGTAGCTAGATTTAGAATTGTAGCGCTAGGAATTCTGGAGAATAGTTTAGATTGTGATATTTAACAAGTGTGATAAACAGATAGGAATAGAATAGGGGTGCCTAGTAAGAGAGGTGATAGGTGCTGGACTTCTGTTAAATCGGTAAGAAGACAATTTTTTTCTGAATATTTTATAGTATTTCAGGCAACCATTTTTTAGGGGTTGACGACTCCCACATACAAAAGGGATGTCCAACTAGGAGAGAAGAACATGATATGTTCCACAGAGATATATACTATATTGGCTTACAGGAGATGTGCTCATACATGTTGCTTGACAAATAAACAGCTGATGATAAGATAGACGAGGTATCGTCTCAGGCATGATATGTTTCACAGAGATATATATACTATATTGGCTTACAGGAGATGCGCTCTAAATTATTTGCTGATTGCCAGAAAACCCATTGTGTAAATAAACGAGATGTCATCACTGGCATGACCAGATAAGAAGAGACTACAGCAGCGGTACTTTGATGAAAGCTGATATTATTTATATATTTATGAACTATGTTTAGTTATCGATATCATTTTCAGAGTTAGGTTTGACAGGTCTAGGAAATTAGAAAGAGATGACCTCGTAAAAATGGAAAAGAAGATGGAGTTGTTGAACCCTGCTCAATTGAATGTTGAATCATTAGCATTGTAAATAAACATTTGGTTGGTATTGAAACTTACCCACGCAAGTTGAGTTGGATTATTACAAAGGTGTGGAAGAGCAGGAATATTAGCATATATTTATTAATCAGAACTACAGGCAAGACCACTAATACGAGGTAGTCGCTAGTCACCAACTAGGAGAGAAGAACGAATCCCGGGAAATAACGTGACGAACCATATACTTCATCCAAGAATTATAACCTCTGGCGGAAAAGGAGGCCAGTAAGAGAGATAGTTTCACTTGGAAGATAGAACGAAGTAGACTGAAAAGATGAGGAGGTATTAACTAGGCCTGCCACAGTCACCTAGTAGTTAGTCAATATATAGAAGAGCACCACCACTGTGACACGTGTGGACCAGGCCAAATCTCACGTTCAGTTGTAATGTTAACGTGATAATGTAGCAGTTAATTTTTTTTTATTTCGATGTTTGTTTAATATAAATTAATTAGATTGAAGTGAATAAATAAACATTTAAGAATGAATGACTTATCACTCACGCTGTATATATGTATGTATGTATATATCTGTATGTGTGTGCGTGCGTGCCCACCTGCATGCATGTATGTAAATCATACATGACACACCTCGGAAATGAAAAACCTGTACAAAAAATCCAAAACCCTGTACAAAGACCCGCAAAACCTGTACAAAGACTGAAAAAAACGTATCAAAAGAGTTAATTTGTGTAAAAATATGTTCAATTACAGTGGGCTGCATTATAAATGAGGCACGGGGACTTTGACTTTTAAAGCGGGTCTTCACTTATTTTAAAACCCAAACAATAAATGTCTGAGTTTATTTTACACTGTAAAAATAATGTGATGGTGTCATCATTTAGTCTATTTCTGTGATAATTATCATTAACAGACTGGGAAATCCTGTGTTCAATAGGACCTTATAAAAGAGCTCTGAGACACAGTAATAAGGGGGAATGGGTTAGAAAACTTGTACATACACTTGTAAATTATGTACAAGGTGTACACATCTGAAAATGCAAACACCTTGTACAGATTATGGGTAAACCATAGCATATGGCATGTAAATATTGTTTTAATGATAAAAATGAACTCTCCCTGTTGCAGGCTTGTGGAACTGATCTAGAATCCAAGCTTGGACCAGCTGTTCATTCAACAGAAAAAGTTGTAAGTGTCATCTTAATGTTGTATTTTAGCAGCATTTTTTTTTTTTAAAATGTGGTCATATTTATCATCTTCATCATCAGCATCTTCACCACCCTTCAGCTTCCCATGGAGCATAGGTCTTCAGCAGACTTATGCCAAGTCTTCCCGTCACGTGCTTTCAGCTCATGATCTTTTATGCCTTCTTCATCGTCTGCTTGCCAATCTCCAGTTCTCTTCTCCATATGTTATTTGATCTCTTTGTACCTCTCTAATGCTGGGGATTCCAGAATAAGGAAAGGACTGCCTTGTACTGCAGGTTTCCTCAATCAGGATATCACCAGCAGCTTCTCATCTTGTTCCACTGGCAGTTGTTTGCTTCTTGTCATCTTGATTTTATTCTTGTATCCAAAAGATTCAAGTCCAGTATTAATAAAGCCAAGACTAGGACTTTTCCTGGCGCCGACATTGGTAGTGATCACGACATGGTATTGATGATGCTCAAGCTTAAACTTAAAAAGAACTATAATCAAAACAGATGTTCTCAGTTAAGATTCAATTTAGACAAACTGAAAGATCCAGAAATCGCGGGAATCTTTGAGGCAACTGTTGGAGGAAAATTCGCAGCTCTCAACTTTTTGGAGGATGATATCAACTCAATCACAGAGAACATGAAAGACGTGCTCATTGAATCAGCAACAGAAATACTTGGTAAAAGAAAGAAAATAAACAAACCATGGGTTACAGATGACATTCTGAAGTTATGTGATACACGGCGGGAAATGAAAAAGGTTAAGAAAGAGGTTCCTGAAGCAGCATGGCAATACAGTATGGTGAATAAAAATATTAGGAAGAAAATGAAACAGGCCAAAGAAAAAATGGGTAGCTGATCAATGTGAGTCCATTAATACGGGGCTAATAAAAGGTAACAGCAAGGCAGCTTTTGACACATTAAGAAAACTATCAAAACCCCAACAGCCCAGGGTAACTGTCATAGAAGATAGCAATGGGGCTCTGCTCAATGAAAAAAAACAGCTGTAATGAGAAGGTGGACAGAATATTGTAAAGAATTATATAACTGTAAACTTGACACTGACTTAGGCATATTAAACAACATTAAGTGCGAAAACAGGGAACTCGGAAATGCAGCAATATTACGGGAAGAAGTGGAAGAGGCTATATGTTCGATGAAAGGAGGGAAGTCACCGGGTGTGGATAATATCCCAGCAGAGCTCTTGAAATATGGAGGACCAGATATAGTAAAATCATGACAACAATTTGCCAGAAGATATGGAGTACAAAAAAATGGCCAAAAGAATGGACGCAGTCATTAGTAATACCGCTTCCAAAGAAAGGAAATCTAAAAATGTGCAAGAACTACAGAACCATTTGCCTTATTAGTCATCCAAGTAAGGTGATGTTAAGGATACTTTTGAACAGAATAAAACAGAAATCAGAAGAAATCTTGTCAGAGGAACAGGCTGGCTTTAGACCAAAAAGAAGTACCTCAGAACAAATCTTCAATATTAGATTACTTATCGAAAAACATCTCCAACATCAACACGATTTATACCATAACTTCATCGATTTCACAAAAGCCTTCGATCGAGTCTGGCATGAAGGCTTATGGCAAGTAATGAGGAAATTCAATTTTGATACCAACATCATAGATATCATTGAAGCACTCTACAAGGACGCAAGCAGTGCTGTTTTTGCAAGCAACGACATTGGAGAATTTTTCAAAACAACTGTAGGAGTTCGCCAGGGATGTATCCTGTCACCAGTGCTCTTTAATATATATCTAGAACATATTATGCAGGAGGCTCTCTACGATTATAAATCAACCATATCGATTGGAGGCCGACCTCTGTGCAACCTACGTTTTGCTGATGATATTGATCTGATAGCTGGATCAGAATCAGAACTTCAAGACCTTACCTCTAGACTGGAGAAAGTAACAAGAACGTATGGGATGGAAATTAATATAGAAAAAAGCAAGATATTGGTGAATAGCCATAAGAAACATGTTCTGACCAACATTACGTTAAATGGGCAAACGTTAGAAGAAGTTAACACCTTTAAATATCTCGGGTCCACTATATGTAGTGATGGAAGATCAAGTAAAGAAATCAAGACAAGACTTGAGATGGCCTCAGCTGCCATGACAAGGTTGAATGTGATCTGGAAAAGTAACATCAGTTTTCCTGTGAAGATCAAATTATACAAATCACTTGTATTATCTATTCTCTTGTATGGGTGTGAGGGCTGGACACTCACTGCAGATACGGAGCGAAGGATTCAGGCTTTCGAGCATAAATGTTATAGAAGAATTTTGCGCATTTGCTATAAAGAGCACAAAACAAATGTCTATGTTAGAGAGAAGATAAAACACCTATGCAGGCCACCAAGAACCACTTTTGTCAATAGTGAAACGTCGAAAGCTTGCCTGGTTTGGGCATGTAACTCGTCATGACTCCCTTTCGAAAACGATCCTTCAGGGAACAGTCGAAGGTAAACGGAGAAGAGGAAGGCAGAGAAAATCCTGGGCTGATAACATCAAAGAATGGGCAGGACACGGTTTTTCCACACTTGTACGCATTGCTGAGGATAGAGAGCAGTGGAGGACCCTGTCTGCTGATGCTTCCACCATGGCACCCCTACGACCCATGACGGGTTATGGGCTGAGATGATGATGATTATATCACTTCAGTGCTTCTAATCTATGTAAACACCTGTTTATCTCTTTAGTTATCTCAATATTTATTTATTTGAATATAAAATTACACATATATATATATATAAATATAAAATTACACATATATATATATTTATATAAAATCACCATTGCCTTTCAGCTCCCCAAGGAACATAGGCCTTCAGCAAACTAATGCCAAGTCTTCCTGTCCTGTGCCGTCTGCTGCAGGTTTTTTTTCATTTCTGTCTCCAGTTTCATTCTCCATATCCCTTTGTTTTTTGTTATCTACCCTTCCTTATCCTGAGCACTCCATAACAAGAAATGCTAATGTAATTATATCAACAAGTTTCCTCAGTGTGGGTTGTGTCTGTCACCAGCATATTCTTCTCATCTGTTGTTCCACTGGCATTTGTCTGGTTCTTGTCATCAGTTTCTTGTTAGTGATTTTGTCATACCATTTCAATCCTTCTGTTCTATGCAGGCACCCATTTATGAAAGTCTGTAGTTTTTTTATTGTTGTTTTTGCCATTCTCCAGTTTTCAGAGCCATGCAATAGGACTTTTTAAACATTTGAGTTGAAGATTCTTATTTTTTGTGTTTGACTTGATTTCTCTTGGATTTGATTTCTCTTGATCTCCAAATGTTTGCCAGTGCTACAAAAGCTCCTCTTAACTTTTGAATTCTTATATATATATATAAGTTGCTCCCCTTGCAGGAAGCATGCATTAAACATTTACATGCTCATGCAGTGGTTGTTTATGTGGCAGTTTGTTTTACATGATGAGGTTGTGAGCCTCATGGACAGCCTCATATTAGTCACCCTTGATGATATGATAGGGCACGCAGTGGGCCTATTTTCTGTTTCTCATCCTTGACCCCAGTAATTACATTATATATACACACACACACAGTTGTAAAAAGACTAAGAATATTTTGTTATTGTTTAATCTTATTTGCAGTAAATAAGTTTGATTTATTATCATGTACAGAGCATATTTTAGATAATCTGACTACAACCAGATGGGTGTACGATGTGACCTTTTGGAAGAAAAATGTACACAGTCCTGGTATGCCATACAGCTCTTGGAGTGGTTCATTTGTAATTTTTACATAGCCGTTTTACAAATATTCTACCTTTTGTCATTGCACATCGGTTTTAAAAATTATTTGTGAGGTGTAAAATGTGAAACTTGTTGAGAAAATTAGCAATGATATCATTTGTTTGGTACAGGGAAAAATATCCAGTTACCTGGTGTCTCGTTATGGATTCAACCCTGATTGTATCATATCAGCATTTGTGGGAGACAACCCTGGTAATACTTGTGTGTGTTAGTCATATTGCTTCTGAGAACTGAATATGAAAGAGAAACTGTTTAAACTTACTAATAACCTGACTTATGTAAATCATGAATTATTTGATTTACCATAAATGTAAGCCAGATTTGATAGCCTACGTTGTAATGAAGCCTGTGTTTTAATTAAAGGCTATTAAAAGAAGATAAAGTATCCAAAGCATGGCATTTTGAATGCCAATAAATATAAATGGACTTTTATTTCAAATTTCCATCTATATAGATATTTGTGTTATATCAAATCAATCGTAACATTGAAACTGTTGGGGCTGAGGGGACAGTCGAGAACAAGGGCCCTGAAGAGGCTTAGTGAAACTGCCGAAAAGGCATCAGGCTGGCTGTGGAACAACCGCAATGGGGAATGGAGATCGTAACAATAAACGCTGCGGTACAGAAAACACCAGGAATTTTTCTAAGTCCACAATACGCTGAGGTTTGTGGTGGACTAGTGAACGGGCTGCGACTCAGGGGCGACAAGCGGTGTATACTATAAGGGGTGTCAGTATCAAAAGTCCAGTGGGGAACGCGCAGTGGCGACTCGTTGACTTCGCGCTGGTGTCTCAGTGTGTGCGACGGAACGAACGGAATAATTTGTCTTCTCCTTGTTACTTTCACAATTGCCTCCACGGCTGGCGGAGTTGTGGAATTTAAAGTTGCTACCATAAGTGAAATGGGTTCATTTTCGATGCAAGACAACAGGAAGCTGAGACGCTTGGGAGTCATGACCCAAGTGGGCCCGCCCCCCTTAGAGTGTAAAGGAGTATATAGGGCCGAAACACTTGTCGGACGGGGGGACTTCTTCTGATGATCAGATTGCTTCCTGTTGTATCGCTCTGTAAAGAGTTTCCTATCATCATGGAAATGAGCCATAGACAATAAACAAAGTAGGAAGAGCACTAGAGGCCACAAAGAAGTGGTTTTACAGAAAAAGAATGTTAAAAATAATATGGATAGCTTAGAAGAGTAATGAGGATGCACTGAAAGAGGCCAGTACGCAAAGGAAGCTTATTAGTCATGTCAGAAGGAGGCAGTCAGCTTTCATCAGGCATGTTATTAGAAGAAAGATGGAATATATTGTGACAACAGGAAAGATTGAAGGAAAAAGAAATAGAGGATGACAAAGAGAGAAGATACGGGAGTGTGACATGAAAAGCAGTCAACAACAGAGTAGATAAACTGTAACTGGAGATGGGAAGTTATGGAGAGACATGATTGCCTATGCCAGCAGGCATGATACTTTAAGAATAGATGTTTATTAACACTAGAAACTTGACTGTTTTAACTACTATCTAAAAGTGTAGATACAGTTTCCAGTCTATGGACATATTCCCTGACAATGACAGTTTGAATTTTAATGAATCTAAATGAAATAGTAGAACATATTTCCAATTTTATAATTACATTTTCTTCTTGTCATTAGCTTCTTTTGCTGGACTGTCACCCGATCAAGGGGACATCATTGTAAGTAAATTTATTTCCAGTTTGTACTTTCAGTTGACTGCTTGAGTTACATTTAGACCTTAACCCTTGATCTCCCATTAATTGATAATTTTAATTACCAGTGATTGATTGTTTAAACTAGGTCCGACAGCTTTGAAGGCGCTAACTGTTTTCATTTTAACAGTTTCGAGTATTAAAAGTACCTGTACAATTTTGAAAGAGTAAAATGAAGCATTAGAATAGGAATTTTAGGCCATAATTTTGTCGTAATATTGTGATTATATAATTTAAATAGACAAGGATTTGTCACCAAAAGAAGCATAATAGTCTGGGGAAAAAAAATAGACATAAAGAAATATTATCATTCATCTCCCTTCAGATCCTTACGGAGCACAGGTCTTTAACAAGCTTATACCAAGTCTTGCTGTACCATGCCATTAGGTCAAGGTCTTTCCATGTGTTCTTCATCCCTTTATGTCTGTCTCCATTTCTCTTCTCCATTTGTCCCTTGATCTCCCTCTGCCTCTCTTATCCTGGAGATTCTAGAACAAATTCTGCCAGGTAATGCTATTAACAGGTTTCCTCAATGTGTGTCCTATCCAGCATCTTCTTCTCATGTCTTCTTCCACTGGCACTGTCTGGTTCTTGTCATCAGTTCCACATTAGTGACCTTGTCATACCACTATTCCTTCTGTTTTAAGCAAGCATCCATTTATGAAAGTCTGTAGCTTTTTGGTTATAAGATATAAAAGGATATTATCATTATAAAGAAAATATTTATGATAAGCTCATGTATAACATTTTGTTCTTTTTGCATCATTGTGACAAAACATTCATCCCGTATAAGTATTGCAAAGTTATTTCAATTATTATTTTCAAACGTTGATAAATACTTGAGGAATACTAGCCCTTTATTCTTTGGTACAAAACCGTATCAACGCCGGATATTTAAGACCTGTCCCTTTTTACTTCAAACTCAAACTGTTTCTTATCTGAAAGGTGATTTTGTCATTAGTGAGTCATTTATATGCGAATCCAGAAAACCAATTAATGTCATCATCTGTAAAAGGTGTGGTATTACCTATATTGGTGAAACTGACAGACGTTTGGCAGACAGGTTTCGTTAGCACTTAAATGACATTTATCAGGACAAACCTACACCTTTGGCTCTTCATTTTAATGGGCCTGACCACTCAGGCAATTCTGATATTCAAATAACAGCCATCTGCTCATGCTATAGTGATGACCGGACTTGCTTTTCCTTGAAGAATCATCTCATTTTTCAAATAGGCTGTCTTTTTCCTTATGGCTTGAAAGTCCAACATCTTTACTTACTTAGTCGTTCCCCTTCTACCGTGAGGTGTAGAGGTTTGGAAGAGAGAGTGCCAGACTATTCTATCGGCTGTCTTCCTCCTGGCCTGGTTCCATTCTAGTCCTCGGTCCTTCAAAGATTGTCTAATGTTGTCCTCCCAGCGGACTCTGGGTCGTCCTCAGGGTCTGGATCCTTGGCTCTTTGTTTCCCATGCTTGTCGTGGTAGCCGATCTTCTCCCATTCTGCAGACATGGCCAAACCATCTTAGTTGGGACTGTTCTACTTGGGTCTGTAGGGGGTGGCATTTTAGGCCTTGACGTATCGTCTGGTTGCGTACCATGTCTCTTCTTGTTACTTCAACCACCTTCCTCAGATACCTCATTTCTGAGGTTTGGATCTGGCTTTTATGGGTTGTAGTCATTGCCCATGACTCGCATCCATATGTCAAGACTGGGACATAGGTGGAGCGGTATACAGCCATCTTCGTTTTCTTACCAACCTCTCTCTTGCTGAGGAATCCTCGATTTATGGCCTGAAAAAGTCTCCCAGCTGCTGCTTTTCGAGTGGCCAACTCTTCTTTGATGCCTCCCTTTCGGTCTATAATAGCTCCGAGGTATTTAAAGTGGTCGACCTGCTCCAGGACCTGTTCTCCCAGCTTAATCTGATGTCTTCTTTCTTCTCGTGATATCACCATGGATTTTGTTTTAGAGCTGCTTATGACCATCCCTCTCTTCTCCAGCTCTTCCTTCCAGACTTGCAGGTTGGATTGGAGATGTGCCTCTGATTTAGCAATCAGGGCAACATCATCAGCAAATGCCAGCTCTGAAATATAGACCTGTCTCATCTTCCAGTACCCCACTGAATACTTTCTTGTTCTCTCCTTACATGCCTTGATGACATCGTCCATAAGGAGTATGAAGAGGTAAGGTGATAGGATATCACCTTGTCTTACACCAGTGGTGGTCCTGAACTCTTCTGACTTATGGTTTGCTGTCCTCACATAATTTCTGCAAGACTTGTAGAAGCTCTGTATAGCATGAATCAGAGGTGCTGGAATATTCTTCCTTGCCAAACAGTCCCAAAGTTTGCTCCAAGGGACCCTGTCAAACGCCTTTTCCAGATCTATGAAACAAAGATGGATCTCACTCTTATACTCAAGGGCCTTTTCACTCAGCTGTCTGAGTGTGAAGATTAGGTCTTGAGTACTTCGGTTTGCTCGGAATCTGCACTGGACCTCATCCAATTGTGGCTCAGCTAGGCGTCGGAGTCTCTGCTCTAGGATTCTAGAGTAGATTTTTCCAGGGACACTGAGAAGGGATATGCCTCTATGGTTTCCACACTGTCGATTGTCACCCTTTTTGAAAATTGGTGTTATGATGGCGATCTCCCAATCCTTTGGTATGGTCTTGTTGCACCATGCTGCCTGTAGGACCCTTAAGAGTAACAGGTCGCCTGATGCTCCCATGTACTTAACCATTTCTGGTGTTATACCATCATGCCCTGCTGCTTTGCCCATCTTGATTTTCTCCAGTGCTGCCTTCAGTTCTTCCATCTTTATGTCATCTTCATCACCATTGGTTTCCTCTGAAAGTCCAACATCATTTTGCATAAATTCTGCTATATGGTGATTTTCCACTATTTCAGTACATTCTTGTCCCCCACTTTTTTCACAATCTGTCAGTTTTGTTGCATATATTTCATTTCTTATTCCATTTACGTAATTTTGTGCTGCTGTGGCACTTCCTTGGCAAGATTTTACCTAGGCTGTCAGCATATATCTCCACAGGATATTATTTGACTTTGTTACATACTATTTTCATTATTTGTTGAATTTCTTGAGTTAACACTCAGGGTGAATCCTGAAACATCCTAGTTTTCCGTATACGTAATTTTTAAAACTGACTCCATACCATATTATTTTTTAATTTATATATTAAATGCAAAAAATACATTTCTGCTAGTAAAAAGGTGAGAGGGTTATTAGATGAAGTGCTGGAGGAGGAATTTGAGGCTGTACTTTTTAGGCTGAGTCAGCTAGGCAGTCAACACGTTTCAGAATTATTTCTAATTTCACATGCTCAGCCTAACCCCGGTTTGTTTATTATATAATTATAAGATGCAAGGAATAATCAGCAAGGCAGATGTGATCATCTAAGGAAAGAAGATGTAAAAAGACATTTTCTTCTGCATTCATTTCTCACGTTATGCTTTTGGTGTGTCAACAATGGTTATACTATGTCACTGTGGCCAGGGCTAGTCCTGTGTGGCACTGTGAATGTTTTTTTCTTAAAAAAAAATAATAAATAAATGTGTTATTATGGATAGAAGCGATGTTAGGAAAATTATTATAATCTACATGGCCTTCATCATGTGACATATTCTTTCCAGAACGTTGTCTCCATTACAGCTGCTCTGAACGCATCACGATTCTGGGCAAGTCGACCTGCATCAGCCAAAGACAAGTTCAGACTCTCTGTGATGTCCTGGGTCCACCGTCGTCTAGGTCGACCCCTTCCCCTTTTTCCAGGGACCATGCCTTCCATCACTGTTTTTTCCAGACTATTATGTCTTTTTATATGACCGAAAAATTTCAGCTTCCTTATTGCGATGGTATTTAGGAGCCAATGTTCCTGTACGTTTAGTGAGTGCAGTACTTCTCTGTTGGTCTTTTTTTCTGTCCAGGGTATTCTCAACATCCTTCTGTAGCATTTCATTTCGAATGATGTAATCTTTTTTGCAACTGTTTTATTGAGTGTCCAAGTCTCGCAGCCATATGTTGCTACTGGGAATATACATGCTCTGATCAGTTGTAACTTTGTTTCTTTGCTTGTGCCTTGCCATAGGTTTTTCATCTGTATTAGCTTATGTGAAGCAATTGCAAGTCTTCTTTTAATTTCTACTGCACAGTCGCCAGAGCTGTTAATGATTGATCCTAAGTATTCGAATTCATTGACACTTTCCAGTTCTTCGTTATCAATTTCAATTTCTGGTTTGGTCTTTACTTTGTCTGTTGTCAATACTTTGGTCTTCTTGGTGTTTAGGTATAGATTCTGGGCCTCGCTGTGTTTTTTGGTGGACAGAAGTAATTGTTCAAGTCCTTTTGGGTTGGTCGATAGGAGGACTGTGTCGTCAGCATATCTGATTTCCGGGATCTGGTACCCGCCGATGTTAAATGAGTCAAACTCTGTGTGTTCTTGGTCATCTCTTACGTTTCTCATGATATTCTCGGCATAAATGTTAAACAGGTAAGGGGAAAGGGTACAGCCTTGTCTTACTCCTTTCTGTACTTCAAACCATTCTGATGTTTCCCCCTCTATTCTTACGGCTGCCTGTTGTTCTTGGTACAGCAGTGCGATGAGTTGTATAAGGTGGTTTGGAAATCCCATATTTTTCATAATAGCCCATAACTGCTGATGTTGTACACAATCGAAAGCTTTGGTGTAATCAATGAAACAAGTATGTAGGTCAACGTTGAATTCTCTACACTTTTCTATGATGATCCTCATGTTGAATATATGATCTCTAGTGCCTCTACCTGGTCGAAAACCCGCCTGTACTTCGTTTATTTCTGTTTCTAGCTTTTGTTGCATCCTTTTCATTATGATTTGTAAAAGTATTTTGCTGGCATGGCTTATAAGAGCTATAGTTCTGTAGTTTGTGCACAGTTTCAGGTTGCCCTTTTTTTGGCAAGGGTATGTAAATTGATCGTTTCCATTCCTTGGGCCAAATTCCGCTTTGCCAGATCTTGCAGCATAATGCATGGTATATACGAGCACTGCCTTCTCCTCCTGCCTGTATCATTTCAGCTGTTATTTCATCACAACCAGGAGACTTTCCACTTTTTAAGTGTTTGATTGCATTCCGGACTTCCTCTATGGTAGGTTCTGGTTCACGTTCCGCTTCATTCATGACGTTGTTATCTGCCGCTTTGTTTATTTCCGTATACATTTCTTGACAGTACTCCTTCCATCTGTTCAGAATATCTTTACGTTCTGTTAGAGTGTCGCCTTTCTTGTCATTTATTGCTCGGGGTGATGATTTAAAGTTGCTGTTTTTCAATGTTCTTACTTCAGAAAACATATTCTTACTCAATCCCTGTTCGCGCATTTCCTCTATTTTCCTGCAGGTGTCGTTTATGTATTGTTGTTTGTCTTGTCTGACTCGTTTTTTAATCTGCTTTGTGTATTCCTTGTACAACTCCTGATTTTCTGTATCTTTTTTGGACTTCATTTTTTCTTCTCTCTACCACCAACTTCAGTGTTTCGTCTGAGATGTATTCTCGTCTCTTTATACTTCTTTTAGGAATTAACCTCTGTGCATTTGTAATATATACATCTCTGATGTTATTAGCAAGTTCATCTGGTGTCATTTCCTCCTGTACTGCCATAAGAATGTCAAATTTGTTCTGAATATCGACACTGCACTCTTCTGGTATGGCGCTTGTGTCATAACATATTACTTTGTCGCTTGTAACGACTTTTTTCAATTTGATCTTGAAGTTTGCAGCAAGAAGTTCATGGTCGGAGTCACAGTCTGCTCCTGGGAACGTCTTGATGGATGAGATACAGATCGCCACCTTTGTTGTATTAAGATATAATCTATTTGGTTCTTGCTTTTTCCGTCCGGTGACGTCCATGTATATAGTCTTCTAGGGTGTTGCATAAAAAGAGTATTCGTGATGATTAGGTTGTTTTCTAGGCAGAATGTTGTCAAGCGTTCTCCTCTCTCATTTCTCTGGCCCAATCCATAACTTCCTTTCACTCTTTTTTCATGTTCTAATCTTTCGTTTCCAACTTTGGCATTAAAATCTCCTATTATTATCCTAATATCTTGCTTATTTGCTTTCTCTAATGCATTTTGCAGTTCATTGTAAAAATCTTCAATTTCCTGTTCTTCAGCAGCTGCTGTTGGCGCATATGTTTGTATAATTGTGATGTTCTTTCTTTTTTCCTTTCAGTCTGATTGTGACAATGCGGTCATTTATGGGATTATATCCTAATAGGGAGGCAGCTGTCCTTTTAGACAGGTAGAAGCCGACGCCGCTCTGACCTCCTCTCTCTTTGCCTGAGTATATGAATGTTCCTCCTGATGGAATCGAAAAGTGTCCCTGGCCCGACCATCTGTGCTCTGAGATGCCCAGGATATCGATGTTTAGCCTTTCCATCTCGTTCTTCACTATGTACTGTTTTCCTTGGTATAAGCTTCTGACGTTCCATGTTCCTATTTTGATTATTTTTCTAAGACCGATGACATGGTTTTCCATGGTAACACAGTCAGGCTTTTGGCCGTCATCACGATTACCTGTACTGACGCTGCCAACGATCTCTTCCCCAGTTAAATATGATCTGTCTGGCCTGGGGGCCTCACCACCAGATCTTTGTGTAGTATTCAGATTAGCCATTATGGATTTCTTGGCATTGTACATCCAGTAGTTTGCCATTGCTTTCTGGATGGTTCTGGCCGCTTACCATTACAGTCCATGGTGCGCCCTCAGCCCGATACCAGGCCTTTCCAACTCCTGCCCTAGAAGCCGTTGTCAAAATATTATTGATCATCCGCCCGTTCGGCCAGCAGTTGTGTGTACTGTTTAAGGGGGACCTCCCTTTTTCAATTTACTCATGTAGTTTGGCCGGCCAGTCAAAGCCGTTGCCCGGGGGGTGGCGCTGCCGTACACAAGCAGACTCGAGGAGCCATACATGAGCTGAACTGGAGTGGGGGAACCAAATAGGATCCAGGCCATCCTCAAAAAGAGGAAGTGACTGCCTCTCACCGTGAGGTACTATCCCTTACACACTCCAGCATGGCCTTAGTTTACATCAATGAGAGTTAAAGATAGGTAGACTACCTGTTACTTTGAAATTACATAGGAGAAGTTCAGGAAATGTACTTGAAAAAGGAAGAGAGTACGGACACAGATGATATAATGCCCTGTGTGCAGCTAAATATAATGGAAGCTGCAGCAAAACCTACAAATAACTGAGAAAAATGATGCTCACATTGAGGGATATAGTAAAACAAAAATTAAGTAGAGACTCTCCATACTCTCGAGACAGTTGTTGTCAACTAAAGATCTCTAAATATCTATTGTGGCAAAGGGCATCGGTTAGTTAATAATTGAGGGTAATCCATCACACCAGACCACAAGGTCTTTTATATTTGAACATGTGCCTTAATTTAACTGACGGACCTTGTGACTAGGTTGAACCAGACCAACCTTGCTAAAATAAGGCAAAACTCTTAATTTAAAAAAAAAAAAAGTTACATTAAACATGCTGAAATCCTTTGTTCATTCACCCTAACCCCTTTTTTTTCCAAAAACAAAATTTCCATTTGCTTCTTTGAGTATTGTATATTATGGTCACATATATTTCTGTGAGTAACACTCAACAGTTTATGTAAAGAATCTGTGACATACTCTGTTGATCATCAGAAATGACACGGCATTGTTCATTTTCCAGTGTATAACACGTTTTTTGTTGTTCGTGTCCAGGTTAGTCTTGGCACCAGCGACACAGTGTTTATTTGGTTGACCAAGCCAACGCCTGGTTTGTCAGGACACATTTTTGCCAATCCTCTTAATAGAAGTGACTTCATATCTCTGGCTTGGTATGTGCTATGTTTGTATGTGTCAATTTCAATACTCTTCAGAAATGTCAGCTCCCACAGACGTGTACTAGATGGCATTCTACCCTTTTCAGTGTGGTAAATTAAAACTCAAGATATACATAGTTGGACGAACAGACAGTGATATCAAAATAAGAATACAGAATGCAAAATTAGCTGTCATTGCATTGGAAAATTTGTGGAAATTGAAAGATCAACAACACAAGAATAAGAATCTTCAACTCATATATCAAGGCAGTCTTGTTTTATGTTTCTCAGATGTGAGAAAAAACAACAACCAAGAAATATACAGACTTTCATACAAGGTGCTTGCGTAAAATAGATGGACTGAACTTGTACGACATGATCACCAATGTGGAACTGATGGAACGAACCAGTCAAATACCATTGGAACAATAGGTTAGGAAAAGACATTGACATTAAGTATGACACTCATTGAAGAAACCAACTTTTAGCATTACAAGGCAGTTCTTATTCTGGAATCCTTAGTGTAGGACAAATAGAGGGAGACCAAAAAAAGACTTGGAGAATGGAGTTGGAGACAGACTTGAAAGAGATAAAGAAGATATGGAAAATAATTTAAATGAGTGTTGCAGAACATTGAAGGCTTGGCTTGACTTTGTTGGAGGCTTTTGCACCATAGAGAGCAATGAAATATAAGTCAGTTCACTAAAGTTAAGTTAGATTTCTTTTACCATAGATTTTCTTATAGAAATATACCTGAAAATCTTTCTCAGTGTGCATGGCTGTTTGTCAACGCGCTTTTAGTTACCCGCATTCTTTTCTGCTACCGTTCGGTCAAGGGGTCAAATTCTTACCGGCGTTCGGGAATTCCAGTCCTTGCTCACTAAACATTCGATAGGGGGTAATTAAACCTACGCTGCAAATTTATCATTGGAAACTCCAGTTTAAAAGTGGCTTTTGGTGATAGTTAGTATGTTACTCTAAGTTTCTGTTTAAAAACTAACATTGTACTACAATTACAACAGAAGATATGAGAGTCTGAAAAGTAATTTTTTTCCAGTTTTAATATTTCATCATTGTTACGCAATGACATTAACAGAATTCAGAAACTGTACTCAATGTATACATTAATATAAAATAGATATGTTATAGAAAATGGACATCGCTGAAAATTGTTAGCAGCATGCTTCAAATAGGAATTATTAAAAGATGAACAGACAAGTAATTAATCTTGGTTAAATTTCTATTACTTGTACTATACAGAGTGCGTTGGCATAAACTAATACTGATATTTTTGTTTTTAAAGTAACACTGTTGATGCTGTAAATTGTAAATAAAAATGTGAAAATATTATTTTAAAACAAAATAATGACATAATTTATTATATGTATACGCACAAAATATCAGAGAAATGACTATTACCATTCACAATATTATATACACAAACACGCTGAATATACATAAATCTACCCTGGCCCCAAAATTTCTCTCATATATCATTCACGCTTTCGTTTTTTCCTGGGGGGAATTTGTAAATTGACAGATGGAGAAATTTGTAGCAAATGCGTTTCCATTATAAATTTCAACTGTGAACTTATGTTTCTAATTACAGCATGTTTGTCTTTCAATCTTAGATACTGTTGAATATACAAATTCTCCACCTTGTTCTCCATGCATGCCCATTCCAGTTTGAACATAGATTTTCTGATATATGCTGTTTAGGAATTAATTTTCTGGTATACGTTGATTAGGAATTGTCCTATTGGGGAAGAGCATTTTGAACAAAATCATGTATGTCTGTATTGACATTTGTAATAATGAGGCTCATTCTTGACATATAGACTTGCTGTGAGAAATGTTGTTGTGTAATTTCTCAAAAGCTTAATTGAGCGAGTTAAACTGTTCTCTAGCAATAAGAGCCCACAAACAAGACCACATAAATCGTTAAAACTTACCAATGGTGTCTCTAGCCCTTGTATATCATCTCCCACAAACTCTTTCATATCCACATGCACCCATTCATGCCTAATCTCTCTTGTCAATATTTTTTCTGCCCCTTCAGGCTTCCGTTTTTGTTATCTCTGACCTATGAAATTGACTACCCTACATTAACGTGGCGCGCTGCAAAGATGAAATTAAGTGGAGAAAATCTTTAATTTCTCCTCAACATTTTTTTTTTTTTAATAATTTAAAACTGTCTAGGCTGTTTAGAGCTCCGACCCCGTCTCAGGCGATCTTTGTCCTCTCAAGGCTGCGTGTGGTCCCGGTTGCCGGGTCCTCCCAGCGCAGCGGAGGCAGCGAATGGGTGCTGTGCCTGTACCAGATTGCTCTTTTTCGCGGACCTTCGGTCCCGAGAAAATTTTGGCTGGACTGACGTCTCGGTAGCGAAGTGGTTTTATAGCGGCAGAAGGAGAGTACACACGAGGGCAAGTTCGGGCACAGTGGATTGATCAACCGCTTGCTTGTCACATTGATTACGGAAACAACAATTAATATTCTGTTGTACCAAAAAACGCCTTTAGGCGTAACGGAACAACGGATAATTTCTTGTTGCCCTAAGACGCCGCAAGGCGTAATGGCCACAGACTGCTTGGTCGGTCGATGGCTAAGGACGGAAGAAGAAGAAGGCTGTTTAGAGAATGTTCCTGAGGCTGAAAGTAACAGACGTAAATACAGACATTCCACGAAAAGAAGAAATCATCACAGCTATCAAAGGGTTAATAAATGGAAAAGCGCCTGTTCACGACAATCTAAATGTTGAGTTATTCAAGGCAGACCCTGAACTAGCAGCAGAACTATTAGAACCACTATTTGCACAAGTCTGGGAAACAGAGACAACACCAACAGAGTGGAGTAAAGGAATAATTGTCAAATTGCCCAAGAAGGGCGACCTTGCAGACTGCAACAACTGGAGAGGAATTACTCTCCTCTCAGTTCCTAGCAAAATACTAGGCAGGGTAATCATCCAGAGAATTTCAAAAGCAGCTGACCATAAACTGAGGAAAGAACAAGCGGGTTTTAGAAATTACAGAAGATGTGCAGATCATATATTCACCCTCAGGAACATTATAGAGCAGTGCTCAGAATGGCAGAGACAGCTATACATTAACTTTGTTGATTTTGAAAAGGCTTTTGACAGCATACACAGGGACAGCCTATGGAAAATACTGAGGGCTTATGGAATTTCCAGCTGCATTGTTTCCATCATAAAAAGCCTCTATTCTAACTTTACATGCAGTGTTGGATTGAGTAATGTAACTTTCGAAGTGAAAACAGGAGTACGACTGGGATGCCCCTTATCAACAACATTATTTTTGAT
Organism: Oreohelix idahoensis; assembly: GCA_024509875.1. Taxonomy (NCBI): domain Eukaryota; kingdom Metazoa; phylum Mollusca; class Gastropoda; order Stylommatophora; family Oreohelicidae; genus Oreohelix; species Oreohelix idahoensis. Next base: position 84,759 of record JAMPIV010003254.1, on the reverse strand, counting down.
AGCCATAGATTGGATGATGTGCCAGACAACAGACGGCAGTCCAAGAGGAATTAGATGGACAACGTTTTCTACACTGGAAGACCTGGAATATGCAGATGACATTGCACTACTCGCGCATTCACATCAACACATCCAAGAAAAAACTGATAGACTGAATAAGTATGGCCAGCAGGTTGACCTGAACATCAATCTGAAGAAGACAGAGGTCATGACACTAAATGTGGGCAACCCTGAGCCAATAACAGTAAGGAACCAGAAGTTAGAACAGACAGACACATTTACTTACCTAGGATGCATAGTAACACCTGACGGCGGAACAAGCAAGGACATTAACAACAGAATGAATAAAGCGAGAACAGCCTTTGCTAGTCTCAACAACATTTGGAAGTCTTCCCAGTACAGCACAAACACCAAATTAAGACTGTATGAGAGCTGTGTACTTTCTGTGCTTCTCTATGGTGCGGAATGCTGGAGAGCAACAGAGAAGGAAATGTCGAAACTGTCTTCCTTCAACACAATCTGCCTAAGGAAAATTCTCCAAATCTTTTGGCCAAACACCATCAGCAACCAAGAACTACTTATTCGGAGTAACCAGGAGGACATGCACACCATCATAGCTGGCAGACGCTGGAGTTGGGTTGGCCACGTCCTTAGAAGGGACCCTGATACCATCACAAAAACAGCTATGCTATGGACCCCCGAGGGAAAGCGAAAGAGAGGCTGACCAAAAACAACTTGGCGGAGAACTGTGGAAGCCGAGATGCAAAGAATGAACCAGAGTTGGGGCACTGTACGAAGGATGGCCGCCGACCGAGCAAAGTGGAATCAATTTGTTGCTGCCCTACAGGATGCCATCAGGCATGATGGCCACTGACTGCTTTGAAGGTTGGCGGTTATGGATCAAAGAAGAAGAAGAAGGCTGTTTAGAGTTTAAGATATTTAATTAGAAAGTCTGTTACCCTCTGTAATATTTTCCTCAAATGATGATGCTGTTTTGTAATGGCTGCTACAAAGCAAATAATACGAAAAAGCAACGAAAATCCACAGAGCGATAGTATTTTGCAGGAAGTTATTTTCTAGCTAATTACTTTAGTCCTGAAATTATTAGGAATGCACTTAAACTGGTTTACATTTCACGCTTTTTCACGCCAAAGTCGGCTGATATTTCCCGCCAACGTAAAAGATTCCATGTTCGCCCGTTAACAAGATTTATTGCCTTCAGGTCTGGAGAAAGGGTGCGAAACTAAAGTAGCGACTTTTTAGAAGGAGCAAACAGCCGTGTGTGATATCCGTATAGAAGGGATCTTTAACATTCTTAATTCTTTGCTCCTGTAATTATTTTCCACCCTGCGTCATAATTATTTTTTGAAGAATTCTAAATGGGGAAGTGTACTATCTTTTAGTGTAAATTTTATGTAAATCTTTTCTGTGAACATGTACATATTATATATTATACTATAAGGAAATAGATAGAGAATTATAATATACAGTGTCTTTTGTGTATTGATACAAGTTCGTACAGTATTTTTAAAACATGTTGCATATAAATTGGAAAAAAAAAAACACTAAAAAGTTCACAGTAGAATAAAAGCTTACCAAATACAACTTATTGTTGGAGGCAATAAAACTTTCATTTTAGTCTTAAATCATCACGGTAATCCATTACGAAGTAATAAAACACTAATTATGGCCACAGTTAGTACATTCACACCAATTTTTTAAGTAGTTTAACACAATTATTTGCTTAGGAGGCTTAGAAATTGTAAATATAAAGCTTGACATATTTCTGTAGCAGTAACATCGAAAAACGCAAACACGCAAATCGTCACACATATTGTGGTAATAACATCAAAACACGCACACGTGCTGCTTAACTACACTCAAATTAGTTGTTTAAATAGTATGTCTGCTGCACAATGTTTTATTTTGCTTTTTTGACATGCATGTTTGAGTTTCATTAATGAAATTGATTTTTGTCTGATCCCAGTAAATTAATTTTCTTCCCTCCCACCTCAGTATCATCATCACCACCTCAGTATCATCATCACCACCTCAGTATCATCATCACCACCTCAGTATCATCATCACCACCTCAGTATCATCATCACCACCTCAGTATCATCATCACCACCCCATCACCACCAAAATTACCTCTTATTCTCCCAATGGAACATGGAGCCACCATTGCAGCTGGCTCCCAAAATCATTCATGTTCTCTTCTAGTGGTGGTTCCGTAATATATTTTTCTTACATGATGAGATTGCCAGACCCAGGCACAACCTCATATTAGTTGCTTCTTACGACATGCCAGAGGCAGTCATAGTTCCTATTTTTTTTTGTCTCAAAGATCTCGGAAACTACATAAAACCCCAATACAATAGAGTAATTATTCTCTCAATCCCCCCCCCCCCCCCCCCAAAAAAAAAAAAATTAAAAGAAAAAATTTCTTGCCTGCTGAAATGTCCCTAAAGAAATAAGGAAATGGTTAATTCTTTGACCACTTTCTACATCTCTTAGGTAAGCTACACTCATACATCATTTGTAACTCTAAAGTAAAAAAGGTGAACATTTTGTTTAGCTTCTGATTTTTTTTGTATTTATAACATATTTTAATATTTGTTCCTTTAAGTTTTAAGAATGGTTCCTTGACCAGAGAAAGGATTCGAGATGAGAAAGCTGATGGTTCCTGGGACATTTTTAATGACTTGCTGAAGAAAACGCCACCTGGAAATAATGGAAACTTAGGTCAGTAGTTCAAAGCAGAACACTGTATGGTAATAAAATCAGGTCAGTAATTTGATAATTTGAGAAAAACACTATGGTGAAAATGTAGGTTAGTGTTACCGTGTTGTTTTGTATGGTACTGCTGACAATGGTGATGTCAGAATTGTCGGGCTTACTATTAGTGGCCGACGGGTTTATAATTACACGAATAATGTGATGTGCGTCGTTCTGGTGGTGTATGATGCTGATGATTGCATTTGGTAACACTGTTCAACAACAAAGATCAATGTAGGATGACCAACTGGTAAATGATACATACTGGACCCATGGTTGAGTATCATTGCCAAAACGGTTTATTACATTAAGACGTAGACGTAGACATCATAGGTGAGTACAGGACATCATTATAATGGTTCATGGCAGAAAAATATACGTCAATGCAAGTTATCAATGTTGAACTTGACCGAACTCACTAACCGTCACCATCTCAGGGGCGACGGAAGCTCTGCGGTAATAAGACCATATAATCCTAGTTTCTATTACAAGACTTGTGTAATATTTTTGTAGGTCTTCCATTTAGACAATGCGTTACGATCCATTATTTATATTTCCAGCAGGGATTTGGACGCACTAACAACACACCATAACAAGACGTGCCGAAGCTCTGCCAAAGGCTTGCGAAGGATAAATTGAGTATCTATGCCGATACCTGAACAAGCCAGATTTGGCTAATATAAATGCTCCACTCAGGGAGATACTACAATATATTTCAGTGTATCTTCCCACTACTTCGGGCTAAGACACATAACAATAATCGTCTAAGACGTCTATCCTTACCAAAGGACTTTCTGGATCTGCTCTAGAATAATAGCTGGAAGGCAACAACATGACGCAAAAAGCCGCGCCATTCTGTTCAAATATAGTGCACGACGGCACGCAAACAATAACATATACAACTTACATAGATGCGCTCACATGTGCGTCTATAAAGACTAGACCCACATGTGAGAATCTCAAACACTTAACTCCCACGCGAAAATAGTTTAACAGTCAGTAAGTTGAAAATTTGAGAACACTATGATGAAAAATTATGTCAGTTTTGTTTCTGGAGGCCATTGATGAGACAGAAAGAACAAGACTACTGATGTTAGAGGAGGGAGAATTGATCCTCATTCATGTTGAGGCATGTTGTGCACGGGCAATTTCATTAGGTAAAACAAATATTAGGAGCCGCAGTAGCACAGTGGTTAGTGCACTGGCTTCCTAACTCGGTGGTCCATGGTTCAATCCCCAGTTGAGGCGGTAATGTTCAGACCGCAAACGGCCCCGGGATCGACCCAGCCTCATAAATTTGGTACCAGAGGAACTCTGGGAAGGTTAAGGCGGCCGGCGTGATGCTGACCACATCACCCCTAGTGTGCCGATGGTCAAGAAAATATGGGCCTAACACCATATTCCCAATATGCCTCAATGGGCGTGTAATGGGATCCATTACCTTCCTTTACCCAAAACAAATATTACAGAAACCACTACTGCAAGAACATTTGAAGTAATGTGGGGCACAAGCTTTTTTTAGAGAGGCCAACTGCAAACTTGACTCGATGCTGCTTAAAGGGATTGAAAAGAGGAGTGTGCTGGACATGACAACAGAGACTTTGAAAACTAGCAGACATGGGGAAACTGCCTCAACATAGATAATCAATGAGTTGAAGGGACTCTAGTAATTAGGCAGTATTTTGACAGGACGAACCATTAGTATAAGTGGCTAGTGTTGTTACTTACACACCAGCAGTGAAACAGCAAATTACTAATGGTATACTTAGATCTTCCATCTGTCGTGAAAGCTAAATGTGGACACTACATCAATAGGGTATGCAGACGATATAGTTGCCAGAAGTGAGTAAATCACACCACAGAAGCAAAGAGGTCAGAAACACCACAGAGAAAAGTTGACATCAGAGTTTGCTTATGGCTCTTTTTTTTTTTAATTTGATGATGAGAAATATCACAATCAACCTCTAGTGGGTTATAATTAGGAAATATATTGTTTTCAATTTCAAATATGAATAACTGCCGATACATGAAAGTGGCATCACATCTCCTATCCAATCATTGTAAATAAAAAAAAGGTAAAGGATTCCATTACATGCCCATTGAGGCAAATTGGGAATATGGTGTTAGGCCCATATTTTCTAGACCATTGGCACACAAGGGGTGATGTGGTCAGCATCACGCCGGCTGCCTTAACCTTCCCAGATTTGCTCTGGTACCAAATTCATGAGGCTGGGATCACTAACCACTGCGCTAGCGGCTCCCAATCATTGTAAATAGGGCAAATAAAAATCACAAATTTTGCATGCATGTAAGAAAAAACAAACTAAACAAACAAACAAATAAAAACAAAAGAGAGACAAAACAAAACCAAGCCAAAATAAAAAAAAGATAAAACAACACAGAAGTGTGAAAGCAATAGATGAATGAAAATATGAGAAAGAAGACAATGTTTTTGAAGGTGTTATGTTATTGTTATTGTTGATCAGAATCGACATCGCTGCACTCTTGGCAAACCCATAGGTGCTCAGTCTCCCTCAGGAAATTTAGAAGGATATGAATGCTAATTGTTCCTGTTGCGTGCTGGTTGTATACCTGCCAGATGCATCCTCTCATACATCCATACATGCTAGTCTTTCGTTTGATGCCAAATTCCTGCAATCTTAGCCTTGATGATTTATCACATGTAGTGTCATTCTCTAATAGGCGATCATGAATTTTCCTCAGTATCTCTCCCTTATCCATTACACCTTCTGTGGGTGCTCTTGAAGCTAGTCTGTCAGCTCTCTCATTGCCATGTACTCCTGCATGACCAAGACAGTCGATCCACACCAGTTCCTAAAGATACAAGGCCTCTGAATGTTTTCCATTCTTGCTGAAGCCATCCATTTTGGACCTTCCAAAGCATTGACTGAGAGTCGAAAACAATCATTATCTTGGTTAATGAAGTTTCAGACAGCCAACTCAGGGCTCCAATAGCTGCTTCTACCTCCATTCTCATACTGGAGATTGTTGTCATGTAAGGTCCACTCTTTTCAGCGACAATCGTGCCCTTTACTCCAACTGAGAAGCCTCATCCTGATTTCTCACCATGGAGTACAGAGCCACCGGTGTACACAAGGGCATCATCATCCCCGGCATGATCATTTACCAGTTGATTAATTTCCATTTCAGGTATTTTGTAGAAAGGTGGGTTAGATCTTTGGCTTTGAGAAATGAGAAACAATGTTTCATATCAGGCATTATTTAATTTAGAAGATAGAAATAAATTATTTGTTGTGTGAGTATCAACCGGCCCATTGTATTTTCTGGGAGTCACTGAGGAGACAAAGAAAGAATAGTGCTACCTGCCCTCTCAGACAAGAGGTGACTAATACATGGTTGTGCATGTGGCTGGCAACCTCATCATGTAAAACCATAACTGCTACAGAAACCGCTGCTGTTAGAGCATGTGCTTAAATGTATGCTTCCATCAAGGCAGCCATCTGAAGTGGTGGATACATGCTCCATTTTGAGCAAAAAGGAAATGATGAGTATCAACATGCAAATTAAATAAAGTGCTGACATTATTGGAATAAGATACACTATTTTCTTTCTTCATCCATTGGTTTCAAAACATTGTGTGGTTTCAGGCATATACTTTGATGTGAGAGAGATTCAACCATTTGCCGATGGTGTTTACAGATACAATGAGGAAGAGGAGGAGGTATGTAATATTTGTTGTAAAAACATATATGCCTTTATGTGTCTTGTTTTGGAATTGCTGCAATATCAAATATTGCCACAACATTAGATATTGCAGCATCATCAGATATTGCCAAATCATATATTCCCACATCAAATATTACCACAACATCAAATACTACTACATCAGACACTGCCACAACATCAGACACCTAGTTTTGAACCACCTGATTCCTTAAATACATTGCTTGCAATTATCATATGGACATTTCAATAGATTCTTAGCTTTTCTTCATCTTCGTCTTGTTGGTGATCTGACTCAGGCTTCTCTTGTCCTCAAACACTTTCATAAAGTTGGTGATCTGACTCAGGCTTCTCTTGTCCTCAAACACTTTCATAAAGTTGGTGATCTGACTCAGGCTTCTCTTGTCCTCAAACACTTTCATAAAGTTGGTGATCTGACTCAGGCTTCTCTTGTCCTCAAACACTTTCATAAAGTTGGTGATCTGACTCAGGCTTCTCTTGTCCTCAAACACTTTCATAAAGTTGGTGATCTGACTCAGGCTTCTCTTGTCCTCAAACACTTTCATAAAGTTGGTGATCTGACTCAGGCTTCTCTTGTCCTCAAACACTTTCATAAAGTTGGTGATCTGACTCAGGCTTCTCTTGTCCTCAAACACTTTCATAAAGTTGGTGATCTGACTCAGGCTTCTCTTGTTCTCAAACATTTTCATATAGTTGGTGATCTGACTCAGGCTTCTCTTGTCCTCAAACACTTTCATAAAGTTGGTGATCTGACTCAGGCTTCTCTTGTCCTCAAACACTTTCATAAAGTTGGTGATCTGACTCAGGCTTCTCTTGTCCTCAAAACACTTTCGTATAAGTTGGTGATCTGACTCAGGCTTCTCTTGTCCTCAAACACTTTCATAAAGTTGGTGATCTGACTCAGGCTTCTCTTGTCCTCAAACACTTTCATAAAGTTGGTGATCTGACTCAGGCTTCTCTTGTCCTCAAACACTTTCATAAAGTTGGTGATCTGACTCAGGCTTCTCTTGTCCTCAAACACTTTCATAAAGTTGGTGATCTGACTCAGGCTTCTCTTGTCCTCAAACACTTTCATAAAGTTGGTGATCTGACTCAGGCTTCTCTTGTCCTCAAACACTTTCATAAAGTTGGTGATCTGACTCAGGCTTCTCTTGTCCTCAAACACTTTCATAAAGTTGGTGATCTGACTCAGGCTTCTCTTGTCCTCAAACACTTTCATAAAGTTGGTGATCTGACTCAGGCTTCTCTTGTCCTCAAACACTTTCATAAAGTTGGTGATCTGACTCAGGCTTCTCTTCTCTTCTCCTCAGACACTTTCATAAAGTTGGTGATCTGACTCAGGCTTCTCTTGTCCTCAAACACTTTCATAAAGTTGGTGATCTGACTCAGGCTTCTCTTGTCCTCAAACACTTTCATAAAGTTGGTGATCTGACTCAGGCTTCTCTTGTCCTCAAACACTTTCATAAAGTTGGTGATCTGACTCAGGCTTCTCTTGTCCTCAAACACTTTCATAAAGTTGGTGATCTGACTCAGGCTTCTCTTGTCCTCAAACACTTTCATAAAGTTGGTGATCTGACTCAGGCTTCTCTTGTCCTCAAACACTTTCATAAAGTTGGTGATCTGACTCAGGCTTCTCTTGTCCTCAAACACTTCCATAAAGTTGGTGATCTGACTCAGGCTTCTCTTGTCCTCAAACACTTTCATAAAGTTGGTGATCTGACTCAGGCTTCTCTTGTCCTCAAACACTTTCATAAAGTTGGTGATCTGACTCAGGCTTCTCTTGTCCTCAAACACTTTCATAAAGTTGGTGATCTGACTCAGGCTTCTCTTGTCCTCAAACACTTTCATAAAGTTGGTGATCTGACTCAGGCTTCTCTTGTCCTCAAACACTTCATAAAGTTGGTGATCTGACTCAGGCTTCTCTTGTCCTCAAACACTTTCATAAAGTTGGTGATCTGACTCAGGCTTCTCTTGTCCTCAAACACTTTCATAAAGTTGGTGATCTGACTCAGGCTTCTCTTGTCCTCAAACACTTTCATAAAGTTGGTGATCTGACTCAGGCTTCTCTTGTCCTCAAACACTTTCATAAAGTTGGTGATCTGACTCAGGCTTCTCTTGTCCTCAAACACTTTCATAAAGTTGGTGATCTGACTCAGGCTTCTCTTGTCCTCAAACACTTTCATAAAGTTGGTGATCTGACTCAGGCTTCTCTTGTCCTCAAACACTTTCATAAAGTTGGTGATCTGACTCAGGCTTCTCTTGTCCTCAAACACTTTCATAAAGTTGGTGATCTGACTCAGGCTTCTCATAAAGTTGGTGATCTGACTCAGGCTTCTCTTGTCCTCAAACACTTTCATAAAGTTGGTGATCTGACTCAGGCTTCTCTTGTCCTCAAACACTTTCATAAAGTTGGTGATCTGACTCAGGCTTCTCTTGTCCTCAAACACTTTCATAAAGTTGGTGATCTGATTCAGGCTTCTCTTGTCCTCAAACACTTTCATAAAGTTGGTGATCTGAACTCAGGCTTCTCTTGTCCTCAAACACTTTCATACAGTTGGTGATCTGACTCAGGCTTCTCTTGTCCTCAAACACTTTCATAAAGTTGGTGATCTGACTCAGACTTCTCTTGTCCTCAAACAAGTTTCATAAAGTTGGTGATCTGACTCAGGCTTCTCTTGTCCTCAAACACTTTCATAAAGTTGGTGATCTGACTCAGGCTTCTCTTGTCCTCAAACACTTTCATAAAGTTGGTGATCTGACTCAGGCTTCTCTTGTCCTCAAACACTTTCATAAAGTTGGTGATCTGACTCAGGCTTCTCTTGTCCTCAAACACTTTCATAAAGTTGGTGATCTGACTCAGGCTTCTCTTGTCCTCAAACACTTTCATAAAGTTGGTGATCTGACTCAGGCTTCTCTTGTCCTCAAACACTTTCATAAAGTTGGTGATCTGACTCAGGCTTCTCTTGTCCTCAAACACTTTCATAAAGTTGGTGATCTGACTCAGGCTTCTCTTGTCCTCAAACACTTTCATAAAGTTGGTGATCTGACTCAGGCTTCTCTTGTCCTCAAACACTTTCATAAAGTTGGTGATCTGACTCAGGCTTCTCTTGTCCTCAAACACTTTCACCCTCAAATGGGTTGGTGAAGGCTGTGCTGTCACTCTGCTCCTTTTGTGGAGCCAGCAGTATTAGAGAACATGTTTTGATATTTGTTTGTTTGTTTTTCCTCACATGGACACATATCTGTTTGCACAATTTTTTAATTTATTGAAGTTTTTTTTTTTAGTCTGCAGTAGCTGATTCTAAATATGAAAATTTTCACATCATTTCTTCACGATAAGGAGCTGTATGCTTCTGTTATATCTGAATCTGAGTATTCTGGATGCCATTTTTCTTTGAAGATATTTTTGATTATTGATTTTTAGATTCATCACCAGAAATTAAGTCCAGTGCAAAAATAAGAATCTTCAACTCTTATGTCAAGTCAGTTCTATTGTATAGCTCTGAGACATGAAGAAGAGAAAAAACTGACAACTAGAAAGATACAGACTTCCATTAATAGGTTCTTGTGCAGAATAAAAGAATTGAAATGGTATGACAAGATCATCAATGTGGAACTGATGATAAGAACCAGACAAATACCATTGGAAGTATGGTAACCCAATCATAATACCCCCGTGTGCTCACAAGAGTGGAAGATCTGGTTTAGGAGCAAGAGAAAGACCAAGAAGTAGATGGATCGACAATATTACAGATATCCTACAAAACATGGGCCCACAGTAACCTAGGTAACACACTTGGCTCAACAACAAAAACTCCCCAATGACACTAAATGGCAAAAGTGGCCTGAGAAAGTAAAGTAAATAAGAGCAAGTTCATATAAAAGGTATGTCAGTCCAGCATATATCTGTAAGACTGGCTTCCTCATATTTTTAATGAATGAATGTTTCTCTTCACTTTATAAAGGTGGATTCATTTCCCCCAGAGGTGGAGGTGAGAGCAGTTCTGGAGGGACAGTTCATAGCAAGGCGGGTACATTCAGAAAATGCCGGATTTCAGTTAGGTAGGAGCTTGTGGTTTTTGTCTTTATCAATTTCTCACTCTGTCTATCTCTGTGTTTCATTGTATCACTATCTCTTTTTTTCCTGTGTACTCTAATGTGATAACTATGAATTGGCGGTGGTGCACCACTTCACATACCTGGGGTCTACCATCAATGACAAACTCTCTCTGGTCACAGACATTGACAGCTGCATTGGCAAAGCTGCAGCTACCTTTGCCCACCTCACATCATGTGTTTGGGAAAACTCAAAACTGACAACAAAGACCAAAGCTGCGGTATATAATGCCTGCGTCACCAGCACACTTCTATATGGCAGCAAGACATGGACAACCTACGCTAAGCAAGAAAGAAGGCTCAATACCTTCCATCTACGGTGTCAACGCCACATTCTCGGCATTTTGGGAAAAGATAAAGTGACAAATGTCGATGTGTTGTCACATGCTGGCCTTCAAAGCATGTATACACTGCTTAGGCAGCACAGACTACGCTGGCTTGGGCATGTCCGCCGCATGGAAGATGGTCACATCCCGAAAGATATCTTCTACAGACAACTGGTAGATGGCAAAAAAACTATCTGCAGCGCCACCTGAGATTGGGCGAAAAGAAGCTCACACAACAAGCAGAAGAGAGGAGAAAATGTCAAAAGGAACACCAGGAAATTGAGCAGCTGATGGCTATCACCTCAGGGGCCCATTCCCATAGTCAGTTATGACTGAAGGGGCTATTATTATTACCCAAACATTCTTTTTCTCTGATTTTCTCAGTGTTTCTCACAGTCTTAGGCTCTCTCCATTTCTCTCTCTCTCTCTCTCTCTCTCTCTCTCTCTCTCTCTCTCTCTGTCTCTGTCTCTCTCTCTCTCTCTCTCTCTTCATCTATACTGTATGTAGGTCTCAACTTTGAGATGGTCCCTTCTCTTCTGCCTTTGCCTTCCCTGACTCAGGAACAGTGTCAGGTACCAGTTTTTACATCTAGGTTTGACTAGAAAGTGATGTGACATGGTTTTGAACCCAATTACTTTGCCTCTAGAAGCAAATGCTCTAACCCCTCTGTCACTCAATAATGGACTTTAATGACTGTTTATGTATTCAATTTAAAAAAAATAATTTTGGTCACAATCAACATCATTGCACTCCGAGTAAACCCATAATTTCTTGGTCTCCCTCAACAAATGTCGAAGGGTATGAGTGCTGACTGTCCCGATAGCAGGCTGGTTGTATACATGCCTGACCAATCCTCTCATATGTCCATCTATAATATCTTTGTGCTTGATGCAGAATTCCCGCAGTCTGAGTCACGTCGGTTCATCAATGATTATCAATGTCAGTCTCTAATAGGCAGTCATTAGTTATCCTTATTATCTCTCCAAATCCAATATCTCTGATTATGTTACATTATTATGTGCAGGTCCCAAGACCAAAGTCATAGCAACTGGCGGAGGATCTAAAAACGTGGACATTCTACAGGTAAGCTACAACAATTTTTGTTATTTGGAGCTAATTCATTGTGAGTTGTATGAATCTTCCTGTGATTTCTTGATGTCAGCTAGGTTCACAGAATAATCTATTTATTTCCTTACTTACTTAGTCGTTCCCCTTCTACCGTGAGGTGTAGAGGTTTGGAAGAGAGAGCGCCAGACTATCCTATCGGCTGTCTTCCTCCTAGCCTGGTTCCATTCTAGTCCTCGGTCCGTCAAAGATTGTCTAATGTTGTCCTCCCAGCGGACTCTGGGTCGTATTGGAGGTCTGAATCCCTGGCTCTTAGTGTCCCATGCTTGTTGTGGTAGCCGATCTTCTCCCATTCTGCAGACATGGCCAAACCATCTTAGTTGGGACTGTTGTACTTGGGTCTGCAGGGGGTGGGATTTTAGGCCTTGACGTATCGTCTTGTTGCGGACCATGTCTCTTCTTGTTACTGCAGCCACCTTCCACAGATACCTCATTAGCGAGGTTTTTATTTCCTTATTAAAAACAAAAATCAGTTTCTATAATTTTTCTGTTTGTTTTCCCATTCATCATCATCCTTACCCTTCAGCACCCCAAGGTGCATAAGCCTTCAACAAATGTATGGCAAGTCTCCCTGTCCAGTGCCATCTGCTATAGGTTTTTCCATGTCGTCCATCATTTTCATTTCTGTCTCCAGTTCTCTTCTACGTGTGTTTTTTGGAGTACCTCTGATTTTTGTTTTTTTCACCCAGGGGATTCTAGAACATGGATTGCCTTGTAATGCTATTAACAGGTTTCCTCAGTGTGTTTGCTATCCATTGTCAGTGTCTTCTTCTTGTCTCTTGTTGCACTGGCACTTCTCTGGTTCTTCAATTCCACATTAGTCATCTTGTTTTCCCCATTATAAAGCTTTATTGTCTGATACCTTGACTCTTCTTGTGATTTGAGAAGTTTGTTATCTTTTACTTTTGTTTTGCAAGTTTATTGGAGTTACCTTCATACTTTTTCATGACCATAAGTCAAGTTCAGTGTTCAGACATTCACAGGATTGTAGAATGACCTTGCTAATATAAATGTATAATCCATATATGTCCTGGGCATCTCTGATGAGACCAAGTAAGAATAGTCTGCTCCCTGTTGTACAGGGCTACTAATATGAGGTTGTGTGGCTGGCAGCTGCATCATGTACAGCTAATTGCCACAGAAACCACCTATGCAAGATCTTGTGACTACTTTGTGCAGGCTTCCTTGGATCACCCGCAGTGGTTGCTCCATGCTCCATAAGGAGCACAAAGGAAAGTAATGATGAATATAAATATAGATTTCTTACACACACTATGTCTGAGTGGTAGAGTAGTTAGAGAGCTGACTTCTCCAGACTAAGGCACTGGGTTTGAAATCAAGTAGTGCCATGCCTCTCTACTCAGCTGTAAAAATTGGTATTTGTTCTTGAGCTAGGGAAAGCAAAGGCAACAAGGACGGGAACTGGTCAGTTCACCTGATAAAGCTGAGACCAAGTACAGATAAGAGTTTCCTACCACCTCACTCCCCTGTGGTAGTATCTGCTCTGGTGTGACGAAAGTACTGAGATTCTGTCTTTCAAATGGCCCATGTCTTTTTCTCCTTGCAATTTGTTCACTATTTTTAGAAGGGATTACAGGTAATCCTTCTCCATGTTTCTTCTCCTTCTATTATTTACGTTTTTTCAAGATGAGATCACGATGGAGTTGTATCTCATCTGCTTTATGTTTCTTCTCTATGACTAGTAGGTGGAGGAAGGAAGATTGGTGCAGTATTATTCTAGATTAAGATTATAGAGGCTAGATCAGGATTTGCACCAGTGTCCTTTTTTTGAAGATAGGGCAGGCGGCCATAGACGCATTTTTTGTGAGTTAAATTAATTGCGGCCATTTTTGCTTCATTTTGCAGTATAGGGCTGGGACTAATTCCCGTTTCTTTGTCTAAATGGGGGATGGGGGTCAGTGACCTTTTACCACGTGTTTGAAAGGCTAACGGATCATTGGGTAAAAATCGAAGCCACGCATATGACGTCAAGAGGTCAGCGTGCTGTTAGGCGATTATAAAAGGGCCTATAAATCATAGCCTCTGTCTCTTTTAATGTAAATTGCCAAGCCGGGGGCCAGAGTCAAGTCGATTGCCTTTCAGTAGGACATTCGAGATTTGCAGGTGCCGGCTTTTGTGGGGAAGAGCAGAATTTTGATACTACAAAATTTCTCCCACGGCACAGTGGTGGCATTCGCAGACACCAAAAGTCTCGCGTTAATTGCCAGTGGTGGAAGGAGAGAAAGAAAAGACGTTTTCCCAGGCAGGGGAAGACATTTTCCAGCGACTAGGATTTTTATGGATAAATCCTGAGCTCTGACGCTCGTTCTGTTACACACGCAGATTTGGCATGCTGCCAGCGTTGTGGTAATTTTATGTTCGCTTCGTCACGGCCATAATAACGCCGAAAGCCCATCGCCCAGTCATAGGTAATCGGGCCGGTAAATTCAGAGTGGTAGGAGAAGCCAGCTACAGTTCCAGTCTAGAATCCAGTGGGGTTCTGTTAAACCTTAGTCATCAATTCCAGAGTTTGTGGAGAGAGAGAGGGTAAACATTCTCTCTACTGAAGTCAGCACAGATCGGCAGAACTGATAGTTTTGGTGAATCATAGCAGAGGACCGCTGCTGAAGTTTAGAGGTGCAGTTAGTTGTGTTCAGGAGATTCCAGGATAGACTGTGTAGAACCGAAGTCTGTGCAGAGATTGTGTAGACGTTTTGTAGTTGTTCCAGCTATCAGTGGAGTTAGAGTTAGAATTTAGAATAGCTAGTTGGAAGTGGAGGCTCGACTTGAGACCCCACCCAGTGCAGGGTAGTTCATTTAATTTAACTCTTACCTTTTTCCTCCATACAGGTGAAACTTGTGGGTGAAGGGTGGGGTTGGTTGTTTTGATGATACATCATTTGTCATTTTTTTCTTCCTGAATTTGTTTATTTCAGGAGTGCTTCCACTGCATTTTGTTCTTTGACATGTATGAGATTAGTTGTGTATAGGTGTTAATAAACTTGTAAATTATAGCTGGAATCAGTCATTTCATTTACGTACAGTAGCTATCTGTTGTCTGTATCGTGGTGTATGTGAATCATAATTGAACCTTATCCCCTTAGGGTAGTGAGAGGTGGTTCGAGGCCAAAGCAATTTATACGTCCGAAGTGGCGAGGAAAAGAATCAACCTCGGTTCTCAACCTCGGAGCCAATGGTCTCAACTTTCACATGTTGCACTATATTTCTATCGGAATCTATCATTTCAGTCTTTCTTCTCTCTAGGGTCTTGTCACTATATGTAGACAGTCTCTAGTCTAAAACCATTTCGTGACAAAGTGGGTGGCGTCGTCCTTGGGATCATCTTCCCAACAGAAAGTTCTGGAAAATAGATTTTCTTTATAAAATCCCCTAGACTGAGCTATATTAAGACTGATCCAGCTATAAGTTTTTCTTCCACAGGTTCCAGTTAGTATAGATGATAGTGGTAGTAAGGTTGTTTATGACTTAGAGGTAATTGATGGCTAATTGAATTTTTTTCTTAAACAGGAAAGTAAATTCGGGTTTTGGGTAGCTGGATACGTATACAATTTTTTCAGGTAGTCCTTCCTTTTTGGGTTTTCTCTTTATCAGTTTTCTGTGTTCACGAGCTTACAGCAGTTCGCAAGTAAGATGGTAGATACGGCCAAGTTACGAGCTGCCTGGCACATGGCTGCTGAGGACATGGGTATGGACAAAGAGGAAACTAAGGCCTACATGTTGAGGGAGAAGGATAGGCATGACCTGAAAGAGAAAGAGGAGAGAAAGGCCGAGATGGAACTTCGGAAAATGGAAGCACAGGAGAAGGTCGCAGAGAGGGAAGCACGGGAGAAGGTCGCAGAGAGGGAAGCACGGGAGAAGGTCGCAGAGAGGGAAGCACAGGAGAAGACAGCCCAGAGGGAAGCCCAAGAGAGAGAGAAGGCAGCAGAGAGACAGCACGAACTTGCCATGCGTTCTCTGGAACTGCAGCATAGATCTTTGGAGGGCAGTTCGGCTAACAGAGATTCCCCCGGAGCAGTGGCGGCAGACACGGCAGGAAACGGAGGGCCCAGAATGGCAGCCATGAATTTTCCGATGGACTCTTTTCCTAACGGAAATGAGAAAATTGAGGTATTTTTGGAAAAATTCGAAAGAATGGCAAAGGCATACGGGCTCGATGATAGTCTTTGGTGCCTCAAATTATCTCAATCACTAAGAGGACATGGGTATGAGGTCTATAGCAAGATGCTGGTAGATGACCAAAATAACTTTGAGGCACTGCGGAACGCCCTGTTACAGCGATTCCAATGGACTCCTCGGAAGTGCCAAACAATGTTTCGGGAAAGTCGTCTGGAGAAAGGAGAAAGTTTTCCCCAGTTCGCAGAGAGGCTGAGGAATTACCTCACTCGCTGGAGGGAGTTGTCGGGTTTGGCTAAATCGTTCGAAGGACTGGAAGAACTAGTCATGTGCGAACAGATAAAGGCCAACATGTCCCCAGACTTAAGGAAGTACCTGGCGGAGCAGGGCGCCCAGCAACTGGACCAGATAATTCTATTTGCAGAAAGGTTCCAGACGGCACAGGCCGAAGTGCTGGGCCAGAAATGGAAAAACCCTGACCCGCCAACCCGAGGACATAACACCTCTCCTGACAAGCCAACTAACGGGCCGAACACCTGAGAGCCCCCCATACCTGCGTTGAACTCCGCGAAGTGCCCCAACCCGCTGAATAAATGCGATGAGCCAAGGAGGGACCCTGCCCAGAAACACGCACCAGGTCGGTCGTGGGGCGGCAGAAATAATTATAACTCGCAGTGGAGAGCCGGGGGAAGCCGGGAAAACCCCCCGAAAAGAGAGTAGCCTGTTTACAAACTTCTATCCCAGACTTGGAGCAGGAACAGGATTCTAGACCTACAAGTGACCGACCTTCCACGAGGGGAAGGGTAACGGTTAATGGGGTTGAAACCGAGTGTTTGTATGATACAGGCTTAAGTTTCGAATGTCTTGTGGGCCATCATCTAGTGAAGCCCGAACAAATGACAGGAGAATTTGTGGAGATATGTGGGGTGTTGAAGGGAGATGCACAATGCACC
Organism: Oreohelix idahoensis; assembly: GCA_024509875.1. Lineage (NCBI taxonomy): Eukaryota > Metazoa > Mollusca > Gastropoda > Stylommatophora > Oreohelicidae > Oreohelix > Oreohelix idahoensis. The sequence goes on along the minus strand of JAMPIV010003254.1, from coordinate 67,600 downwards.
TCCCAGTAGCGCAGATCGAGATAGTGTCCAAATTTGTCAGGGGCACAATCAAGGCGGCCGTAATGGAGGGGCCTCTTTTCGAGGTCATTTTGGGATGTAGGTATGTGTACCTAGGGGACCCAAAGGAACCGGAAGTGGTAGCCGCAGTGGTTACTAGAGAGCAAGCCAAGAAGGAGCGGGAAAAGGAGGCCCCCACTAACCCATTACCCAAGGAATTGCAGGAGGCCCAACAACAGGATCCGACACTGGAGGCCTGTTTTCATAAATTACCCACGTCGAAGGACCCCAAACAAAAGGGGAATTTCTTCAAGAAGGACGGGCTGATTTATCGCAGAGAAGGAGGAGAAGAGCAGGGGCATAACCAATTGGTAGTGCCAGCCAAGTATAGGCCGCAGATTTTAGAAATGGGGCATGCGCTTCCATTTAGTGGACATATGGGGCAGGGGGCCACCATACACAGAATATCGGCTCATTATTTCTGGCCGGGAATGACGCCGGACATCATAAGATTTGTGAAATCTTGTGCTCAGTGTCAGAGAGTGGCACCCAAGCACTGGACACCCCCAGTCCCATTAGGCGAGATGCCCCTCGTCGGGACCCCCTTCGAACGAGTGGCGGTTGACATTGTAGGCCTATTAGAAAGAACTAAGCGTCTGAACAGATTTATTCTGACATTAGTCGATGTGTGCACCATGTGGGCCGAGGCCATCCCCCTGGCGGTCACCGACTCGAAGCATGTTGCAGAAGCCTTGCTGCAAATCTTTACAAGACTGGGGTTTCCTCAGCAAGTGTTGACGGACAATGGGTCCCAATTTCGCAGCTTGTTGATGGAGGAGATCTTCAACATTTTCCGGACCCAACACATACATACCAGTCCGTATAACCCGGCAGGAAATGGTCTCGTGGAGAGGTTCAACGGCAGCTTGATGACGATGTTGCGCAAGTTAGGGCAGGAGCGACCAGAGGATTGGGACCTTTTTATTCCCGCCGCCCTGTTTGCTTATCGTGAAGTCCCCCAAGCTTCTACCGGCTACCCGCCAGCCACCCTATTGTTTGGGCGACCGATCCAGGGCCCATTGGAAGCTCTGTTCAGGGCTCTGACAGATCGGAAAGCAGATGAGACAACGGTGTCGGCCTCCAAATATGTTGAAGAGCTGAAGGAGTGACTACAGTTAGGCTGGAAAGTGGCCACTGACAACCTCCGTAAGGCTCGCGCAAAACAGGCGCAGAGGTACAACAAGACGGCCAAGGAAAGAGAGCTCCAGGTAGGGGAGAAGGCCTTGTTGTTGCTTCCCACCGGGGAAAACAAACTGCGCATTGGATGGCAGGGGCGTTTCGAGGTGTTAGAGAAAATCTCTAACACCAACTACAGGATTGCTATCAGGGGAAAAAGGAAGATATATCATGTAAATCTCCTTAAGAAATTTTTAGAACGAGCCCCACCCTCTCAAGACCACCTGTTAGCCTTGGCTGTAGCTATTGAGGAAAAGGACGACCCAGAGAATTACGGGGAGTACCCCTTACACCAAACAGAGTCGTACCGAGACGTGAAATTTGGGGACAATCTTTCAGAAGGAGCGGCGCAAGAACTCAGGACTGTGTTACAACAATACACCGACGTTTTAACGGATAAGCCTGGACTCACCCACCTCTCAGAATTTGAGATGAAACTGAAAGATGACACCCCGGTACGGACTAAAATATATCCAGTCCCGTACGCCAAAGCCGCGGTGTTACGGGAGGAAATTGAAAAACTGCTGGCGGCCAACATCATTTCAGAAACCACATCCCCATACAGTTCGAGCGTGGTCCTATTACAAAAACCTAATGGTGAGACCAGGCTGTGCATTGATTATCGATTGCTCAACACCGTAACGGAATTTCAACCGGAAGCCCTCCCCAGCCCTGCGGAACTGTTTTCCAAATTAAGCCAGGCAAAAATCTTCTCGAAAATAGACCTCAGTAAAGGCTATTATCAAATTCCGGTGAAAGAGGACGTCAGGCCGTTGCTGGCCTTTAGCACTAGTGAGGGGCACTATACGTTTAACGTCATGCCGTTTGGGTTACATAATGCCCCGGGTGCCTTCACACGAATGATGAGGAAGCTATTAACCTTTAGCACGCTCCAGTCGCATTATTGCGACAGAAATACGCTATGCTCTGCCAGCTGGAGGCGCATTATTGCGACTTCGGATATCTTCGTTTTCTAGCAGTAGGACTTGTGTACACGTGATTTCAGCCCCGGATGTTAAGTTGTAATGTTATTTGCAAGAGAGTTAGCTTCCGTTTCCGTTCTTAAAAAAGTGATGGGTGTATTGGCGTTTATTTTTTGTAAATTTTTAAAATCGAAATGAATCGGCGTCGAGCACGCGGCCATTTTCCTCTTATTTTATTGGATTCTGACGCCATGCGGTGGGGATGATATTTTTTTGTCTTTTATAAGTGCTGATATCGGTTCTCAGAATATGTTTGATGGCTGAGATGGAAACGAAAGTAGAAATGGCATTGCAGTATGTATATAATGTTAGGGGTTAGGACTAGGAATATCGGAAAGATTTAGAATTTCCGGCCGAATGTCACAGCTGACGGTAGCGTTTGTTGTTTTGCTACTGATGATGGGTGTAACGAAAAGATCGTCATTTGATTTGTATTGGTCTATTGGTCAAATGACTTTCATTGAGATGCAAGGGATATGGACCCTTCGTTTGCTGGTTATTTTTTTAAATTTTTTTTTAAATTTTAAAATTAAAAAAAAATATTTTTTTATTATTTTAAATTTTTTTTCGTTTTTTTCATCTTTCCTTTCCTCTCTTCCTATCACATCTAACATGTACACAAACAAATTTTATATCATCAGATTCATCATTCATTCATTTCTATACAGTCTAAAAATTAGAGCAATTGACCAAAAAACAAAAAAACTATAGAATTTACAAGTCACCCACTATAAAAATGGGGGGTTGTGAAAAAGAATGCAGTGGTTGGGCAAGTTTTCTGAATTTTTATGCAGCGTGCTAAAGGTTAAGGCCGTTGCAAAACCCCCACATTCATAATTTTATGGATGATATCCTCATCGCAACGGAAACGGAGGAGGAACACATAGCAACTGTCGCCTCACTCCTCAGGAGATTGAAGGAGGCGGGGCTTACCGCCCGCCCGAGCAAATGTCTACTCGGGTTTGACACCCTAGACTTCCTAGGCCACACTATCGCCCATGGATGCATGTGGCCGCTGGACAAAAATGTGGAAAAAATAAGGAAAGCAGTTTGGCCCATCACAAAGAAAGACACGAGATCCTTCATCTCCCTGTGCGTATTATCAAAAATTCATTTCGAATTTTAATAGCTTAACAGGGCCGTTGACCGACCTCACTCGAAAAGGTCAGCCAGAAAAAATTCGGTGGACGGCAGAATGTGAGGGAGCATACACCACTCTTAAGGAGCTGCTGACCAGTTCGCCAATACTTTGGCTCCCGGATCTAACAAAACCCTTTGTGTTAAGGGTGGACGCCAGCGCCATAGGAATTGGATCCACTCTGTTACAAGCCGACGAAGCACAACAAGGTCTGTTGTTCCCAGTCTCCTATGCCAGTAGGAAACTTAATGCGGCTGAAAGGAACTACTCAACAATAGAACGAGAGTGCCTTGCATTAGTTTCCGGTATTCGCAAACACCACGAATACCTATACGGGGTCACGTTCGTAGTGCAAAGTGACCACGCTCCTTTGGCGTTTTTGGGAGCCAACAAGCACAATAATGCTAAAATAATGAGATGGGCTTTATTGTTGGGCATGTACTCATTTTCGGTACAATATATCCCGGGAAAAGATAATGTGGGAGCTGATTTCTTAAGCCGGCACCTAGCTCCGGAAGAGAACACGAAAGAGGAGGAAGTACTCACAGACAGCTCTTTAGACAGAGTTAAGGGCCAGTGTGAAACTCAGAGATTTCAGTAAGAAGATCGTTGCTCAATCTTTGAGGGTGGGAGTGATGTGACGAAAGTACTGAGATTCTGTCTTTCAAATGGCCCATGTCTTTTTCTCCTTGCAATTTGTTCACTATTTTTAGAAGGGATTACAGGTAATCCTTCTCCATGTTTCTTCTCCTTCTATTATTTACGTTTTTTCAAGATGAGATCACGATGGAGTTGTATCTCATCTGCTTTATGTTTCTTCTCTATGACTAGTAGGTGGAGGAAGGAAGATTGGTGCAGTATTATTCTAGATTAAGATTATAGAGGCTAGATCAGGATTTGCACCAGTGTCCTTTTTTTGAAGATAGGGCAGGCGGCCATAGACGCATTTTTTGTGAGTTAAATTAATTGCGCCATTTTTGCTTCATTTTGCAGTATAGGGCTGGGACTAATTCCCGTTTCTTTGTCTAAATGGGGGATGGGGGTCAGTGACCTTTTACCACGTGTTTGAAAGGCTAACGGATCATTGGGCAAAAATCAAAGCCGCGTAAATGACGGCACGAGGTCATCGTGCTGTTAGGCGATTATAAAAAAGGGCCTATAAATCATAGCCTCTGTCTCTTTTAAATGTAAATTGCCAAGCCGGGGGCCAGAGTCAAGTCGATTGCCTTTCAGTAGGACATTCGAGATTGCAGGTGCCGGCTTTTGTGGGAAGAGCAAATTTTGATACTACAAAATTTCTCCCACGGCACAGTGGTGGCATTCGCAGACACCAAAAGTCATCGCTCGTTAATTGCCAGTGGTGGAAGGTAGAGAAAGAAAAGACGTTTTTCCCAGGCAGGGGAAGACATTTTCCAGCGACTAGGATTTTTATGGATAAATCCTGAGCTCTCTGACGCTCGTTTCTGTTACACACGCAGATTTGGCATGCTGCCAGCGTTTGTGGTAATTTTATGTTCGCTTCGTCACGGCCATAATAACGCCGAAAGCCCATCGCCCAGTCATAGGTAATCGGCCGGTAAATTCAGAGTGGTAGGAGAAGCCAGCTACAGTTCCAGTCTAGAATCCAGTGGGGTTCTGTTAAACCTTAGTCATCAATTCCAGAGTTCGTGGAGAGAGAGAGGGTAAACATTCTCTCTACTGAAGTCAGCACAGATCGGCAGAACTGATAGTTTTGGTGAATCATAGCAGAGGACTGCTGCTGAAGTTTAGAGGTGCAGTTAGTTGTGTTCAGGAGATTCCAGGATAGACTGTGTAGAACCGAAGTCTGTGCAGAGATTGTGTAGACATTTCGTAGTTGTTCCAGCTATCAGTGGAGTTAGAGTTAGAATTTAGAATAGCTAGTTGGAAGTGGAGGCTCGACTTGAGACCCCACCCAGTGCAGGGTAGTTCATTTAATTTAACTCTTACCTTCTTCCTCCATACAGGTGAAACTTGTGGGTGAAGGGTGGGGTTGGTTGTTTTGATGATACATCATTTGTCATTTTTTTCTTCCTGAATTTGTTTATTTCAGGAGTGCTTCCACTGCATTTTGTTCTTTGACATGTATGAGATTAGTTGTGTATAGGTGTTAATAAACTTGTAAATTATAGCTGGAATCAGTCATTTCATTTACGTACAGTAGCTATCTGTTGTCTGTATCGTGGTGTATGTGAATCATAATTGAACCTTATCCCCTTAGGGTAGTGAGAGGTGGTTCGAGGCCATAGCAATTTATACATCCTAAGTGGCGAGTAAAAGTATCAACCTCAGTTCTCAACCTCGGAGCCAATGGTCTCAACTTTCACATGTTGCACTATATTTCTATCGCAATCTATCATTTCAGTCTTTCTTCTCTCTAGGGTCTTGTCACTATATGTAGACAGTCTCTAGTCTAAAACCATTTCGTGACATCTGGGACTACCTTTAACTGTCTATACACACACAATCATGCCGTGCCAGGTTTAGCAAAGAATTATGTAGCCATATCAAATATGTCATGTCCTAGGTAGTTAATAATAAGTCTACCTTTAACTGTCTATACACACACAATCATGCCGTGCCAGGTTTAGCAAAGAATTATGTAGCCATATCAAATATGTCATGTCCTAGGTAGTTAATAATAAGTCTACCTTTAACTGTCTATACACACACAATCATGCCGTGCCAGGTTTAGCAAAGAATATTGCTATATCAAATATGGTATGTCCTAGGTAGTTAATAATAAGTCCACCTTTAACTGTCTATACACACACAATCATGCAGTGCCTAGTTTAGCATAGAATTATGTAGCCATATCAAATATGTCATGTCCTAGGTAGTTAATAATAAGTCTACCTTTAACTGTCTATACACACACAATCATGCCCTGCCAGGTTTAGCATAGAATTATGTAGCCATATCAAATATGTCATGTGCCAGGTAGTTCTTGGGCGTTTCTGAAGAGACAAAGAAATAATAGACCTACTGCACTCTCAGGCGACCAATAAACAGATGGGGATGGCAAACTCATCATGTGAGACACATTGCCACAGAAACTACAGCTACAAAAGCATGTTCCTGCTTGATGCAGGCTTCCTGTAAGTGGACCAGATGCAGTGGTGGCTCGATGCTGCTTAAGGAGCACCCCAAAAAAACAGATGATGAAATGATGTCATAGATGACTAGGACTCGAACCTTTTGGTTCTAGCAAAGAGCTCACTGTAGATTGGCAGGGGTGTATCAGAATAGTAAATTTTGGCTATGTGACATAAGTAGTGAAAGTGTTATTGCAACACAGACTTGACACATCTTCTTCTTCTTTGATCCATAGCCGCCGACCATCAAAGCAGTCAGTGACCATCACGCCTGTTGGCATCTTGTAGGGCAGCAACAAATTGATTCCACTTTGCTTGGTCGGTGGCCCCAACTCTGGTTCATTTTTTGCATCTCGGCTTCCACAGTTCTCCGCCAAGTTGTTTTTGGTCGGCCTTTCTTTCGCTTTCCTTCGGGTGTCCATAGCATAGCTGTTCTTGTAATGGTATCAGGGTCCCTTCTGAGGATGTGGCCAACCCAACTCCAGCGTCTGCCAGCTATGATGGTCTGCATGTCCTCCTGGTTACTCCGAATAAGTAGTTCTTGGTTGCTGATGGCATTCGGCCAAAAGATTCGGAGAATTTTCCATTGGTAGATTGTGTGGAAGGAGAAAAGTTTCGACATTTCCTTCTCTGTTACTCTTCAGCATTCCGCACCATAGAGAAGCACAGAAAGTACACAGCTCTCATACAGTCTTAACACATGGAAGTCTTTAATTTCTTACAGACTGCTTTAATATATTTTTTTTAAAGACTTGACAGTATTCAATTGGTAGAGCGGTTTGAGCACTTGCTTCTCATTGCAGAGTTACCGGTTTTAGAGTTTTAAACCTGGTAGCATCGTGCCCCAGTCTACCCACCTGTAAATGGGTACCTGACTCTGCTCCTGAGTGAGCGCAAGAGCTGGTCACCGCATTTCATAAAGCTGGACCTAATATAGTGAAGTCTCTAACACTTCACACCTCTATCACAGTATCAGCTATGGAACTAACTTTATCTTCAGACTTGACATATGGAAGTCTGTAATTTCTTGCATGCAGCTGTAGTATACTTTGTGCTTATAGACTTGACACACAGAAGTTTTATAATTTCTTGCATGCAGCTGTAGTATACTATGTGCTTATAGACTTGACACACGGAGGTTTTGTAATTTCTTGCATGCAGCTGTAGTATACTTTGTGCTTATAGACTTGACACATGGAAGTCTTATAATTTCTTGCATGCAGCTGTAATATACTTTGTGCTTATAGATTTGACACATGGAAGACTAATTTCTTGCATGCAGCTGTAATATACTTTATGCTTATAGACTTGACACACAGAAGTTTTGTAATTTCCTGCATGCAGCTGTAATATACTTTGTGCTTATAGACTTGACACATAGAAGTCTTGTAATTTCTTGCATACAGCTGTAATATACTTTGTGCTTATAGACTTGACACACGGAAGACTAATTTCTTGCATGCAACTGTAATATACTTTATGCTTATAGACTTGACACACAGAAGTCTTGTAATTTCCTGCATGCAGCTGTAATATACTTTTTGCTTATAGACTTGACACATAGAAGTCTTGTAATTTCTTGCATACAGCTGTAATATACTTTGTGCTAATAGACTTGACACATGGAAGACTAATTTCTTGCATGTAGCTGTAATATACCTTGTGCTTATAGATTTGACACACAGAAGTCTTGTAATTTCTGACAGACTGCTGTAATATACCGTATTGGCCTGAATATAGTACTACCTTGCACAATATACAACCATTCATTTTTGAAGGTGCTCTACAAGAAAAATAAAAGGTCTTGAGTATACCTTTGAACTTGAAGAAACGCCAATACAAGATGTAGAATCATACACATATCTTGGCAGTAATATAGACAAAGTTGGAGGGACAGACAGCGATATCAAAATAAGAATACAAAAAGCAAGAGGAGCTTTCATTGCATTGGGAAATATATGGAGATCAAGAGAAATAGGATCCAACACGAAAATAAGAATCTTCAACTCAAATGTGAAGTCAGTCCTATTGTATGGCTCGGAGACATGGAGAACAACAAAGACAACAACCAAAAAGCTACAGACTTTCATAAATGGATGCTTGCGTAGAATAGAGGGATTAAAATGGTATGACAAGGTTACCAATGTGGAACTGATGACAAGAACTGGACAAGTGCCAGTGGAACAAGAGATGAGAAGAAGACGATGGCGATGGATAGGACACACACTGAGGAAACCTGTTGATAGCATTACAAGGCAGTCCTTGTTCTGGAACCCCCAGGGCAAGAGAGGCAGAGGAAGACCAAGAAGTACATGGAGAAGAGAGTTGGAAACAGAGGTGAAAATGATGAGGAGAACATGGAAAGAACTTGAGATGATGGCACGTGACAGGAGGACTTGGCATGTGTTTGTTGAAGGCCTATGCTCCTTTGGGAGTGGAGGGTTATGAATGAATGAATGAGTATACCTTGATGTAAAAACTTAACAAATTTGACTCAGTTTTCTTTTAATGTAAAAGTTGTGATAAATTACCATAATTATTACTTATAACTCCCAGTAATCATCCTCATTTTCTTCTTATTCTCCCAGCTCATCTTCAGTAGTGGTACTGGTGTCAGATTCAGTAGTGGTACTGGCGTCAGATTCAGTAGTGGTACTGGCATCAGATTCAGTAGTGGTACTGGCATCAGATTCAGTAGTGGTACTGGCGTCAGATTCAGTAGTGGTACTGGCATCAGATTCAGTAGTGGTACTGGCATCAGATTCAGTAGTGGTACTGGCATCAGATTCAGTAGTGGTACTGGCATCAGATTCAGCGTTGGAGTCTTCCCACATTATGTCATCCTCGCTCCCATCCATGTTATTAGAAACATAATTTTTTAAACCCCTTTACAACAGATTCACTACTAATTCTTCCTCAGGCTGTGGTTATCCCCTGGGCCAACAGCTGTATGCTTGATTTTTTTCAGCACGATCACTCACTTGTGGATCTGCCATGAGTACTGTAATTTTTTAATAACAGATTCTGCCACAAACCAACACTGTTCTACTGAATTACCAGTTCAGTGACACTGAAGGGTGCAAATCCTCACTCTCTCGCTGCAGTTTGACCTTGAATTTACTAATAAACGTGCACGGTGATGCCCACCCCGCACCGGGCAGTACACTTCCAGCATGCTACAAAATAGACCTCTGTAGGAATCTGCTGTTCTTTTTCAGTGAAAAATGTTAGGCTGCACATACATATGAGTACAGTTTTCGGAAGGACATTTTTAGGAAATAAAACATCACACTATATTCAAGCCAACATAGTATTTTATGCTTACAGACTTGACACATGGAATTCTATCATTTCTGGCAGATTGCTGAAACATATCTTGTGTTTATAGGCTTGATGCATGGAAGTCTGTAATTTCTGCAGACTACTTTAGTATATCTTGTGCTTATAGACTTGACACACAGTCTGTTAATTTATGGTAAATAGCTTGAATTCAACCTTGTGCTTCATTTTTCCCAGCCCTTCTTGGGCCTGATGTGCCTTTCTCAGAGGTTGCTAAGGGACTTGACTCACCTGTTTTAGTTGCTACACCTAGAGAGTCAAATGAGTTCTGAAGATGAGTATCACCTTGTACTGCACATATTTCCATTATCGGGCCCAGTATCATAAACATCAGTTATATTATCGTGGACTGAAATGTGACTAATTATCCCAGTGATACTTGAAAGGCCAACCTGCCTTGGGATTTGAAAGTCTTGAATGTTATTAATGAAGTACACATAAAATGGACATCTTGTCCTTTCACCAGCCCAACCAACTTTCAGTCTCCTCTTTGTCGTCACCCTTTCACTCTGACATCATTCTTCATAACACATTTTACTTCTTTTATGAAGCCTGCACCATACATGCCACACGCTATGGTTTACCCATAATCTGTACGGGGTGTTTGCGTTTTCAGATGTTTACGGCCCGTACATACCGTCTGTACGGGTTTTTTTCGCCTAATTATTAAATATACATATAAATCGACCGTTTTGTGCCACTACACAATTTTCCGTAATTTGCATCATGAGATTCGGCGAGATTTTAAGCCAAGTGGATTAAAAGAAAAAAAATAACCAATGAAAATCAAGCTGCCTATTTTTCAATTGCCGCGGGATGTGCGTGGCGTGTTCATTCACAATTTTTCGCTAAAGCTAGCGCGAGGTTACTGATTATTTGAACGATTACGCAGCACTGAGTCGAGCCTATTGTTTAGGATTAATTTCCAGTTTAGTATTGGTAAGTAATTCATTTAAAAAAAAAAAAGTTACAATAACATTGTTTAGATGAAGTTAGATTTAACTGTCAGATAACTTAGGCCTAGGCTATGCTTTTTTTTCCCGTAAGATTTAGCATAGCCTAATTTATTATTTACGGCTGCTTAAAAAAAAGGCGGATACCACTTCATATTATTTGATTTCACTAAAACTTGTAGAAAGTGCGTAAGAAATGTAAATTTGAATAATAATACAATACAAATAATGGGTAATATCGGAATGACGGTCGCAGAACGATCTGCATGTATTTTCGAACCATTTAGGCTAGTAACACTAACCTTAAATCTAAATGGTACGAAAATACATGCGAAGCGTTCGGCGTCCGATATTACCAAATTATGAAACTGAAGGAAAAAAACACACACACAAAAGCAAGGCAAATTTGCATCTTAACCCGATCAGAGAAAAGTTTAGCCTATTTGGAGTTAGGCCTAGGCCTACTTCTCGTCTAAGTTTTAATTTCGTTTCTTTAAAAAACTATGCGATTTTGCCTTGGGTGATCATCATTACGGTCAACTAATGATTTAGGCTAGGCCTATATTTATTAAATAATTAATTACTATCAATGTTTGATTGACACTAAAAGTCGTATGGGTAGGTCTATTTAAAGCTACCAGTTGGGCTATAGGCCTAACGGCTATTCCAATTACAGTATTGAAGTTTGATAGAGATTAGTTGCGCCAGTTTATATTTTCATTGCTAGCTTTAAAAAAAAAAATATATATATATATATATATATATATATATATATATATATATATATATATATATATATATATATATATATATATATATATATGATTTAAGATTAGTAAACCTAACCCAAAACGCTTATTACTGGTCTCTTTAGACCTATACTTTTATTAGGCACTATAGAACAGACAACCAACGGGCTGATCACCCGTTTGCCAGTCACTTTGATTACGGAAACAACAGCAAATGGATTGATTTGCCGTTGCCCTAAAGACGCCAATAGGCGTGATGGGAAACAATGGCAAAGAAAACCTATCTGCTGTTGCCCTAAGACGCCACTAGGCGTAATGGCCACTGACTGCTTTGACGGTCGGTGGCTAAGGACGGAAGAAGAAGATAGAACAGACACCAAACTGTTCTTCATTTCCACCGTAAATTGTATTAATTTTTTTTGCAGAAATAGACTAAATGATGATACAGTTACAGCATTTCTACAATGCAAAATAAATTCTAACTCCTGTTGTTTATTTTTTAAAGCAAGTGACGACATGCTTAAAAAGGCAAAGGGCGCATGTCACTATGATGGTGCAGAGCCATCTAATTGAATATATTTTTTACATGAATTAACTCTTTTGTTACGTTTTTCAGTCTTTGTACAGGTTTTGCGGGTCTTTGTACAGGGTTTTTGGATTTTTTGTACAGGTTTTTCATGTCTGAGGTGTGGCATGTATGCTGCACAATGATAATTGAAGGAACCCTCTATCAGGAAAACCCCAAATCTTCAATGATTGTGTGCAGCTCTCAAGTCACCACTCCTTGTCATTTTTAAATCAGTAATACTGTTCATTTTTGTGTGTTTATAGTTTCACAGTTATTCAGCGGCTTAAAAGGCATTACCTCCTTTATTCCAGTCTCCATGAAAATTGTGAATTAGCACAAGAACATTAGATTTAGGTAGCACAGTATTAGAGAAAGGGCTTTTATTTTCATGATGTATCTAAAAAAAAAAAAAAAACCAAAATTCTATGGTCATTGCGTGGAGAAATGAGTGTTCCCATTATGATATGTTTGTGGAGAAATGAGTGTTCCCATTATGATATGTTTGTGGAGAAATGAGTGTTCCCATTATGATATGTTTGTGGAGAAATGAGTGTTCCCATTATGATATGTTTGTGGAGAAATGAGTGTTCCCATTATGATATGTTTGTGGAGAAATGAGTGTTCCCATTATGATATGTTTGTGGAGAAATGAGTGTTCCCAAAATGATATGTTTTTGCGTTCATGTTGTGTCATTCAATGTCCCTTAGATCCTCAAAGAACATTGGCCATCAACAGATTAATGCTAAGTCTGGTCCCATCAGTTCAAGGTCTTTCCATGTCTTCTTTATCCCTTATATTTCTGTTTTATGTTCTCTTCTCCATGTGTTTTTTGGTCTCCTACCTCTCTTACCCTGGGGATTCCGTAACGATGTCAGCAAGTTTCTTCATTGTGTGTCCTATCCAATGCTGCCATCTTGTTCTCACCTTTTGTTCCACTAGAATTTGTCTGGTTCTTATTAGTTCCACCTTGTTGATCTTATCCAACTATTTCAGTCTTTCTAGTCAAAGCAAGCAGCCATTTTTGAAAGTCTTTACTTGTTGTTTTTGTTGTCATTTGTTAATTGTTGAACTTCTTCTTCTTCTGCGTTCATCCAGAAAAGGACGTTTGTTACGTTGTGTCGCCGTTTACAGCGTAGCTGCGATATTTGCGCCTTTCGGCCCAACACATCCGTTTTCAGCATGGCATTTTTGGGACTGTGTTTGCCTTCCCTCTTCGATCCCTACTCTCTCTGCCAGACTGCAGTGATGCAGCCTGTTTCCAGGACTACCACTTGGAGATGGAGTAGGGTCTTGGTCAGCTCTGGTTCACTAACCCTGATGCAAGCAGTCAAGCTATGAGTAGCTGACTGCATTCATCTTGTTTGCTGAGTCTTCGGTCCCAATTGTTGAACTTGAAATACGTCTTGAACTGAAGCGTAAACAAATTTGACAGCCTTGACTAACTGTGAGGAACAGCTCTTTCTGCAGGGTTACAATATGTAAACTTTATTAATGAAGAATTACTAAATCATTTCTTCATCAAGTACCAGGCCTTATGGCATAAGAGATCATGTCTCTCCACAACTTCCCATCTCCAGTGCAGTTTATCAATTCTGTTGTTGACTTCTTTGAATGCAGTGATGTCAGACTGTCAGTATTTGTTCTCTTTGTCTTCGCCTATCTCTTTTTCCTTCAATCTTACCTGTTGTTATGATATATTCCAGCTTTCCTCTTCTCATAACATGCCAAAAAAGTGGATTGCTTCTTTCTAACTTGTGAAATAAGTTTCCTTTGCGCATTGACCTCTTTCAGGACATCCTCATTACTCTTTTTGGCTGTCCATAGTATTTTTAACAAAATTTGTAAAACAACATCTCTGTGGCCTATAGTGCCTTCCCTACTTGTTTACTAATTGTCCATGACTCACTCCCATGTGTCAGGATTGGTTTTATATAACACTTTCTTACTTCCAATGACAAAGAATTGTTGCATAAAATAACTCTTCATTTTATAGAATGCTGTTTTTGCCCGAGCTATTCTGCTCTTCACTTCTAAGATGCATCTTCCATCCGTTGTTATTAATGTGCACTAAATAGTTTACTGCAGTAAATTGTGACTTGGACAACAAGCACTGTCAACCATGATGGGGGAATATATTTGTATTCTTAAAATGATTCCAGAAAATTCATCTTCAAGACAGTACAGGTCATTGGACATTTTTTTATAGTACCTTGGTGAATGTTTTTAAGTACATATGGTATTTAAAATTCAAATCGTGATGGAAATAGTAATTAAAAAGTTGGATTATAAGTTATAAACAATGCAATACTGAGTATGCTTCATTGAAAAAAATGATGTTAAGTGTTCTGTGAAGCTATTTTATTATAACTTTCTCATGTATTCTTTGTTTGCTTTTAATAATATTTTTAAATGGTGCAATATGTAACTATACATATCATTTTTATATTTGTTTTAATATTTTTGTTTTATTGTGATAGATATTCTTCTTCTTCTTTGATCCATAACCGCCAACCGTCAAAGCAGTCAGCGGCCATCACGCCTGGTGGCGTCTTGTAGGGCAGCAACAAATTGATTCCACTTTGCTCGGTCGGCGGCCATCCTTCGTTGCCCCAAACTGTGGTTCATTCTTTGCATCTCAGCTTCCACAGTTCTCCGCCAAGTTGTTTTTGGTCGGCCTCTCTTTCGCTTTCCCTCGGGGGTCCATAGCATAGCTGTTTTTGTGATGGTATCAGGGTCCCTTCTGAGGACATGGCCAACCCAACTCCAGCGTCTGCCAGCTATGATGGTGTGCATGTCCTCCTGGTTACTCCGAATAAGTAGTTCTTGATTGCTGATGGTGTGGCAAAAGATTCGGAGAATTTTCCTTAGGCAGATTGTGTGGGAAGGTGGATCAGTTTTCGACATTTCCTTCTCTGTTACTCTCCAGACATTTACCGCACCATAGAGAAGCACATTGAAGGTACACTGAGAGCTCTCATACAGTCTTAATTTAGTGTTTTGTGCTGTACTGGGAAGACTTCCAAATGTTGTTGAGAACAGCAAAGGCTATTCACATCGCTTTATTCATTCTGTTGTTAATGTCCTTGCTTGTTCCGCCGTCAGGTGGACTATGCTTCCTAGGTAAGTAAATGTGTCTGTCTGTTCTAACTTCTGGTTTTGCTTACTGTTATTGGCTCAGGATTGCCCACATTTAGTGTCATGACCTCTGTCTTCTTCAAATTGATGTTCAGGCCAAACCTGCTGGCCATACTTATTCAGTCTATCGGTTTTGTTTGATGTGTTGGTGTGAATGCAAAGTAGTGCAATGTTCATCTGCATATTCCAAATCTTCCAGTGTAGAAAACGTTGTCCATCTAATTCCTCTTGGACTGCCCTCTGTTGTCTGGCGCATCACCCAATCTATGACTGTCAAAAATAATGTTGTTGATAAGGGGCATCCCTGTCGTACTCCTGTTTCACTTCGAAAGTTACATTTACTCTTCATCCAACACTGCACGTAAAGTAAATAGAGGCTTTTTATAATGGAAACAATGCGGCTGGGAATTCCATAAGCCCTCAGAATTTTCTATAGGCTGTCCCTGTGTATGCTGTCGAAAGCCTTTTCAAAATCAACAAAGTTAATGTACAGCTGTCTCTGCCATTCTGAGCACTGCTCTATAATGTTCCTGAGGGTAAATATATGATCTGCACATCTTCTGTTCTTTCTGAAGCCCGCTTGTTCTTTCCTCAGTTTATGATCATACTGCTTTTGAAATTCTCTGGATGATTATCCATGCCTAGTTTTTGCTGGGAACTGAGAGGAGGGTAATTCCTCTCCAGTTGTTGCAGTCTGCAAGGTCGCCCTTCTTGGGCAATTTGACAATTGTTCCTTTACTCCACTCTGTTGGTGTTGTCTCAGTTTCCCAGACTTGTGCAAATAGTGGTTCTAATAGTTCTGCTGCTAGTTCAGGGTCTGTCTGAATAGCTCAGCATTCAGATTGTCGTGACCAGGCGCTTTTCCATTTTTTAGCCCTTTGATAGCTGTGAGAATTTCTTCTTTTCGTGGAGTGTCTGTATTTACGTCTAAAGTCACTTTCAGCCTCAGGAACATTCAGCTGAGTCTCTGGTGGTTCCTTATTCAGTGTTTCTCTGAAGTGCTCTGCCCATCTTGTTTCCTGCCCCTGTGCTGTGGTGATGAGATTTCCTTGCTTGTCTCTTACTAACGTTATGTTGTTTGCACCTCGTTTTTCATTGATAGCTTTAGTTATTTTATAAACTGTGCTTTGTTCATTTCTCAGTGCTGCCTCTTCTGCCTGTCTTGCAAGGTCATCCAGAAATGTCCTTTTGTCAGCACGGGTTTGACGTTTTACTTCCTTGTCCAGCTGACTGTACTGTTCACTGTATATTGCCTTTAACCTGGGTCCTGGAATCCCAAGCATGACTTGCTGCTTTCTTTGTATATTGTTGAGATGGTGTTGAATTTCTGGTCAACATCGTCGGTCTCTGTTCTTTCCTGGCTTTTGGTAATCAGATATCGTCTCTTTACGTCGACCATGAACGCTTTTCTGGTGAGGGGGGGGTCCTTAAGTTTCGTGATGTTATATCTTTTCTGTTTTAACTGCAATGGTTCAGCAGCTCTGAGTTTCACCTTCAGTCTTGCTACTACTAGGTGATGATCACTTCCCACATCTGCGCCTCTTCTTACTTTCACGTCTTGTAGTGCATGTCTCCATCTGCCATTGATCATATGTGATCTATCTGGTTTTTGTCTCGTCCGTTTGGTGATTCCCATGTTAACTTGTGCACTTCTTTGTGTTGAAAAAGTGTTCCTCCAATGACAGGTTGTTAATACTGCAGAAGCTTATTAATTTGTCCCCATTCTCATTTACTGTTCCACTGCCGCATTTCCCCATTACTCTTTCGTTATAATTATTATGTGTTCCAACTTTCGCATTTAGGTCTCCCATTACTATAATAAGATCGTACCTGGGTACAGTTTCCATTTCTTTTTGTACCTGTTGATAGAACTCATCCTTGAGCTCTTCATCGCTGTCGTTTGTTGTAGTGCATCAGCATTGTATAATTGTGGTGTTGGTGAATCTCCCTCTCAGTCTTGCTCTTATTAGTCTGTTGTTAATGGGTTTCCATTCCAGTAGAGACCTTTCCATTCCTTTATTAAGGATAATGGCTACACCTTCGTTGTGCTGACCATCCTCTCTACCAGAATAAAGTACTGTTTCCCCTGTAGCTGTTTTTATTCTCCCCATCCCTGTCCATCTGCTCTCGCTTATTCCCAAGATATGTAGTTTGTAATTCCTCATCTCTGCTGTGATCTGTCTCAGCTTTCCTGCCTCATTCATAGTTCTGACATTCCAAAAACCAATTCTGGTTTCGTGTTTTGCGGTCTGGGCATCCGTTTTCATGCCAGTGGCTTCCTTTCGGCTTTCACCACTGTCAGTCATATGAGCCTGAGACTCCGGATGTCCGTCCCGCATCAAAGTATTTTCATTTATTGCTGTTTCCGTAACGTGTGCGATTTTTTACACAGACAGGGGGTGATAGATATTGTAGTGACCTATATTGTAGTGATCTATATTGTAGTGATCTATATTGTAGTGATCTAAGCACAGCTTCATCGTCATCTTATTTAATTTGTGCTCCTTGTGTATTCTGTTAGGTTTACACAAAGTTATGCCACAGATACCGGGAATTTGAAAAGTTGATTGAAGGCAAACTGAGCCTGTAAGTGATATATTTTCACGTGACAGCATGCACGGAAATGTTGTTGTAAGTGGTAATATATATGGCACATTGTTAGAAGAAATTTTGTTATTTATGTTGAAATTTGAGAATTATAGGAATCATTCATAAAAAGTTATCATTGTTATCCTGGCGCTGGCTTTGCATTGCCATCAGCCAGCATTACCAATGTAATCAGTGAGGTCTTTTGAAGATAATCTGCTGATCAGTAACAAAGATAAATGGGTTGGCTTCATCTGTAGTAATTTTAACAAATAGTTGCCAGGCACCAGCATTGATTTCTGTGTTTTCTAAATGGTCACATTCCTGTGCGAAATTGGCTCAATTTAGTAGTTCAGACAAGTATTCCAAAAAGTATGGTTTTTATCTGTTAAAAGTCTGTCATGAACAGTTCTGCTTCATAATGACAAATAATATTAAAGGATATTTCCCAGTAATACATCATAGGCTAGAATAGCCCATACTTATATCAATACCTTTTATACATCTTGTCTCAGTACAAAAATCTCTCTTTCAGTTTGTTCAATTATGCTGTGCAATTTGATTCATTTTGAAAGGATTATTACTGCATTTATGTTCAGCTTATAACATTTGTTAATTCCCATCATCATAACTCATCATCATTTTCTCTTTGCTCCATTCAAGAGCATATAGCCACCACTGCAGTTGTTCCCCCTTTAAGGAAGTCTGCACAAATCAGTCACATGGCCCTGCAGCAGGGGTTTCTGTAGCAATATGTTTTACATGTTGAGGTTGCCAGTCCCATGCACAACCTCATATTAGTCACCAAGCCTTGTACGGCATGCCTGAGGGTGCAGTAGTCCCGTTATTTCTTTGTCTCATTAAAAACCCCCAGGAACTACACAGTACGTTAGTTCACATACAGAGCTTGTATTTTTCTTACATTGTATTGTGCCTTAAAATGTTGGTCGTCTTATTTCTAATTGCCTTTATGTAAAATGTTACCAAAGATAATGACAGTGTGAATATTTTAAAATTCAGATGGTTTTAAAATTGTGATAGAATCATTGTATTACATTTTGATTACATTTTAGCTCAATATGAAGCATTAGCCTTCAATAAATTCATGCCAACCACCCTGTCCGGTGCCGTCTGCTCAAGACCTTTCCATGTATTCTTTATCCCTTTTCTATGTCTCCAACTATCTTCTTTATGTATTTTTAGCCCTCCATTTGTTTCTCTAACTCAGGGTATTCCAGAACAAGGACTGCCTTGTAATGATATCAGTTTGGTTTCTCAGTGTTTCCTTTTCAACACCAGTACCTTTTCCGTCACTTCTTGTTACATTTATATGTATGTCTGTTTCTTGTCGTCTGCTCTACATTATCTCTATCATACCATACCATTTTAATTCTATTCTGCATAACCACCAATTTATGAAAGGTAACTTGTTGATTTCATTTGTTGTTGTTCTCCGTGTTTCACAGCCATATAATTATAGAATCAAATTTTCTGGTATTTATTTTGTTATATCCATATTCTGTGTCATACACAGGTCTTTGGTTTTTAAGGACTTATCTTCATTGCACACGGACAACTCCATCAGTGCTCCGATCTCCTTCCTTAGATCACACAAGGAGGATCTCAGCACAGTGATCGAACTCCGTAACACCGGCGAGAATCCCAATGTGTGTATATAGGAATCGCACATTCTATAAATATTTTTGTGGTGGTTAGATTTCTAATTTTTAAATTTTGCCAGGGTGGCAGCCTGATGGGCCTACTCTTTATGATTTCCAACTGCCGAGGGATTTTTAACGTGCGCAACTTGCACACGTGACCTCCTATTTTTTCACTCTTATCCGAGAAGGCTAGGCATCTGATCTCACTACCCAGGAGACCAGGGGGGAGTATGACATGATTAGGACCACTGGTTTTGAAAAAATTCCATAAATTATATTCTCTCAACTGGGAATCGAACCCGGTACATCTAGAATTCAAGGTGGATGCCATACCTCATAACCACTCCTGCTCCAGCACAGGTCTTTATTACAGTATAAGGGAAAAATAATGTTTGTTTTATAATGTAATGTTTGGTTTTCCTACTGTTGATGTGTGCTTCAAAATCTATTATTCTGATGTGAATTTAGATGTGGGTTAAACTTACAGTATTATAATGTTTATTATATCTTTGTATCTTACCATATTTTAATTGATTATATTTGCTATCATTCACATTTACTTTTTAGAGATGATATTCTTTGTGACTGTTTACATATACCAAAATACGCACAATAACATATGGTTGGAGCAGGGCAGCAGATAACATATATCGTTGGCTATTTTCCTAACAAGTGGGTAGTGTGTTATCTGAGATGGTAGAAGTTTAGGGGTCGGTTTAAGGTAGATCCTAATCTGCCAGTAGACCAAGGAGGATGATGTGGTAGACCTCTAGGCGATGGAGTGAAAAAAGAGACAGAATTATAAAGCTAGAGAAATTTAGGACTAGTTCTCTTCTGTTGACATTTAAAAGTGCAGCATCCCCACGATGTCAGGTGCTGTTTCCTTCTTCCAAGTGAAAACTCACTAGCTAGTTCACAAAATTCACTTTAATTGTGAACCTCATGAGATGGGAACATGATTTTTTTTCTTTGAAGTGATGTTAACATTTAGTAAAATATTTAGTTTGAATTTTCCAACACAGTTGATAGACTTGCAGGAAGCAGATGTCTGGCTAATTATTCTTCTTCTTTGATCCTAAGCCACTGTTGAGGATTGTTGCAAGGTCGGCGAGCATTTTGGTTTGAACCTGATTCGATAGTCGCACCATGTAACACATCCATTGAATAAAAAAATGTTATACGCCGCGTGTGGCAATGCATGACGCGTTAGGTTAGCAACTACAGTCTGTGTGTGGCCTTGGAGCCAAATGGCAGTGTTTATATATGTGGCATGGCCACTTATCCAAAGTGTTTCAAATATGTGGCATTGCCATTTAAATTATGATAGTGTAGAACCGTAAATGTAATGCTGGAAAAGCAATAAAGTTATAATGTGTAAGGACCATTGAGTCCGGAGTATTAAACGCGAAGATTGTGGAACACGATCGCAGGTAGAATATGTAAGGCTGATAGAGCCTGGCTATGAATGCCAAAATATATATTAATATAATAGACACAGTTGTTGGATGTGTGAATCACTCCTTTTATGTCACTATTAATCAGAAAGATAATAGTTATACCAAATACGTAATAAAACAGATTTGGTTAAAGACACTAACTATATGAAAATGATTACATGACAGATGTACAATGTCTGGAAAGAAATGAACTCTAGATTATCCTAGAACTGTGATAACAAGTGTCTTTAATGTGCGAGATATTGTTAAGTATTCATGATGAAAATGATGAACGGTATTAAATATATTTAGTCGTCTAATGCGACATGTTTCCTGAAGTGTTCTACAAGTTTCAATTACGTTCCATGACTGTTAACTGTTAACCTTCAAGGTTAGTTCAAAAACATAACACTTTAAATACAGGCTGATAATAATAGTAATAAATACATACTGTCAGATAATTCAAATACAAAGATTAACGTAGAAACACTGAAATGAAAATATGAAAGAATACCTGAATTGAAACGTAATATCAGCCCAGTTCTCAAAGCCTAAAAAAAAAGCCCACGACTGTCAAAGCAGTCAGTGACCATCACATCTGGTGGCGTCTTGTGGGGCAGCAACAAACTGCTTCCGCTCTGTTTGGTCGGCGGCCATCCTTCATACAGTGTCCCAGCTCTGATTCATTCTTCGCATCGTGGCCTCCACAGTTTCCATAACGGTACCGTTAAGATTTTTCACTTAGACAGTGGTGTTAGTAAAACTCTCTTTTGTTGAACCCACGTGAGCTTAGGACTAAATAACTCCGATACGCTGTTGATGTTAGGGTACGCAAGTACATGCGCCCACACAGAGCAGATGATGTATAAATAGGTTAGCTCTGTATTGTCCCCTGTGTATAAAGTCTGTAGTGAGTGGTATGAAGGGTACAGTCACTCACCCTGTACTGTCAAGCATAGATCAACGAATCAGACTAGTGTTCATTTCCAATTGACAGCACATCATTTATTTACACAGCAACATCTATCCGATACGATACACTACACAGGTACAACAGGATACACAAAAATCAATAATAATCAATTGCGCAGAACGTTACAGCTGTTCAGTATGATGTAAACCCTGTTTACATCACAGTTCTAAAGATACAACAGCAAAATCACCACAACGACTACAGACACTACAGTTACAAAACCCGCCACAAAGGCATACAGCCATAGGAATCCCTCAACGACTGCACACCCCTGCCGTTAACAAAAACGCCATACAGGCTTGAATCTATATATCCTAGCAGTTTAAATGTTCCTATACCAGAACGACTGCTGACACTGCAGTTACAAAACGCCATTTACTTAAATCTATAATATACTATATATACTCAAAAGACTGTCCGCTCTGTAGTCTATAAGTAATCTGGCCTACACAACTCCTGGCCTTATAATCTTTTCGATAACTCTGATATCTGTTCATGGATCCTTAAATCTATATATACTCAAAAGACTGTCCTCTCTGTAGTCTATAAGTAATCTGGCCTACACAACTCCTGGCCTTATAATCTTTTCGATAACTCTCCCTTCATAAGGAACGATGGCCTAACTATCTCCTAGCGCCGTTCCTGCACAATAGAAATTTATCAGGGAGGTAAATATAATCCCAAAACATCGGCCTGTATACACCAAGGCCTCAGAACATGTCCTTAACATAAAGTACACCTTATCTTCTCTTATCTCATCTTATCTGCAGATTTATCTCATCTTATCTGCAGATAAACACACTTAAATAGGCAAGTACTAGTACACCTCGAAAAATGGCCAAATATCGTTCCCCGAACACTACCCTGGGAACACACACAAGATACAGGGCTGACTCTCCAGTCACCCGCCCAAACTCTGTGGTGAATATCTTTTGCACGCCACTTGTGAGTTTCATAATTGAAGTAAATGTAGTGCTCACAAGTGTTGGCACATTTTGTGGTCACTAATGTGATGGTATTGCCTCCCCTGCCTTGCAGTAGTGGTCCACCAGTGGCCAAAACTCAAGAGTATCTAATATGGGCTTCAAAGGTATCTACCTTTGCACAAGATTACTCTTGGCAGAGAGAGATGTAGATAGAAGGATGATGACACTTCTATTACAAAGGGAGTCTTCACAAGATATTCAGAATAAGCGAGAACAATACTGCTTTGGCTGAGTATGTTAACTCTGTAATTCTGCTGATGCTTTTGTGAAGGATTTAAGCACTTATTACTTTCAGCTCATTTAAGCCCCCACCCCTGATTTACTCAGTGGAATTCTATTATTTTAGTATAGCTCTGTTTAGAGGGTGTGTAGTAGTTTGGTTGAGACAAACATGCAGTAACTTTAAAATGATCAACTCGAAGTTAAATTTGTAACATTACAAATAACAAAATTTAATAATCACTTTAGGTTTTAACAGTTGGAAAATAATTTGAATAGTTATGGATCAGGAAAAGTTATCATTACAGTCTTTAAGGAATGTGAGATTTTACAGGAAGTTCAAGTGGCTGCATAGATTTGAACTTAGCTGCCAATGATGGTTCTGCTCCTTCTTATGGGTTGGTTCTTTTCACTCTGCTCACGCTCATCTCTGATCAAGGTTGACGGGGGAAGCTCGTTTCCCAGAAATGTCAAGGAGAGTCTACCACGTGGGTCCTTCATCTTAAAGCTTAGGCCATGGTTCCCTTCTTGTTCCAGAGATGGTACTTTCTGCTGGTACCACCAATAACTATGGTAAAAGAATAGAACAAAACGCTCTTCTGAGTATGGCGTTTTCCACCCCATAGTTATGGGTTCCTATCTTCCCATACCACCATCCCAATTACTCAGACTTTACCCTGAATGAGAATTATATTTAATCCCTCGGGATAAAACTTTCCTTACATTTAAATAGAATAGCTTTCATAGTCACTTTATATTCAAATGAAAAGGTTAATCATACAGATAGAGTCTGTTTACATATACATCTCCACTGATTGAAAAGTGTTCACAATATAAATTGAAAATGTTTTCATTTATGTTTTACACTGATTGAAAAGTTTGAAACTTCCATTACTTTAAAATGAATATTTTCACATAGACATTTACACTGGTTTAAAGCTTGAAAACTTACATTAATTTTAAAGTGACTATGTTTATAGGGACATTTACACTGCTTTGAAAATGTAAGTATTATACTTAGAATGGACATCATTTCTTTCATCTGTTCCTCCCTGCTCCACATGGAACCTGGGACTACTTTATGCTTTTAGTTCTCTTTACAAAACTAGCAACAAAGCAATCACCAACTCGTGCAGTGGTGGTTCATGAATCATCATTATATCCACTGAGGTTGCCAGCCTCAAACGACTTTGACATCCACAAGCGAGTTTCACATAGTAAACTTCACATGGTAATATATACATAAATATATGTTAGTTCACATGTTAGTGATAAAATATGAAATGTAAATCACAACTTACGCCAATCCTGACTCTCAGACTTTTTGCTCAGATGAATAGAAAGAGACTTGAATTGGCCTCTTACACGCATCTGGGATGTCGTTAATTTAATAAGTTCCCTCTCTGACGTCGTGTGCGGTCTTTCAGTTTCCTCAGTCCCGGTTTCCTTATTTAAAATGTTAGACATTTCCTGGGCTATATTATAAGTCCTGATAAATGCTCCAATAAAAGGTGTCTGGTATTTTAAGAAGGAATTCTAATTCTTCACTGTAGCAGTCTGGTGTCTTGGCGAGCGATTTCTCAAGTGAAGTAGCTTGAGAAAATGGTCAGATTATATTCCCTGCCTTTCCACGCCTTTGTTTGTTATGAGCTATCAAAAAACTCCAATCATATTCAACCAGGCGGGTTATGGGGTAAATTCAAAATATTCCGACATCGGATAATTTTGAACGTAAGGCAGAGGTCAACTCTCCCATATAATGCTAATAAGATGTCCAATGCCTTTGTGTACAAACTTCCAAACACACCGGTAACCACATATGACCATGTGTTTGAGATGTAGCAATCTTACTTTTATCTAAAGTAATCTTGTCATCCATGTCTTATCGGTGATTAAGCTGGTAGCGCAGGCCGATGTACGTGTTTATCTGCCGCGCCTATAGCCAACAAATCTGGGCAGCACTAAGCAAATGTGATTATTATCACCTACAGGGAGTGTCGAATGATTTGATAAAATCAAATATCTGCTACTTAGCAGAAAAATAACGAAGAAAGAAAGAAAGAAAAGTGCGTCAATTGAGAGCAAATAATAAAAATCAGTACCACAAATGTACCGATACTGCCGGAGTGAAACAAAGATCGATAGGGGCCGCCCTGTTTTGTCACAGAAAGTCGCAGATGACATGCCTTTGCTTGGCCTAGTGACATTGTTTATTCCGCTGTGTATAGTCAAAGTGTACGCTGCATGTCTTGCAGTCATGGAATATTTACAGTTGAATATATGATATAAGAATTGTGTCCTTATGGAAGATAAAGTGTGAGATAGTGAATCAATATTATCATTCGATATAGGAATCATTCAATGTGTAAAGATGCCAATGTTCATATGGAATCATATTAAACTTGTATATGTGGATCAATGAATTTGGATATTTTGATGTCGTTGGCACAGTTGGCCAGTTATGCATTTGAGAATGTTTTAAGATAGCTTCAGCGGGACGTGGGACTTATACGAGACAGAGATTTGTTATGCCACACCAGCGATATAAAGAAAATTAACACAGCTTTGGGATAAATGGCTTAGTATATGGAGGGCACCCTGAGGCATGTCGTACGAGGCAACTAATATGAGGTTGTGCATGGGACTGGCAACCGTAATCGTGTAAAAACTAATTGCCACAGAAACCACTAATGCAAGAGTATGTGAATGTTTGATGCAGTCTTCCTGCAAGGGGCTAGCTACAGTGGTGGATCCATGCTCCATAAGGAGCACAAAGGAAAATGAAGATGATGATGATAATGATATGGTGAGATTATGGGAAGTAATAATTAAGTAACACTTCAAACTTTGTTTTTGTTATTGGCCTTTACTTAAAGTGCAAAAACATCTTCTAGGTCGCAAAACATGCCAAATGCTAAAAAGAGATAAAAGTTTATTTTGAGAAAATGTAATTTACAGAATGTGACTAAGGTTTGGTATCTAATTCACATTTTCAAAGTTCTGTTTTGTACAAATACATTTGAGTTCTGTGTATTATATTGTGTTTATGATGATTCGCGTTCTAAAGTATCTGGCAGGGCTAGCACCCCCAGAAGGTGAGTCTTGCACCCCCAAAGGGTGCATGCACCCCTGGTTAAGATGCACTGATTTAGATATTTACGTCACATATGTGAATTTGCCACTGCTATATTTTTTCCATTTCTCAGAATGGTGGGTTGTTTTATTGCCACTTATGAATTTGTATCATTAACACAAGCGCATTAGAACAATCTAGGAAAGGAATTAGAAATAATTAGGAGATTACTATAACAAAATATTGTGGACATGAAAAACTTCATTCTTTACTGTAAACCATAATGAAGAGTATGGTTGAAGATAGATAAGACATGAGGTCAACAGTGATGTAAGTGGGAATGGAACATTAACTGTTTGATTCCGTAATTATTAACCACCATTTGCTGGAATTATTTTTGAAGAATTCTAAATTCTTAACAGTGAAGTGTACCATCATTTAGCATAAATGTTAAGTGAATCATATCTGTGAACTAACATTACCAGACAGACCTTGTTCTGGAAGCCCCATGGTAAGAGAGGTAGAGGGAGATAAAAGAAAACAGGAAGAAGAGAACTAGATACAGACATGAAGGTGGTGAAGAAGACACGAGACAGGAGGACTTTGTTTGTTGAAGGCCTATGCTAGGGGGGCTGAAGGATGATGATGGTGTCAGTGAACGTGTACGTATTATATATCAAATCAAAATGGCTAGAGTTTCATGATGTGCCATGTTAGTTAGATATTTGTTAATACTAACACAAGTCCAGTTGGTTTACATAAAAAAACTGATTGAAAAACAAAAAAATAACTGTAGAATACAAACTCACTAAAGGCAGATTTTTATTGTATGCAATACAGCTTTCTTTTTTTGTCTTAAAACATCAGGGTAATCCATTTATGAAGTTGTATAACATTGAATATAGTGATATTTGATACATTATGTTGAATTCACACCACTTTTACTAAGGTCACTAACAAACATCACAAAATATGTGCAGAATTACATGACATAACCTGTGTAGTTCTTGGGGGTCTCTGATCAGACAAAGAAAGAATAGGATGACTCCCCCCCTCAGTCATGTCATGCCAGACAACAGATCATATATCTGACAATCTCACTATATCAAACACATTGCTACAGAACCACAGCTGCATGAGTATGTGAATACTTTGTGCAGGCTACCTACAAGGGGACCAGCTGTAGTAGTGGCTTCATAGGGAGTGAAAAGACAAATGATGAAGGTGATAGCATTACATAATTTTCAAATAAATAAACAAAGAATAATATCACAGAAAAAGCTGTTTAAAGTTGTTTGAAGTTTTAATTGTATCTCTAGCTTCATCTTCCATCTGTGACTAGTCAGTGGATGTCAATTTAGGTTGCTCTATTGCTTTTCAATGGGCCAGGCTAGAGCAACACCAACTCATCAGCTAAATCTAATGTATCTAACATTCTTGCGTTGCTCCCGTCCTTTTACAACAAAGTATGTCTCTCTAACATTGTCATTGTCTACATAAAGATGACACAATCATTTGCTTAGGAGTCTTAGAATTTGTAGATGTTTAGCTTGTTATATTTCTCTTGCGGTGTAAAAAAAAAAAAACACAAACACGGGATCCATCACAAAAATATAATAATAACATCAAAATATGTGCACCCGCGATTTAATAATTCTCACATTGTAATGAATGTCACATTATGATTTTAAAACATGGACCAGTTTAAAGGAATGAATTTCGTGGTTTATTACTGACAAACCTCAATCAACACTGTCAGCATTGCTCCATCACTGATGTTAAAACAAATTTTGAGCATTTGCTTTGGAGTCAGGGATAAGAGAAGAATGAAGTGACTTATTGTGTAGGATAATAGGTTGAAAATATTGGATATGCATTGTTGAACAGACAAAAATTATGCGTAAACATAGCCATTTGTGGCTACCTAAGTTCATTTGATATAATGTAAAATAAATTGGTTGTGATTCCTGGTTTCATATTAGCAATGACTAAAATTACATTATTAAAGTATCCTCTTTTTAACCTTTACTGGTGAATAGTGTTATAGATCATTTGATCTTTTAATGTGGTAATAAAATCTTGTTCAGCTAAAGTAATATCTTTTTTTAAACCTGACACATTATAACTATTTAAAGTTATACATATATTGTACAACTTCAATTACACATCTGTATCCTTTTATCCAAATACCTGAAAATCAAAATACAGTAGAACTCCATTTATCCGAACCCCAATTATCCGAACATCCAATTATCCAAACACTTTTTCCAGAAAAAAAAAAAATCAGATGCCACAGTCACGTTAGACTAAAATTCTGAATCTTTTGATGCGGCAAACTTCAAATGTGTGCGAACAATTTGTAGAGAATGGGAAGGCTAATGGTCGGTCGCTTACGTACAGGAAGTCAGTTAGATCATAAAGTCAGTTAATATCTGGTTTACCAATCCAGTGTACGTGTGCGTTCTAGGTAGAACACTGGCTAAACAGACAGTTCAACTTAAAATAATTGTGTCTGCTACTATAGCAGAATAATTTTGGTGTACAAGTATTTCTCTGTGCGATATGGCATCTTCCAGTAGGCCTAAAGCATATAAAAGGAACCGCAATGTTTTGTCAATTGAAACGAAAACAGAAATTATCAAGAGACTAGGACAAGGTGAAACTGTGTCTTCACTTGCGAGGATTTTCAATGTTGGGAAAGTTACCGTCTCTGACATCAAAAGTAACAAGGATAAAATTATGAGTTTTGCATCGAAATTTGATAGTGAAAATGGGTCGAAGAAACGTAAAACCATGAGAAATGTGAAAGATGTGAAATTGGAAGAGGCTTTGTACATATGGTTTGTGCAAAGAAGAAGCAAAGGGGAACCTATCTCTGGTTCTCTGTTGTGTGAAAAGGCACTTCAGTTCAACAATCAACTTGACGGTCCTCCTGACTTTAAGGCTAGCCAGGGATGGTTAAGAAACTTTAAATCTCGTCATGGCATACGAGAATTGGAGATTCAAGGGGAATCTTTATCTAGCGATGCAACTGCCGCTAAAAATTTTAAAGAAACATTCTTGGCTTTTTTTTGGAAGAAGGTTATTCACTCGATGATGTGTATAATGCCGATGAGACTGGCTTATACTGGAAATCATTGCCTCAAAAATCACTTGCATCTCAGCGCGAAGCAGCTGCCCCTGGGTTTAAAAAGTGCAAAGAGAGAGTAACAATTTTGGTAGCCGTGAATGCCAGTGGAAGTCATCGTTTACCGGTGCTAATGATCGGCAAAGCCAAAAAAACCACGTTGTTTAAAGAATGTGACATGTCTCCCATTGTGTTACAAAGCACAGAAGAGTGCTTGGATGAATAGTGAAATATTTCTTGATTGGTATACAAATCAGTTCATCCCAAATGTGAAGAGGTTGAGAGAACAAGAAAAGAAAACTGAAAAAGTAATTCTTCTACTGGACAATGCACCATCTCATCCAGAGACGGATACATTGAATGCAGTTGATGCAAATTTTAAAGTAATTTTTCTGCCTCCCAATGTAACAGCACTGATTCAACCAATGGATCAGGGTGTTTATAGCAAAGCTTAAAAAGATGTACAAGAAGGAAGTCCTGCGTCGTTTTATTGTTGGCTGAAGATGAAGAAAGTATGGTGGGCGTTTTCCAAAAAATTTAATCTCAAAGACTGCTGCTATATGTTAGCTGATGCTTGGACCACCCTGTCACAAGATAATCTCAACAAGGCTTGGAGTAGATTGCTTGGGAAAAAAGGAGGAAATGAAACTACTGCAGTGGACACAAATGATGATTGTATAAATGAAGTTGTGGAACTGTTTCAAGCAATGCCCGGATTTTCGGACTGTGACAAAGATTATGCACACATGTGGCTAGAAGATGATAATGATTCTGGTTTTCAGTTTTTGAATGACGAAGAAATTTTGTCTTTTGTGCAAGAAGAAAACCAAATACATGTAGTGACCGATGATGAAGACTCCTCAGAAGTACATGATGTACTTGTAGATTATGAAGAAAAACCAAAACGTCGACCAAGTCCTGAAGAGGCCTTTATAGCACTAGAAACAGCGATGGCTTGGTACGAGCAAGAAGATGACAGCTGTCCTACACAGCTTCTGCTGTTGAAGAGAATGCGGGACTTAGCAGCCAAAAGGAGACTATCCATTTTGGTGCAAAAGAGGATTCCTCATTATTTTAAATAGTGGGCTACATCTGTGCAAGTACGTAAGTTGCGCCTGGTTTTGAATCGTTTGTAATGTTATTTTGAAAACATTTCTCTTTCTTAACAAAAATAATTAATACAAGTAGTACATGCACTGCAGTGTAATAAAAGAGTTTGGTGATACAGTGATCTAATACAGTGTGGGTATTATTATTACAGTACAGGTAAATATGTTTTATAGTGTATTTTCCTTGTGATGGTTAATTATTTTTAGAAATGTGTGTACATGTACTCGATACATTATGTAATCCAATTATCCGAACATTTGATTATCCGAACGATGCTCGGTCCCATGGGGTTCGGATAAATGGAGTTCTACTGTATTTTGAAAATCTAAACTTACTTTTGGCTACTTTTCAATCACAATTTGGGCAATTTCTGACTATTTTGGATGACATTTGTCTATTTGTGAAAATATTTTGTGTGACTTGGGCTAATTTAGGCAATTTGAGCAACTTTTCTAACACTATTTGGGTGACATCTGAAAACCGAAAAAAATATGTTTTCCATAAAAAATTCCCCTGAGGATTTTGGTTACAAAGATACAGACATGTAATTTGAAATCTAAATCTTGTTCCAGACCTGCTAGTCCACAGTTAATTAAGAAAGATATATATAACCAGATGTTATCTAAAGTTCATTGAGTTTGTTTTTCTCCCTTGTCTATGTGTTGTGTGCGTGCTGGTTGCGCTCAAAGCTGTCATAAATGTGATTGTGAGTGAACAGTTATTTGATCTGTCCTTGAGTCCTGGTGTAGAATGGTAAATTACTAGGACTTGTTATGAAAATAGTTGACTGATCTGATTAGTGTTAGATGTAAGATAATACTCCTGAGCATGATTTTAGAACAGTCCCAATGGTTTGGCCATGTCTGCAGAATGGGAGAAGATCAGCTACCACGGCAATCATGGGAAACTAAGAACCAGACCTCCAGGACGACCTAAAGTCCGCTGGGAGGACAACATTAGACAATCTTTGAAGGACAGAGGACTAGAATGGAACCAAGCCAGGAGGAAGACAGCCGATATAATAGTATGGCGCTCTCTCTTACAAACCTCTACTCACGGAAGAAGAGGAACGACTAAGTAAGTAAGTATGATGTTGCTGTTTAATTCAATGCTCAGCGTGTAAAGTTTTTGGCGTATGATTACTACAAGGACCAATGAAATGGTAGCTTGATGCGCCATAAGGAGCAAAAGTGGGACATTGTTTTTTTTCTTTACTTGTTTC
This sequence comes from Oreohelix idahoensis, assembly GCA_024509875.1. Taxonomy (NCBI): domain Eukaryota; kingdom Metazoa; phylum Mollusca; class Gastropoda; order Stylommatophora; family Oreohelicidae; genus Oreohelix; species Oreohelix idahoensis. Next base: position 35,995 of record JAMPIV010003254.1, on the reverse strand, counting down.
GCAATGTTTGTTGTTACTATGGCTCCCTGATTACGTTGCCCTATGGGGGAGGTGACCGCTGACGGATTTTCTGACGACCAGGGACATAAATCACAACGGGCTGATCACCCGTTTGCCAGTCACTTCGATTACGGAAACAACAGCAAATGGGTTGATTTGCCGTTGCCCTAAAGACGCCACTAGGCGTGATGGGAAACAATGGCAAAGAAAACCTATCTGCTGTTGCCCTAAGACGCCACTAGGCGTAATGGCCACTGACTGCTTTGACGGTCTGTGGCTAAGGACAGAAGAAGAAGAAGAAGAAGGGACATAAATACGGATTTGGCACGTGGGCGGATCCTACCTATAGCAGCTTGGAAGTATATTTTTAACAGCAAGCACTATGATAATAGTGTCCGATGGCTGTCAACCGGGGCGGACCGTTCCCCCCTCTCTCACTTCCCCCCCCCCCCCCGTAGTACACCACTGCTAACGTCTGTCCACGCCCGTTTAGTTCCGGGGGGGGGGGGGGATAAAGAATAGGACTACTGCTACCTCTAGTATGTCGTAAGAGGCGACTAATTTGAGGTTGTGCATGGGACTGGCAACTTTGTCATGTAAAACAAATGGCTGTCAAAAACAGATATTATAAGATCACATGAATGTTTAGGTACAGGCTTCCTGCAAATGAACTACTTCACTTATATTCATGCATCGCTGTATTAAAGATGCTTCATGATCAGATTAGGACTTAATAAAGGAAGGGAGGGTTTATACCCAAAAAATATTTTAATGCACTATTTGGGTACAGTATAATTTCGCCACAAATGTTTTTCACCAAATCTCTTCAACCCCCCCCCCCCCCCTTTTTCCTGTATCTACGGCCTTGTTCATAGTTTACAGTTCATCAGCATCGTCTATTTTATCTTCTTTTTTTTTTTAAACTCGTCTGGAGTATAGGCACTGACTGTGACTGAAGCCAAAGGAGCGTGTAAAAGAAGTCGGGTCCAACACAAGAGTTAGAATCTGAAACTCAAATGTCAATTTTCCCGTTACGCACTGGTCACAATAGGTTGAGGTACTATCTATATCACAAGTACAGGATTTGTCCAACAGATCTCTGCTCCCATGGCACCAGCTCCATGACAGCCCAACATCTACTCCAGTCCTGCCCAACTTACAGCAGTGAACGGAGTAGCATATGTCAACTTCTGTCAACGAAAAACTGTTTGGAGATGTCAGGAACCTTGAGCTGTCTACTGCCTTTATTAGAGTTATTAAAGTGGAAGTCTGATGACAAACGAGGAAGAAGAAGAAATGTCGTCAGGAACGGTGGTTTCATGCTCATTAGGGAGTGAAAAGGAGGTTCATGATGGTGATGATCCAGCAGCCCGACAGACCAAAGCATAACCTAAAGTAACACTAGTAACAGATGATTTAAGTCTGTTGTATTCGCTGTTAGATAACCATTATCTCGTATGTAGATCATCTTTCACAACACGTGATGTTATCAAACATTTTATCAAGTGTCTTTGATCAAACGGTCACATGTGCAGTGTGTTGCAATCAAACAGAAAAAAAAAGAAAAGACATGATAACTGTAACTACGGAGTCTAATCTTTTGTGTCAGCCTAAACTTGTGTTTCACAGCAATGAACAATCTAATCAATCATGCAGTACCCTTCAGATCCACAAAGAGCTAAGACCTTTAAAAAAAGTTCGTGGCAAGTCATGTTCTGTGCTTTCCTATCATTTTTTTTTTCCATCTCTTCTTTATCCTTTCATCTGTGTCTCCTGTCTTCTTCTCGATGTGTTTTTCTGTCTTCTAAGTCAGAACAATCTAGTAACCTACGTAATAAAATTTACTTTAACAAACTATTGATTTTTATGAGTATCAAAGAACAGTGAATTTGTCCGTCATTATAAAAGTCAGTACGAAGCGGTGCACTTTCATTTGGTGGGCATTGCGGAGGAACAAGTTAGAACCTGCAAAAACCGAATGGACAGAGAGGTGAAGGTCAGGATGATGCTGATCATCAACGTCAGGTGCCATCGAAGGTCGGCTTCAGTGGATCTTGAACGTCTTATGTCTCATGTCTTGATGGTGCACTCTGATAGACTCTTTCCTGTCTCTTGTCTTGATGGTGCACTCTGATAGACTCTTTCCTGTCTCTTGTCTTGATGGTGCACTCTGATAGACTCTTTCCTGTCTCTTGTCTTGATGGTGCACTCTGATAGACTCTTTCCTGTCTCTTGTCTTGGTGGTGCACTCTGATAGACTCTTTCCTGTCTATTTTTTTATGTTATCTTCCCACTTATAGCGCTGTCTTACTCTTGCACATTTGCCTTCAACTGTGCCTTCTATTATGGTCTTCAATGCGGTGTTTTGTCTTTTTACATGGTCAAAATATTTTAGCTGTCTAATTTTGATCACCTTCATTAATCCTCTTTTCATTACTAGATTTTCTAGGACCTCCTTATTTGTTTTCGTCTCTTTCCATGAGACGTGTTCATTTTCCTACATATCTACAGCTCAAGGACCTCGCCAGCACACTTCTATATGGCAGCGAGACATGAACAACCTACGCTAAGCAAGAAAGAAGGCTCGATACCTGCCGTCTACGCCACATCCTAGGTATTTCGTGGAAGGACAACGTGACAAATGTCGAGGTGCTGTCACGTGCTAACCTTCAAAGCATGTATACACTGCTTAGACAGTGCAGGCTACGCAAGTCCACCGCATGGAAGATAGTCACATCCCGAAAGATATCTTCTACAGACAACTGTTAGATGGCAAAAGAACAGTTGGGCGACCGCAGCTGAGGTTCAAAGATGTGTGCAAGAGAGATATGAGGACACTGGACATAAATCCAGCAACCTTGGAGGATGAAGCTCCCGATCGCACCAATTGGCGATGCTCTCTACGGCGCCACCTCAGATTGGGCGAAAAGAAGCTCTCACACAAGCAGAAGAGAAAGCGTCGAAAGGAACACCACGAAAAAAAAAAAAAAACAGCAGAGATCTGTCATCTCATGTGCGCATTCCCATAGTCAGTTATGACTGAAAAGGCTATTATTAAGAATTCAATTCTTTAGTCTAAAGGTAAGGATACCGGAAGTCTTTAAAAACTGTGGCATGAAAGTTAACAAACAGAATATGAACTGGATGTTGTGAAGGGTTAATGTGAACATCTATGACCAACAGATGTGACGTTTTATAGAAGAATGTGAAGATATATGAGATGCTTTTAATTGCAATAAAAAAAAGAAGGAACAAAAGATTAAGTAAAACACCGTTTACAAACTTTTCAAATGCAACGCATTAAAAACAGATATATGGAAGAACCTGGAAGGCGATAAACCCCATTAACTACCGACATTAGGATATATAACACCCTATTGCCAGAGAGCTCACAGCCTGGGAAAACCAACACAAGAAATGCATTAGACTATGCAGAATAAATAACATTATTGAACGTCCAATTTACAAAGTGGTTAGAGAGCTGGTCTCTCGCGGCAAAGGTGTCGGGTCCGATTTACGATATCGACACGCTCCAGTCTACCCAGCTGTAAATGGGTACCTGACTTTTCTTTTGAGTTAGGGAAGGAAATGACTTCTCGATGCTGAGGCTCGTATGTTGAAGTCTCCCCCCTACGGCAGTATCTGCAATGGGATTACCTTTATCTTTTATATATCCAAATTATAACTCACGTGGGATTTAATCGGGTATTCCGTGCATACCAGTTTTCTTGTTCATGGACCAAAAAACCAGCCAACAGAAGAATTTATAAAATCCCATGTACAGCTAAAAATAAAGTAAGGGTGATGTCCTGAAAGAGACCAATGCGCAAGCTTATTACTCGCGTTAGAAGGAAGCACTCCACCGTTTCCAGGCGTGTTGTGAGAAGAAGAAAGATGGAATATATCGTGACAACAAGAACGACGGAAGGAAATAAAGATATAGAACGACAAAGACAGAAGATAATAGGCAGTCCGACATCATGGCATGGAAAGAAGTCAACGACAGAGTTGATCAATATTACTGAAGACACAAAGTAGTGGAGAGACATGATTGCCTACACCACCAAACATGATACTCGACGACGACTATGGGCAGTCTGCCTGCGTAGTTTCCGGGGTTTTTTGAGGAGACAACGAAAAGAACATTACTACTGCTCCCACAGACATGTAAAAGGCAACTGATATGAGACTGTGCATGGGACTGACAGTCTCATCACGTCAAACAAATAGCTTCCGAAACCACCGCAGCAGGAGCATGCGCATTGAGACAGACTACAGTGATGGCTCTACACTCGAAAAGATGAGATGAATACGTGGCCAATCGGCGCGGCGCTTGATAATAGACAATTCTTGTATGTCTCAAAGTTGCGTAGAAAGCGGCGGAGACGTAATGCATTCACCGCAGTACAAAACGAGATAATTTGTGCCTGGTACAGATATCATATCACCGCTACGCTGTTTGGGGCAATCAAATGTCGTAAATGGAACATGTCGTTACGGCAATAGCTATATCTGATAAATAATAATCCATTTTGATTACATGTACGCAGTGATCGTAAGTTAAAATCAAGTTATGGAATATATCAGAAAGATGTTTCCTATCAAAGAATGGACCGACATTTTATACAGATAGATCAGCAACAAAAGCTAAAAAAAAAAAAAATGGACGTGAAGGTGTAACACAAAACTAAATAATGTACAGGAAATGCATGTCTCCATGGCCACTGGAAAATTGTCAAACAACTTTAAAGCGGAGGCAGAAACAGTTTACAAAAAGCTGCAGTCACCATCATGGAAAATAAAGATCTTGTTAGAGACAAGATAGTACTCACTATCAGCCATCACAGCTCTCAGGAACAATAAAAACAAGGAATTAGACAAGTCTGGCATAAGCACTAATGGAAACCAGCTATGAATTCAGAAAAAATAAAAGTACAGTGGGTCCTTGCCCACTGCAAGATATATGGAAATGAGAGGGCAGATAAACTTGTCAAAGAAGGAAAAAGAAAAACCCAAACAGAAGACAGGGCTACGTACGAGCAGATAAAAGCAATGATCAGAAATAAATATAGAGAACATGGCAGAAGGAACATCCAGCGTCCAGTAATGGAACCATGCTGAACATTACCAATAAGAGACCATGTGATAATTTTGAGATTGAGAACCAGCCCTTGCAGACTCAAATACCATCTGTACAGCAAACTGGAAATCGGACAGACAGATCTATGTCCATGTGGGGAGGACAAACAGACAGACAGATGTGTCCATGTGGGGAGGACAAACAGACAGATAGATGTGTGTCCATGTGGGGAGGACAAACAGACAGACATATATGTGTCCATGTGGGGAGGACAAACAGACAGACAGATATGTGTCCATGTGGGGAGGACAAACAGACAGACAGATATGTGTCATGTGGGGAGGACAAACAGACAGACAGATATGTGTGCATGTGGGGAGGAAAAACAGACAGACAGATATGTGCCCATGTGGGGAGGACAAACAGACAGACAGATATGTGTCCATGTGGGGAGGACACACAAACAAACAGATATGTGTCCATGTGAGGAGGACAAACAAACAAACAAACAGATATGTGTCCATGTGAGGAGGACAAACAAACAGACAGACAGCAGAACATGTACTCCAAAACGGTCGGCTCCACGAGAGGCGCAAGGTGGCAACGTGGCCTCACCCTAATTGAGGGAGAAACTGTATGGTGATGAGAGAAGCCTGAGACAGACCGCCAGCTGTATAAGACTGAGATAGATGTGGTTATTTGAGAGAGAAATAAAGAAGATGAAGAAGTTAAAATAAAGTACAGATAGTCCCAAAGCAGATTCTGCCGTAGGAAGTGTTAGGGCCTTCACACTATACTATAGTGTTATCAACCTATTTACAACCATGACGTGAGTTTCACAGTTGGTGAAGCTAGCGAGCCATGCCATGTATACAGCCAAAGGCATGTCACTTAAAACTTCGAGTAAGGGAAATGTAAGGAGAGCGACTCATAGGTTGAGAATCACTGATCTAAATGATGCGGGATGACCACAGAGACCTCTAGGAACTAACTAATGGCTATCTGGCTGTTGGTTGCCGAATTTATTTTCGTAATCTTTGTCATCTGTCTGTATATGTTCAAACCCATGTGCTGTGACCTCGCATCGAGAACTCTCACTTTGTCTTGCGTCTGATTACAGTTATGAGACAGAAAAGTCAGATCGTTGGCATAATATGAAAACTTATAGCATGTTGTAAAGGCCAACTGAGGACTGATTTGCGTGGAGCTAGCAACGTCATCATGAAAAACAGCTCGCTTCAGAAACCACCAGTGCAGGTGGACAAGAAGTGTTTCGGCGCACGTTTCCTGACAAGAAAAGCTGCTACAGTGTTGTGTAAGCTGCGAAAAACTCTAATAAACAATAAATAAAAACACGAATAATGATTACAATAATACTTACTTACTTAGTCGTTCCTCTTCTACCGTGAGGTGTAGAGGTTTGGAAGAGAGAGCGCCAGACTATTCTATCGGCTGTCTTCCTCCTGGCCTGGTTCCATTCTAGTCCTCGGTCCTTCAAAGATTGTCTAATGTTGTCCTCCCAGCGGACTCTGGGTCGTCCTCGGGGTCTGGATCCTTGGCTCTTTGTTTCCCATGCTTGTCGTGGTAGCCGATCTTCTCCCATTCTGCAGACATGGCCAAACCATCTTAGTTGGGACTGTTCTACTTGGGTCTGTAGGGGGTGGCATTTTAGGCCTTGACGTATCGTCTGGTTGCGTACCATGTCTCTTCTTGTTACTTCAACCACCTTCCTCATCATCATCATCAGTTGCCATCTCCACAACGAAGGTTGGCTGTAATGGATCTCCAACGTCTTCTGTCTCTTGTCTTGATGGTGCACTCTGATAGACTCTTTCCTGTCCATCTCTTGATGTTGTCTTCCAACTTATAGCGCTCTCTTCCCCTTGCACGTTTGCCTTCAACTCTCCCTTCTGTTATGGTCTTCTGCAAGGTGTTATGCCTTTTTATGTGGCCAAAGTATTTTAGCTGTCGAACTTTGACCTCCCTCATTAGTTCTCTTTTCATACCTAGATTTTCTAGGACCTCCTTATTTGTTTTCATCTCTTTCCATGAGATACGCCCCATTCTTCTATATATCCACATTTCAAGAGCCTCAATTCTTTCTTCCAACTGCTTATTCATCGTCCATGTTTCTGCACCATACAGAAATGCAGAATATATATAACACTTTATGATTCTCAGTTTTAATTTGTGAGATAACTGTTTGGATGTCAGTATATGTTTCATGTTGTTGAATGTAGCTTTGGCCATTCCTATTCTCTTCTTGATTTCTGTTTCACATCTGCCATCTTCTGTTATTATATGACCGAGATATACGTAGCTCTTGACTTGTTCCAGGATTTCCCCATTTACGCTTATCTTTAATGTGGGTTTATCGTCTGTTTTGCTAATTATCATAGTTTTTGTTTTCTCAATATTAATGTCGAGTCCATATTCATGACTTATACTGTTCACTTGCTTCACTAGTTCTTGTAACTCCTGTTCGCTTTCAGCTAACAACACAGTATCATCTGCATATCTAAGGTTGTTTATTGACCTTCCACTGATGTTCAGTCCTGGTATTTCCTGTATCTGTTTGAAAATTTTTTCGGTGTATAAATTAAATAGGCAGGGGGACAGCACACAACCTTGTCTGACACCTTTTTTTATGTCTATGTATGGTGAATAATTCCTTCCAGATCTTACTGTGGCAGTTTGCTCCCAATAAAGGTTACTGAGTATTCTTATATCTTTTCCATCAATACCTATGTCTTCGAGGCATTCAATTATTTTCTCATGATGGACTCTGTCAAAAGCCTTCTTATAGTCAATGAAGCACATATACATACTTTTTTGGACCTCTGTATATTTTTCTGCTAATATTCTTAGGCAAAATATTGCCTCTCTTGTTCCACTGTTCCGTCTAAAACCAAACTGTTCTTCCTGGATTTCGCTGTCTACTTTACTTTTTATTCTTTCCTGTATGATTTTGAGCAGTATCTTAATTGCATGACTCATCAGGCTGATTGTTCTGAAGTCTGAACATTCTGTTGCATTTGGTTTTTTGGGCAATGTTATAAAAACTGATGTCTTCATGTCGTGTGGTATATATCCTGTATTGTATACATCATTGCATATTTCTGTGATTGTATCTATACCAAAGCTCTCCAGAGCTTCTATCATTTCAATTTTTATGTTATCCATGCCTGCTGATTTTCCTTTTTGTATCATATGAATGGCATTCTCTACTTCTGATCTGAGAATGTTTGGGCCTTCATTAGAATCTGGTGATGGTTTTTTACCTCTGTTGTCCTCGAATAATTCTTTTACGTATTCTGCCCATCTGTTTGATATGTCTTTCTCATCAAGTAATATTACACCATTTTTTGTTCTTGATACAGCTTCCTCCTTGTGCAAACCGTGACCGATTTGATAATTTCTTTATTTCTTCATGCATATCTCTTGTCCTGTGCTTTGCTTTCAAGTCTTCTATTTCCTTGCATTTTGTTTCTATCCACCGTTCTTTTGCTTCTCTACACATAGTACGTATGTCATTGTCTATTGTTTTATATTCTGGAGTGTTTTTTGCTTTCTTTCTTTCGGTCATTTTATTCAAGATGTCATCTGTCATCCAAATTTGATTTTTCTTAGACTCCTTTTTAGGTAAATTTGCATTTGCTGATTGTATGTTTGTTTTTAAGCATTCCCATTTTGCGGTTGCTTTTTCTTCTGGGTTTTCTCTTCTATACTGCTCCATGCTTTCTGTCAATAACTGTTGATATTTATTTTTGACGTCGATTAAATATTTCTGTTTTATATCTGGTTGTTTCAGCGCTGATATTTCTATCTGGGGTTCCTCCTGTCTTCTGTTTCCTGCTCTTTTCAACTTTATATTTACTTTGATGACGACTGGATTGTGATCTGAATTTATGTCGGCGCCAGGATATGTCTTTGCACTTGTGACACTGTTCTTAAATCTATGTTTTATCATGATATAGTCGATTTGATTTCGTGTTATATCTCCTGGGCTTTTCCATGTGTATAATTTCCTTGGGTGGTGTTCAAAAAAGGTGTTACATATGACCAGCTGGTTTTCTTCACAGAACTGGATAAGTCTGTCTCCTCTATCATTTCTTGTCCCTAATCCATACTGTCCTACTATTTTCTTGTATTTTCCTTTTCCTACTTTTGCATTCATATCACCCATTACTATCAACACATCTGTAGATTTGACTGGTTTAAGTGTGTGTTGTAGCTCTTCATAGTATTCTTCTATTTCTTCCTCGCTGTGATCTTTAGTTGGTGCATAAGTTTGTAAGATTGATATGTCGAATGGCTTTGCTCTCATTTTTAGTAACATCATTCTGTCATTGTGTGTCCAGTATCCACATACGTATTTTTCTAACTCCTTCTTTATCAACATTCCTACCCCTCTTTCATGTTTTTCTCCGCCTGAGTGTATAAGCGTGTACTGGTCTCTTTTTATGTAGCCTGTATCCAAAAGTCTTGCCTCTGCAACTCCCAGTATATCGAGTTTCATGTCTGTTGCTTCTAATATAAGATTGTCAAGCTTTCCTTCTCCGTTCAGAGTTCTAACATTCCATGTTCCTATTTTTAGGCTTCTCCTACTAGTTTTTAGGTGGTCTTTCTCAGAATGCTCCCTTTCAACAGAATTTAAGGAACACTCGTCATTATGTACTTCCTTACTCATTAGAGGAGTTGCCTCTTCCCTGTTAATTTGTACAGTAGATTCTTCCCCAGGGGACAGAGAGTTCTCTACATATCGTTTCTTATCTTGTTGTTGTGATCCCATTACGTTCTGTAGGAAGTACGTGGTAAGGCCCCAATCTTTTCCACGGTGGCTAGCCATTGTCTTTTTCTATGTCCGACACGCCTCTAGTGCGCCACACACTTTGCCGTTTCGCTTTGCGAGCCGTTGATCTTCTCAGATTCCTCCGCCTCACTCACCGTCTCAGTCTTTGTGTACTAGGGATGGACATTCCCTTGAGTAAGATTGCTCCTACTCCACCCATGTAGTTTAGCCAGTCAGCCAAGACTGTTGCCCGGGATGTGGCCACCGCCGTACACAAGCGGTATTCGAGGAGCCATACATGAGCTAGATAAAGAGAGGAGAACCAAATAGGATCCTGACTATCCTAAAAAGGACATGGCTGTCTCTCACCGTGAGGTACTATCCCTCTCTCTTTATCCTACATCCCAAACATCTGAGGTTTGGATCTGGCTTTTATGGGTTGTAGTCATTGCCCATGACTCGCATCCATATGTCAAGACTGGGACATAGGTGGAGCGGTATACAGCCATCTTCGTTTTCTTACCAACCTCTCTCTTGCTGAGGAATCCTCGATTTATGGCCTGAAAAAGTCTCCCAGCTGCTGCTTTTCGAGTGGCCAACTCTTCTTTGATGCCTCCCTTTCGGTCTATAATAGCTCCGAGGTATTTAAAGTGGTCTACCTGCTCCAGGACCTGTTCTCCCAGCTTAATCTGATGTCTTCTTTCTTCTCGTGATATCACCATGGATTTTGTTTTAGAGCTGCTTATGACCATCCCTCTCTTCTCCAGCTCTTCCTTCCAGACTTGCAGGTTGGATTAGAGATGTGCCTGTGATTTAGCAGATTACAATGATATTATAATAAAAGATCAAAAGGGAATTTCATTTTAATAAAACAAGAATTAGAAGCAGTAAAAGCAGTAATAGTAGCAATCTAAGTAGTAACAAGAGTAGTAATTGTATTAGTAACAAGTTACATAAGCAGCAGTTGCAGTAGTTGTAGTTGTTGTTGTGGTAACAGTGGTAGTATTAGTGGTAGTATCAGTAGTCATCATCATCACCACCCAGCGTGATAGAGCAGATGCCTACAATAAAAAACGTATGCCAAGTTCTCCTGTTCTGTGCCATCAGGTCAAGGTCTGTTCATATCTTCCTCATCCCTGTTATGCCTATCTCCATTTCTCTTAACCACAAAGTAGTGGTCGTATTATTATTATTAGTAATAGTAACAGCAGCAACAGTAAGAGTAACAACAGCATGGATAACCAATTACCCCAACTTCCTTCCCTCCAGATATCTACGTTCGCGCCGTTGCAACATTCAGTCTAATTCGTGATCAAGCCCATGCAATGTATAAATCACTTGAAATTATCGTCACTGATAACTTACATTATAGAACTACATGTATCTGCTTATCGTCTGCACTGTTCTCACATTGTCTTAGTCCTGTAAATTGAGGTTATCGTTAGGACAAAACTTTCTATCGAATACCGCCTTAAATGTTGCTATACTTGTCTGCCTTGTGCCAGTATGTTTGACTGTGCAAACGTCTTTCCTATCAATTTTTGATTGTCTGTCCAGTGTGTCTTCGATGAACCCGTTGACTTTGTTCCGTGCAATGCTTTTAAAAAAAAGTTTTGTAATGTCCATTTGTTTTTAATACAGTATATGGTCAAATCAGTCATTATTAGTAGGTCTTTATAAGACACCACATAAGGTCTTAGATGTTTCACGCACTGTCATTTGTGACGTGATCTGTCAATTATTAAATCTACATTAAACGTGTTTCTATACCACCACCACTAGGCCTGTATTTTTTTCTCCAGCACATTTCCTTCTTCAGCCTCTTATTCATCGTAAGACCAAACTATCGAAACAGACCGACGTGACAGACCATTTAGAAAGACCAACGAAACAGTTCATCTAAAACCTAAACAGTGTAACCGTTAGTCACGGCAACTCTTAGAGATATGTAGTTACTAGGTGTTAGAATGCTGACCTAGTAATATTTCTCAAAGCTTTGTTTTCTTAATCTCCCAAGTAATTTTTTTTTCTTTTACTGGCCTATTCTGCCAGAGATGGTAATTCTTGGATGATTGGTTAATGGTTCAGGTTCGTTCGTATCCTTCTAAGGTAGGATAATGTGTGAATATACATATAGTGGCAGTCTTACAATTCAATCCAACACAATCTTCAACATGTAGTGACTGAGTCAACTTCTGGATGTTCGATCAAAACTTTTATTAACGAATCAACTGGCATGGTAACTTACAAATAATTCAGATTTTGTACAGCAAATGTTGTATCTTTGAAAATCACAAGTTTTCCATCTTTTACTTCAATGTATTGTGGTACATATACCTCCTGACAATACTCCGTCTTCCTATTATTGTTAGAGAGCTCTTTGGGCGTAATAGCAAGATATTCCTCTACTTCTTCATGTAGTATTGCTTGTTGAGAATCAATATGTTCCACTTCCTTAGACATGTGCGTTTTGCTTAGTGTTCTCTGAAATATTTCTTAGTTAAATCGAATGTGTCCTTACGATGTCATACACTAGAGAATGTATAGCCACAATTCCCTTACTAATGACAAAATTCGCTGTCAGCTACTCAAATACTGTTCTGATTTCTTCAGAATAAAATATCTTGAGTGTAGAAGCCGGACTTTTGTGGCAGTCTGGGTGAGCGCCAGGTTGCTTCAACTACCAGATAAAACCACGTCCATGTGCTAGGGCTCTCTAGATACAACTGATTTCTAGTTTATCAGATTCTGCTAACCCAAAGTGGTGCGTGGTCTTGCCACCTTTTGATTGGTCATCTTAATATTTTATAATTTATTTCATTGGGCACAGCTTCGCTGTTCTATAGACAATCTTGGCTATTCCAATTGACGTCACTATTTTTGCTAGGCAACTCCCGCCTTAGGAAGCGTTGGGCGGCCCATCTACGTCATGGCCATTTCATAACTAAGGGGACACAGTTTTTCGTGTTTTAGACTTTGTTACCAAGCCACTTATTCTATTACTATTTAGCACGGATAATGCTATCGTAGTAGGCCATCCGGTCACAACAGCCCACCGAAACACACCAACAAAACAACCAACGACACAGACCATCGAAACAGACCAACAAAACAGACCAACGAAAAAGACCATCGAAGAAAACTGTACAACATGTCCTGTTCTATTGTAGTCTCGGACGATCTTTTGTAATTATGTCGAAGAATAGAACGTTTCATTAACTATGTGGTGAAGTGGGATGTTATAAATATTTATAGGGGACTTAGTGTACTGACTGAGATCAGCTGTGAAGGTATCTATATCTATTAAGAGTAGTGTATTATAGATAACCTTACTTGCTACCACATATCTATATATCTCAGTCAGAATTATTCTGGAATAGTGTGATGACTACGTTATGTGTCTAGGGTATGTGTATGATGAAGTGTAAGTCACAACAACAGACAGATAAACAATTTAATTTAATCCACTACTCTTGACAACACTGTGACACTCACATACATATAACACTCTATGAGAATATCTTAAGGAGTCACTGATAACTTTTCAAATAACAATATGTATTCATGGTTATCATAAAGGTATATGTGTCCTGATTCAAATACAAAGGAACCAGGAATCACAATCAATTTTAATTACAAGTATATGTACAGACTTTATCAATATGAATATTGTAGTGACATATATTATTAAAATATCCTATGTGTGTCAGTTGTGTAGTGGTAATATGAGGTAATACTGGTTTTGTTTTGTTCAAGCTCTGTTGGTATTTGTCATCATGACTTCAATAGTTTGTCTTTTGGGACTAGTATTGGAGATGTTCTCAGTTCCTGATATTAAGACAATTAAATTCCCCTCTGAATGTTATTTTTACAAAGTTATTTCAAGATGAGGGGACATAATGTTGAGCTCAGCTGGCCAAATCTGCTTATCTTGAGTGATGGTGGCAGGAAAGGACTCCTCTGCTCGAATTCTCCCCTGGGCTCTGGAGACACCTCACTGATAGCTAAAAAGACCAAGGAGTATGCTGTCCGACTCTGGATTCAGCAAAGCTCTGACCAGGTGCTGCTCAGTACCATCAAGACCACGGTCCCTGAAAACAAGAAGGATGTACCTTCTACTTCATAACTAATTGATACTCTAGTTCTACCTGAGCACAATACAACACAAACATTGAGTTCAGAGCGTTAGGCCAACTGTCAGCTTCATCTGAAATACTTTATACCAGCATTTACCTCCTTAATGGTTACCACGCCTCTGCACTTCCAGCATTATTTCTGTCTAATCAATCATCCAGGTGTCAGTGTACTATTTGGCCATTCCATGCCGTTTTACTTCCCTCCGACACCCTCTGTTCAGGCTGGAGCATTATAGGCTTTATCTCCTGTTTGCCACTGAACTACACATATATATACAGGCATAAATTAACAATTTACATTCAATTTTCATTAAAAGATACTGAATGGTTCAAGCTTACCACAATTTCATGGAAATAAACACAGATACGTTGATTAGCAATGAATTCTGGCACAATTACTGGCACAAATTCCCATCTGCTTATGTTCCAGGCTTTTATTTAACACAATTATGAGCTGGCTTCAACGCACTGTTGCTTTATCAAGATTATTTGCACTAGTGGTCTCGAACTAACGCTCCTAAGTGAGTATATCAGCGAGTCTAGCCAATGAGACCACGTTTCGACAAGTGTTTGAAAAAATGTTACCTTTTCACGTCTCCCCTAACAACGAAAGATAGTATTTATAGTCCGACCAATCGTGGTTAGTCTTTCATTTGTTGCGCTCCAATCAATTTGGAGTTTACAGGGTAGGCTATTTATGTCACGTAAGGTTTTTTCAAACACGTTATAAAAAAATTTTATGAGCAGAAATGATTTTATGTTGTCAGGCATCCCCACTATTTTATTTTGGTTATAATTTATTAATTCCTGGACTATTTGCGTAACGTTTTACATATTTTTTTTCAGCAAGCCCTAAGGAACCCAAATATCCAAATTTAAAAGAGCTACGTGGCTGCGTTCAAAATATGTATTTTCTACCTCCTGTTTCGAAGATGTGCTGTCTGGGTACTGTTATGTTTTCAACCGTAAACCCATCTAATGTTATCTTTTCTAATAAGAGTTTTTCAGGATTTATAAACCTAACTCTGGGATGGGTAATGTATTTTATCACTGTCCGTCTGAAAAAAATTAGTGCATGTAGTCTTACACGCGTGATGGCAGCATTTGTGTATCGCGCGAAGCGTGTTGCATGCGTTCCTGATTTTCAGCCCTCCCTTCTCTCTTTATCCTTTAGTCCATCTGTTCGTTCGTTTTGGTAACGCAGTATAATTAATGTTAGGATTAATTTAGGTCATTACGCAGTCTGCCTCTCAATGTTTTTCCAAGAAATACAGCACACGTTTCATTGAAGAAAGCGGGTATAATACAGTAAGCTTTTACTATCAACGTGAAAGCGTTACAATTTGCAGACGAAGCAGAAAACAAGGGGAATTTCGAGTACCTTCTTTGTGACAGCCTTGTTATTTACCATTGCTCTTTTCTTTATTAATTTTATTTGTTAGGCTTCATATTTACCTAATAATTTATATATGTGGATTAGAATATTCCACGACACCTCCCCTCTTAAAACAGACATTATATGTCAGTCCTTTATTCTATATTCACATAGAGAAATTTATTATTATTTCTGGGGTTTACGGTGATTCTCATCACACGGATGGCGGCTTAAAAAATCCGCTCCCAAATTGGTTTTTCCAGATATATACTCAATGCTAAAATTATATGGAGCCAAAAGTAAAGACCATCGGAGTAACCTGGAGTTCTCATGCCTAGCCTGTGCTAGAAACGATAACGGTTTGTGGTCTGTTTGCAACTTAAATGCCTTCCCATATAGATAAATATTGAATTTCTTTATCGCCCATATTACTGCAAGACATTCTTTTTCGCTAGTAGAGTAGTTGATTTCAGCTTTATTCAACTTTCTGCTAGCATATGCCACTGGGCTTAATTCCCCATCCAATGCATCTGATTTCTGTAGTAGAGTTGCACCTAACCCAATATTACTTGCATCCGTCCTTACTATGAATTCTTGACTTAAGTCAGGTAATTTTAAAATGGGTTTACTTGTGAGCTTTTCCTTCAATTCTTGGTAAGTCATTTCACATTGTGGTGTCCATGTAATGCGATCTGGATGTCCTTTACGTGTCAATTCAGTTAACGGTGCACATATGGAATTAAAGTTTTTGATATACTTCTGGTAGAAACCACATAATGAGACAAAGGATCTCACGTCCTTCTTGGTTTGTGGTCTCGGGGCTTTCTGTAGTTTCTCTAAATTCTTTGGGTCAGGGGTCATGTTTCCCTGATAAACTGTGTGTCCCAAAAATTCCAATTCTTTACATCCAACGCAACATTTGGTTGGTCGGGCTGTTAAATTTGCCTCCCTAAGTCGATCAAACAGCATGTTCAGAGAGTCAATGTGTTCCTCAAATGTTTCTGTTGCTATAAGGATATCATCCATAAAATTTGTTATACAGGGATTATTCAGAGGATCCAATAATTTTCTCATCATTCTAGAGAAGACACTAGGCGCATTCTTCAATCCAAATGGCAATCTATTAAACTCATAGTGTCCTTCTGAGGTACTAAAAGCTAGGTATGGTCTAACCTCAGGCTTTACTGGAATCTGATAGTATCCTTTACTCAGATCCACTTTTGAGAAATATTTAGCTTTATTTAGTCTGGCAAACAGCTGATTTGTATCCGGCAATGGATCCACCTGTCCTTCTGTAATAGCATTCAGTCTCCTGTAATCTATACAGAGTCTATGTTCTCCAGAGGGCTTCCTTAAGAGTACAACACCAGAACTATACGAAGATTCACTGTGCGAAATAATTCCTTCCTTCAACAGATAGTCTATCTCTTCCTTCAAAGCTTTCTCCTTAGCAAACGGAATCGAATATGGTTTCATACAGACAGGTGTGGAGTCTATTAGTTTCATATCATATTCCAATAGGTTTGTATGCCCTGGTCGGTCTGTTAACACCTCTGCATGATTATTTAGAACCTGTTGCACTCTCTCTTTCTGAGTTTTCGTTAAATGTGTACTGATTTTCACCTGTGCGGCTGTCTCACAGGGGTGTAATGGATATTCAAATGATGAAAGTGGTTCCTTTTTCATCTCCATGGCGATGGACAAGGTCAACAAGTGTGTCTCTTCCTGATGTTCTCTTTCCAAATATTTCTTCAGGAGATTCACATGATAGATTTTTTCTTTCCCCTTCTTATCTATCTTATAATTTGTTCTAGATACCTTCTCTAAAACTGTATATGGACCCTGCCATCCAATTTGTAACTTATTCTGACTCCCGGGCAAAAGAAGCAGTACTTTCTCTCCCACAGCCAAATTTCTGTCTTTCGCCTTCCTGTTATAATAGGCAGCATGTTTCTTCCTGGCTTGTTTCAAATTTTCATTGGCAAGTTTCCAGCCAGTTTTTAACCGAGTGGTCAGCTCATTCACATATTGGTATGAAGATGTAATGTTTTCCTCTGCCTTTTCATCAGTCCACGTTCTTAACAAAGCTACATATGGACCTTTAATTGTGTGGACCTATTTGTCCATGCACCGGTATGGTCTCTTCCACTCGAAGCTTTATAGTGATGATTTTTCTTCCCAGAATTATCATGCACAAAACGACCGCTACCAATTTTTCTTTTGGGGCTTTCTCCCCTCTTAAAATTCTTGATGAGAGATTTCCTCTCTACATCTTCTTCCTCCAGTTTGTTTAAGTCCGATTGAGGGATTGTCGGCTTATCCTGGGGTAAGACATCTTTTTGCACTCTCCGCATAGTGGCCATTGTAAAACAGTTAAGTGAAGCTTGTCCGTGAAAAGGGGCTTCCCATTCCATTTGGTCCACTTTATCAAATCTATTTCTCTTTTTATTATCAGGCCTAATTTTGCCCCGGGGCGTGTCCAGGTCCTGATCCATGTTCCCACTTGTGGGTGTTCCCTCATGTGCTATGCTACACCTTTCTACAAAATTTTCAATGTCCCATCTTGCTTTGGGCCAATAATAATTGTGAGCCACCTTTTGAATGATGGTACCTATCTTCTCATGGTCCCCATCTGGTTTCACATGTAGGCTCCTTATTAAGTCTGTCCTATATCTTTTAGGAAGTACCAGTTGTCCCTGACCTTTGGATCTAGCTCCAGTCTTCCTATACATCAACTTGTTTTTCATGTAGAAATCTCCCTTGCCTGGAGTTGTATGACAAGTTGACAATTTTCTGAAACAAGGCTTGAGTGTTTTATCCCCAGCCTGTGCCTTCCTCATCTCTTCTGGAGTGGTATCTAACATAATATCCTCCTCCTGTCTTGAGGTCGACCTGACCTGAAGGGTTGCCATATACACAGGTTTCCTTCTGCAGCGGTCAGTGTCATGATTGTCCATCTGACAATTTTTACACCACCTTTTTCCTTGGTTGAAAGATTTTCTTTCATTATATTTCCTTTCATCGAATTGTGGGAATTTATTTTTATTGTCATACCGTGGCCTATCAAATTGGTGCTTACCTTTATTTTGATCCTTAGGATCAAATTTATTAAAGTTCTGTGGTGCCCTAAAGTTATCCACTTGTTTCTTTTTATTACCTGTTACCTCTGCTTGAGCTGCTTGATACCTTTCAGCAACATTTAGCAACTCATCCAGCCTCTCTGCACCTTGTTCCATGAGAAACTTTCTCAGGTCTGGAGCCATGGACTCTCTTAATTGCTCTATAAGGACCATTTCCTTAAGATCTTGGGTTTTCCCCAGAGAAGTCCATTCTCCAAGTATGTCTCTATTCGTGCAGAGAACTGGTGATAGGTTTCACCTGACAGTAGTTTAGCATTTAGCATTCCCTTAACAAAAGAGCCTTTTTAGCATGTCATAATAAATCACCTCTGCTCATTTTTGCAAAAACGTTCATAAGACCTTAAACAAACCTTTCTCTCTCTAGCCCATACGCTTTAGCTATAGTCATATAATTTTATGATCACCTCTGCTCATCTTTTCAACAAAAAATAACTTCAAAAATGAAGCTTCCCATAATCTGAGGTTGAGGCTCCCTGAGATAACCGTAGCATCAGAGCAAAGGGAACTGGCACCATTTTCAGGAGCATGGGCCTTTGAAAGCTCTCAATATCTCCCTTAGTCTAACATTGATTCTAAAATGAAAATTCATATAGCTGAGGTTGAGGCTCTCTGAGTAACCGTAGCACCAGAGGCAAAGGGACTGGCACCATTTTCAGGAGCATGGCCTTGAAACCAAACTCAAACTCCCTTAGTCGTAATTCATTTCCCCTTTAATCTCATTTTCTTTTCTGCTATTTTTCTGTTCTTTCTTTCTGCATCTGCTAAATTCCCTCTTCTTCCTTTTTTGTGCAGCTAATTTTCTTCTTTACTATCTTCTCAACGTAAAAAACTACGCACAGGACTTGTCTTCTTTTCCCGGCTTAAAAATTTTTTTTTTTCTTTCACCTCAAAAAACAACCCCTTGCTTATCCTTCCTTTCCCCCAATCCCCCTATTCTTAGTCCATTTGTGGCCCCCATCCAACTATCTTAATCCCCTGTCATCATGCACTCACCAACTTTCAGAAGCGAAATATTTCTCCTTTCAATTCTATTCCTCACAATTCCTGCCTAGTGGGTCCTTTTTCTAAACACTTTTGCGTCGCGGGTCTCGCTAACCTCAGCATCTCAAATCTGCGAATCAGGTCCGCCAAGTCTTTTTTTTCTAGCGAAAGTCAAACTTCTTTTTTCTACTTTTTTGGGGAAATTCGGCGTCCATAAAAACCCCAAAAGTATTTATTTAATCTTTTTCCGCTTCTTTTTACCCATTTATCTCTTTTGCTCTTTATTTTCTGTTTTTAAATTTCTATTATTTATTTATTTTTTCCTTCTCTTTCATGCCCTTTTTTTCGGCTCTCCCTTTCCTAAATCCATATCTTTCCCTCATCTCCGGTTTAACTGCCTTTTTTTTTCTTTAAAAAGCTTCCTCTCTTCCCTTCTACCCTGTCTCCTCCTCCCAATACTCAGCCTTCAAAACCTATAAAACTTTTCCAACCCTCCCCTTCGGGTGCATGTTCGACCCCCCGTCACACCTCCATTCCCCACACCTATCCTTTCCTTTTTCTCCCTATTACCTCCTCCCCCTCATCTCTTTCAAAACCCTTTCTCCCCACCCGGTTTTAAACCCCTTTTCTTACACTTCCCTTCCCTGCTCACTATCCTTAATCCACTTCCGTTCTTCTCCCCCCCCCTTCTTCTTTTTTTTTCGACTACCTACTTACTCTATACAAAACCAGCCCCATATAGGTCACAAAACTTTTTCAGAGCCTCTATAACCCTTTTTTTTCTTTCAAGACGTACCAACCCTCCCTTTCCCATTCTTTTCCTTTTTTTCTACTTTTTTCTCCACAGAAGCCCTTTTTTCTTCCCTCTCTCCAACCCCCCTTCTTCCATTTCTCTTTACCTCTTTCCTCTTCTCAACCTCTAACTATCTCTTTACTTCCTTCAAAATTTCCTCACCCCTTTTATCCTTTCCCTTAACCTCTTCTTCCTCTTTCCCTTTTCTTCTTAAACTTCCCTTCATCTAAATTTTTCCCCTTTTCCATCTCTTTTTTTTTTAAAACTTTGCCAACCTCTTTTTTCCTTAACTTTTCTCTCCCCTTTTCTTCCTTTTCCCTTTCTTTTTTTCACCTTTTCTTTCTAACACCAGCGCACAAGGCTCCCCCTTACTTCTTACTTCCCTCTTCCTAATCTCCTTCCTATTTTTCTTATTCTCACTCCATCTTCTCCTATCCTTTTTCTTCCCCTTTCCCCTTCTTTCTTTCCCCCTTTCCCTGATTTACTTCCAATTTTTATTTCTTCTCCACTTTCCTTTTTCTCCCATACCCTTTCCCCCTTCTTTCTTTCCCCTTTTCCCTTTTTTAAACATTCTTCTTAAACCTTTTTCATCACTTTTTACTCTCCCCTTCCCTTCAAAACCTTTTTTTCTCTCCCAATCAACGTATCTTTTTTACCTCCCCTTTTTTCCTTTTTAATTTACCTCATTTTTCTCTCCTTTCTTCTTACACCCTACCCCCCCTTTTTCTTTTTCACCTTCCTTTTTACCACTTTTCACCCTTTCTTTTTTCTCTTCTCTTTCTTTCCCCTTTTTCTCCTTCTCTTCCATTTCTCTTTTTTCTCATTTTTTCATTTTCTTTTCCTTCTTTCCCCCCCCCTCTTTTTCCTTTATTACTTTTTTTTCCTTTTTCCATTCAACCTAATCCCTGTCCTCACACCTTATCTTCTTCCCTTTTCTTCCCCTTTTCTTCCTAATTTTTTTCTTCCCGGTTTTCTCCCTTCTTTTCTTTCTTTCTTATCCCCTCTTCCTTTTTCTCCTTGTGACAATTCAACTATAGTCTTTTCTCCCCCCCCTTCCTTCTCAAATTTTTTTTCTTTCTATTTCTAAACCCCACCTTTTAACTGACCCTTTCCCCATCTTTTTTCCTTTCTCCCTTTTTTTCCCCCCTTTCCCTTTCTTCCTTAAATCTTATTCCGAATCTTAATCTCCTTTACCTTCAATTTCCCTATTATTCCACTTCTTTCTTTTCCCTCCCATCCCAATTCACCACAGGAAAAAACCTTCCCTCTGTCCCCCCCCTTCCTCCTCTTCTTCTCCGACATTCTTTTTTCTTTCCTTCTCCTCTCTTCCCTTCTCCCTTTAATTCTTTTTGGGCGCCTCTCTCCCCTCCCCCTTTTCTTTTTTTCAGCCATCAGTTCTTCCTCCTTTTTTCTGCCTTCCCCTTTTCCCTTACCCTCACCCGATTCCCACACTCCTTTTCTTTCTTCACCATCTTCTCCACTCCTTCTACACTACTCTTCAAAAAACCCCCCCTTCTTTAAAATTTCTCTTTATCTAAACTTCTTTTCTCTTTCTCTACCCCCTCTTTTCTCTCTATCAAAAATTTCCCCTTTCTCCTCCTTTCTTTATCCTTGCTTCATTAGGAGACTACCTTCCCCATCATAATTTTCACTTCCTTGCCCCTCCGATTTCCAATTCTTTACTCCTTACTTTCTTAATTCTTCCAAACCTGCTCCTTTTATACATTCCCTTTTCTGCCCCTCTTTTTTCTTTACTCTCAAACCTCTTCCCGCATTTACTCTCTTAATTTTCTTCCCTAATCCCCTATCTCAACTCCCATCTCCCTCCAACTTTTCATTCTTATTCTATTTTCTTTCCCCTATCTTAATCTCATTTACTCCTTTTCCTTCTACTTCCTCTTTTTTTTTAACCTTTTTTTTATTTTTTCCCCTTTTTTATCTTTCTTCTTTTTTAAAGTCTTCCCCTTTTGCTTTCTTTTCTCTTTAAATTTTTTTCTCCTTTTTCCTCTTTCTTACTTCTTATATTGAGCTTTTCTCATGTTTCTAATTTTTTTTTTTATCCACTGTTTTAATGTCCTCCCTTTCCTTATCTTTATTTATACTCCGTATTCCCTTTCCCACCTTTTTTTTCCTAATCTTTCCTTTTTTGCAATCCCACCTTCCTAACCTTCTACCTTCTTTTTTCTTCACTTTTTTTTTTTTCCTTTTCCTCTAAACCCAATTTCACCCTTTCAATACTATCTCAAACTTTATTCCTAATACTTTTCACCTTAACCCCCCCCATCTCCCCTTTTTTCTTTTTTCTTCCTTTCCTTCTTCCCTACCTTATTTTTCCTTTTTTTTTTTTTTTTTTCTCCTTCCCAGGGTTACATAAGCTTTCTTTTCCTTACCTTTCACTCTTTTTCCACGTCCAACCCTTTCTCTCTCCTTTTTTCTATTTTTCTTTCTTTTTTTTCTTCTCTTTTTTTCCCCCCTCCTTACATCTTTTCCTATTCCCTCCCTTTTTATCTTCCCTTTTTCACCCCTTCCCTTTCTTTTTAACACTTGTTTGCAACACTTCCTTCCCACTCTTATTTAAATTTCTCTAACATTTCCACTACTTTCTACCTTCTTAAAAAAATTGAGTTGTAAATACCCTTTTCTTCTTCCCGATTTTTCCTTTCTATTGGCTGATTTAAACCATTTCCCTTCTCTCAATCTTTCTTATTTCCTTCTTTTTACTTTCTTCTTTTTTTTTAATTTGCTTTTTTCCTATTTTTTTTCCCTTATCAAAACATTTCCCCTTTAAATAAACACTAACTCACTTCTTTCTAAAAATAACCCACCAAGACAGCTTCCCCCCTAACAATAAAACCCTTATTCCCCAACTTTTCTTCTTCTCTTTTTTCATTTTTCCCCCTTTTACCAACCAAATTCCCATTCCTGCACTAAAACTAAAAAATCTCCCTTACCTTTTAACCTGGGTCCTATTCAATTCATCACTCTTCACTTAAATTTAAAAACCAACCCCACCCCGTCCTTTATCTTTTGTACTACACCTACTCCAACTCAAAAAAACCTCCCACCAAATCCTAATCCCCAATATAAACTATCTTATTGTATCTTTGCATCTAAAGTCTTTTTTTCAAAAAACAATGAAAAAGTTCTAGTTGGGGTGTTACCAAATTAACCAACTTATCTAACTAACCGAATCCTCCCCAAACACCTAATTTCTCCGTAAAACTTGAATCCCCACCTTTCCCTAACCAAACCAATACCCCTTCCCCAAACCCCCGAATTCCAACGTCCTACCTCTGTCTAACTATTTCTTCTCTCAAATATAGGTCCACGTCTTATTCTTACAACCTTTACCTCTTCCCCTTATTTTCCCCTTCCACCAAGGTTTTAATTCACTAACCCCACTCTACCCCCCATCCTTTATACTTCACTAACTAAAACTTAATCCATCTTCAACAGTAAAAGAACTCCCTAATTTCCTTATCCCCTTTCTTCTCTCTTACATCCTCATTTCAAATCTCTTCCTTAACCCTTCCTTTCTTTCCCTTCCTCTATTTACCACACCAACCTTCCTTTTCCCCACACCTCAATCCCACCCCTCATTTCACTTTTACCTTTCCATTCCTGCCCTATTTATCCTTTTTCTCCTTACAATTTTCTCTTTCCCCCCCCTCCAACCCCTTTTTTTGCTTTTTTCCATCTTAATCTTGTTGGGGGGGCAATTGTCCCATTTCGTAAGACCAAATTTTGGGTTCTTTCCCTACCTTTCTATAAACCCCTTCTTTACTTCCCCCTATCCCACCTCCCAAACCTTTTTTATTTTTTTTTTTTCTCATAACTTTTTACTTTTTGTTATTTCCTTTCAACGTTTTCCTTTACCCTTTTTCCCATATCTTTTTTTTCATTTTTTCTTTTTCTTTTTTTCATTACTCATCTTTTCTTTTTCCTATCCCCAACCACCCTTTCCTAATTTCTAACTTTTTTTTCTATTAATTTTTCCGACTTTCTGTAAAGTCGGCTCACTTTTTTTCGTCTTCTTTTCCCATCTTTCCTCTTTTTAGCCTTTTACCTTTATGTCTTTTTTTCATCTTCACAAATTTCCCACTTTAAGGATAGTTTTCCAACTTTTCCTTTTCTCAAACTTTGTTTCTGCTCAACAAATCCTTTTCCTTCCTCCTCTTTTTAATCTTTATTTCTTCCGCACATTCAATAATCAAATTTCCAGGCACTTTATCACTCTTTCACCTTATCTCCTCCTTTTCATCCTTATTTATACTTACTAAATTCTCTTCATTCTGTTTCTTTCTTTCCCCTCTTACTGCAAAATTTACTTATTCCCTCTTTTCCTTTTCCATTCTTTCCTCTTCTAGTGTTTTGTACCAAACCCCCTACTTGCTTCCTCTTTACCCTTCTCCTTTTTCCCAGTCCCATACTTTATTAACTTTTTCACACTTTAATTTTATTTAATTCCCCCCTCTCACACCTCAATCTATACTCCTTCCCTTAATATTCCCCCTTCTCTCTTTTTTCTTCTTTTTTCTTCAGGCAACTTTCCCCTCACACTCCTTAACCTCTTTCATTTTTTCCCCTCCCCAAATAGCTCAACACCTTTCCCCTAAAACTTTTCTTTCTTTCCCTTTTTTCCCTTTCTATTCCTTCTCTTCCTTTTTCCCTCCAATCCCTTTAGACTTCCCCTTTTACTATCCTCCCCTTCTATTGCCTCTTCTTTATCTTATTTCTATTTCTCTTTCCTTCTACAAACACTTCTCTTCTTTTTTTCTTCCTTCTTTCTTATTTCCTCTTTTCTCCTCTCATTTTACTCTTCCCTCTAACCTCTTTACTCTTTTTTCCAATAAACTACTAATTTTAATCTTCCTCCTGTGCCTCCTTATAACTAAACTTCTAAAAGTAACTCAAAAAAACTAAAAAAAACCTTCTTGGTCGAAAATCCTCTTAATTTACCTATTTTTCTTCTCTTTTTTTTCTACCTTTTTTCTCTTTCCTTTTTTTCCTTTTTTTTTTTTTTTCCTTTTCCACTTCCATGCCTCTTTCTTTATCCCTGGCTCAAATTAATCACCTTCAAACAAGTCTCTAAAATCATCCTCTTTAATTCTTTTCCCTTCAAACAAACCTCCTTCCCCACGACCTTCACCCTTTCACACTCTTTACTAAACAACTCCATACCATAAACTATTACCTTCCCTTTTTTATTCATAACTCCTTTCTTATTTTGACTCCTTCCAGGATCCTTCGCTAACTTTTTCTTCCCTCCTCCCCTAACTCTATCTTCCTTTCTCCTCCTTCTACTCTCATTTTCAAACCTATCCTCCCTCCCTCATTGACTCCAAAACTTCGAAATTCTTCCCCGTTCTCTTTTTCATCTTCGCTTTCCTCTTCTTTTCTTGTTCCTCACTCAATCTTTCTTCTCCGTTTCACCCTTCTTCTCTCTTCTCTTTTCCTTTTTCTTCTCCACAATCCTCCTCTTCTCCTTTTTTTCTTTCCTCCTCATTCTCTTCACCAACATTTCCTCACTTCCTTTCATCTTTTCTTCCTTTTTTTCTTTTCTCTCCTCATCTCACTTTTGCTCCTAATCTTTCTTTTCTTTCTTTTTTTTGTTACTATCTTCTTCCCACTCTTCTCCTTGTCTTCTCCTTAATTTTTTCCCATTTTTTGGTGAAGCTTCTTTTTTTCTTCTTTTTCTTTCGGAGCCAGTTCTTTTTTTCAGCTCTTTTTAATTTTTTTTTTTCTTTTCAGTCCATTTTTTCCTTTTTTTCTTTAACTAATTTACTTTTTTACTTTTCGTTCTCCATTTATTCTTTCGGCCTTCTTTTTCTAATCTTTCTTCTTTCTTTCCGGTTTTCAATTAACACGAATATGATCACTTCCGTCGTTGACAATAGGCATAACTTGCCCATCTAATTCCTAACTCTTTTGCAGTCTGAACAGCAGCAGATCGATAACTTGGCCAGGTCCGCCATTGTCTATCAGGTAAATTTCTACAATGTCTAACCAACCTCTAAATATATCTAATGGACAACACAGGCACCGTGAGCTCAACCTTATTTAATTCCACCCAAGGATACCTTTTAATTCTTATATTCCCTGAAGTGAATTACCCCCAATATTTTTAATAGGGAAAGATTCAAAATCCCAAGAGCGAGACCCCAATATATGTGGTGAAGTGGGATGTTATAAATATTTATAGGGGACTTAGTGTACTGACTGAGATCAGCTGTGAAGGTATCTATATCTATTAAGATAGTGTATTATAGATAACCTTACTTGCTGCCACATATGTATACCTCAGTCAGAATTATTCTGGAATAGTGTGATGACTACGTTATGTGTCTAGGGTATGTGTATGATGAAGTGTAAGTCACAACAACAGACAGATAAACAATTTAATTTAATCCACTACTCTTGACAACACTGTGACACTCACATACATATAACACTCTATGAGAATATCTTAAGGAGTCACTGATAACTTTTCAAATAACAATATGTATTCATGGTTATCATAAAGGTATATGTGTCCTGATTCAAATACAAAGGAACCAGGAATCACAATCAATTTTAATTACAAGTATATGTACAGACTTTATCAATATGAATATTGTAGTGACATATATATTATTAAAATATCCTATGTGTGTCAGTTGTGTAGTGGTAATATGAGGTAATACTGGTTTTGTTTTGTTCAAGCTCTGTTGGTATTTGTCATCATGACTTCAATAGTTTGTCTTTTGGGACTAGTATTGGAGATGTTCTCAGTTCCTGATATTAAGACAATTAAATTCCCCTCTGAATGTTATTTTTACAAAGTTATTTCAAGATGAGGGGACATAATGTTGAGCTCAGCTGGCCAAATCAGCTTATCTTGAGTGATGGCGGCAGGAAAGGACTCCTCTGCTCGAATTCTCCCCTGGGCTCTGGAGACACCTCACTGATAGCTAAAAAGACCAAGGAGTATGCTGTCCGACTCTGGATTCAGCAAAGCTCTGACCAGGTGCTGCTCAGTACCATCAAGACCACGGTCCCTGAAAACAAGAAGGATGTACCTTCTACTTCATAACTAATTGATACTCTAGTTCTACACTGAGCACAATACAACACAAACATTGAGTTCAGAGCGTTAGGCCAACTGTCAGCTTCATCTGAAATACTTTATACCAGCATTTACCTCCTTAATGGTTACCACGCCTCTGCACTTCCAGCATTATTTCTGTCTAATCAATCATCCAGGTGTCAGTGTACTATTTGGCCATTCCATGCCGTTTTACTTCCCTCCGACACCCTCTGTTCAGGCTGGAGCATTATAGGCTTTATCTCCTGTTTGCCACTGAACTACACATATATATACAGGCATAAATTAACAATTTACATTCAATTTTCATTAAAAGATACTGAATGGTTCAAGCTTACCACAATTTCATGGAAATAAACACAGATACGTTGATTAGCAATGAATTCTGGCACAATTACTGGCACAAATTCCCATCTGCTTATGTTCCAGGCTTTTATTTAACACAAATATGAGCTGGCTTCAACGCACTGTTGCGTTATCAAGATTATTTGCACTAGTGGTCTCGAACTAACGCTCCTAAGTGAGTATATCAGCGAGTCTAGCCAATGAGACCACGTTTCGACAAGTGTTTGAAAAAATGTTACCTTTTCACGTCTCCCCTAACAACGAAAGATAGTATTTATAGTCCGACCAATCGTGGTTAGTCTTTCATTTGTTGCGCTCCAATCAATTTGGAGTTTACAGGGTAGGCTATTTATGTCACGTAAGGTTTTTTCAAACACGTTATAAAAAATTTTATGAGCAGAAATGATTTTATGTTGTCAGGCATCCCCACTATTTTATTTTGGTTATAATTTATTAATTCCTGGACTATTTGCGTAACGTTTTACATATTTTTTTTCAGCAAGCCCTAAGGAACCCAAATATCCAAATTTAAAAGAGCTACGTGGCTGCGTTCAAAATATGTATTTTCTACCTCCTGTTTCGAAGATGTGCTGTCTGGGTACTGTTATGTTTTCAACCGTAAACCCATCTAATGTTATCTTTTCTAATAAGAGTTTTTCAGGATTTATAAACCTAACTCTGGGATGGGTAATGTATTTTATCACTGTCCGTCTGAAAAAAAATTAGTGCATGTAGTCTTACACGCGTGATGGCAGCATTTGTGTATCGCGCGAAGCGTGTTGCATGCGTTCCTGATTTTCAGCCCTCCCTTCTCTCTTTATCCTTTAGTCCATCTGTTCGTTCGTTTTGGTAACGCAGTATAATTAATGTTAGGATTAATTTAGGTCATTACGCAGTCTGCCTCTCAATGTTTTTCCAAGAAATACAGCACACGTTTCATTGAAGAAAGCGGGTATAATACAGTAAGCTTTTACTATCAACGTGAAAGCGTTACAATTTGCAGACGAAGCAGAAAACAAGGGGAATTTCGAGTACCTTCTTTGTGACAGCCTTGTTATTTACCATTGCTCTTTTCTTTATTAATTTTATTTGTTAGGCTTCATATTTACCTAATAATTTATATATGTGGATTAGAATATTCCACGACAAACTATTATCCTGCAGCTCCCTAAGAAACATAAACCGTCTCACCTCCTGCACCACTGGCACTTGTTTGGTATTTGTCATCAGTACAACATTGGTGACCATGTCATACCATTTCCACCCCCCCACTCCGCTCAAACACCCATCCATGAAAGTCTGTATTTGTCAGAGTGTCATTTTTGTGGTTCTCCATGTTTCAGAACCATACAATAGGTCATCTTTGTCATCTAAGTTGAACGTTCTTATTCATGTCTTGAACTTTGTTTTACTTTGATTTCAGCAATACGTTCCAACGTATTCTCGTTATCTATAGTGCTGCCAACCTATATGTATGAGCTCACCTCTTGGAGGGATATTTCTCTTAGTAGAACCTATTTATCACTTTCTGCATTTATTCTAATAATTTTTGTCTTTTCCTTGTGTATTTTCAGACCCAATTACTTTGACCTGTCATCACGGATTTTCTTGTTGTCCTGCATCTGGTTACGGTTATGTCACAGCAGAGCCATTTCAATGGCAAATTTTAGATCTTCAATCTGTTTAGTCAGAGCCAAGTGTATTCCATTCCTGTTGGCTGATATCTTTGTTTTCATAACTCAGTCTATAAAATTAGATCAAATGGAATAAATCAAGAATTTTTGTTGTATAATATCTGTCATGTGATATTAAAGTGAATATTATTGGCTGATTAATATTAATTGCTGCTATTAATGTTAATGCGGGGGGAGCAAATGCTGTTAGCGTTGGATAGGGCTAACGTTGAGAAAACCAGGTAGAGTATTACTAGGCAATTCATATTCTGGAATCACCAAGGTACAAAAAACAAAAACAAAAATAGAGGGAGCGCCACACCCCCCCCCCCTTTTTTGCCCCAACAAAAAAAACCACACACACAGAGAAGAGAGCTGATGAAAAGAACTTGGACGGATGGTACCTGCCAGGAGGGCTTTGTGTGAAATAACTGAAGGCCCAAGCTCCTGGTGGAGCTGAAGGGTGTTGAAGATAATATTTATTGACTGGAACATTTGCTATGTACTATTAGCGATATCACTTTTACCATTGTAACAGTGAGCATGCGCGCGCCAGATGATCATTAGTGAACTGATATAGTCGTCTGCACAGAGATTAGATGAGCAGCATATCTTCTGACTTGCCTAAAAACTGACCTAGCTTGGCGCAGATCTCAGACGAAAAGTGATTGTAACCATTCTTTTAATGAATGATTCGGTCCCGTTTTCTGAAGGCACGCCCCTTCAACCTAGAGATAGGGTCCGTATATTATAATAGAATGTATGTCCAATTTAAAAGACCTTGTGGCTAGTTTTGAATCTATAAAAGGGACCGAAGGCGCAGCAACATTGAAAAAATGCAGTCAGCGACCCATAGCTTGACTGCTTGCTGTAATGTTATGATGTATGTATATAAGCATTACCTCGTCATCTACACAAGCACACACATGTTTCAGAAGGCACTCAGTAAAAGCATGTTCAGTTTGTAGCCATGTTTTATTTACGGGATCTCGTACATGTCAAGATTCGCATTATATTACAATGTGTGGTTTCGTATTTATGTATTATATTACATCCCCCCTTTTTTGAAAAAAAAAAAACGTGTGCAAACATTTCCAACGAAATGTTTCATGTGATAAAGGATAAGTATGTGTAATGCTCAGTGTGAGTATATATGTCACTGTCTGTATCGGCTGGGAGGTGTCACTGTACGGCCAGAACGAGTGGTGTAAAGTGCTGGTGGTTCTGCGGAAGTCCCTGGTTTAGCTTGAGTTGGTTGTGATTTCGGCCTTGGCGCTTGTTGGTTTTGTGGGGCACCAAGGTCTGGAGTTACTGCATTGTCTGTTGAAAGCATGGGAATTCTCTGTTCTGTTGTATTCTGTGGGATTTCTCTTATGTCCACTCTGTTTCGCCTCAGGAGGTTGCTGCTGCTGTCTGGTTTTAAAGTATAGCTCCTGGGTTCAGGGTTTCTGAAAATGATTGTTGCTTTTGACCATGTGTCATTGTTGTGGTTGTAGGTAGTCACATGCTGACCAGGATATAATGGTGGTAAGTCTTTAGCACATTTGTCATAGTTGGATTTCTGAACTTGCTGACGATGCTGAAGTTGATCATATGTGCTGTCTCTATGTTGTGGACGGAAGTGGACCTTAGATGGTAGGAGGTCTTTAATTCTTCTATCAAACATAAGTTCTGCTGGACTGTCGATCTTACTGTCTACCGGTGTTGTTCTCCATCTCAAGAGTGCTAGGTGTACATCCTCTGTTCTTGTTTTCTTCATGATTGACTTGATAATTTGTATCTGTCTCTCAATGAAACCATTAGATTTAGGGTATCTAGGTGATGATGTTGTGTGTTTGATCTTCCAGTCCTTAGTGAAGTTTCTGTATGCTTGACCTGAGAAATGTGGACCGTTGTCTGATCTAATTTCATCTGGGATGCCAAACATGCTGCAATACTTCTTTGTAATGTCTGCAATAACAGCTGATGGTGAGGGTTGTGGAAGTTTCTCAATGATGGGAAATTTGCTGTAGTAATCAGCAATAATAAGATAGTCATTATTGTCGATTGAGAAAATATCAGTTCCTATAATGCTCCAAGGGCTCAATGGTATGTCTGATGGTATGAGAGGTTCTCTGCACTGCCTATTTGCATGTTCTTGGCAAATTGAACAGTTTTTACATAGTGTTTCTATGTCCTTGTTTATCTGTGGCCAGTAAACATCTTTCTTTGCTCTCAGTTGTGTCTTCACAATACCAAGGTGACTATTATGGAGCTGGTTAAGGATGATATCGCGTTGTGTTTCTGGTACAACAATGCGATCTCCTTTAAGGATCAGACCATCTTCGATGCTTAACTCGTCCCTCATCGAGTAGTATGGACGGATGTGTGTTGGAACTTCCCTGATAGAGCTTGGCCATCCATGGTATATCAGTTCTTTGAGAGAGTTAAGGATAGGATCTCTCATTGTGTCTTCTCTGATGTGTTCAAGCCGATTATCGCTAAACTTGACAAAATCAACTTTGATGTTTGGGGTAAGATCTGCTGTCTTGTTGGGGTTTGGTAGTCTGCTGAGAGCATCTGCAAGACCTATATCCTCTCCTGGGATATACTGAATATTAAAATCATAACCTTGTGTTTCCAATAACAGAGCTTGTAGTCATGGTGGTGCTGAAGCTATTGGTTTTTTATGAATCATCTCAAGTGGCTTGTGATCTGAGAGAATTGTAAATGGGCGGTTGAAAAGAAATGTGTGGAAGCGTTTGATTCCAAAACGTACAGCTAGCATTTCTCTTTCAATGTTTGCAAGTTTCTTTTCGCCAGAACTTAATGATTTGCTTGCGTAAGCTACAGGACGAAGTTCTTTGGCATAGTGTCCTTCAGGATTTTTGTCTGGTTGCAAAAGTGCTGCTCCTAGGCCTTTCAGACTGGAATCAACCATGAGAAAAGTGGGTGCTTGCATGTCATAGTATTTCAAGCATGCATCAGATGATATGAGGGTCTTCAAGTGGTTGAATATGTGTTGGTAGTCTTCTGACCATTCATACGGAGTTTCATTCTGTAGTAGAGATCGCAAAGGTTCTGCAGCAGCTGACAAATTTGGTATGAATTGTGCTAGGAAATTGACAGCACCTAAGAATTGTTGCAGTTCCTTCTTTGTAGCTGGTGTTGGCATGTCATGAATATCTTCAACCTTTTTAGGGTCTGGTTTTACACCATTCTGGGTGTACAGCAATCCAAAAAATTGTATCTCCGTTGCCTTAATTGTACACTTTTTGCTGTTGAATGTTAGCCCATTGGCCTGTGCTACATGCATCAAGTTAATCAAGTTACGGTCGTGTTCTTGTTCTGACCTGCCGCAGACTACAATGTCATCCGCAATAGCCACTGTACCAGAACATTGCTCAACAATGTTGTCAATCTTCTGTTGAAAGATGTCTTGTGATACATTCAAACCAAATGGGAGTCTCTTGAAACAATATCTGCCGAATGGTGTTCGAAAAGTTGTAAGGAGTTGACTTTCCTCTGCTATCTCAACACTCCAGTATCCGTGTACAGCATCTAGTTTAGAAAAATATTTGGCATTGTGGAATCTGTGAGTTATCTCTTCCACCGTATGCATTTTGTGTGGACAGCGCTTTAGACTGTTGTTTAAGTGTTTTGGGTCAAGGCAAACCCGAAGAGAACCATCCTGCTTCAGAACGGTTGTGATACTACTACACCAATCAGAATGCTCTTCAACCTTTCTAATAACATCATTCTGCACCATCTTTTCTAGTTCTGTGGCAAGTTTCTGTTTAACATGTATAGGATACTTTCTAGGTGGGTCTATCTTTGGCTCAGCGTTGTCTTTTAAAAAGAATCTTGCCTTTCCTGGAAGTTTGCCTATTCTGTCGAACTGTTCTGGGAATCGCTGTTTAAGGTCATCTACTCCAGTGACGTGTAGAGTAAGATGTTCTTTTTTGTCAGCTTTAATGTTGTTAATAGTTACCACACTCAGCTTTTCGCACATTGGTAACCCCAAAATTGCAGGTCCTTCAACATCTACCAAGTAAAATGTTGACGATGTCCATTCAGAGTCTCTGTATAAACATTCAAGTGTTACTGCTCCGAAACAGTCTATACTTGTTCCATTGTAAGCTCTTAGCTTTGTCCTGCCACTCCTACTTTTTACATCCCTTGTGGGAAATCCTTGCTCATCCACCTTGTCAGGCATGATCTGTCTGAATATTCTTAAGGGTAGAGTGTTACCTTGGACACCTGTGTCTATCTTGAACCGAATATATCTTTCTTTGTGCCTTTTAATTCCTGGTATTCGGAATTGTACCTTGCAGAAAGCCTGCGTTCTCTTTGGTTCATTACTGAAAGTTAGTATCTTCACAGTATCAAATGTGGAAGGATCACTTTCTTCACTGGAGTCAAGGTCCTCAGTCATCATAGAGTGTGTTTGTTTTGACGACTTTCTGCTGTGAAGTTTGTGTCGAGCACTGTCTTGTTTCCTCTTGAAACATAATTTTATCCAGTGGCCCCTCTTTCTGCAGTAATGACATGTAGAGTCTTTAGCTGGACAGTGGTTTTGTATGTGGTTTAGGCCACAACATTTACACATAGCACCTCTGCTTGTGTTGTGTTTTTCTTGTTGCTTCGAACCGGTTGCTTTGTTTTGTTTGGGTTTATAGCTTTTTACTGCATCCACCTGGGCTGTTACTGTACCTTGCTGAATTTGTTTAATGTTTAGTGCTTGTGCCTCGTGTTTCCTGCCTTCATCCAGAAGTTGTTGTAAAGTTAGTGTATCACTCTGGCTCAGTATCCATTTCTGGAACTCTGGCATTGGTGTGCTGAGAAGGATCTGTTCGATAATTCGCTCTTTTTCTTCTTCTTTGTTAAATTTGCATACACTTGTTTTCTCCTTGATGCGAGTGAAAAAATCATCTAGACTTTCACCAGGTTTCTGTCGCAGGTGGTGAAGTTCTAATCTTGCCGCTCTAAAGTTCGTGTGCTTTATTATCAGACGTTTTTCAAATTCGTCCAATATGGCTGCGGGGTCTGTCGCCGACTCCACAGGCATGGCGGTAGCAAAACTTGTAAATTTTCAAACCTTCATCGTCCAATGCTTCTAGGATATATGGAGTTAGGGTTTGTCCTTCCAGACCAGTGGTCTTGGAATATAGATCTATGCGTTGGCGCCATAACAAGAAAGCTTCACTCTTATCATCTTGACCGGCGAATCTCATTTGCGGTGCGTTGCGATATTGTTTCGCCGCCATGGCTGACCTCGATGACGAAAATTAGCCGAATACTGTACTCACGTGTTATCGTGTAGCTGTTTTTTGCGTCAGTCCGGTATCGACCGCTGCCACCATGTAATGTTATGATGTATGTATATAAGCATTACCTCGTCTCTACACAAGCACACACATGTTTCAGAAGGCACTCAGTAAAAGCATGTTCAGTTTGTAGCCATGTTTATTTACGGGATCTCGTACATGTCAAGATTCGCATTATATTACAATGTGTGGTTTAGTATTTATGTATTATATTACACTTGCGTCAGGGTCAGCCAACCAGAGCTGACCAAGACCTTACTCCACCTCCAAGTGGTAGTCCTGGAAACAGGCTGCATCACTGCAGTCTGGCTGAGAGAGTTGGGATCGAAGAGGGAAGGCTAACCCGGTCCCAAAAATGCCATGCTGAAACCGGATGTGTCGGGCCGAAAGGCGCAAATATCGCACCTTTGCTGTAAACGGCGACACAACGTAACAAACATCCTTTTCAGGACGAACGCAGCAAAAGCAGAAGAAGAAGAAGAATCTATAAAAAAAGTCATTGATATAAAAATACAAACATAAAGTCTGCTTCCGCCTACTGATACACTCTAATAGAGCAACTAGATATCGAAGGACAAACAAGACCAGAATCCCTTAACATTCAAACTGGCCGCTGAACAGAAGTCAAGAGGGCATGTGAGGTGGCAGGGAAGCAAACCCGTAAAAATTGCTTACCCAAATCGAATGTGTCAGGCCAAAAGGCGTAGATATCGCAGCCCAGCTGAAAACTACAACGTACTTACCGCTCAAAACTAATGGCCAGCATTGTAAGAGAGAGATATGGCTGAGAGCAAACAACAACAACAACAACAAATATTAGGAACAAGTCTTCTTTGCGCCTTGGCCTCTTTCGCGACATTCTCATTACTAAGTTGAGGTGTTCTATGTGTGCTTAACATTCCTCAGTAAAATCACGT
The DNA here is from genome assembly GCA_024509875.1 of Oreohelix idahoensis. Lineage (NCBI taxonomy): Eukaryota > Metazoa > Mollusca > Gastropoda > Stylommatophora > Oreohelicidae > Oreohelix > Oreohelix idahoensis. Next base: position 373 of record JAMPIV010003254.1, on the reverse strand, counting down.
CTCTGTGACCTTCAACTATTTGCTTGCTTGTCTACTAAGTGTCCATGACTCACTTCTATATGTCAGGGTTGGATTTATACAGGGGCTAACTGAACTGTCGGGATATTGGGCAGTGCTCTTCTCTCTCCTAGCCTCCATCTAGCTTAATCAGCTGGGAGGGGGGGAGTGTGGTTAAGGATCAAAGGCCCTTAATGCCCAGGGGCCCATTGACTCTTATTGCCAGGGTGCGCAGATCACTGTCAGTACTCACATGGCTCTGTGACACCGAAGAGCTCTCGTATTCCACTGTCAAAGATTTATTGCATAAACTACGTTTCATTTCTATTTAGTAAGATATAATGCCGAAACCTGCCCCCAAAAGGACGAACTCGAT